>OY720443.1:128560658-129239658 GCA_963082915.1 Dolichopus griseipennis | reverse complement strand
GAAAATATTTGAATGTATTAGTACACATTGTTAAAGTGTGTGAAAAAAAGCTCTTCCAAATGACGTTTCTTAAAAAAATTTTTGTATTTTTATGTTTATGTTTTTTTTTAGGTAAAATTAAAATTTTCACAATTTTTTTTTAGAGTTTTCCCTATGAAATAATTGTCCAAATATTTTAATTTTTATATTAAAATAAAATTTGAAATTTTTTCTTTAACATATCAAAATTTTAGCTTTCAACTCGAAATTTTTAATATATTTACAGCAAAATATATTCAATGATTTTTTAAGTATTAAAAATCACCGCCATTTTGACACTCTCAAAAAATATTTGAATATACATTTATCATGTTTTTTAGTGAACATAACCTTCAAATTAAAAGCTATAATTTCAAATTTTTTCAACGATTTCGGTAAGTAGTTCAAATTCAATCTGAGTTTTAATATATATAAATTTAATAAAAAATTATGAAATTTATATATAAATAAAGCTTAAAGAATTCTCTTTTCACTCGTAAAAAAATTAAATTTGAAATCATTTTTTTCAGCACATTTCCAAGCAAGAATTGGAAAAGGAGTACCACATTCTGGGTAAGAAAATTTTTTCTAATAAGTACAGTTTCAAATAAAAAGTAGTTGCGTAGTGTAAAATTGTGTAGAGTAGTATTTTACAAGTACCTTAATAAAATAAAATAATATTTTTGATCTCAATTTAATATTATTTTAAAAATAATATTTAAATATTTTTTGTTAATAAAGAATTAAATAATTTTTATAAATAAAAGATTTTTTTTTTTAAATATACTTCAATAATATTTTATTTTATATACAATACAAAGGTACTTGTAGTTTAGTTATCAAATTTCTAATTTAAGTTTTTTAATTGAATTAACTTTCTTAAACATTATATTTGAAATTTAACAAAGTTAATTCAATTATTAAGTGCCTTATATTGCCTTTTTTAATAATTTATTTAAAATGGGTCGTAAATGCTCGGTTGTTGGATGTAAATCCAATTATAACAGTAGCACGAATTACGTTACAACTTATAAATTTCCGGTAAAAGAAAATTTAAAAAAATTATGGGTAAACGCTGTTGGAAGAACGAACTGGCAACCAACAGCCTATATTACCGTTTGTAAATTACATTTTGAAGATTCGTGCTTAACTGTAGATAAATCCCAAAGGACGCGATTATTGCCAGATGCAGTTCCAAGTATTTTCCCCAAGAACTCGGTAGAATTACTTTCTGTTAATAAAAATTCAAATATAGATGAAGATCTAATTTTAAATTTTGGTAATTTAGTTTTAAATATTAATAAAAACGTAAATTTAAATAACTGGGCCTTATATACTGGTCAAAATAATTTAGTTTTGTACATTTTAAATGAGAACGAAAACTTTGGTTGTTCTTTTAGATTCAGAATAGTTGTTAATAACGATTTATTAGTTACCTGCTTTACAGGTAATACTCAAACAAAACTAAAATTGTTGTTTTTTTTTGTTATTTTATGAATGTTGGTTTTTTACATAATCAATTGTTTTTTTTTTTTGTTTTTTTGTTATTGTATGAATGTTTTTTTTAAATAAATGAATTGTTTTTTTTTTCATTAAATTTTTGTTATTTTTTTATTTATATTTTTGTATATATATTAATATGTTTTTTTTTTATTTATTTTTTAGTTTAAGTGGATTAGGTCTCCTGGGGATACCACTTTAAAAAAAACAAGCCATATTCTACGGTGGTGTGGAAACGAGAATTATTAAATATCTATAATATATATATATTAATTTTTTTTATTTAATTACTTATTTTTTATTTCCATTTATTTATGATTTATATTTTTCAATTTTTAATATTCTAATGAAATAATTAAACTCATTCAAGTTCCCACTGAACACAACTTTTTTTTTGACCATTAATGTACGACATTAATAATCTTTTTGAAAGCTTCTAAGAAGCTTTTTCCTATTAAAATTTTTTTTGGAAGCAATTTTTTGAAATCCATACTTATGAATGAAAAAATTAAAGTTAAAATTTTTTTTTGTTACTAAATGATGTAAAAAAGATGATATTTCAATTTACTCTTTTAACATAATTAAAAAAAATCAGTAGTTTTTGAGTTATTTCAACATTTTTAACAGGACTCCCGCGTTTTCCCATAAGACTACGTGTAAATTTCATTTGCGGGAGTCCTATTTTGAGCTTTTTTTCTTTAGATGTCCAGGCCTTTTGAATTATTGTAGGTTATGGGTGGATCAATAGACGTGTTGATCAAGTCAAGTGTATTGAAATTTATGTCTGTATTCATTTACATGTGTTTATATTTTAATATGATTTTATGTTAAAACGTTTAATTTATGTTTGTATTCATTTAAATGTGTTTATATTTTAATATGATTTTATGTTAAAACGAGGAAGAGTGTAGTAGTGTAGACTGACTCTGTCAACTCTGGGATACCCATATGACCGTTATATAAACATTATATCATTATTATAAACACTAATTACTTTTGGCAAAATTTCAGACACGCAGCTGTAATAGGTACAGAGAAATGCTCATTTGAAAAAAAGAAGTTGTATGGCAGCTACCCGAACCCATGGACCAATATGGCTGGATTTAAATATCGATAACGGCTATTGCAAAAAACCGAATTTCCGAAAATATCAAGATCCTAGCTTCTTTAGTTTTTGAGTTATCGTGCGGACAGACGGACGGACGGACATACATAGCTAAATCAATTTATTTTCCGATACTGATTCCATCCATACACTTGAATCTATATCTACCCTCTTCTTCTTTGCGTCTTTGTGTCACAAACATAATGCAAATTTATTATACCCTTTGACCTACAGTCATACGGGATAAAACACTGAAAGATGGTGTAAAGAATTTTTTCATAGTATTATTTTCAATGGCTGGGGTTTTATATTTTCACCCTTGGTGGCTTGCCGTTTCATTGTGAAATTACGTATTACATTGCGGTTGCTAGTTTCAAAGGGGTTAAAAAGTTAAAGCCAAAAAGTTATTAAAGAAAAATTCTAATTTGACCGGTAAGTTGTCGTTTTATTTTCATAAATTTTAACTAATAAATTGTTAATTTCTCAACAAAATTTTAGTAGATTAGGTTTTCAATAGTTTATACAGAGCCATAAAATTAAAATTTTACTCTAATTTATCTTTTTATTCATTTAAAATGTTTAAAAATTTCTAATTTATCTTTTTTTTCCACACTCTTCAACTTGTCACCAGAGCATTGAATCTTGAAGTGGAACAGGTGGATCAGCTTTTGTTAAACAATGAAAAATATTAATAATTTATTTTTGTTTATTTTATTACATATTAGTTTGGTTATGTTTTACTAGAATTATAGTTTTACGTTTGTTTTATTCTTATAGTTTTATGCAACATAGTAGCTACATGTTTATATTTTTTTTAATTTCATTTTTTTAAAGGGTTTTTTATGCCGAATTGAACGTTATTCATTTTATTTATTATATAACTTCAATTCGGCTTTTTGCCTTTTCTAAAAATATAAAATTAAAATTGAATTTTTAAATTGATTGTGTTTTTATTTTTTAATTAAACCAAATTTTTCAGATATTATTTTACTTTTTCCATCTCATCTATTTAATTTTATTTCTCAACAAGTATTCAATTTTATATACGATGTACGGAATTTTAATTGTACACACTAAATATTCAATTTTCATTCTGTTAAAGTTCCTAAATTTAGTCTATTCTAAAAAATTCATTTGAAAGCAAAAAAAAAATTCGTTTGTCTGCTCTTATTATTTCTATATTATTTCAATACGTAAAGAGGTAAAATGAATATTTAAAAAAGAAAAATTTTATTGAATTTAAAAAAATAAATATTTATACATACATACATAATATAGTGTATCATTAATATTTGAGTAAGTTAAGCCAGTAGTTAAATATATATATAAAAATGTTTAATTCGAACCTTAGCTAGTTATATGTAATTTAGTTAAAATAAAACGCATTAAAATTTTCACTTTTAATTTTCTTTTATTTTAAATTTTATTTTTCTTTAACAAAAATATTTTTTATTTTATCTTTCTTTCTAGATTGTTCAAAGTGAACTAATCTTTTTACAATTTTCTAAAATTTACTTTTTACAGCAATTTGGATTTTTTTTAAAGTGTTACATAAATTTTAATTTATTAATTATTTTTTCTTTAGAATTGACAGTTTATTTTTTTTATAGCAATAAAAATTTAAATTGATTTCGTAACAAATTATTTTTACGAAATTTCTTTTTATAAAAAATGTAATTTGAAACTTTTGTTTTTAAACATTACAATTTACTTAGGCTAATTCAAATGCACTTGTTTTTAGTAAAAATAAAAAGGAATAATTCAGCATTTTGTTTTAGTTGAAAAAAATTAATAATTTATTGATTGGGAAACAAAATGCTATACGATACTTGTGATTTGGTAATTTTGGGTATTTTTTATTTAAAGTGGTTTCGAAATGAAATTGAGGATAAAAATTAAAAATGTTAATGATAACAAAAAATGTTAGTAAAAGAAAAAAGTAAGAATAAATATTATCATTGGAATGGCATACGTGTGTTTAGTGCTACAGGGCGATCTGGTGGTGAGGGGCAATCCCTCTGGTAGTGAGGGGCAATCCCTCTGGTAGTGAGGGGTAATCCCTCTGGTGGTGAGGGGCAATCCCTCTGGTGGTGAGGGGCAATCCCTCTGGTAGTGAGGGGCAATCCCTCTGGTGGTGAGGGGCAATCCCTCTGGTGGTGAGGGGCAATCCTGTGAGGATGTAACACCTCCCTCCTTAAGATTCGACTCCTGGCGAATATCTCTAAATTGTAAATTTACCTTGGGTAATCCCAATTTGAATTTTTTGTATAAGTAAATACAAATAATAAGTATCCCTATTATGATAATTATATCTGTCGTTATATTAGTGTACCATTTCCAATTATGTTCAAGTTTAAATTCTTTTAAATGTTTAGTATTACCAATATGTGTAAAATATAGGTCTTCGAATTGAAATTGATTAGTAATTTTTTTGATATTAATATCACGTTCTACATATGGTAGAAATTGATGGAAGTATTCCTCTTCGGAATTTTTCGTTCGAAAAGCTCCTAGAGAAACTTTACAATTCGTGAATTTAATAATGTTATTGCCTTTTACTTCTATAATGTCTTGTTGTCCGCAATTATTAAGTAAAGACGTTTTTTTTAAATTTTTCGTTATTATAATGTTGTTTGATATTAATTTAATTTCTTCTGTAAGGTTTTTATGATATTTACAATCCATTTTATTATTATTTAATAAATTTGAAATACAAGTGTCATTATACAAAATTAAATCTTTTTTCTTAATAAACATCTTATTTACAATTTTATAAGTGTTTTGTTTACATGTAATAATTTTATCAGTATCAAGACTTATTTCTAAAGAGTTGTTTTTATTAGGAATTTTTTCGATTATCGTTTTATAACATATTTCATTATCAAATCTTGGCAAAGATATTACAATAATTATAAGGTTTTCTTTAATAAGTACACAAGTTTTTATATAAGGAAGTGTTTCAACTGTAATGTTATTATTTTTAATCTCTTCCTTTGACAAAATATCCCTAGATAAAACTTCTAACTTACTTGCTAAAATAATTTCTTTAATATCTGAAATTTGTTTTAACAGAATTTTAATACTTTCATTTATTTCTGTTTTAATGATAAATAAAGCTAAATCGTTTTCTACTTTGTTTATATGATTGTCAAGTTTATTAATGGTTATACTCATTTGATTTTGTATTAAATTAACATGGTCTGTAATATTTTTTATTTGATCTGACATTTGTTTATTTATTACTATTTGTTCATTTAAATTTTCTAAAATGTTTCTATTATTTATTTCTATTGTTTCTATATGAGTTTCAATTTCCTTTCTGTCCTCATTGTCCATTACTCCGGTTAAAAAACGGAGACCGTTACCAGCTAAATTAATTAAACCTCTTTTACTTACGTGATGAGGAATTAAGCTTTCAAAATCTGCTTTGAGGTGGTTAAAATTGTACAATAAACTTGTTGGTATGTTAGTTTTTTCATGCAAATTATTAACATTTGTTTTTATTTTATAAATACTATCTTCATACTGAGTTAAGTTTATAACATGCAAGAGTTTTTTATAATCGTTAATGATTTTCAGTTCAGATTCCTGGAACAAGATATAACCATTACCTGATTGTATCTCGGTTACTTCTATTAGTGATTTTCCCATGGTGAAATAAGGAAATATTAACAGAATTATGATGAAGATTATTTCTGAAATAAGGTTTTGGTATTAGTTAAGTCATATTGAAAATTATATCGCGATTAGTCAGTTTTATTTGTTAGATAGGTCAGGTATTTTTTTTTTTATATTATTTTTTTGTAATTTAATACTTAACCTTCAAAAAAAAATGTTGGTTTTAATTTTTCTTTTTTTCAAACATAATGAATGAAATAATATGAGTAGATATTATTATTATTTTTTTTTGTATTAAACTTTATTGTTCTAATAAGCTGTGGAAACAAAATGTTTATTCAGGAATTTTTATCAATTTAATATTAAGGTTATTATTTATGTTAGTAAAAGCATGTATGTTAAGATAGGTTAGTTAGTAATAATTTAATTAGAACGATAATTATTTTGTTATAAAAATTTGTGTGTCAGCGTTTTTTTTTTTTTTTTTGAAACATTGTGCATTATTATTATAGGATTTTTAAAACAGAAGAGTTTATTCTAATTTTCGAATTTAAATTTTCTTTTGAATTGATTTTTATAACGAGGAAGTGTTTCGTTGTTAATTTTGCAATGGTTTTCTCCTGATTCTATAATTTCAACTTTTTTATGATAGGGCTGTGATTTATTAATTCTGTTAAGTTTTAAATAATTTGAAGTTTGAGCATTATTTCTTTTACGGTTGCAAGATTCTATTATTTTTTCTTTATTTTTTATTAAGGTATCTTTTATTAATGGATATAATGCAGATGAAATTTTTCCGTTCAGGAAATCAATTGGCCTTTTACCTGTGGAGGAATGGATAGATTCGTTATAAATTTTCAAACTTTTAATAATAGGATTTTCGTCTGAGGGTGATCCTTGTTCTTTTTCGACAACTCCTAGAATTCGTAAATGTTCATTTAACGTACTATGAAATCTTTCTATGTCTGCATTGCTAGTATGATTATTGGGAGTTGTGAAGTGAATATCTATTCCTTCGTTTTCTAGAAAGTTTCTAAAATTTAGGCTGTTAAAGCCTTTTTCTCTATCCGTTATAATTTTGTTTGGTCGCCCAAATGAAGCGATGTACTGCATTAATGCATTTTTCAAATCATTCCAGTTTCTGGATTTTAATGAAATGATTTGCGCGTGTTTTGTAAATTTGTCTATTATTGTCAAGTAAGGGTTTCCTTTATTCTTGAACCATATGTCCATATGTATAATTTCTAAAGGTCTGTTTGGAGTTTCAGTGAATTTGAATGGTAATTTTATAGGATGTCTGTCATATTTAGCTGTATTACAAATATAGCAGTTATTTAGGACTTTTTGAATTTCTACTTTAAGTTTAGGAAAATAGATTTTATTTTTGAGGTTCAAGTAAACATCATTAATACCTCTATGGTTGGTGTTTGTATGTTGTTCTAGTATTCGTTCTTGAAGATCATGTCGGTTTGCGATGTCCGTAAGTACAAAAGAACATTTATTAATTTTTAATAATTTATTTTTAGAAAAGTGTTTTAGGTAAGTATTTTGAAAGAGACTATAAATTTTAATATCGTCTATCATGATTCCAATTATTCCTTTACTTGGAATATGGTTTTTCAATATTTCAATAAAATAATTTTCACTTGGATTTGGGTGTGTAAATAATTTTCTAGTTCTATTATGATATTTTTCTGTCTTTATATTTTCTAAAGGTCCGACTTTTATAATGATTTGTGTTTTATAGAAATTTAAGGGCAGTTCAGTAATTGGTATATAATCCGTGTTGTCTTCGTCAGCTGAATGTATGGTAGCATCTGTCGAGCGTATTTCAAAATCTTCCACTTCATTTGTGTTGATTTCTACTCGAGATAATGCATCAGCAACTTTATTGTCTCTACCTATTAAATATTCTATATTGAAATTGAATTCTTCTAACTTTATTTTCCATCTCTGTAATTTTGAATTAGGTTCTTTCAAATTATGGAGCCATTGTAAGGGCTTGTGGTCGGTTCTGATTGTGAAACTTCGACCGTAGAGATAAGGGCGGAAGTATTTGGTTGCCCAAACAATCGCCAGTAATTCTTTCTCAATTGTTGAGTAGTTAATCTCATGTTCGTTGAGAGTGCGTGAAGCATAACAGACAGGATGGTTTTCCTGAGAAAGAACAGCTCCTATAGCATAACCACTAGCATCTGTGGTCAGACAAAACCTTTTTGAAAAATCGGGGTATTTCAGTATTGGGTCTGTTGTAATTAAAAGTTTTAATTTGTTAAAAGCTTCTACGTATTCAGGATTACTTGTATTCATACGTTTATTCTTTTTCAAATATACTGTCATGGGTTTTGCAACTTTTGCAAAATCCCGAATAAATTTTCTATAATATCCTACTAATCCTAAGAAGCTTTTTATCTGTTTCGTAGTTTTTGGTAGGGGAAATTTATTTATAGCTTCAATTTTATTGGGATTTGGTTTTATCCCACTTGTTGTTATTATATGACCCAAGAATTCCGTTTCTTGTTTCATGAATTCGCTTTTGTCAAGTTGTATTTTTAGGTTTGCTTCTTCAAGTTTCTTTAATATTTTAGATAACGAATCAAAGTGTTCTTCTTTACTAGTGCTGAATATAATTATGTCGTCCAAGTAGACATAACAATTTTTACCGATATATTCTTTTAATACGGAATTCATTAATCTTTGGAAAGTGGCAGGAGCATTCTTTAGACCGAATGGCATCCTGACAAACTCAAAGTGACCATTTTTGGTATTAAATGCTGTTTTTTTTATATCATCTTCATCAATTTCGATTTGGTGGAAACCTTTGGCCAAATCGAGAGTAGTAAAGTACATAGCACGACCTAGTTTGTCCAGTATGTCATCTATGTTCGGTATAGGATATTTATCTTCAACAGTCACATTGTTTAATTTTCGATAGTCGATAACAATGCGCCATTTTTTCTTCCCGGACATATCTGATTTTTTTGGAACCACCCATATGGGTGCCGAAAATGGGGAGTCACTGGGCCTTATTATTCCCTGTTTTAGCATATCATTGATTTGCTCTTCAACTTCTAAACGGTGTATTTCTGGATACCGATAGAGTTTTGTATAAATTGGAATATCGTTAGTTGTATTGATCTTATGTTTTATTGCATGCGTGAACGTTAAGCCATCACCTTCGTGATAGAAAGCTTTGTGAAACCTCTTTATTACTTTCAGAAGTTCTTGTCTTGTCACTACATCTAAATGATTAGTTCTAAATTCTTTTTCGTCAAGAAAAATTTCATTTTAAAATATCTCAAGTTCTTTAAGCGGAAAAGGAATAGAATATTGTTTTTCTTCATTTTCATTGAAGAATAATGGGAGTTCAACCCCAGTTTTTAATTTTAAGGTTTTATCTTTATAATTAATTATACCTTGTAGGGGTATTAAAATATTATTCCCTATTAATCCATCAAATTTTTTATGGAAGTTAAGTTCTAAAAATTCTATTTTATCATCGAAATTAAATTCTATGAATGGATCTAAAATAACTTTAGTATTACAATGAATCATATTTGTTAGAGTTTTAATGGGAATGGGTTTTATTTTAGTGGCGTATATGGGATTGCAAATTTTGGTATTTATGATGCTTGTTGTAGCACCTGTATCAATAATAAATTTTAAGGGTCTACCTCGTGATTGTATTGTTATATAAGGTAGGGAACCTGATGATTGCTCGAGGCTTCCAATAGAAAATTTTCTTCATACGGTTCTTGTATTTCTAATGTATTGATTCGCGAATTTCTCGACGGATCAACTTCCATTGGTTCATCTTGAGTGCGACGGTAATTTATGTTAGGTTGTTCTCTTCTCTGAGAATTTTGTGATCTATTTAATTGGAAATTTCTATGGTTAGAAGTTTGGTTAGTTCTATTACTTTGATTAAAATTAGTACTGTTATTGTTAGTTAAATTCTTATTATTATTGTTATTATAACTGTTATTATTTCCGTTATAATTTAAATTTCTATTGTTAGTATTGTTAGTAGAGCTACGATTTATTTTATTATTAGGGTTGTAATATGCATAATTCCCTTCATGTAAAATATCTAGGGCTTCTTCGAGAGTTTGAGGGTTTCTGCTAAATAAGATCGACCGCATTGGTTCGGGTAATTTATCTTTAAAAATTTGCAAACTTGACTCAATATTTTCTAACATTCTAGCTTGTGCGTTAATTTCGTCTTTTATTTTATTATTAAGTCGTCTTAGAATACTTTTAATTTGATTGTAAAGCTCGACACTATTGGACGTGAAGGAAACTGATCTCATTTCATCAAAAATTTGATTTGCTGTTTTTTTTTCTCCAAAATTATTAATTAAAACAGTTTTTATTTCAGACCAGTTTGTAGCGTTATTATTTATTTCAATTACCTGCCTAGCCTTACCAACTAATTTACTCTTAATTCTATTTAACAAAATATTTTGACTTTCCATATTATATCTTAATATTAACACAATTATATTTTCTACAGATTCTATAAAGGAATATAAATCGTTACCTTTGCCATTATATTCTGGTAGCCGCTCGATGTACCTTAACGGGTCGATTGTTAGACTCAGTTCCTCTTGTTGAATCAAAAGTCTCGCTGGTTGTACCAATGGTGCTGGTGATGGTACTGGATCTGCCATTGTAATTTTTGTATCACTTTTTTTTTTTGTTAGGAAAATTAAAAATTTCACTACACCGCACTAAAGTTCTTTATCACTATGGTTCTTTTACTTAGAACCGTTGCCGACTGCGCCAAAAATGTTTAATTCGAACCTTAGCTAGTTATATGTAATTTAGTTAAAATAAAGCGCATTAAAATTTTCACTTTTAATTTTCTTTTATTTTAAATTTTATTTTTCTTTAACAAAAATATTTTTTATTTTATCTTTCTTTCTAGATTGTTCAAAGTGAACTAATCTTTTTACAATTTTCCAAAATTTACTTTTTACAGCAATTTGGATTTTTTTTAAAGTGTTACATAAATTTTAATTTATTAATTATTTTTTCTTTAGAATTGACAGTTTATTTTTTTTATAGCAATAAAAATTTAAATTGATTTCGTAACAAATTATTTTTACGAAATTTCTTTTTATAAAAAATGTAATTTGAAACTTTTGTTTTTAAACATTACAATTTACTTAGGCTAATTCAAATGCACTTGTTTTTAGTAAAAATAAAAAGGAATAATTCAGCATTTTGTTTTAGTTGAAAAAAATTAATAATTTATTGATTGGGAAACAAAATGCTATACGATACTTGTGATTTGGTAATTATGGGTATTTTTTATTTAAAGTGGTTTCGAAATGGAATTGAGGATAAAAATTAAAAATGTTAATGATAACAAAAAATGTTAGTAAAAGAAAAAAGTAAGAATAAATATTATCATTGGAATGGCATACGTGTGTTTTTTTTTTTTTTTTTTTACGAGGGAATGGAAAGCTCGAAAGCCACCCATTGAAACTGTGCTGGGTAGTGTATGATTTTAACACACCAAAACCACATCCTTTTTGAACCAAACTTTAGGAGGGAACCTGTAATACAAATGTACAGTTTGGTTACAGGGATGAGGATATGGAAGGATTTAGGATGATGGTGGAAGTTATTTGGAATATCTGGATTATGGGGGATGGGGAAAATTGGATGGGATATTTAGAAGAAAGATGTTAATGTTCTTCTTAAATTTGGTTAAATCGTACATAGAAGGTTTGCCAAATAACCATCAAGAGCTCTCTAACCTATACTTTAATTATCATGAAACTACAGGAGTATCAAGAAAGGAAGTGCTACAAGATCTAGCTCATTTTAGAAGACATGTAGAAAATAAATACAGAGAGAATGTGCAGAGATATAGAGAAACATGGCAAAATTATTTGATTGGAAGACCATGATGATGGACAAACTATTGAATTTGAAAATGGTGCATTTTAATGCTAGAAGTTTGAGGAAAAATCTAATCGAAATTGAAACATTTATAAAAATTAAAAATGATGTTGATATTATCATGGTTGGAGAAACTTGGCTTTATTCAGAAGAAGAAAAATACTTTAATATTCCTGGGTATACAGCATCCTTTATCTCTAATAATTTAAGCAGAGGAGGTGGCTGCGCAATATATGTAAAGCAAGGTATTAGTCACAAAGTTTTGGAAACATCTATTACGTTCAATACTATTGTAATTTCTTTAGAAGATACCAAACCTACCATTAATATTGCCGTATGTTACAAAAGCCCGTCTGAAAACAATAAGGCATTTATAGAACATCTAGATCAGCTATTCAATAAGTACAAAAATATAATTGTGGTTGGTGATACTAACATCGATTTGCTCTCTGAAACGGACGCAAGCAGAATGTATATGGATATGCTAGATGTTAACTCTGTTAACATAAATAACATGAATGAAGCTACTAGAATTACATTAAACTCAGCGACTCTGTTAGATCATGTTCTTTCAGATCTTAAGACGAATCGATTTGGTTTTAATATCACTTTGCATGATATTCCTAACCTAGATCATAAAGCAGTATGTGTTGAAATTAAATCAGTTCTCAGAAAACTTGAAACGATGGTGTATAGTCAAATAACTAGTACAAACTATGCTAAATACTCATATCTGTTGGAATTTCACTTACGTAGACATACTTGTCAAAATATTGATGAATTGATTGAAGTTATAAAATATTGCAAGGAAACTAGTACAAGTGTTAAATATATGAGAATTAGAAAAAATAATTCGTGGATGTCCAGAGAAATTTTAAAACTAATAGAACACAGAAATAAATTGTATAAGTTTCATAAAAAATACCCAAATATTGCGGAGCATAAAATAAAATATAATGAATTAAAAAACAAGGTTAATGTAGAGATAAAGAAAGCAAAGCAAAATTATTTTAATAGAAAATTACAAGAAGCTGGTTCAAATACTAAAAAGATATGGAATGTTCTGAACTCTCAGATAGCAAACCAAAAAGCAGATAGTAACAATATTATAAAGGAAATAAGACACAATGATAAAATTTTAAATATTAGCAAAGACATAGCCAACGGCTTTAATGAACATTTTAGTAATGTTGGAAGAGAGTTAGCTGATAAAATACAAACTGAAGAAGAAAATATAATAAAAAATAGAATAAATGAAAATTCCATGTTCTTGGTACCTACTAATGAAATAGAAGTGCTTAATGTTATTATGAATCTAAAAGATAATTCACCTGGCTCGGATAATATAGCAGCAAAAGACTTAAAAGCGGTAGCTGAGATAATATCTCCGATAATTAGTAATTTTATTAATGATAGCTTTCGCACAGGAAACTATCCTAGTTTATTAAAATGCAGTACTGTGATTCCAATATACAAGAATGGTTCTCCCTTGGAAACATCTAATTACCGGCCGATAACACTCACTAGCTGCATGAGTAAAATATTTGAAAAAATAATTAATAAAAGAATATGTGAATTCATTAAATGTGCAGGCGGATTTGACATCAATCAGTTTGGCTTCCAAAAATCGCATGGAACTGATGTAGCAATCAATGATTCTGTGAAATCTATTATTGGACATCTTGATAAAGGAAACTATGTATGCTCTGTTTTTGTAGATCTGAGTAAGGCATTTGACACAGTGGACCATCAAATATTGTTGGACAGATTATATGAAATTGGAATAAGAGGACTACCACATGAACTACTAAGAACGTATTTGAGAAACAGATTTATCAAAACGAAAGTTAATGGTGTTTGTAGCAATGAACGTGCCATAAATATAGGTGTGCCACAAGGGTCAGTTCTTGGACCTACCTTGTATCTATTGTATGTGCATAATATGCAATTTTCTAACATTAAAGCTGATTATAAAATATTTGCTGATGATACATTGCTTATCTATACTGCAAAAAATGCGGAAACATTAGAAAGATTGGTCAATAATGATTTGAAATTATATATGAGATGGTTAAATGGAAATAAATTAACAATGAACATTGAAAAAACAAAGTACATGATTTTTAAACGTCTAAATAAGCCTGATATCAATCCAAAAATTTTTATTGATAGTAGAGAAATTAAAAGAGAACAAACTTATAAATATCTCGGTATTATAATAGATGACAAATTATCATGGAATGATCATGTTAATTACATTATAAAAAAGATAATGCCATTGCTAGGCTCTATTAGAAGAAGTGGAATAATATTAGATGACAAATCAGCTAAACTTTTATTTCATGCACACATCATGTCTCATATAAGATACAATGTGGCGACATGGTCGTGTTGTTCAAATACATTAAAAATGAAAATGAAAATATTAATAAACAAAGCAATCAAGATACTATACAAACTAAATTGGCGTACTCCAACTGATGATCTATACAAAAATACGGGATTCCTTAACTTAGACGAATTAATAATATTGGAAAAGGCTAAAATTATACATAAACTAGAAAATGGTGTTACTAAAAGTAAAACTTTATTATCAAAAAGAAGGAATATTCACAATTATAACACAAGAAACATGGGAAAGCTATGTCATGAAAAAACTCGAACTGAATTGGCTAGAAGCAGTAATTTTTGCTCATCAATAAGAATTTACAACTATCTTCCGGAGAATTTAAAGAATTGCAGTAATATAAGTCGCTTCACATTCAAATTGAAAATATTATTAAAAAAAGATCAGGCTTTATTAAAAAAATTGTTAGAATTATAACTAAATTAATATTTTATTGTCAAATATACATTAGGTTATAATAAAAATATATATTTAATTTTTGTATTTATACTCCATAACTGTATATATATATATTATAATTGCTAAGACTCTTATACCAATTTTAAGTTATTGTCTAAGTCTAGTATATTGTAATTTTATAACTGTAATATCATGAATTTATAATAAATAAATAAATAAAATAAAAATAAAATAAAATATATACATTATCAACTTTGGGGAACACATTTGGTGGAAGATGGTTCCATAAACGAGATGAGCGCATGACAAACGAATTTCCATAAGCCGTGTTACGTCATCTGGCTAGTTCAACTGTGTAGGGATGAGCATCTGTTGACCTCCTTGTTTCCCGTTGGAAAATCTTGAATGGAGGCATAAGTTGTTTGATTTCTTTAGAACAGGTGTTAGTCCCTACAAGATATCTATAAAACAAGGTCAGTGACCCAACAGTGCGACGATGGCTGAGTGGAGTGAGCGTTGAGGTAACACTGGGATCATTTATAAGACGAATAGCTCTATTTTGCACTTTATCAAGATATCCCAGCGCCGTAATGGGAGCACCAGCCCAAATATGTGCATTATACTCCATTTTCGGCCTGATATAAGTTTTATAGATGTTAAGCAGATCAGAGGGTGAGAAGTAAGTTTTGCAGCGATACAAGAAACCCAAACATTTAGCAGCGTCCTTAGCTACTCCAAAAATATGATTTGACCAAGTCAATTTTTGGTTTAGCTCAATCCCCAAAATGTTCAAGTCTTCCGAATGGTGCAAAGCCTCTCCTTGAAAAGTAAGGTTCGGAATAGTTGTAGCTATTTTTCGCGAGACTAGACAGCATTGGGTTTTTTTGGTGTTAAACTCAACTCTGTTGATTTCACCCCATTTTTGGATTTTAATTAAATCTTTGTTTAATTCACTTATAGTGAAATTTTTTGCTGTTGAATTAATCTGGTGATTAATGTTACAGCGGCTATGAAATTCATAGGAAGCAACAAGGGTACTGTCGTCTGCGAAGCTATGGATTGGATTGGAGGTTATTGATAGTAGGTCATTTATAAATATTAGGAAAAGACTGGGGGATAAAACAGATCCCTGAGGGACACCAGCATTTATTTTGAAATCTTTGGATGAATATCCATCGACAAGAACACGAATCGTGCGATTCGAAAGAAAATCTCCAACCCATTTAACGAAAACCCTACCTAGACCTAAAGCCCTGCATTTTGCCAATAAAGCATCATGCCAAACTCGATCGAAAGCTTTAGAAATATCCAAAGCTACAACATCAGACTCACCAGAATGGTGAAGACTGATATTAAGCTTTTCGCACAGGTAGGTCATGAGATCACCAGTTGAACGACGGGCTCTGAACCCGTATTGTCGATCATGAAGCAAACCTTTACGATCTAGATATTTCAAAAGCTTATAATTTATAACTTTTTCCATTACTTTGGAGAGGACCGAAGTAATAGCAATAGGTCGGTAGTTAGAGGGATCGCTTTTATCGCCTTTTTTAGGAATTGGAAAAACATGTGCAACCTTCCATTGGGTAGGATGAATACCCGAAGTAAAGGAAAGATGGAAAAGGTTGCGCAGAGGTTTTGAAATGGAAGTATATGTGTTTTTGAGAACGGTAGTTGTAATACCGTCCGGACCGGCTGATTTTTTTGTATCAAGATTCTTCAAGATTTTCATCACTGCTCGCGTCCTAAAGTATATTCTACCAAAGGAGCAGCCAACTTCTGGAATAGATGGAGGTCTTTGAGTTGACTGAGGCAGTGATGAGTTAGAAGCGAACTGTTTGCCAAACAAATTCGCTTTTTCTTTTGAATCTGATACGATGTGGTTGTTTATATCAACAAGTGGAGGAAAAGAAGACCCGCTATTGTCCTCTTTTAGATTTTTTGCAAAAGTCCAAAAGGACTTGCTATTCTTTGGCATGTGTATGAGTTTTCGTTTCAACTTTTGGTTGAACAAGAATTTTTGCTTGTTGATAACTCTCTTACATCTGTTCCGAACCACTATATAGTTGGTCCTGTGAGTCTCTAAACCACTGTCCCGGTACTTTTTGAAGGCCTCCTCTTTTTCTAGAATGGCTTCTTTACAAATGCGATTAAACCAAGTTTTGGGTTTCCGTTTGATAGATTTCATGGAGTGAGGTATAAATAATCTCATTCCAAGTAAAATAGTTTCACTAATCGCATTTGCAGCGAAGTCAACATTCCTACCTCGGAAGCACAGTGACCAATCAAAGGTTTTGTAAAAATTGTTCAGACCTTCCCAGTTAGCATGGTTATAATGCCATACCAATTTTTTGGGAAGGGACCTTTGATTGGACACCGAGCCTGCCCGGAAGCTTGTATTGACCAAACAGTGATCAGAGCCCCCCAGGGGGCAACCAACTGAAACCACATACTTTTCAGGGTGTGTGGTTAGAAACAGATCCAAGAGGTGACCTTCTTGATCAGCACGGTCTGGGATTCTAGTGGGATTTTTAACAAGTTGAGAAAGGTGGAATAGAGTAGAAAATAATTCAACTTGTTTCCCAATCGAGTTTTGAATCGGAGAAGAGGTACTGGAAAAGTGAAGCCAGTCTTTGTTATGAACATTAAAATCCCCCGCCAGAACAATTTCGGTATCAGGAAAACAATCGAGAATTTCATTGATCTGGTTTGAAAGGTTTTCAATTTCCATAACAGTTTCTTGTTCACTTGAATTGGGTGATCTGTATAGAAAACAGAAATGTATAACATGCTTTTCAACATGGATTTTGACCCAAACGTAATTGAAAGTTGGGCTTGAAGATTTATATTTGTCAAGAGTGTTAAAAGCAATGTCTTTTTTTATGTAGATGGCGATGCCTCTTTTGGGAACGAAGTGTGAAACGAGTAAGTAGCCGTTAATATCGAAGTTAACATTGTGACTACTAACTTGCGTTTCACATAGAGCAAGGATTGCCGGTTTAATTGAATTAAGATGACCTTCAACGGCATGGAAGTTCGTTTGCAAACCGCGAATATTACAAAAATTAAAGTTAAAGTTGATAATGTTGTTAGAAATTAGGAAGAAAAAAAAAAAAGAAGAAAAAAAACAAAAAAAAACAAAAATGCTTATTATGTACGATTTAACAACCTATCGACAACACCTTTGAAAAAAAGAAAAAAAATTTACAAAAAAAAAAAAATTTAAAACTTAAAAGTCTTATTTCGAGTGAGAAAATGGTTTATAACTACGTCCAACAGTTATTAACTTGCACGATATAGAATCTATATAGGAACTAATGGTAGTCCAAAAGTAAATAAAAAAATTTTTTAATATGAATTTGACATATCTAATTTAGCATAAAAGAAAAAGAATTCTAAACATCATGTGAATTCTGCATTTATAATTCGTAAAATTTAATAAATTTCTAAATTTCCTTATAACATATTAATTTATAATTTTTTTATAATTTTCAATTAAACTTTAGATGATTTTAATAAATAATTAATCATCTAATAATTTTTGCTTCGGTACATTTTGAAATTTAATTGTTTTCTAGATTATTTCGTCTTTTGCTACTTAAAATAATTTTTTAATACTCCCCTTCTCTATAAATTTCTCTAATTTCCATTTTGAATTAAACAATCACGGCAATACTGTTGAATAAAGATGTGTTAAAACGTCAAAAACATCAGTCGCCGTTTATTTCCTACCAAAACTGAACCTTTTTTATTAGAAAAAATTAAAATTTCGGGGAAAATATCAGGAAAAAGCCAAAAAAACTGGTTTAAAGCATACAGGTTTGCGAGAAAATTAGGTTCTGCAACCGCTTTAGATCACTTTGTTACTGGGTTTACTGTTATAGAAGAGTTAAAAATATTAATGTATGATTTCCATTATAAATACCATAGAATTACTAGTACTAGAATGGCAATAGAGAAAAAATTTGCAGACAAATTTCAGAAATAAGTACGTGTACCGTTTGATGTATTTACTAGTTTCTTCGCGAAGATTTCTTTTTTTAAGTGAAATATAAAAGAAACTATTTTTCTTAAATTATTTCAAAGGGTTTTTCGTTTTGGTTTCTGCTTTCCATTTTTCATTATTATAAAGGGACCTATTATAAAAGCTCCATTGATGACAAAAGATATATTCATTCAGTTCAGATAAAATTAAAACTTACGCATAGGGGTTTTAGTATGCAATATTTATTTTTTTTTATTTAAGTATATGCTATACCATAAGAAACAGAAAATTATAATTAAGTGGGTTTATTATTTATTTGATGTTAATTTATTAATTATCGCCTGCATCATTCAGCTATGCTGGTTCGATGACAGGAGTGTTGAAGAACAAAATTAACACTTTTTTATATTGAGTGTTGTTTTTATTTTTGAAGTGAAAACGTGGTTACCATGTTGAAGTTTTGATAAAATTGGTGAGGTGCTTACCTTACTGAATAACTTAGTGTTATTTAAAGCCTTGATGTTAGCCGGTAATAAATTATAGAACCTAAGGGCTATTGCCAACAAAGAATTGTTATGCTGCTGACTTCTGGTTCTTATCGTATGCAGATGATTAATGAATCTCGTATTGATGTTTGAATATCGTTTCTCATTCTGATTACTATATTCGATTTGTATTTCTTATTAATTATTTTATATATATATTTGGATTTTGCCAATTTGATTGGTTAATTGGTTAAGAGTAAGCCCGTTACATAAGTTATATACATAAGAAGTTTGTGTTAGGAAAGGTAAATTGTAAAGAATTTTCAATGACTTCGTCATTAGAGTGCTATGGTATTTAGATTGTATTGACTGCAAATCAATACATACTGATTGTATCATCCGCAAACATAGTGTAGTCAGCTTTAAGGTTAACATGCATCAAATTATTGACAAATAACAGGTATAAAGTTGGGCCCAGAACCAAACCTTGTGGTACAACAACACTAGTAAATAGATCACTGCTAGTGAACCAATTTAATTTGGTACATGTCGATCTGTTAGATAAGTAGCTTTATTAAACTATGGCAATTACCTCTAATTACAAGCCCATGTAGCCTGTTAAGCAACAGCTTATGATTGACAGTATCCAAAAGCCTTTTTAAGGTCAATGAAGACCGTGCAGACATAATTCCCAGCATCAAGGGAATCATATATTGGCCTCATTACTTTAGTAGCAGCTGCATCAGTACCACAAACTTCCTGAAAACCAAACCAATTTGGATTAAGTACCTTCAATTTGACGATATAATAATTCATAATTCATTTGTTTATTTTCTCATAAATTTTAGCGAAGACACTTAACAAAGCAATAGGTCTATAGTTATTGACATCAAATTTAGAACCACCTTTATGGACAGGTACAATAACGGTATAAATTCTTTTTAAATTTTTTGGAAAATGTCCCTCATTGAGCCAGGTTTTAATTAAATTAACAAGAATCGGACTAATTTAATTTTTCAGCTCTTTTACATCACGAGACGATCACAAAAATTAAAAATCCATGGTTTTTTGTTTTTTTTTTTAAATTCGGGACTTCACCACCACAAAAATAAAATTCAACTGACGAAAATTCAAATTAAAACTTCAAAATTCAAATAACTTTTAATTTTTTTATTGTGTATACAAAAAATTTTCGATACTCAATTTTACAACACGCGTCGGGAAAATGGGCCGCGAATACAATGTAAAATGAATTTACGATCATGAGACAATGTAAAATTTTTGAAGTTTACAATTGCGATCATGCGACATCGTATTCACGACGTCGCAAACACATTTACGATGTTAGGGTTTTTTGTAATTAGATATCAATTGCATATTCGGATATTTTTTGGTTTTGGCATAAAGGTGATCACGTTGCTTCATTTTATTAAATAATTCATAGTTGTACCATGTAGAATTTTTGGTCTTGATTGTTTTTTTGATTTTTTTTTTGTAATAATTAATTGTATTAATTCATCGATAGTATTGGGAGATCTAAGACTAAATTTAGTTGTCAAGATGGATTTCAGTTCTGTATAATTAACTACAGATACAGTGTGACGTATATTTGTAAATTTAATACAGTTAAAGACAGGAGTGGAAGTATGTAACTTGTAACAAACATGTTGTTACGTTATTTTTGGAAATTGGTAGCATGTAACTTGCTACGTTAATTTTAATTTTGTTTCGCTACTTTTGGCAGCACGTATCGTTTGAAATGCTTTTTTTTGAGCGTCACAAATAAAATTTGACGGTAGTAAAATAGTTGACGCTAAAAAAAAGTTTTATTTTTATAAGGGTTTATATTTTTGTTTTTTGTAAGAATTATAATTTATTTCAAGTCAAGTAAGTATTTATTTTATATTTTGAGTTTAAAAACATTGAATATTTGTAATTGTATATGATATTATCGAGTAACTAGGGAATCCAAATTACTCGGATTTTAGATTACCCGGGTATCCGAGTAGTTCATAGTTACACTACCCGGGTACCCGAGTTATCCTCAATGCTTGGAACAATTTTTCAGTGCTCTCACCTCTATTACAGTTACCACCATTAAGTAATTTCAGCTCTTTATCTAGTAATGACAATTTGGATGTAGTAATTTTAGGAACCTCAATAATACTTTTTATGGTTTTTTGGAGCTCATCGTAGGTAGTATTTGGAACTTCCTGCACATCAGAAACATTATTTTTTATTTCTTCCCGGCATTGGCTCTTCTCACTTTCTTCATCACTATTGAATAAACTTTCATAAAAATTTTTGGCCAATGGGTTTATTAAATATTTTGAGGAATAAGTAAAATGTTCATTAGATTGTGAATAAGAACCGGTTTGCAAAAACAACATTAAAGAGACTATATTTTTGTTTCTTCTTTCATCAATTCGTATTTTTAAGGAATTCTTCATTTCAGTGGCAAGATCATTATTTGCTTCTTGTAACTTATTTAAAAGAAATGTACAAACTCCCTCAGCTTTCAGTAAATTACTGTCTTCTTTGCTCAACTCAACTATAGCCAGCTCTATAGGTCGTAAAACATCAGATATGTCTTTCAAGACTTTAATTTAGTCTTCTGGATACTTTTCTTTGCCAGCTCTTCTAAAGCTTTGTTAATGCAATTAATCAATTTTAGGAAACGGTTAACCATAGGAATAGTAGAATTCCATCGAGTCTTGCAGTCAAGAAGGAGCCGTAATCCTTTACCTTCTTGTTCTATTATGTGTTTTTGCAGAATACAGTTCCTAACGCAAGATCTTTTAAAAAAAATTATAATTTTTCTTGTCTCATAAAGAACGATTCTAATATCTTTACGTATTGACACCACTAGCAATTCATTTTCTGTTTCAATATTTAAATTGTGATCTACAACAGAATTATTAGTTTCAGCGATGGTACTTTCATCTTCATCATAATCAACACCGTCATCTTTATCTTCATATTCTTTTTCATCATCTACATAATTATCATTTGCTTCACATTCATCTACTATTGCATGATTAATTTTCTAATAAAATACATCAATTACACCCAGATGAATTCCATGATTCATACATAACTGACATTATGCTTCAATTTTTCTACCATATTTGACCATTACCGCAGCTCCATCGTTAGTAGAGGCTACGATATCAGAAACTAAATTTTTTGAGCTTTTCGGTTACTAACGCAATAGTGGCATCTGAATCACAAGACCCTATGATAGGAACAAGACCAAGAACATATGCTGTAGCTACCGAGTGGAGCGTAACATTCATGTTCCCAGAACTGAATCTGTTCCCAGATTTGATTTGAAGCAATAAAGAAGTTTTAATTTCAGATTTTTTGTCTTCATAAAACTGCATTATGTTTTTGATAACTGTTGCTTCACTTTTGGGCATATTATAACCGCGA
This sequence comes from Dolichopus griseipennis, assembly GCA_963082915.1. Lineage (NCBI taxonomy): Eukaryota > Metazoa > Arthropoda > Insecta > Diptera > Dolichopodidae > Dolichopus > Dolichopus griseipennis. The sequence continues at coordinate 129,216,799 of OY720443.1, read as the reverse complement.
CTACAAAACCTTTGATAGCTGCGGAAGAAGTTATCCCTTTTATGCTAGAACCGTCTTTGGCAGCACATTTTGCCAATATTTCATTTAGTGTTTCCCGTCTGACAAATTTTAGCATAAAAAAAGGTAAAATACATATACGAATACAAACAAAATATACAAACCTTTTTTCACGAATTTATTTTTTTGCAATTGAACTTCAGTCTTCACTGAATAAAGAAACAAAAACTATTGAAAACTATTGGCAACGAAAACTATTGGAAAACTAAAGAAAAACGCGAAATAAAATTTGGATATCACCATAGAAACACATTTTAATTTCTTCGCCCTATGCGTTTTTTTGTTTTATATTTTGAATAATACAAGTGTATTTTTTTCAAAGTTGATACTCGATATCGGATTTAACTTATTTCGAGTGGTCTAATAAAATGTTAATTTCTAAAGAAAACAAAACATAATTTATAGTTTAACTTTATTTATGATAGAAAGCTTTTTATTTGTGATGAAAGCTCTTCGGATGAGGAAAGAAAATATTTAAATGCCATTGACCCTCTATGTCTTTTAAAATACCCCTGGGTAAGGAGTTGTTTTCGAACATAAATTTTTTGTTCTTTGTTCATAGCCATTTTTTGCCTTCAAAAATTACAAAAAATATGTTGGTATTTTATATTATGTGATTTTAATAATTTACAATTTACTTACATTTTATTAAACCAAACATCAACTTAAACTTCTTTACTTTTTTTTTTTTTGAAACATGTGAAATCGAACAAAGAAATTTAAAATAAACAAATCGTACCATATCCTAAGATTTGTTTTAAATTTTATGTCATTGAAAAACAAAAATTCAAAAATTTCAAAAATGGCAGTACGTAACTTTTGTTACGCTGATTTTTGTTTTGTTTCGTTTCCATTTAAACGTTTCAATATTCATGCTACCAAAAAGTTTTTGTGATTCTAGTGTTTTGTTACAAAAAAAGCGTTTGTAACAAGTTACATACTACCACCCCAGATACTAACAAAATCTTATGGTTTAGATCGTTGATGTCGTCAAGTTTAATTGTACAATTACTAATATTAATATGGCTTATAACATGGTCTATTAATGTGCTCGAAGTAGATGATACTCTCGTGGCATAAGCCTTGTCGATTCTAATAATCGATCCTAAATCAGATGAAATGCCGTTTTATTACATAAAATTAATTTAGTTATTTAAAACAAGTTTGTTATTTTTGCTTTAAATTAATGCAATAATACAATGTTATTATTTTTTGTAATGTGAATCTAATATTTATTTTATTTCAATTTTTTATACCGTATACCTATGAAATAGGAAAAGGGTATATTAACTTTGGTATGGTGTTTGTAACCACCTAAAGGAAGCGAGCTAGGTATGGAAAAGTATACATATTCGTGATCAGTGTGACCTCCTGAGTCGATATAGCCATATCCGTCCGTCCGTAGGCACGATAACTAAAAAAATGATGGAGCTATCTTAATGAAATTTTACCTGTAGGTTACTAGGACTGAAAGAACGGCGGGGATTGCAAATGGGCGAAATTGGCCCATGGGTTCGGATTCTGGACCTTTTAATCGGTCAAAGGGCTGACGAACATATATAAAAAATCAAGATAACTCAACAACTAATAACGCTACCTTCATGAAATTTGTGCTGTAGGTTACTAGTCATAAAACTACGGCGAGGATTGCGTACGGTCGAGATCGGAGCATGGGTTCGGATCCTAGAACTTTTTGATCGAATTTAGGTTAAACGGGCATAATTGCAAAACCAAAGAAGATAGAACCTCCAATTTTGGTATCAGGATGTTCCTTCCTATTTCCTTGGTGTCCTTGAAATTTGGGCCCCAATGGAGTAGTGTGTCGGAGACCAGCCACACAGTTCCGAACACCTTAAAGCATATTTTCGAAATTAATAAAGACAGTAACTTCAAACAAATGTAGAAGCTTCAAATTTAGCACAAGGGTGTTCTTTACTATTTCTTGCGTGTCCCCCTAATTTGGGATCAATTGGAGTGGTGGTTCAGTACCCCTCTTAGACCCCCCAAAGGTTTAAAAGCTTATCATCGAAATTAATAAAAATAGTAAAATAAAATTAAGATAGAACGTTCCAATTTTGTACAAGGGTTAATTAGTATTGAAAGTATGATGGGGACTGGATATGGGCAAAATCGTACCATGGTTTCGGGTTCTGGAACCTTTGAAAGTTCAAGGGCTTACGAACATATATCTTAAAAGCAGTATAACTCAAAAAATAATGCCGCTATTTTGATGAAATTTAAACTCTAGGTTACTAATAATGAGAGTACCATGGTAATTGGCTCTGGTCGAGTTCGGATTCTTAATTTAAGGATTTCTGAAGGGAGTTCGTATTAATAAGCAGTCTTACTTCATAGGGAGGAAGACGTATTGGATCTGCCTAAGCGAGACCACGTAGAGCGAAACGGAGAATTTTTTTTTGTACTGATTCAATACGTGAAATGTTTATATCACGATAGGGAGAGCATACTTAATTTGCATATTCAAGTACAGGTTTTACAACAGCAATGAAGAGTTGTTTCGTGATATAGGGATCAGAAAATTCTTTTGACCAACGCACGCATGACAAATCCAAGAGATGAGTTAGCTTTATTAATTATAAAGTTCTAGTGATTCTTGAAATCCAACCTACTATCAAGAATTAGTCACAAATCAGAGCACGATCCGTTCTTTTTATAGGTTGATCGTTTATATTGTAATTTTATTTGATAGTTGAGTCTGCTCTTAACCTTAAAAATTTCCTAATTTGGAATTTACCATCGTTTAATACGGGATTGTTGTTCCAGCACCATGATTCATATTGATTGAGATCATACTGCAACAATTCACAATCACAAGGTGAGGATATAGTTTTAGCAAAATTTTGGTATCATCAGCAAAACTAAGAAAATAGGATCGGGATAGACTTTGGGGATAGTCATAAGTCGAAACTACAAAGATTAAGGGACCTAGATGGCTTCTATACAAAACTCCTGAGCTAGCGACGTAAGTCACTGAAGTTGCAGATATAAAAAAGACTTGGTAAGACCTATATGACAGATACGATGATGATAGCCATTTTAGGCTATGATTTGAAAATCCTATTACTTTATGCTTTTCAAGAATTAAATTATAGGGGATAAGATAAGGCAGGCCTTGCTGTTATCAGTAAATACCACGTCCACTTGTTTTTCGGTTTCCATGATTTTGAATGTATCAGAAACAAATTCGGTTAGATTGGTAATCGTAGACCTACACTTTTGAAAACCATCCTGTTCTGGTGGTATAAATTGTTTACAATAGTTAACACCGAAGTACGAGGAAATTATTTTTTCAAACACTTTGAGAATAGATGGTAATTTAGCAATTGGTTTATAATTACGAGATAAACCAGATTAATAATTAAGATTTACAGATTAAATAGTTTACATAGAGCTTAAATCAGGTGTTGGGCACATTGTTTTAATATTATTGGTGGAACCCACTTCTGTTATAAATAAGTATTAAATTCATAATGCTGCTGTTGGTGTAGCGAAATGACTTTGAACGAAATATCTTCGACAAAAAAAAACCAAAAAAGTTCAACTGAAAATTTGGTTTTTTCTCAAATTTACTTCATTTTTAATTTGTCGAAGTTATTTAATAATGAGAAATGTTTGATAGATTACAAATTAATATAAAACAAGTAAAGAAACAGTCAGTCGGTGCAACCGACTTAGAAATACCCTACAACTATTTTGTTCAAATTTAATGGGAAGTCCATTAGTCATTCTAATACAATAAAAGCTGTTATTAGTTTGGTCGTAAAACATCTTCTTCTTCTTGTGTTGCATATTCTTTACAGAATGTTAGCGTCATATGATAGTTTGTGTGATTTGTTTGTATCGCTCCCTGTCCCTTGCTGATTCTACCAGTGCACCAATTTCTGATATGCCAGTCCAATTTCTAATATTTCGGAGCCAAGACAGTTTTCTACCAACTCCCCTTCGCCCTTCGATCTTCCCCTGCACGATGAGCTGCAACATCTCGTATTTCGCACTCCTCATTACATGGCCAAAGTATGCTGTTTTTCGACGTTTGACAGTTGTGATTAGTTCTCTTGTCACGTTCATTCTTCTGAGAACCTCCTCGTTCGAGACACGGTCTACCCATGAAATCTTGAGCATTCTTCTGTATATCCACATTTCGAATGCTTCAAGCTTATTCATATCTTTTACTTTTACTGTCCATGCTTCTACACCATATAATAAAACAGACCAGACATAACATTTAACGAAACGTATCCGCAGTTTCATGCTGAGGTTCCTGCTGCAAAAAAGCTCCTTATATTTAAGAAATGCCTTCCTGGCCATTTCAATTCGGCATTTTATTTCCCCATTACAACTCCAGTCTTCGTTTAGCCAGCATCCAAGGTACTTGAAAGTGGACACTTTTTCGATTTGACTGTTGTTAATTGTAATAGTCGCACCAGGATATGGTTTTCTATTTCTGCTGACTATCATAAATTTCGTTTTTTGAGTGTTGATGTTAAGCCCAAAATTGTTACTGTAGTGGTTGACTCTATCTACTATATGTTGTAAATCGATAATATTATCAGCTATTAACGTCGTATCGTCAGCATATCTTATATTATTTAAAAACGTGCCGTTGACTTTTATGCCTACTTCCACATCAGATAGTGCCTCTACGAAGATAGTTTCCGCATATAAGTTGAAGAGCATTGGTGACAAAATACAGCCCTGACGTACACCTCTTTGAATTGCAATGCTATCTGTTAAGCCATGCTGAGTTTTTACGTTAGCTGTTTGGTTCCAATAAAGATTTCTGATACAGTTTATAGTTTTTTCTTCGATATCTAATGCACTTAAGATTTCTATCAACTTTTCATGCTGCACCCTATCGAAAGCTTTTTCGTAATCAAGGAAACAGAGAAAAACATCCTTCTGAACATCTCTGCAGTTTTGTACCAATATATTTACGCCAAAAAGAGCTTCTTTCGTGCCTGTGCCTTGTTTAAATCCGAACTGCGTTTTTCCCATATGTGCTTCGCACTTGGAATACATTCGACTTTGCAGTATTTTAAGAAAGATTTTAAGCGCATGACTCATTAAACTTATCAGACGATGATCTTTACAGCTTTTAGCATTCGCTTTTTTCGGGAGTGTAATAAATGTCGACTTTAGCCAATCTTCTGGGAAATTACCTGTGTCATATATTTCATTAAAAATTTTGACCAATATATCTAAATTATCATAATCTATTAATTTTATTATTTCTGCTGGTAAATCATCCGGGCCTGTAGTTTTATTGTTTTTTGATGACAATACTGCCTTTTTAACTTCTTCTTTTGTTATTGGGAATCCAAAAGGTAGTGTGTTAGTGTTATTGTTGTTTATTGTTCTGCTTTGATCTTGAAATAACTGTTGAACATAATTTTCCCAGGTTTTTTGTTCCTCATTTACATCAGCTATAAGTTGACCTTGTTCGTTTGTTAATGCAGCGGTAAGTTTTTTACGATTTGTACCCGTGATTTCTTTAATTTTTTTGTGGACATTGAAATCATCATGTAGATGTTGCAGTTTCTCTAATTCGTCACATTCTTTCTTTAACCAGTCTTGCTTGGCACGCCTAATTTTAGCTTGGATATCTCGATGAATACGTTTATACTCCCCAATATTATTGTTTTTGTATTGGCGCCTTACATCCATCATATGCAAAATCTCGTCTGTCATCCATTTCTGTTTAGGGAAATACTTTTTTGTACCCAGGATGTTTCGTGACTTTACTTTAAGGATATCCTTTGTTTGTGCCCATAGATTTCTTGTATTTCTCAAATTTCGTACCTGATTGTTGATCTCTGCTGCTAACCGATCTCTTATTTCACTATTTTTCAGCTTTTCCATATCCAATTTTGTTTCTCGGTTGGATCTCTTTGGTCTTGCCAATTTGATGTTTATTTTGCCCACCAAAAGATTGTGATCCGATGGAACGTCGGCACCAGGATATGTGCTTACTTTCCTAATGGATGAGCTAAATCGTTTATTTACAATAATGAAGTCAATCTGGTTTCGCACTACATGTTCACTTGAATCTTGTGGAGATCTCCAGGTATATAATCTTCTTGCAGGTAAACAAAACCACGTATTCATAATTTTTAAATTTTCTTCCTGGCAAAATTGTACCAAACGATCACCCCTTTCGTTTCTAGTTCCTAGAGCAAAATTCCCAACTACGTCTTTTACTCCTCCGGTACCAACCTTGGCATTAAAGTCGCCCATTATGATATTCAGGTCGTGAGGTTTTGTTTGTTTTAAAAGATATGTTATGTGTTCATAAAACTCCTCTATCTCATCGTCAGGTTTATCCGCTGTCGGTGCGTAAATTTGTATAATATTAATTGCGATCGGTTTTGAATCTAATTTCAGTAGCATGGCTCTATCCGAAAACGGCACGAAGCCGGAAACATGTTTTGCGATTTCTTCAGACAATATTATACCGACGCCATTCCTGTGCCTTGTGTTGTTATTACCGGAATAATAAAATTTTGTCCCCTTTACACAACTTACTCCGTTGTTTGGCCACCAGGTTTCGCTGATACCAAGTATATCAATTTTTAAACGATTCATTTCTTGAATAGTGTTATAGATTTTTCCTGACTCGAACAGACTGTTGACATTCCACGTTCCTATTTTTATTGTAGCTTTGGTTTTACCTCCGGGGATTCTTAGCACCCTCTTTTTGCCGGAGACTGAGGGCCGTTTGTTTTTTGATGTATTCATATGATATTTCTAGGGATTATTACTCCAGTGGTTTCCCATTGCCTTCTGGAGAGTTTACGGTAGTTTTCTTTCTTTTTTTTCATCAGCCGCTCTTTAAGAGTACAGACGCTGTTTGCAGCCGCCTACTATAGGAACAGACGCTGCTATTTCTTGGCCCTTAAATCTAAATGTAGAAGTGGCCCAAAAGAAACCGCCAGTTTTGATTGTTGCTGACTCACCTACACCACCAGGGTTGGTTACCTGATCTTTCGACTGAGTTGCTCAGCGTAACAGGAAGGACCTCGTGAAGGTAAAACTTGGCGTGGAGATAGCATAGGCTGTGGTTGATGTACCTGGAACCCATCAAGCTAAGTTCCGCATACTATCCCGTTCCCCCCCCCCTACGTAAAACATAGCTAATCAAATTAACTTTATAATACTAAAAACATTTTCTAATTAGACTATCTATAAAAAAATATTACAAATTCTTACTAATTTATCGATTTTAAAATATTAAAAAACAAAAAAAACTTGAATTAAATGAAAATATATTTATTTCAATTCAATTACAAAAGTGAAAAAATTTTAATTTTTAAATTTTGTGATAAAAATTTAATATATTTAATAATTAAAATTTTTCAAAATTGCTAGTTTATTTACCTATCGAAAAGCTTATAAACGCAAAATATGCAATAAATGTACCTTTGAATATAGCTTAAATATTGTACACAATGTCTTAATTGTATATCACCTATGGTAATAATTCAATAAAATATATAATATGATGAAAATTAAAAAAAAAGGAATTTAATCATTTATTAAAAAAATATTTTGTTATACAAAATATGTGTTATGGTAAAATTCTTAGTCTTAAAAATATAAAAGTGTTAAATAAAAACGGAAATAGGAAAGAACCCTCGTGTATCAAATTTAAAGTTTTTATCTTCATGAATCTCGAAGATAAGCTTTTCAATTTTAGAATTTCTTAGGAGCCACCTGAACCACCACTACAATTAAGTCTACATTTCGGGGACACATAGGAAATAGGAAATATATTCTTTGGCTTCGAAATTATACTCGTTTGGCCTCAAATCGATCAAAAGCTTCTAGAATCCGAACTCGACCAGAACCAATCACCATGGTAATCTAATTATTAGTAACCTAGAGTTTAAATTTCATCAAAATAGCGGCATTATTTTTTGAGTTATACTGCTTTTAAGATATATGTTCGTTAGCCCTTGAACTTTCAAAGGTTCCAGAACCCGAAACCATGGTACGATTTCGCCCATATCCAGTCCCCATCATACTTTCAATACTAATTAACCCTTGTACAAAATTGGAACGTTCTATCTTAATTTTATTTTACTATTTTTATTAATTTCGATGATAAGCTTTTAAACCTTGGGGGGTCTAAGAAGGGTACTGAACCACCACTCCAATTGATCCCAAATTAGGGGGACACGCAAGAAATAGTAAAGAACACCCTTGTGCTAAATTTGAAGCTTCTACATTTGTTTGAAGTTACTGCCTTTATTAATTTCGAAAATATGCTTTAAGGTCTTCGGAACTGTGTGGCTGGTCTCCGACCCACTACTTCATTGAGGCCAAAATTTCAAGGACACCAAGGAAATAGGAAGGGACATCCTGATACCAAAGTTGGAGGTTTTATCTTCTTTGGTTTCGCAATTATGACCGTTTAACCTAAAATCGATCAATAAGTTCTAGGATCCGAACCCATGCTCCGATCTCGACCGTACGCAATCCTCGCCGTAGTTTTATGACTAGTAACCTACAGCACAAATTTCATGAAGGTAGCGTTATTGTTGAGTTATCTTGATTTTTTATATATGTTCGTTAGCCTTTAGAACGATTAAAAGGTACAGAATCCGAACCCATGAGACGATTTCTCTCATATACAGGAAGTCACACTGATCACGAATATGTATACTTTTCCATACCTAGCTCGCTTCCTTTAGGTGGTTACAAACACCATACCAAAGTTAATATACCCTTTTCCTATTTCATAGGTGTACGGTATAAAAAATTGAAATAAAATAAATATTAGATTCACATTTCAAAAAATAATAACAATGTATTATTGCATTAATTTAAAGCAAAAATAACAAACTTGTTTTTAAAAACTAAATTAATTTTATGTAATAAAGCGGCATTTCATCTGATATTAGGATCGATTATTAGAATCGACAAGGCTTATGCCACGAGAGTATCATCTACTTCGAGCACATTAATAGACCATGTTATAAGCCATATTAATATTAGTAATTGTACAATTAAACTTGACGACATCAACGATCTAAATCATAAGATTTTGTTAGTATCTGGAGTGGTAGTATGTAACTTGTTACAAACGCTTTTTTTGTAACAAAACACTAGAATCACAAAAACTTTTTGGTAGCATGAATATTGAAACGTTGAAATGGAAACGAAACAAAACAAAAATCAGCGTAACAAAAGTTACGTACTGCCATTTTTGAAATTTTTGAATTTTTGTTTTTCAATGACATAAAATTTAAAACAAATCTTGGGATATCGTACGATTTGTTTATTTTAAATTTCTTTGTTCGATTTCACATGTTTCAAAAAAAAAAAAACATTTGATTTAAAAAAAATTTCAAATTGAGAAATACAAAAAATAAAGAAGTTTAAGTTGATGTTTGGTTTAATAAAATGTAAGTAAATTGTAAATTATTAAAATCACATAATATAAAATACCAACATATTTTTTGTAATTTTTGAAGGCAAAAAATGGCTATGAACAAAGAACAAAAAATTTATGTTCGAAAACAACTCCTTACTCCATAGAGGGTCAATGGCGTTTAAATATTTTCTTTCCTCATCCGAAGAGCTTTCATCACAAATAAATAGCATTCTATCATAAATATAGTTAAACTATAAATAATTTTTTTTTTTCTTAAGAAATTAACATTTTATTAGCTACTCGATAATATCATATACAATTACAAATATTCAATATTTTTAAACTCAAAATATAAAATAAATACTTACTTGACTTGTTCGCAAATTAGTCGCGGTGAAGTTAATTCACCTGCTATTCGTGAAAAAATGAGTTTTAAAGAAAACTTGAAAAATATAAGATCGATCGAACTTATAATATACTAGCAGATTTACCCGGCGTTGCCCGGAAGCTTGCAAATTGTAAAAACGCAAGCTTCAGCCAATTTTTTGAAATACTACTTTGCTTATAAATGAAGCCACAAAAAAAATATTTGTGGAGTTCCGTTTACCCATCGTGGCCCAACAGCTTTTTATAGGTTTTTTCGATGCTTTGTTATATATATTAGAAATGATTTAACCGATTAACTTCAAATTTTGTATATTTGTTCTTCTTTGAAAATGAAGTTCAATTTACTAGCAGACTTGGAAGTTGTTAACCCCTGTCGACCCGACGATTGTTCAAAAAAAAATTTGTAAGTAAATTACGTCCAATTTCTGAAAGTAGGTACAACTTCTTTGAATTAGGGGAATGCTTAAAAAAATGTTTTGTCGAGTTCTTTTAAGCGATAGCGAAACAAAAACTTTAAAAAACAGTTTAAACGAATATCTCTAATTTTTCTATACATGGTGCTTCTTGAGAAATTGGTGCTCCTTGACGATAGAGTTGAGGATGTTAGGTTCCCGGCGAATAATGTTAACTGAATTAAAATGACTATTGGTCAAATGGGGATACTAAGTTTGCCATTATGTCATTCTACTATATATACTATGTCAAAAGTAGTTATCTTGAATTGCCAACGTTTGAATAAAATATAGTCGATGGTTTAGAAAAGATTTAAAAATTTGCTTTTTAACTTATATTTTGTTTAGTACTCACCTGAAAGTTGTAATACGCTCTTCCTCGTTTTTTTATGATTTGATGAGAGAAATGTAGGCTTATTTTTTGGAAAAACTGTTTTAAAATACTATGTTTTTAAGCATTATATATAAAAAATTGAATTTTTTGATTTTTAGATTTCATTTGAAGAAAACTGAAAATTTCATTGAATCTTTGTTCAAAACGCACAAACAGGTCAAAACCAAATTAACCATGTGGGTTTTAATTAAAATGTTGGTACAAAATTTTCAATAAAATACTTTTAATCGTATAAGAAAATAAAATTTATAGAAAACTTCATGGCGTCGTCGTGGAAAACGGGTTAATCGAATTAACTAAAACTTTTTGCAGCTTCTCTTTAGACTGCAAAATCAACCTGTAAAATTGGACACAAATCGAAAACACAAAATTTTTTGAAAGTCCGCCAGGCCGAAATGGGTATAATTATTCCAACCAAATTTATACAACTAATTGCGGTTGCTAAGAGAAACATTTGTGCAAAATTTCAAGTCAATTTGTCAAACGGTTTTGACTCGAAATCAAAAAACATTGAAAAAGCTTCTTTGCGCCCTCATGCCCAAACGGGTTAACCGAACTCAACAAAAATTTGTGCCAGACTCTATTGTCGACTGCGAAACCACCTTGTAAAATTGGACACAAATCGGAAATACCAAATTTTTTGGAAGCCCGCCACGTCGAAATGGGTTAATTATTCCAACCAAATTTATACAACTAATTGCGGTTGCTAAGAGGAACATTTGTGCAAAATTTCAAGTCAATCGGTCAAACTGTTTTGACTCGACATCAAAAACATTGAAAAAGCTTCATTGGGCCCTCGTGCCCAAACGGGTTAACCGAACCCAACAAAAATTTGTGCCAGCCTTTCTTTTCGACTGCAAAACCACCCTGTAAAATTGGACACAAATCGGAAACAAATAATTTTTTGGAAGCCCGCCGGGCCGAAATGGGTTAATATTTTCGAACCATCTTTATACAACTAATTCCGTTTGTGAAGAGGAAGATTTGTGCAAAATTTCAAGTCAATCGGTCAAACTGTTTCGGCTTGACATCAAAAACATTGAAAAAGCTTCATTGCGCCCTCGTGCCCAAACGGGTTAACCGAACCCAACAAAAATTTGTGCCAGCCTCTCTTTTTGACTGCAAAACCACCCTGTAAAATTGGACACAAATCGGAAACAAATAATTTTTTGGAAGCCCGCCGGTCCGAAATGGGTTAATATTTTCAAACCATCTTTATACAACTAATTCCGTTTGCTAAGGGGAAGATTTGTGCAAAATTTAAAGTCAATCGGTCAAACTGTTTCGGCTCGACATCAAAAACATTGAAAAAGCTTCATTGCGCCCTCGTGCCCAAACGGGTTAACCGAACCCAACAAAAATTTGTGCCAGCCACTTTTTTTGACTGCAAAACCACCCTGTAAAATTGGACACAAATCGGAAACACAAAATTTTTTGGAAGCCCGTCGGGCCGAAAGGGGTTAATTTATTCCAACCAACTTTATACCATTAATTCCGTTTAATAAGAAGAACATTCGTGCAAAATTTCAAGTTAATCGGTCAAACCGTTTCGACTCGACATCAAAAAAACGAAAAAGCTTAAAACGGCTCTGGAGAGGCAACCTGTTGACTTATAAAAATGCGACATAGCCTATGTCACCCCCCGGGCTCCCAGAATTATTCCTTTAAAATTTTGTGACAATCGGACCAGTGGTTTTCACGTGAATCCTGGACAAACAAACAAACAAATAAACAAACAAACAAACAAATAAACAAACAAATTTTCTTCTTTATATATTAGATTTTATTTTTAACTAGCAGATTTACCCGGCGTTGCCCGGAAGCTTGCAAATTGTAAAAACGCAAGCTTCAGCCAATTTTTTGAAATACTACTTTGCTTATAAATGAAGCCACAAAAAATATTTGTAGAGTTCCGTTAACCCATCGTGGCCCAATAGCTTTTTATAGGTTTTTTCGTTGCTTTGTTATATATATTAGAAATTATTTAACCGATTAACTTCAAATTTTCTATATGTGTTCTTCTTTGAAAATGAAGTTCAATTTACTAACAGACTTGGAAATTGTTAACCCCTGTCGACCCGACGATTGTTCAAAAAAAAATTTGTAAGTAAATTACGTCCAATTTCTGAAAGTAGGTACAACTTCTTTGAATTAGGGGAATGCTTAAAAAAATGTTTTGTCGAGTTCTTTTAACCGATTGCGAAACAAAAACTTTAAAAAACAGTTTTAACGATTATCTCTAATTTTTCTATACATGGTGCTTCTTGAGAATTTGGTGCTCCTTGACGATAGAGTTGAGGATGTTAGGTTCCCGGCGAATAATGTTAACTGAATTAAAATGACTATTGGTCAAATGGGGATACTAAGTTTGCCATTATGTCATTATACTATGTCAATAGTAGTTATCTTGAATTGCCAACGTTTGAATAAAATATAGTCGATGGTTTAGAAAAGATTTAAAAATTTGCTTTTCAACCTGTATTTTGTTTAGTACTCACCTGAAAGTTGTAATACGCTCTTCCTCGTTTTTTTATGATTTGATGAGAGAAATGTAGGCTTATTTTTTGGAAAAACTGTTTTAAAATACTATGTTTTTAAGCATTATATATAAAAAATTGAATTTTTTGATTTTTAGATTTCATTTGAAGAAAACTGAAAATTTCATTGAATCTTTGTTCAAAACGCACAAACAGGTCAAAACCAAATTAACCATGTGGGTTTTAATTAAAATGTTGGTACAAAATTTTCAATAAAATACTTTTAATCGTATAAGAAAATAAAATTTATAGAAAACTTCATGGCGTCGTCGTGGAAAACGGGTTAATCGAATTAACTAAAACTTTTTGCAGCCTCTCTTTAGACTGCAAAATCAACCTGTAAAATTGGACACAAATCGAAAACACAAAATTTTTTGAAAGTCCGCCAGGCCGAAATGGGTTAAATTATTCCAACCAAATTTATACAACTAATTGCGGTTGCTAAGAGGAACATTTGTGCAAAATTACAAGTCAATTTATCAAACGGTTTTGACTCGAAATCAAAAACATTGAAAAAGCTTTTTTGCGCCCTCGTGCCCAAACGGGTTAACCGAACTCAACAAAAATTTGTGCCAGACTCTATTGTCACTGCGAAACCACCTTGTAAAATTGGACACAAATCGGAAATACAAAATTTTTTGGAAGCCCGCCACGTCGAAATGGGTTAAATTATTCCAACCAAATTTATACAACTAATTGCGGTTGCTAAGAGGAACATTTGTACAAAATTTCAAGTCAATCAGTCAAACCGTTTTGACTCGACATCAAAAACATTGAAAAAGCTTCATTGGGCTATCGTGCCCAAACGGGTTAACCAAACCCAACAAAAATTTGTGCCAGCCTTTCTTTTCGACTGCAAAACCACCCTGTAAAATTGGACACAAATCGGAAAGACAAAATTTTTTGGAAGCCCGCCGGACCGAAATGGGTTAAAATTTTCGAACCATCTTTATACAACTAATTCCGTTTGCTAAGAGGAAGATTTGTGCAAAATTTCAAGTCAATCGGTCAAACTGTTTCGGCTCGACATCAAAAACATTGAAAAAGCTTCATTGCGCCCTCGTGCTCAAACGGGTTAACCGAACCCAACAAAAATTTGTGCCAGCCTCTCTTTTTGACTGCAAAACCACCCTGTAAAATTGGACACAAATCGGAAACACAAAATTTTTTGGAAGCCCGCCGGGCCGAAAGGGGTTAATTTATTCCAACCAACTTTATACCATTAATTCCGTTTAATAAGAAGAACATTCGTGCAAAATTTCAAGTGAATCGGTCAAACCGTTTCGACGCGACATCAAAAAAACGAAAAAGCTTAAAACGGCTCTGGAGCCGCAACCTGCTGACTTATAAAAATGCGACATAGCCTATGTCTCCCCCCGAACTCCCAAAATTATTCCTCTAAAATTTGGTGTCAATCAGACCAGTGGTTTTCACGTGAATCCTGGACAAACAAACAAACAAATAAACAAACAAATAAACAAACAAACAAATAAACAAACAAATTTTCTTCTTTATATATTAGATTTGTTTATTATACCCTACACCTATAGAATAGGTAAAGGGGTATATTAACTTTGGTATGGTGTTTGTAACCACCTAAAGGAAGCGAGCTAGATATGGAAAAGTATATATATTTGTGATCAGCGTGACCGCCTTAGTCGATATAGCCATGTCCGTCCGTCCGTCCGTCCGTAGGCACGATAACTCAAAAAATAATGGAGCTATCTTGATGAAATTTTAACTGTAGGTTACTAGGACTGAAAGTACGGCGGGGATTGCATATGGGCGAAATCGGCCCATGGGTTTGGATTCTGGACCTTTTAGTAGGTTTCAGGGCTAACGAACAAATATAAAAAATCACGATAACTCAACAACTAATGACGCTATCTTCATCAAATTTGTGCTGTAAGTTACTAGTAATGAAACTACTTCGGGAATTGCGTAAGGTCGGGATTCGACCATGGGTTCGGAACCTAGAACTTTTTGATCGAATTTAGGCCAAACGAGCATAATTCCGAAACCAATGAAGATAGAACCTCCAAATTTAGTATCAGGGTGTCCCTTCCTATTTCCTAAGTGTCTTGTGAATTTGGGTCCCATTGGAGTATTGGGTCGGGAACCAGCCACACATTTCCGAAGACCTTAAAGCATATCTTTAAAATTAATAAAGATAACAACTTGAAAAAATGTAGAAGCTTCCAATTTGCCACAAGGGTGTTCTTTACTATCTCTTGCGTGTTCCCCTAATTTGGGATCAATTGGAGTGGTGGTTCTGTACCCCTCTCAGACCTCCCAAGTTTAAAAGGCTTATAATCGAAATTACTAAAAATAGTTACTTAAAATTAGGATAGACCATTCAAATTGTGTACAAGGGTTAACTAGTACTATAAGTACAGCGCGGACTATATTAGGGCGAAATCAGCCCAACGGTTCGGATTCCGGACCTTTTAATCGATGTCAGGGCTAAGGAACATATATAAAAAATCACGATAACTCAACAACTAATGAGGCTATCTTCATGAAATTTGTGCTGTAGGTTATTGGCAGCGAAACTACGGCGGTGATTACGTACGGTGAGGATTGGACAATGGGTTCGGAACTTAGAACTTTTTGATCGAATTTAGGCCAAACGAGCATAATTCCGAAACCAATGAAGATAGAACCTCCAAATTTGGTATCAGGGTGTCCCTTCCTATTTCGTAAGTGTCTTTGAAATTTGGGCCCCATTGGAGTAGTGGATCCGGGACCAGCCACTCAGTTCTTAGGCCCTTAAAGCATATTTTCGAAATTAATTAAGATAGTAACTTGAAACAAATGTAGAAGCTTCCAATTTGCCACAAGGGTGTTCTTTACTATTTCTTGCGTGCCCCCCTAATTTGGGATCAATTGGAGTGGTGGTTCAGAACCTCTTTTAGACCCCCCAATGTGTAAAAGCTAATCATCGAAATTAATAAAACTAGTAACTTAAAATTAAGATAGAACGTTCCAATTGTGTACAAGGGTTAACTAGTATTGAAAGTATGACGGGACTACATATGGGCGAAATCGTACCATAATTTCGGGTCCTGGAACCCTTGAAAAGTTCAAGGACTAACAAACATATATCTTACAAACACCATAACTCAAAAAATAATGCCGGTATTTTGATGAAATTTAACAGTAGGTTACTAGTAATGAAAGTACCATGGGAATTGGTTGTGGTCGAGTTTAATTTCGAAGCCAAAGAATATATTTCCTATGTCCTATGTGTCTCCGAAATCTAGACTTAATTGTGTTGGTTCAGCTATGTTCAAAGGTACTTGCTGCATTTATGTAAAATTTATTTTTATATTTAAATGAATTATATGAAAAGGTGTAAATTTTTAATTGTATTTTAGAAATACATTTATTGCATATTTTGCGTTTATAAGCTATTAGGTATATAAACTAACCATTTAAAATAATTGCAATTTTTAAAAATTTGGATTATTAAATATATTATGCTTTGATTATCTTTTTATCACAAAATTTAATAATTAGAATTTTTTCATTTTGTAATTGAATTGGAATAAATATATTTTCATTTATTTCAAGTTTGTTTGTTTTTTAATATTTTTAAATAAATAAATTAGTAAGAATTTGTAGTATTTTTTAATAGATAGGGTAATTAGAAAATGTTTTTAGTATTATACAGTTAATTTGGTTAGCTATGTCTTACGATCAAATTAATAACAGCTTCTATGGTGTTAAAATGACTTATGGATATGTCCTTAAATTTGAACCAAATAGGTGTAGGGTATTTCTAAGTCGGTTGCACCGACTGACTGTTTCTTTACTTGTTTTTAAATAAAGGTCGTACAAATTAATAAAAAGTAAGGGATTTTTTTTGCCAATCTTTTGAATTTTTCTTTAAAATGGAATTTATTGAATAAATGACAAACGAAGAATCAGCAAATTGATTTATGTTTTTGATCAAAAACAATTGTTTTTAAAAAATAAACAAATTAAAAATAAAATATATTATAAGTTTTATGTGAATACTTGTTTTGCAAACATGTTGATTTTGCTACCTGAGAGTAAACTTGCAATAAATAAAAAGTTTCAACAACATAACCATAATTTCATACTGGAAGAAATTTTTGAGAAATTTAAACCACTAAATCATATAAAAAATGATTGTGAAAGTAGCGCGAATTCGTTAAGTGACATAAATGCAATAAGAGTGGTATAAGAAAACTTAATTGTATTTTTATTATAAAAATTTTTTGTATTTTTGATTTTGTTTGTTGTAAGTACGAGTATATGTGCCGATTTATGGTCTAAATTTCGCACTTAGAGCCAACTTAATAAAAAATATGCACTTATTTTTGTAGTAATCAAATCGCCGGCAAAAATATTCATTTCGACAAAATAAAAAGGCGTTTCCTGAAGGTAGCCTGCAAAAGGTTTGTAAATTCAACGCAAACACCACTCGAAATTATTTACGCATTCCATAGAAAGTCTATGGAGGATAACTCAAACACGGCTTTCTATTAGGCATGCATAATGGAAGATGATTGTAATTTTAAAATTATTAAAATTATTAAAGAAATTATAGAACCAAGACAAGGAAAATATTTGATGAATGGAATATTTTTCATTGTTCCGATAGGTGGTTTCAAACAGATTTTAATTATCAAAACCATTAATGAGATTTTAATTATTAAAACCATTTTTATCACAAAATTTATTAATTTAAATTTTTCAAAATTGCAATTAATTTAAATTCCTAATATATGTACTTATTAGAAAAGCTTATAAATGCAAAATATGCAATATATGTAAGTATTTTTAAAATACAATGACAAATTTAGATTTTTTCATATAATTAATTTAGTTACAAAAATAAATTTTACATACATGCAGCAAGTATTGAATACAACTTAAGTATCGTACACAATTTCTTAATTATATTTTTCCTAGAGTAATAATTCAATAAAATATATGATATGATTAAAATTAAAATAAAGAAATTTAATCGATATTAAAAAAAATTTGTTTTTTTAATTTATAAAATATAATACATAATATGTTTTATAGTAAAAATCATAGCCTTTTAAAAATATAAAATTGTTAAATAAGAACGGAAATAGGAAAGAACCCTCGTCTATCAAATTTAATGTTTCTATCTTCATGAAATTCCAAGATAAGCTTTTTACTTTTGGGTATTTTAAGAGGCACCTGAACCACCACTACAATTAAGTCTAAATTTCGGGCACACAAGGAAATAGGTCAAAACATCGTTACCAAATTTAAAGCTTCTATATTTATTTCAAGTTACTATCTTTATTAATTTCGAATATATGATTTAAGGTCTTGGGAATAATGGGGTGCTACGCCAACCACTATTCCAATTCATCCAAAATTTTACGGACACAAAGCAAATAAGAAAAACCATTTGCATCCCAAATTTTAAGGTTCTATCTTCTTTGGCTTCGAAATTATACTCGTTTGGCCTCCATTCGATCAAAAGCTTCTAGAATCCGAAGCAATTGTCCGATCTCGACCACAAGCAATCATCGCGGTACTTTCATTACAAGTAACCTAGAGTTTAAATTTCATCACAATAGCATCATTAGTTTTTTAGTTATCGTGTTTTTTGAATGTATAACTGATCAAAGATTCAAGAACCCGAACCCGTGGTCCGATTTCACCAATATGCAGTTCGTGCCATACTTTCAATGCTTGTTAAGCCTTGTACACTAATGGAACGTTCTATCTTAATTTTAAGTCACTAATTTTATTAATTTCGATGATAAGCTTTAAATTCTTGGGAGATCTAACAGAGGTATCTGAACGACCACTACAATTGATCATAAATTGGGAAGACATGCAGGAAATAGTAAAGAACACCTTTGTGCCAAATTTGTTTTCCCCGACCCAATACTCCAGTAAGAACATTTCCTATTCTCAAGCACATTAAGGAAATAGGAAGAGATATCCTGATACCAAATTTGGAAGTTCTATCATCTTTGGTTTCGGAATTATGCACGATTGGCCTAAATTCGATCAATAAGTTCTAGGATCCTAACCGATAGTCCGATTTCAACCGTACTTAATCCCCGCCGTAGTTTCATGACTAGTAATCTACTGCACATATTTCATGAAGGTAATGTTGTTATTCGTTGAGTTATCTTGATTTTTTATAGATGTTCATAAGCCCTTTGATTAAAAGATTCAGAATTCGAACCCATTGGCCGATTTCGCCCATAAACAATCCCCGCAGTACTTTAAGTACTAGTAAGGAGGTCACGCTGGTCACAAATATATATACTTTTCCATATCTAGCTCGCTCTTTTAGGTGGTTACAAACAACGTATCAAAGTTAATATACCCTTTTCCTATTTCATAGGTGTAGGGTATTTGGGAAATAATAATTGGGACTTTTTACTTGACTTTTTGGGACGTTCTAAGATGTACTTTATTGAAACCTACACATATAAAAATATAATACGATACTTAAGTTGTAAAATTTATGAAAAGTTCTAAATTTGTGATTGTATTTTAGAAATACATTTATTGCATATTTTGATTATTAAATTTTGTGATAAAAAGCTAATGAAAGCATTAATGATTTTAACTAACATTAAAAACCATTAAATTATAAAAACTTTTATATTTATATTATTACAAATTAATATTTCTTTCGAAAAACTTTGAGTTTAATTATATAAAACATTAAAAATGAAGTAAATTAAGAGAATAAATTAAAAAATTATTTAAAATTGAAATAATTAATCAACTAAATCATTAAACAGTAAATTTATTACAGCTAAAAATCCTGAAAAGATGTAATTGCTGCATGTGTGTAAAATTTTATTGAATTGTTTAATATTTTTAAATAGATAAACTAGTAAGATTTGTTAATATTTTTGAATTTATAAATATTTACTTAATTATTATGTTTTTCCTAAATTATAAAGTAAATTTCGTTAGCCATGCCTTACGATCAAACTAATAAAAGCTTTTATGGTTTTAAAATGAGTTATGGACTTCCCATTAAATTTGAACCTTACACCTAGGTTTTTCTAAGTCAGTTGCTCCGACTGACGAAACTATATGGATTTGTCTTTTGATAATCAGAAGTATCAAAGTGAGATGATAAGTCTGGCTTTATATCGAAGTTACTATTTTGTAATAATACACTATTTATTTTATTTCTAAATTTTATTACGTTTAACTTTACAAGATCAGAACTGAAGTGACCTTTTTTATTTTTAGCTTTCTTTCAAAACAAATTTTAAAATATTTACTGTTACAATTACATTTTTTTGATTGGTTAATTTTATGGTGTGATTTTATACAAAAACAATAATAATCTCATTATAATTAATTACAAACAAAATAGTAACTGGTGACCATTTACCATTTTTAGTTTTAGCATATTAACAAATATAATAAGAAATATAAAGTGCACCGAGTGTCTCGGTTGGCGATGAATATAAGCGACAATGGTGTTGATGTGTTAACTCCTCCCGCTTTAAATGTCTGCGTCCCTGTAGACTATGAGCACCTATTCCTTGTGTTACCGACAAAGTGATTGTTGGAAAGATGGTTAGATTCTTTACTGTTGTTCTGTAAGGAAACCTAAAAAGATTGAATGGGATGTTTATTAGTTGATGTTTTTAATTTGCGACTTATGTATTCGTCTTCCGCTTTCCGTTGTTATGGTTACCCTATGGTCTTTGGCGACTATCTCTTTTTTGTATATCGGTTTGTGTTTACTTTGAATTTGCTTTACGCCGACATAAATAGTTTGTCCGGGATTGTACGTTTGCGGTTTCTGTCTTTTCTGGTTTTCTCTTTTTTGTTTTATTTTTTGGTTTTTCTTTATTTGTTCGGCTAGGTTTTCGTTAACTTTCGCCCGAATGTCAATTAGGTTCTGGTAGTTCAATTTCTGCGTTCTACCGAAAAATACGTTCGAGGGCTTCATTTTTGTGACGGAGTGAATAGAGTTATTATATCTGTCGACCGAAATATTCATAATTTCTTTTAGATTAAGATCTGGGTATTCTTTCTGTAGGCATCTGGCTAGTTCAATGATAGTGGAGTGAACACGTTCGATTGTTCCATTAACCTCGCTTTTTTGGCACGGTGTTTTGTAAAGTTGAATTCCAAGCTCTTTTATATATTGTGAAATTATAGGACTCAAGAAACTCGTTTCATTATCAGTCACTAATATCTCCGGTACTGTAAAATAGTGCAGTATTTTGGTGATTTTTTCTCTTAAATGAAGAACCGACTTGTCGCGTATTCGGAAGAGTTTTGTGAATTTTGAAAATTTGTCAATACATGAAATAAACTTTTCCCCTTGAAATTCAATCAGGTCCATATGTAGAATTTGTGCTGGGTATTTAGGAATTGGTGTTCCTTGCAGTTCTGGTTTTTTTGGATGGCGATCATATTTACTTGTATTACATATGTCGCATTTTTTTATGTGTGACGATTATAACCGGGGTGCGGTTCTTCGTTCGCATTTATAACTCCGCCTTCCCGTATTATTAGCTGATTGCGAAAGACATTCAATCGTGCCTCACAATGGGCTATTAAATTTGAACTGTCCTCGTCCGCGCTATGAATTGTTTCAGTTCCAGATGAAGTTAGCATATTTGCTTCACTTTGAAGTCTGGAAAGTGCATCCGCAACATGATTTGTTCTTCCTGGCTTATACAAAGGTTCGTAGTTGTACTCCTCGAGTCTCGATTTCCATCTTTTCAACTTTGTGTTCGTATTTCTTGAGCTTAACGCGAATGTAAGCGGTTGATGGTCCGTAACGATTTTAATATTTTTCGCGCCGTACAGATAGTTTCGAAGGTTTTCAAGCGCCCATATTATCGCGAGCATCTCTTTTTCGTTTACCGCGTAATTTTCTTCGGTTTTATTTAACGATCGCGAGATATAGGTTATCGGATTATCTTTCCCGATTTCGCCCTGTGAAAGTACAGCACCGAGAGCTGAATCGGAGGCATCGGTTGTTAAAATAAACGGCTTCGAAAAATCAGGAAATATTAGCACTTCAGAAGATATGAGCATTTCTTTTATATGATTGAAAGCTTGTAATTCTTTTTCACCAAGTTTGATTTTAATTTTTTTCGATTGGGTTGCCTTAATGTGTCCATTTTCGCCCCTTGTCAAGTTTGTTAAAGGTTTTGCCAGTTTAGCAAAATCCCTTATAAATCGGCGATAGTACGATGCCAAACCAAGAAAACTTTTTAGATCTTTTAGGTTTTCCGGCGGTTTAATATTTTTGATTGCCGTTACTTTTTTTGGATCGGGTTTAATTCCTGTGGAACTTATTAAATATCCCAAAAATTCTGTGTCTGGTTCCAAAAATTGTGTTTTACTAATATTTACTCTCAAATTGGCTTCTTCTAATGCTGAGAAAATTGTCTCCACATTTCTCAGATGTTCTTCTGGTGTATTACCAAAAACGATTACATCGTCGATATAGACATAGCAGATTTTTCCGATGTATGGTCTTAGGACATCGTCGACCATCCTTTGAAATATTGAGGGGGCATTTTTCAGCCCGAATGGCATTCTTGTAAACTCATACTTTCCATTCATGGTGGAAAATGCCGTTTTTGCAACATCGATTTCTTTCATTTTGATCTGGTGGAATCCGGATGTTAGATCTAAGGTCGTAAAGTACTTTGCTTTGCCTAGATTAGCGATTGTTGCCGAAATGTCCGGGATGGGGTATGCATCTGATATTGTTACGTTGTTTAACCTCCTAAAGTCAATTACAAGTCTATATTTTTTGACACCGGAAGAGTCAGGTTTTTTCGCTACCACCCATAATGGCGAATTGTATGGGCTTTTAGAGTGGCGTATGATTCCATCTTCTAACATCTGTTTTATTTGCTTTTCGACTTCTTCTCTTATGTTTGCTGGGTAAGGATATGATTTTGTATATATCGGTTCCTCGGTATTGGTGTTTATTTCTGCTTCGACGGTTGTATGAATTAGTTCTCTGTCGTTTATTGGTCCAAATAGTTTTTTATGTTTCGTAATAATTTTTATCAATTCTTGTTTTATATGTGGCTCTAAATGCTCGTTGCGGATTTCCAGATTGTTGATCTGCGTTGAAAATTTTTCTTTGAGAGGGATAGTTATACCGGGTTTGATTGTCAAGGTATTGTGTTTTCTATCAATTATAGCCTCAAGTTCCTTCAGGCTATCGTCTCCAATTATCCCGTCGAAACTTTCTAACCCCGGAAGAATGAAAAAGTGGAAAACTGTGTCGTTTCCGACAGCTTTGAAAAATCTTCCGCTAGTCTTTTCCGTTATGTGTATATTTCCGGCTGCTGATTTTATTTTGAAAGATGCTTCTGCTGGCTGTGGTGTTTTCGCCAAGCCTGGGCGTATAAAATTTTTATTGGACCCTGTGTCTATCAGAAACTTAAGGATTAGTCCTTCCTTTGTTTTATATTCTAGGTAGGGTATACTGGAGAGGCACCCTCCATAAAATTTAGTTCATGAACTTCGTCGAATAATTCGACATTTGGTTCGTAAATGTTTTCATAGGCTTCGTCACTGATCTCCAAATCTTGGTAAAATTGATCTGATGTTTCCAAATAAAACAATTTCGGTTGCTTTTGCATTTGATGGTTCCTTGTGCTTGTCTGTGCTTCCCGTTGTGGCTCCTGGGCTGGCCTGTTCATATAATTAACTTGACGTGTCTGAGTTGAAAGACCAATTTCCATCCGACGGTCTGGTTTAGGTTGTATTGGTCTAGGTGGTGGGTAGTTGGTTCTCTCGTGCCCAATATTATATGCCGCATTTCTTTGTTGGTCAGAAAGAACCACTTTTTGATGGTTAGGCCGTATTGCATTTGGTCTTGTAGTAAATATCTCGTTGATTGGTGTTGCAATTTTGTTAGCTGGATTCCCGGTACGAATTGTTAAGCTTCTTTAAGTAAAGTTCTGTAGCTCCAGACAGGTTGCGTATGCTTCTGGGAGCGTTGTAGGCCGTTGTATTAGTAAAAATTTCGAAATTTCTCCCTTTAAGCCTCGTATGAAAACGTCAAGGGCCCGATTTCTGTAGGAATCTACGAGCACTTTCACCGTTTCGTCCGAGTAAGTTTCCGTCTTTATTTTATTAATTATTAATGAAAACTGGTGATTGATTTTTGCATAATATTTGTCTACGCTGTCTCGCCCTTGCTCGAGAATACTGAGTTGGTGTTCTAGTGTGCGCAAGTCACGCTTATCCGCATAGTGTAGTGACAAGCATTCCTTAATTTCTTTCCAATTTTCATCGAAAATGTTGTAGGATATAAGAGCGGCGTCGGCGTTACCCCGAATTTTTCCTCTAATTGATTGTAGAACTGTTCTGTACAACGGTTTTTCTCGCACGAGCTCGTAATCTTTTAAGATAGTCTCCACTCTATGCACCCACGAGACGTATTGTACAGGATCACCTTCGAATGCTGGCAATTCCTTCACACAATCAGGTAATTTACTTATCTCTTTTAGTTCCTGTTCGTTTCTCGGTGATACCAGTGAATTATTGCCACTTGGTTGTGATTGAATGCGATCCCTGGCTTCCATTTGTGTCAACCTTTCATCAAGATTCCTCGTAAGATCGATTTGTGAGGTTACTGCACCTGCTAAACTTGCAATTTGTGCCGAAATTCGTTCAATACTTGCGGTAAGTTGATCCATTTTTTAAGTTAAATTATATTATTCAAAAAAGGTTTTTTAATTATAAATTAATTACAAATTTGAATCAAAAATTTCTACTAGTTGTTGTTTTTATTTTTTGTTAATTTTATTATAATTTTGATTTATTTATTTTATGTTGCAGTTTATTCAAAAAAGGTTTTTAAATTATAGATTAATTACAAATTTGAATTAAAAATTTCTATTAGTTGTTGTTTTTATTTTTTATTAATTTTATTATAATTTTGATTTATAAATTTTATGTTGCAGTTTTTAAATTATAGATTAATTGCAATTTTGAATTAAAAATTTCAATTTGTTGTTGTTTTTATTTTTTATTAATTTTATTATAATTTTGATTTATAAATTTTATGTTGCAGTTTTAAAATTATAAATTAATTATAATTATAAATATTTTTTATTAATTTTATTATAATTTTGATTTATTTATTTTATGTTGCAGTTTATTCAAAAAGGTTTTTAAATTATAGATTAATTACAATTTTGAATTAAAAATTTCTATTAGTTGTTGTTTTTATTTTTTATTAATTTTATTATAATTTTGATTTATAAATTTTATGTTGCAGTTTTAAAATTATAAATTAATTACAAATTTGAATCAAAAATTTCTATTAGTTGTTGTTTTTATTTTTTATCAATTTTATTATAATTTTGATTTATAAATTTTATGTTAGAGTTTTTAAATTATAAATTAATTACAATTTTGAATTAAAAATTTCTATTAGTTGTTGTTTTTATTTTTTATTAATTTTATTATAATTTTGATTTATAAATTTTATGTTGCAGTTTATTCAAAAAGGTTTTTAAATTATAGATTAATTACAATTTTGAATTAAAAATTTCTATTAGTTGTTGTTTTAATTTTTTATCAATTTTATTATAATTTTGATTTATAAATTTTATGTTAGAGTTTTTAAATTATAAATTATAGATTAATTTAATTTATAGAACAAATTTTTATTTAACAATTATTAAAAATTTATTAATGACTCACAGTTTTAATGACCGCAGGCTCCTTTTTGGGTCCAACTTTGATTGGTCGTTGGCTCCTACTCTGGTGCGATCACCTGATCTTGATTCTTGGAGAATTGTATATTAAAGGTTTCTTTTTTTTGTGTTCTTTTTTTTCCTTAGTTAAAATTTATATCACAAAATTTTAACAAGATTTCATTCAGAACTTCAAATACTCCAAAACTTATATTTTTTTGAGTTTTTAAATCGAAATAATTTTTATTTAATTATTATATTATAATTTAAATTTTTTCTTTTAAACAAAAAAAAAAATGTTTTTATCACTATATAGTCACTTTTATAGTTCCTTTGAATACTCCAAAACTTAGATTTTTTGGTTATATTTTTTTTAATAGAAATGAATTTTAATTTTTTAACACAATTTAATTTTTTTCTTTTAAACAAATAAAAAAAATTTTATTTAATTGTTATATTATAATTTTAATTCTTTCTTTTAAACGAAAAGAAATGTTTTTATCACTATATAGTCACTTTTATAGTACCTTTAAATACTCCAAAACTTATATTTTTTGGTTATATTTTTTTCTTTTTTAATAGAAACAAATTTTATTTAATTATTAATTCACAATTTAATTTTTTTCTTTTAAACAAATAAAAAAATTTTATTTAATTATTAGATTATGATTTTTTGCTCGGGCGCCAGTTACTATTTTGTAATAATACACTATTTATTTTATTTCTAAATTTTATTACGTTTAACTTTACAAGATCAGAACTGAAGTGACCTTTTTTATTTTTAGCTTTCTTTCAAAACAAATTTTAAAATATTTACTGTTACAATTACATTTTTTTGATTGGTTAATTTTATGGTGTGATTTTATACAAAAACAATAATAATCTCATTATAATTAATTACAAACAAAATAGTAACTGGTGACCATTTACCATTTTTAGTTTTAGCATATTAACAAATATAATAAGAAATATAAAGTGCACCGAGTGTCTCGGTTGGCGATGAATATAAGTGACAATGGTGTTGATGTGTTAACTTCGATGTAAAAGTTTTCAGTATTTATTGTGTATATAAGCTGTCAGTATCTTTTAAATAAATTTTATTTCCAAATTTCGGTTTTGTATATTTATAATGAAAATCATACATTAATATTTTTGACTGTTCTATAACAGTAAACCCGAAGGATGATCTGAAACGGATGCAGACCCTAATTTTTTCACACACCTGCTCCCGCAATCCCTTCACAATTCAACAGTATTGCCTTGGGAATGTTTAATTCAAAATGGAAAATTAGAGAAATTTATAGCGAAGGTTAGTATTAAAAAATTACTTTAAGTAGCAAAAGACGAAATAATCCAGAAAACCATTAAATTTTAAAATGTACAGAAACAAAAATTATTAGATGATTAATTATTTATTAAAATCATCTAAAGTTTAATTGAAAATTATAAAATTATAAAATAAAATATAAAAATTAAATTATAAATTAATATTTTATAAGGAAATTTATTATTTCATTTAAATTTAATATTTATTTAGTATTTTTCGCATATGTGTGAAAAAATTTTTTTTGATTTTAGTTTTGGATGGAAAATCCGGCCCGAACCCCCTTTTGAATTTTCCATCCAAAACTAAAATCAAAAATATTTTTTTGAA
The DNA here is from genome assembly GCA_963082915.1 of Dolichopus griseipennis. Classification (NCBI taxonomy): domain Eukaryota; kingdom Metazoa; phylum Arthropoda; class Insecta; order Diptera; family Dolichopodidae; genus Dolichopus; species Dolichopus griseipennis. Next base: position 129,189,235 of record OY720443.1, on the reverse strand, counting down.
TTCATACCCTTGCTTTCAGATTTACCAAACGTACCAAAAATCCAAAAAATTATTTATGAATTCCGCAGACCTATTAAATATAAAAAGTATATAAAAATTGGGAAAAATTCCAAAGTTCTATGTGAATTCCGCTTTGCTATCTGTTTATCATCAAAATATAAAATAGAATGTACGAAATAGATGAGTTAACTTTTTCATACAAAAATGAAACAATATTGTTGAATATTCAAATAAAATTTTATAAAAAGTAGCTAGAAGTGTTAAATTTTAAGTATCAGGGGCTGTCTCTTCTGGGTTTTCCGAAAGCTAATAAACAAACTAAGATTAAATCTAAGAAAAAATTTTAATTAAAAACCATCCGGAGTAAAAAAAATATAATCGAGTGGAATACAAAACTAAGACCCGATGTACTCGTTTATGTTTTTATTCAACTTTTAGACATGCAACTTTTTGACGTTTCTTTTCTCTCTTTTTTTCTCACAAGAGAAAACGAGTCACAAAACTTGAATGAAAAGTTGCGACGTGAACGAAATTTCCAGGCAATTTTTCGTTCATCTCGCAACTTTACTGTCAATTTGCTGTCATAAACCAATTTCATATTCGCCATAGAGATTATTATAATCGAACAAAACGAGAAACAGATTTACAGTTAATTAGTGAAAATTTTTAAAATTGTCCTATTAAAAAAAAAAATAAAAGCTCTACGTACACAATATTCTAGAGAAAAAAATTGAATAGACCAATTGAAAAAAGTGGCACCGGTACTGACGATTTGTATGAAACAAAGTTGTGGTGCTTTAATATGTTAAATTTTTTTGATCCTTCGATTGACAGTAGATCTAGCCAAAATAATTTTAAATTACCAACAGTAAAAAAAAATATTGGAGGTAGAATATTAAAACACCTAAAAATTATTTTGGTCGGATATTTTATATGTTCATAAAACTCTAATTCACTGAAGATAATTTTAAAAATATGTTTCAATTACCAAATTTTCAGTCAAAGTCATTTCGTTTTTTAATTTTTTTTTTTAATTATTTATTTATTATTAAACCAAGGTTGTTATTAAATTTAAACTTATAATTACTAGTATTATAATATATACAATAAAAAAACAAACAAAAATAAATTGCTGACTTAAAACTACACAATAATACATAGTACATTATCAACAAAGTTATTTACTTTTTTTTCTTTTGTTCTTCTTCTTCTATAGCTTTACAGTCCTTGATGAACCTGAGCTTCCGCTATAATTCTCTTCCATACATCCCGATCTTGTGCAACTCTCTTCCAATTTCTTATTCCTAAAATCCTTATGTCATCTTCAACAGCGTCTAGCCATCTTTTTTTTGGTCTCCCTCTACCTCTAGTACCCTGCATTTGGTGGAGAAACACTCTTTTTGTTGTTCTGTTATCCGGCATTCTTATAACATGTCCTATCCATCTTAACCTTTGCGCTTTTATGAATCTTATTATGGTTCTATGTTCAGTCAATTGTTCAAGCTCGAAATTATTTCTTGATCTGTAGGTACCATCTTCGTTTCTAACCGGTCCATATATTTTTCGAAGTATTTTACGCTCAAATATTCCCAGTTGTCTACAATCTGCCGTTTTAAGCGTCCATGTTTCACATCCATATGTTAGAACCGGTCTGATTAATGTTTTGTATAATTTTAGCTTTGTATTTCTCGACAACAGCCTGGATTTCATAAGTCTGGAGTATGTATAGTAACATCTACTTGCAGCTTGTATTTTTTCCCGTATTGCCACAGCGGTGTCTTCACTTTTACTGTATACAACTCCGAGATACTTAAACTGATGAACACCTTCGAACTTATAATCATTAATATTCAAATCTTGCGTATGAGATTTGCTTTTTACGAAGTATTTAGTTTTGGGTTCATTTATTATCAGTCCCACTTTTCTAGCATCAGTTTCCAAACGTGTAAATGTTTCTTTTGTTACATTTCAAAAGTTATGAATCACACAAAAAATAAAAAACATAAATCAACATATAAAATACAAATTAGCTTAGTTTACTCATTTTATTTTAATTTTTTTTTTTGTTTTGTAAGCTGAGCTATTGTAATTACTATGGAATTTATTAATATCTTTTTTATCTTTTTTATACCCTACACCTATAGAATAGGTACAAGGGTATATTAACTTTGGTATGGTGTTTGTAACCACCTAAAGGAAGCGAGCTGGATATGCAAAAGTATATATATTTGTGATCAGCGTGACCTCCTGAGTCGATATAGCCATGTCCGTCCGTCCGTCTGTCCATCCGTAGGCACGATAATTTAAAAAATAATGGAGCTATCTTGATGAAATTTTAAGTGTAGGTTACTAGGAGTGAAAGTACGGCGGGGATTGCATATGGGCGAAATCTGCCAATTGGTTCGGATTCTGGACCTTTTAATCGATCGAAGGGCTAACGATCATATATAAAAAATCACAATAACTCAACAACTAATGACGCTTTCTTCATCAAATTTGTGCTGTAGGTTACTAGTAATGAAACTACTTCGGGAATTGCGTAAGTTCGGTATTGGACCATGGGTTCAGAACCTAGAACTTTTTGATCGAATTTAGGCCAAACGAGCATAATTCCGAAACCAAAGAAGATAGAACCTCCAAATTTTGTTTCAGGGTGTCCCTTCCTATTTCCTTAATGACTTTGAAATTTTGGCCCCATTGGAGTAGTGGGTCGGGGACCAGCCATACATTTCCGAAGACCTTAAAGCATTTTTTTAAAATTAATAAAGATAACAACTTAAAAAAATTTAGAAGCTTCAAATTTGTCACAAGGGTGTTCTTTACTACCCCTTGCGTGTCCCCCTAATTTGGGATCAATTGGAGTGGTGATTCAGTATCCCTCTTAGATCTCTTAAGTTTTAAAAGCTTATAATCGAAATTATTAAAAATAGTAACTTAAAATTAAGATAGAACGTTCAAATTGTGTACAAGGGTTAACTAGTGTTTAAAGTTAAGCGTGAACTGCATAAGGGCGAAATCAGCCCAAGAGTTCGGATTCTGGACCTTTTAATCGGTTTCAGGGCTAACGAACATATTTAAATAATCACGATAACTCAACAACTAATGACGCTATCTTCATGAAATTTGTGCTGTAGGTTATTGGGAATGAAACTACGGCGGCGATTGCGTCCGGTGAGGATTGGACAATGTGTTCGGAACTTAGAACTTTTTGTGAACTTTTGTTTTGTGAGAATGAAGATAGAACCTCCAAATTTAGTTTCAGAGTGTCGGTTTCGATTTCCTTAGTGTCCTTGAAATTTGAGCCCAATTGGAGTAGCGGGTGTGGACCAGCCACTCAGTTCCAAGGACCTTAAAGCATATTTTCGAAATTAATAAAGATTGTAACTTGAAACAAATGTAGAAGCTTCAAATTTGGCACAGGGGTGTTCTTTACTATTTCCTGCGTGTCCCTCTAATTTTGTACCTTTCTTAGACCCCCCAATGTGTAAAAGTTTATCATCGAAATTAATAAAACTAGTAACTTAAAATTAAGATAGAACGTTCCAATTGTGTACAAAGGTTAACTAGTATTAAAAGTATGACGGGAACTGCATATGGGCGAAATCGTACCATAATTTCGGCTTCTGGAACACTTGAAAAGGTCAAGGGTTAACAAACATATATCTTAAAAACACCATAACTCAAAAAATAATGCCGCTATTTTGATGAAATTTAAGCTCTAGGTTACTAGTAATGAAAGTACCATTGGAAATGGTTCTGGTCGAATTTGGTCAATGAGTTCGGATTCTAGAAGCTTTTGATCGATTTGAGGCCGAACGAGTATAATTTCGAAGCCAAAGAATATATTTCCTATGTCCTATGTGTCTCCGAAATCTAGACTTAATTGTAGTGGTTCAGCTATGTTCAAAGGTACTTGCTGCATTTATGTAAAATTTATTTTTATATTTAAATGAATTATATGAAAAGGTGTAAATTTTTAATTGTATTTTAGAAATACATATATTGCATATTTTGCGTTTATAAGCTTTTCTATTAGGTATATAAACTAACCATTTAAAATAATTGCAATTTTTAAAAATTTAGATTATTAAATATATTATGCTTTGATTATCTTTTTATCACAAAATTTAATAATTAGAATTTTTTCATTTTGTAATTGAATTGGAATAAATATATTTTCATTTATTTCAAGTTTGTTTGTTTTTTAATATTTTTATACCCTACACCTATAGAATAGGTAAAAGGGTATATTAACTTTGGTATGGTGTTTGTAACCACCTAAAGGAAGCGAGCTAGATATGGAAAAGTATATATATTTGTGATCAGCATGACCTCCTGAGTCGATATAGCCATGTCCGTCCGCCCGTAGGCACGATAACTCAAAAAATAATGGAGCTATATTGATGAAATTTTAACTGGAGGTTATTAGGACTGAAAGTACGGCGGGGATTGTATATGGGCGAAATCGGCCCATTGGTTCGGATTCTGAACCTTTTAATCGATCGAAGGGCTAACGATTATATATAAAAAATCACAATAACTCAACAACTAATGACGCTTTCTTCATCAAGTTTGTACTGTAAGTTACTAGTAATGAAACTACTTCGGGGATTGCGTAAGTTCGGGAATGGACCATGGGTTCGGAACCTAGAACTTTTTGATCGAATTTAGGCCAAACGAGCATAATTCCGAAACCAAAGAAGATACAACCTCCAAATTTTGTATCAGGGTGTCCCTTCCTATTTCCTTAATGTCTTTGAAATTTGGGCCCCATTGGAGTAGTGGGTCGGGGACCAGCCATACATTTCCGAAGACCTTAAAGCATATCTTTAAAATTAATAAAGATAACAACTTAAAAAAATGTAGAAGCTTCAAATTTGTCACAAGGGTGTTCTTTACTATCCCGTGCATGTCCCCCTAATTTGGAATCAATTGGAGTGGTGGTTCAGTATCCCTCTTAGACCTCTTAAGTTTTAAAAGCTTATAATCGAAATTATTAAAAATAGTAACTTAAGATAGAACGTTCAAATTGTGTACAAGGGTTAACTAGTGCTTAAAGTTAAGCGTGGACTGCATAAGGGCGAAATCAGCCCAAGAGTTCGGATTCTGGACCTTTTAAACGTTTTCAGGGCTAACGAACATATATAAATAATCACGATAACTCAAAAACTAATGACGCTATCTTCATGAAATTTGTGCTGTAGGTTATTGGTAATAAAACTACGGCGGCGATTGCGTATGGTGAGGATTGGACAAGGGGTTCGGAGCTTAGAACTTTTTGATCGAATTTGGGCCAAACTAGCATAATTCCGAAACCAATGAAGATAGAACCTCCAAATTTGGTTTCAGGGTGTCGCTTTCAATTTCCTTAGTGTCTTTGAAATTTGAGCCCAATTGGAGTAGTGGGTGTGGACCAGCCACTCAGTTCCAAGGACCTTAAAGCATATTTTCGAAATTAATAAAGATAGTAACTTGAAACAAATGTAGAAGCTTTAAATTTGGCACATGGGTGTTCTTTACTATTTCATGCGTGTCCTTCTAATTTTGTACCTTTCTTAGACCCCCCAATGTGCAAAAGTTTATCATCGAAATTAATAAAACTAGTTACTTAAAATTAAGATAGAACGTTCCAATTGTGTACAAGGGTTAACTAGTATTGAAAGTATGACGGGGATTGCATATGGGCGAAATCGTTTAATAATTTCGGCTTCTGGAACCCTTGAAAAGTTCAAGGGCTAACAAACATATATCTTAAAAACACCATAACTCAAAAAATAATTCCGCTATTTTGATGAAATTATGAAATTTAAACTCTAGGTTACTAGTAATGAAGGTACCATGGGATTTGGTTCTGGTCGAGTTCGGAAAATAAGTTCGGATTCTAGAGGCTTTTGATCGATTTGAGGCCGAACGAGTATAATTTCGAAGCCAAAGAATATATTTCCTATTTCCTATGTGTCCCCGAAATTTAGACTTAATTGTAGTGGTTCAGCTATGTTCACAGGTATATTAACTAGCCATTTAAAATAATTGCAATTTTGAAAAATTTGGATTATTAAATATATTATGCTTTGGTTAGCTTTTTATCACAAAATTTAATAACTAGAATTTTTTCATTTTGTAATTGAATTGGAATAAATATATTTTCATTTATAACAAGTTTTTTTGTTTTTTAATATTTTTAAATAAATAAATTAGTAAGAATTTGTAATATTTTTTAAGAGATAGTGTAATTAGAAAATGTTTTTAGTATTATAAAGTTAATTTGGTTAGGTATGTCTTACAATCAAATTAATAACAGCTTTTATGGCGTTAAAATGACTTATGGATATGTCATTAAATTTGAAACAAAAAGGTGTAGGGTATTTCTATGTCGGTTGCACCGACTGACTGTTTCCTTACTTGTTAAATAGATAAATTAGTAAGAATTTGTAGTATTTTTTAATAGATAGGGTAATTAGAAAATGTTTTTAGTATTATACAGTTAATTTGGTTAGCTATGTCTTACGATCAAATTAATAACAGCTTCTATGGTGTTAAAATGACTTATGGATATGTCCTTAAATTTGAACCAAATAGGTGTAGGGTATTTCTAAGTCGGTTGCACCGACTGACTGTTTCTTTACTTGTTAATATCTAAATTACTAATTTCTGAAAAGACATCTTCAAATGATAAATTTAGATTTTTAGATTAGAATTTTAAATAAGGGGGATAGTATTACTTAAGGATTGGAAAGCCACGTTTGCTTGTCCTGGTTGTGACTGACGGTAAACATTTTGGAATTTGTGGGCAAAAAAATTGCAAATATCAACAGGGCACGATGAGGTTTTACCATCCAAAGACATAGACTTTGGGTAACCTGAAAACTTACGTTTTGTATTAAAAAATTCAAAAAATTTTCTAGGATTGCTCAAAATGGAGTTACCAATATTCTGCACGTAACTGTCGTACGATGCGGTGGATTTTCTTTTAAATTCATCCGATAATTTTTTATGCTCGTTAATAGTTTCGGAACTTGGATCATCTGAAGATTTAATGATTTTATATAATTAATTTCTACGATTACGTAGAGATCTCAGCTCCCTATCTAGTCATGGTTCCTGTAATTTGTCTTTTTTTACAATCTTGTGTGTAATTATCAATTATAGATGATAAGATTGTATGAAAATCTAAAACTACTAAATCTAAATCTTCCTGCATTAACAGCTCGTTCCAATTAATATTAGATGCCTTCGTAATTAGCATTATTGAAATCGCATACAAATTCTTTATTGTAAGATTTAGTGAATAATTTTTGATTTATATTGTTAAGTACAATAATTACTGCATTATGATGAAGTTAATTTGCAAAGAGGTTTTCACTTTCATTTGCAGTATGGACTAAAACATTGTCATAAGCATTAGAGAAGGCTAGGTCTAACCATCTACCATTATTGTTTGAGTGTTGAATAATTTGTTGCATGTCATTTCAATAAAATGAACTTATAAGATTAAATTCGATTTCATCCAAAAAATTAACTGGTAGTAGTTGATTACCATCTTCGTCAACGACAAAAGATAAAAGAGGACGATTAAAATCCCCCAAAACGAAAATGCTATCATCCTCATTCATAGATGTAATTATAGTATTACATATGTCCAAAAAGTCACAATAGGAGGATTCTTCAGAGTTGCGAGGAAAATAAACTACCCCTAGGTAAATGTTATCCTTACCAGTAAATATTTTTAAAAATATATGTTCGAAACAGAAGTGCAGCAAGATACTAATTCAGTAGACATGCCGCTGTTAACAGCAATTAGTACACCCCACCTCTAGAAAGATCAGTTGATATGTAGTCACGATCATTTCTGTAAATTGTCCATTGATTGTCAAGAATTTCTTCATTTTTAAGGGAGCCGTTTAACCACGTTTCTGTAAGAACTAGGATATTAAAATTGCAGGATTTGGCGTCGATGTAAAGATTTTTTAATTTACTTCTTAAACCACTGCAATTGTGATAGAACATCTTGACAATTGTATTATGATTTTAAGCATTTTTCTTGCTGAAGTAAATATTATCTGAGTTTTTAGGAACGAAAAAACCTTTTTTCAGTTTCTCTGAGTTTTTGAATATATAAGATTTGTCCAAGTTTTTTCGCTACGCTAACAGCAGCATTATGATTTTAATATTTATTTATAACAGAAGTGCTCAAAATTCCTTATCATAAATATAAAAGATAAGAATTAACCAATTTTAATCGCAATATTTCAATCGGAAATTAATCTTTTCAATTAGGTCATATTTCAACGAAAAGTAAATAGGATTTCTATAAATCTATAAATTAAATCAAACCAGAATTTTTCAAATTAAAAGAATTAAACTATTACAAATTCAATTATGTATAACATTAAAAAATAAGTAAATTAAGAGGATAGATTAAAAAAAAGTTAATTAAAATTGAAATAATTAATCAAGGGTACTAAATTTTTCAACAGTAAATGCACTACAGCAAAAAATCCTGAAAAGATGTAATTGCTGCATGTGTGTAAAATTTTATTTAATTGGATAAAAAGTTTTAAATATGTAATTTTGTAATTGCATTTTGTGAATACATTTTTTCAAGGATTTTTGTTTTTAAATAATTTTATATAAGGAAACTAGTAAGAATTTTTAATATTTTTGAATTGATAAAATAATTTCAAAACGTTTTTAGTAAAATAAAGTTAAACTATGTCTTAAGATAAAGCTAATAAAAGCTTTTATAGTTTTAAAATAACTTATGGACTTCTCATTAAATTTGAACCAAATAGGTGTAGGGTATTTCTAAGTCGATTTTACCGACTGACTGTTTCTTTACTTGTTGATTTTTATATTTTACTAGTAAAGATTACTAGTAGAGATAATTATTAGGATTCTTAATTAGCTTATTTTTATAGCCGTATGACTAGATAGTCAAAGAGTATAATAAATTTGCCATTACGTTTGTGACGCAGAGAAGGAGTGGGAGTAGATATAAACTCAAGTGTATGGATCGGATCAGAATCGAAAAATAAATCGATTTAGCTATGTATGTCCGTGCGTCCGTCTGCCCGTTCGTCCGCACGATAACTCAAAAACTAAAGGAGCTAGGATCTTGAAATTTTCGCAAATTCGTTTTTTCGGAATAGCCGTCATCTCTATTTAAATACAGCCATTTTAGTCCATGGCAACTTCTTTTTTTATATGAGTATTAATCTGTACCTATTATAGCTGCGTGTCTGAAATTTTGCTAAAAGTAGTTTAGTTTTATGGCCAAAGTTACAGCAAAATTTGGTTGGTGTACTGCAGAGGGTTCGAATATCTGCCACACAATTTCTTCTTTTATATGAGTATTCCACTACACTTAATAAAGCTGTATGTTTGAAATTTTGCCAAAAGTAATTAACCCGATGATATAATGTATATGTTACGGTCATACGGGTATCCCCGAGTTGACACAGTTTACTCTACTACACTCTTTCTCGTTTATTATTGGAAATTGGCATTTTTTTTTTTTTGTCTTGGGGTAAGGATGGTGGAAATCATCGAAAGATACTGAGCGCAACCACAGTTATGTGTGACTTCGACACACTAAAAACACCTGCCCTGTTTTAAAATATTAAAACTAGTCTTAGAGACTAACCATTAATTTTGCGCTAACTTTTTATGATCTACTTGAATTACAGACCTCCGTTAAGGTGATCTGAATTTATCGCTAGTTGGAGGGGCCTAGTTCTTTTAAGCCTTCTATTGACATTTGAAGATAGTATAAGTTTTGACGCTTCTATGTTTATGTGACCTTCTAAGCGAGTCTTATATTTTATGGCATATTTTTTTATTTCATCGCTAACAATAGGAATTCCTAGATCCCTATGTAAGTCGGAATTTCGCACATACCAGGGAGCACTCACCATGTTACGTAGCACTTTGCTTTGAAATGTTTGAATTCTCTGAATATGTGTTCGTTTGGCACAGTCCCAAAGTTGTACGCCATACAACCAGATAGGCTTAATTATTTGGTTATATAACAAAATTTTGAAGTCTATTGGCAATTCAGATTTTCGACCTAGGAGCCAATACATTTCTCTATATTTTTGTTCTAATTCTATTCTTTTCTTTTTGGCATGTTCTTTCCATTTTAGCTTGACATCTAATGTCATTCCTAGGTATATTGCCTTGTTTTCATGAGGAATATCTACCCCATTTAATTGTACGGCTGGGGGATTTTGAATAGGTTTATTTGTAAAATTTACTTGCACTGATTTTAGTTCATTTAGTTTAATTTTCCATTTTTTGGTCCAAAGATATAATTTATCACTTGCTTTTTGTAGTTTATTTGTAGCCTCGCCAACATTTGATCCTTCTGCCATTATTGCAGTATGGTTAGCAAAAGTCGCTACAGTTATTTCTTGAAATTGGGGCAAGTCACTAGTATACAGCAAGTATAATATTGGACCCAAGATACTTCCTTGAGGCACACCCGCTTTAATTTCTCTCAGTGTAGAGTACTCTTCATCCTGTTTAATTCTAAACAGTCTAGCAGTTAAGTATGATGAGAGTATATCTACATATTGTTTAGGTAATAGTTGCCGCAACTTATAAATTAAGCTTTCGTGCCAAACTTTATCAAATGCTTGTGCTACGTCTAGAAATATTGTAGAGCATATTTGTTTTTCTTCTAGAGCTTTCTCAATTATATCAGTAATTCTACATACTTGGTCAACAGTAGAGTGTTTTTCTCTAAAACCAAATTGATAGTTTGGAATTAGTTTTCTATTTGCTATTATAGGTTTCAACCTTTTTAATAACAGTTTCTCAAAAATTTTTGACATAATTGGTAACAGAGAGATAGGTCTATAAGACTTTGTTTCGTTTGGAGGCTTTCCTGGCTTAAGTATCATAATTATTTCTGCACCTTCCAAACGTTAGGTACATAATTTAACCTTAACATAGCATTCATTATATATGTTAACATTGTTATCCCTTTTTTTCGGGAGTTGTTTTAGAATGTCTGCAGTAATTAGATCGAAATCTTTTTATACCCTACACCTATAGAATAGGTAAAGGGGTATATTAACTTTGGTATGGTGTTTGTAACCACCTAAAGGAAGCGAGCTAAATATGGAAAAGTATATATATTTGTGATCAGCGTGACCGCCTTAGTCGATATAGCCATGTCCGTCCGTCCGTCCGTCCGTCCGTCCGCCGGAAGGCACGATAACTCAAAAAATAATGGAGCTATCTTGATGAAATTTTAACTGTAGGTTACTAGGACTGAAAGTACGGCGGGGATTGCATATGGGCGAAATCGGCCCATGCGTTCGGATTCTGGACCTTTTAATCGGTTTCAGGGCTAACGAACAAATATAAAAAATCACGATAACTCAACAACTAATGACGCTATCTTCATCAAATTTGTGCTGTAGGTTACTAGTAATGAAACTACTTCGGGAATTGCGTAAGGTCGGGATTCGACCATGGGTTCGGAACCTAGAACTTTTTGATCGAATTTAGGCCAAACGAGCATAATTACGAAACGAATGAAGATAGAACCTCCAAATTTAGTATCAGGGTGTCCCTTCCTATTTCCTAAGTGTCTTGTAAATTTGGGTCTCATTGGAGTAGTGGGTCGGGGACCAGCCACACATTTCCGAAGACCTTAAAGCATATCTTTAAAATTAATAAAGATAACCACTTGAAAAAATGTAGAAGCTTCCAATTTGCCACAAGGGTGTTCTTTACTATCTCTTGCGTGTTCCCCTAATTTGGGATCAATTGGAGTGGTGGTTCTGTACCTCTCTCAGACCTCCCAAGTTTTAAAGGCTTATAATCGAAATTACTAAAAATAGTTACTTAAAATTAGGATAGACCGTTCAAATTGTGTACAAGGGTTAACTAGTACTATAAGTACAGCGCGGACTATATAAGGGCGAAATCAGCCCAACGGTTCGGATTCCGGACCTTTTAATCGATGTCATGGCTAAGGAACATATATAAAAAATCACGATAATTCAACAACTACTGAGGCTATCTTCGTGAAATTTGTGCTGTAGGTTATTGGCAGCGAAACTACGGCGGTGATTACGTACGGTGAGGATTGGACAATGGGTTCGGAACTTAGAACTTTTTGATCGAATTTAGGCCAAACTAGCGTAATTCCAAAACCAATGAAGATATAACCTCCAAATTTGGTATCAGGGTGTCCCTTCCTATTTCGTAAGTGTCTTTGAAATTTGGGCCCCATTGGAGTAGTGGATCGGGGACCAGCCACTCAGTTCTTAGGCCCTTAAAGCATATTTTCGAAATTAATAAAGATAGTAACTTGAAACAAATGTAGAAGCTTCCAATTTGCCACAAGGGTGTTCTTTACTATTTCTTGTGTGCCCCCCTAATTTGGGATCAATTGGAGTGGTGGTTCAGAACCTCTCTTAGACCCCCCAATGTGTAAAAGCTAATCATCGAAATTAATAAAACTAGTAACTTAAAATTAAGATAGAGCGTTCCAATTGTGTACAAGGGTTAACTAGTATTGAAAGTATGACGGGACTGCATATGGGCGAAATCGTACCATAATTTCGGGTCCTGGAACCCTTGAAAAGTTCAAGGACTAACAAACATATATCTTACAAACACCATAACTCAAAAAATAATGCCGGTATTTTGATGAAATTTACCAGTAGGTTACTAGTAATGAAAGTACCATGGGAATTGGTTGTGGTCGAGTTTAATTTCGAAGCCAAAGAATATATTTCCTATGTCCTATGTGTCTCCGAAATCTAGACTTAATTGTAGTGGTTCAGCTATGTTCAAAGGTACTTGCTGCATTTATGTAAAATTTATTTTTATATTTAAATGAATTATATGAAAAGGTGTAAATTTTTAATTGTATTTTAGAAATACATTTATTGCATATTTTGCGTTTATAAGCTTTTCTATTAGGTATATAAACTAACCATTTAAAATAATTGCAATTTTTAAAAATTTGGATTATTAAATATATTATGCTTTGATTATCTTTTTATCACAAAATTTAATAATTAGAATTTTTTCATTTTGTAATTGAATTGGAATAAATATATTTTTATTTATTTCAAGTTTGTTTGTTTTTTAATATTTTTAAATAGATAAATTAGTAAGAATTTGTAGTATTTTTCAATAGATAGGGTAATTAGAAAATGTTTTTAGTATTATACAGTTAATTTGGTTAGCTATGTCTTACGATCAAATTAATAACAGCTTCTATGGTGTTAAAATGACTTATGGATATTTTATTAAATTTGAACCAAAAAGGTGTAGGGTATTTCTAAGTCGGTTGCACCGACTGACTGTTTCTTTACTTGTTTTGACTTTAGAGCCTTAATTTCTTCAACCATTTCCATATGAGTAATTAGTTCAATGGCATTTTCTTCTCTTTTGAAATCATTTTCAATGTAGAGGTCTGACTCTATTTAATTGGGCCGAAAAATTTCTTCCAGGTGATCTGCGAATGTTTCGGCTTTTTCTTTATTATTTTTTGCCCATTTGCCATCCATTTTCCGAATTGGTGGGACTGGCACTACAGGTTTTTTCAAACTCTTTGTTGCTTTCCACAAAGAGTAATTTCTCTCTTTTTTAGCTGATAAATTCTCAACATATTTTTCATATGATTTGTTTTTTATTTCAAGAATTCTTCTTTTAAGATTCTGCGTTATTCTATTCGTTTTATCAGCTGGGTCACGTGTTTCATGCCATCTTCGTCTAGCTCTTCTCTTTACTTTAATCGCATTTAATATATCTCTAGGATGATTAGGTCCTGCTGTCATGTATTTACATTCTTTTGTATTATTCCATGCAGCATTTTGGACAATTTTATTAAGATTTTCAATTGCTAAATCTATTTCATCTTTAGTTGTTATTTTAACCCTTAAATTTATATTATTTTCTATCTCTTGTTTAAAGTTGAACCAATTTGTTGATTTATTAACAAGTGTAGGCTTATTTTGTTTCTTAACAATTTTTTCATGCAGGTTTAGTACGACAGCCGAATGGTCTGAGTCTAAATCCTCATTATTTTCTAGGCTAATAAAATTTGGAGATATTTTTCTTGTTATGAAGAAATCCAGTAGATCAGGAGTTTTATTTGTATCAGTAGGCCAATAAGTTGGTTCGCCTGTAGAATGAAAATAGCAACCCAACTCTCTAATAGTTTTCCTTAGCTCTCTTCCTCTTGTTGAGGTAAGTCTTGAACCCCAATCGATATATTTGGCATTGTAGTCACCTCCTAGGATGAACCTATTCCCAAGTCGGTTCAAGAGGTCTTTAAGGATCATATTCTTTAAATTGTAATTAGGAGGGCAATATAAAGCCCCAATAAATGCTGTTTAAGGGGCTTAACACGTATTACTGAGAGTTGAAATTCGTCAGTTTGTATTTTACACTCTTCGTGATGTAGTAAAGAGTTTTTCACCAAAATTGCACTACATCCTCGCGGTTTATTACTAGGGTGTGTCGCATTATAACATGTGAAACCTATTATTTTTAGTTTTGACTGTCTTGTCATATGAGTTTCTGATAGGAGACACACATCAATGTTTTTAGTTTTTAGAAATAGCTCTAGTGCTAGTTTTTTATTTAGTACGCCGTTTGCGTTCCATGTAGCAATACTAATTTTATTTTGGGCCATTATTTAGAAATTTTCTCGGAGTACCACTATAGCTTTTGCTAGAATTGCTTTCTAAATTAGTTATTCTTTTAGAGATATCGTTCATTGAATTTAACAAATTTTGCATCATCTGCATTAAAATGTTATTATCAGCTTTAGTGTTAGGTTTATGAATGCTATTTGTACCATGAGTTATATTCCTAACGTTAGTGCGTTTTATTATTTTTTCAGCTGATTTTTCTAATGCTACATTGTTCTGTTTTGTTGCACTAATAGGTTCTTTTGCTCTATTTTGTGATACTTGGGCATACGATAAACCGTCGATGACCCTGCTAGGATTTAAGCTTCTAGATTTAGGGTTAGGTGAATTCGACGCACCTTCTTTGGTATGTTTTGGATTGCTTTTTTTTTTTCTCTTTTGTAATTCTTTTGCAACTACGAACCCCCTATAGTTTGCGGGGTGTGCCTCAAGGCAGTTTGTGTACTTCGGCGTAGCCTTTTTGTCTCTGTCACAATTCGTTGATAGATGTGACTCTGCATTCAATTTTCACTCTCGTATGCTGAATAAACTCTATTTTATAAATTTTATCAATGTCCTCAGTATTTTCAAATGTTAACATAAAAAGAGGTAGTTTAACTATAGTTTCTTCCTCATTCTTTTTAATTTTTTTTCTTTTGTTTACAACTTCAATGATTTTAAAACCCTTACATTTAAGCTCTTGGAAGATATAAATTCCGGATCGCATGAAGGATGAAATTGGCATTGAAATTTTTTATGAAATAACAAATATTTTGTATATTTTATATATTTAGTTATATAGTTGAGAGTTATAAAAATATTGATATGATTGGATGTTTTTGATCATATGATAGTGGGGCTAATGTTAACCTACCGCCCACCGTTAGTATTCCTTTTGCATCCAAAAAAGAATTGAGCGCTTTAAGTCGACTAAATAATTTTATTTATTTGTTAAATCTATTTATTACCTGCAGAATTTCATCTTTAAAGAAATGATTTTACATAATGTGTCTGCAAGTTTTTTTTGCTATACCTAATTCGGTTGTTGATATGGAAGAAATTCCTTTGAAAATATTTGTCAATTGCCCTTGCCTTAAAACATTAACTATAATATATAACAATTAATATATCGCAACCAAATTAACTTATTTAACTTTGGCACTTTTTGAGGAGAGCATAAAAATTAGTCTTAAAAGTTGAGTGAGCTTTTGCAAGATAAATTAATAAAGATAAATTAAGTCACCAAAAATTCAAAAGTTAACAAAACGGGTAAACAGGCCAAAAGCAAATCAACTTAGTTAGCTTCTGTAGTAAAGATCTATACTTGTGCGAAATTATCAATAACATTGATTTAACCGTTTAAAAAAAAATTTATTGAAAATTTCATGACGTCGTCATTCCTAAACGAGTTGAACGAACTCAACAAAAACTTGTTGCTGCCTCTATTTTGGATTGCAAAATCGCCTTGTAAAATTGGTCACAAAACTGAAACTAAAACTTTTTTAGAAACCCGCAGGCGAATATGTTAGTTAATAGTCTTAAACCAACTTTATACAACAAATTCCGTTAGCAGGAATGCAAAATTTCAAGCCTTTGGAACCATCACAATAAACTGAAAAATCATTATCAAATCATTATTATTAAAATCATATTATTAAAATTATTAAAATCATTATTACAAGGGTAAGTGTGTTAGTAAAATGATGCTACTCTATATTATAAACATTAAAGACTCAGGCCCACAAAAATGAGCCCAGCTAAAAACACGTGCAAGTTATTTTACGAATGCAAGATCAGTCATACAATCTACGAGAACTACTTATGCTCGCATAAAGTTTTGCTATCAATGTTAATTTGTTAACGTTAATATCAAAAAGCTCAGACCTTAAGTTAGTTTCAATTAACATGAGGGGAAACCATTCTCGACTTGCATATTCAAGTACGGGTTTTACAACAGTAATGAAGAGTTGTTTTATGATACAGGGATCAGAAAACTCTTTTGACCAACGCATGACAAATCCAAGAGTTAGTTTTATTAATTATAAAATTGTAGTGATTCTTGAAATCCAACCTACTATCAAGGATGATATATTTAAGTCATTTACCTATAGATGACTTAAATATATCATATATATATGATATATATTGATATATATATTAAGTAATTTACCATAATATGTATATGATATCATATTTAAGTCATTTACAAGATATTTTTTAACCTCTTTTGCTTTCGCATATAAATTAGGTTCAGGTATTTTAATATCATCATTCTTGTTTTTAACTAGCGTTATTTCTTGCATTGTTTCTAAATCGAAAACATAAACACAAAATCATTGATTTTGGGTTTGCGCTTATCTACATTAATATAACAACAAGTTGGGAAAAAAACCAAGGGTTTTTAAAAAGCACATTTTCAAAATTACATGCGGTTTCTTATTTGCAATTATGATGAAGTTAATTTGCAAAGAGGTTTTCACTTTCATTTGCAGTATGGACTAAAACATTGTCATAAGCGTTAGAGAAGGCTAGGTCTAACCATCTACCATTATTGTTTGAGTGTTGAATAATTTGTTGCATGTCATTTCAATAAAATGAACTTATAAGATTAAATTCGATTTCATCCAAAAAATTAACTGGTAGTAGTTGATTATCATCTTCGTCAACGACAAAAGATAAAAGAGGACGATTAAAATCCCCCAAAACAAAAATGCTATCATCCTCATTCATAGATGTAATTATAGTATTACATATGTCCAAAAAGTCACAATAGGAGGATTCTTCAGAGTTGCGAGGAAAATAAACTACCCCTAGGTAAATGTTATTCTTACCAGTAAATATTTTTAAAAATATATGTTCGAAAGATACAGAAGTGCTGCAAGATACTAATTCAGTAGACATGCCGCTGTTAACAGCAATTAGTACACCACCACCTCTAGAAAGACCAGTTGATATGTAGTTACGATCATTTCTGTAAATTGTCCACTGATTGTCAAGAATTTCTTAATTTTTAAGGGTGTCGTTTAACCACGTTTCTGTAAGAACTAGGATATTAAAATTGCAGGATTTGGCGTCGATGTAAAGATTTTTTAATTTACTTCTTAAACCACTGCAATTGTGATAGAACATCTTGACAATTGTATTATGATTTTAAGCATTTTTCTTGCTGAAGTAAATATTATCTGAGTTTTTAGGAACGAAAAAACTTTTTTTCAGTTTCTCTGAGTTTTTGAATATATAAGATTTGTTCAAGTTTTTTCGCTACGCTAACAGCAGCATTATGATTTTAATATTTATTTATAACAGAAGTGCTCAAAATTCCTTATCATAAATGTAAAAGATAAGAATTAACCAATTATAATCGCAATATTTCAATCTGAAATTAATCTTTTCAATTAGGTCATATTTCAACGAAAAGTAAATAGGATTTCTATAAATCTATAAATTAAATCAAACCAGAATTTTTCAAATTAAAAGAATTAAACTATTACAAATTCAATTATGTATAACATTAAAAAATAAGTAAATTAAGAGGATAGATTAAAAAAAAGTTAATTAAAATTGAAATAATTAATCAAGGGTACTAAATTTTTCAACAGTAAATGCACTACAGCAAAAATCCTAAAAGATGTAATGTGTGTAAAATATTATTTAATTGGATAAAAAGTTTTAAATATGTAATTTTGTAATTGCATTTTGTGAATACATTTTTTCAAGGATTTTTGTTTTTAAATATTTTTTTATAAGGAAACTAGTAAGAATTTTTAATATTTTTGAATTGATAAAATAATTTCAAAACGTTTTTAGTAAAATAAAGTTAAACTATGTTTTACGATAAAGCTAATAAAAGCTTTTATAGTTTTAAAATAACTTATGGACTTCTCATTAAATTTGAACAAAATAGGTGTAGGGTCTAAGTCGATTGTAGCGACTGACTGTTTCTTTACTTGTTGATTTTTATAGTACAATAGTAAAGATTACTAGTAGAGATAATTATTAGGATTCTTAATTAGCTTATTTTTATAGCCGTATGACTATATAGTCAAAGGGTATAATAAATTTGGCATTATGTTTGTGACGCAGAGAAGGAGTGGGGGTAGATATAAACTCAAGTGTATGGATCGGATCAGAATCGAAAAATAAATCGATTTAGCTATGTATGTCCGTGCGTCCGTCTGCCCGTTCGTCCGCACGATAACTCAAAAACTAAAGGAGCTAGGATCTTGAAATTTTCGCAAATTCGTTTTTTCGGAATAGCCGTCATCTCTATTTAAATACAGCCATTTTAGTCCATGGCAACTTCTTTTTTTATATGAGTATTAATCTGTACCTATTATAGCTGCGTGTCTGAAATTTTGTCAAAAGTAGTTTAGTTTTATGTCCAAAGTTTCTACAAAATTTGATTGGTCTATTGCAGTGAGTTCGAGTAGCTGCCATACAATTTCTTCTTTCATATGAGCATTACACTACACCTAATGAAGCTGGGTGTCTGAAATTTTGCCAAAAATAGTTTAGTGTAATGGGTAAAGTTACAGCAAAATTTGGTTGGTATACTGCAGAGGGTTCGAGTTGCTGCTAGTATATGAGTATTCCACTACACTTAATAAAGCTGTATGTTTGAAATTTTGCCAAAAGTAATCAACCCGATGATATAATGTATATGTTACGGTCATACGGGTATCCCCGAGTTGACACAATTTACTCTACTACACTCTTTCTCGTTTATTATTAATATTGGAAATTGGCATTGATATTTTTTTATGAAATAACAAATATTTTGTATATTTTATATATTTAGTTATATAGTTGAGAGTTATAAAAATATTGATATGATTGGATGTTTTTGATCATATGATAGTGGGGCTAATGTTAACCTACCGCCCACCGTTAGTATTCCTTTTGCATCCAAAAAAGAATTGAGCGCTTTAAGTCGACTAGATAGTTTTATTTATTTGTTAAATCTATTTATTACCTGCAGAATTTCATCTTTAAAGAAATGATTTTACATAATGTGTCTGAAAGTTTTTTTTGATATACCTAATTCGGTTGTTGATATGGAAGAAATTCCTTTGAAAATATTTGTCAATTGCCCTTGCCTTAAAACATTAACTATAATATATAACAATTAATATATCGCAACCAAATTAACTTATTTAACTTTGGCACTTTTTGAGGAGAGCATAAAAATTAGTCTTAAAAGTTGAGTGAGCTTTTGCAAGATAAATTAATAAAGATAAATTAAGTCACCAAAAATTCAAAAGTTAACAAGTTAAGGGCACATATAGTTTCTATATAGATTCTATATCGTGCAAGTTAAAAACTGTTGGACGTAGTTATAAACCATTTTCTCACTCGAAATAAGACTTTTAAATTTTAAATTTTAAATTTTTTTGTAAATTTTATGTTCTTTTTATTCAAAAGGTGTTGTCGATAGGTTGATAAAATCGTACATAAATAAGCATTTTTGTTTTCTTTTTTTTTTTTCTTTCTAATTTCTAGCAAAATTATCAACTTTAACCTCTACTACTACTAATTTCTATAGCTCCTAGTGGAGCAAAGAGCCTTAAAAAAATCCTTCCATTCAGTACGGTTCTGTGCGATCATTTTTATTTCACCCCATGTTTTTCTTGATTTGGTAATTTCGGCGTGAATTGTTCTTTTCCACGAGTTTTTCGGACGCCCACGTTTTCTTGCACCTTGCGGGTTCCAATCAAGCGCTTGCCTGCAGATTTCGGACTGATCTTTTCTGAGTGTATGACCAATCCATTTCCATTTTCTTGTTAAAATCTCCTCTGCTATAGGTACTTGATTGCATCTGGCATGTAATTCCTCGTTCCTAATTCTGTTTGGCCACCATATTTTCAGTATTCGACGGAGACATGTGTTAACGAAGCTTTGAATTTTGCTGGTAAGTTCCTCCGTTACTAACCACGTTTCGCAACCGTATAACAGAACAGATTTGACGTTTGAATTAAATATTTTAATTTTTGTTTCCTTAGAGATGATTGCAGACTTCCAGGTTTTTCGAAGTTGTGCAAACACTTGTTTAGCTTTATTTATTCTAGCGGTCATATCTGCTTTTGCTCCTCCCTCAGGCGTTATTACGCTACCAAGGTAACAAAAGTTGGTAACATTAGATATTTCTTCATCATATAACATCAAATTGTTTACATTAGGTGAGTTTACTTTCATTGCTTTTGTTTTCTTTACATTGACTTTTAGTCCGCGCAGTTCAGACTCTTGTGCCAAATCGTTCAATTTTTCCTGCAGATAGATATTTCTAGTTGATAGTAGGCATATATCGTCCGCATAGTCAAGATCTTCTAGATGTTCCCCGAAATTCCAAAATATGCCTCTGTTTAAATCGTCAATGGCAGCACTTAGTATGTCATCGAGCACAATTAAAAATAGAATTGGTGACAGCAGGCAACCCTGTCTGACTCCACAATCAATATTTATCGGCTCAGATAGTTGACCTTGATGTAGAATCCTGCATTTAAATCCTTCGTACTGTGCTCGGATAAGCCGTATCAACTTCATTGGCACTCCTCTAATTTTAAGCGAGTCCCATATATATTCTTGATGTATAGTATCAAATGCAGACTTGAAGTCTACGAAAACTAGTTTTAATGTGGATTGCCATTCATTCACCTGTTCTATGATTATTCGAAGTGTATTGATTTGATCCACGCATGATCTATTAGGGCGAAATCCAGATTGCTGTTTTCGGATTGTTTCATCTAGTTTAGTGTTGATTCTGTTCAACAGTATTTTTGAGAGAACTTTCGATGGAATAGATAGTAGTGTTATCCCTCTATAGTTATCACAGATAGACAGGTTACCTTTTTTAGGTAATTTTATCAAAATTCCTTCAAGCCAATCTTTAGGTACCGACTCTGTTTGCCATATTTTTTGAAAAATTGGATGTAGCATACGTGCTGTTAGATTTGGGTCTGCCTTTAACATTTCTGCGGTAATTTGATCAAAACCTGGTGATTTATTGGATTTCATCGTTTTCACTGCAGTTTTTATTTCTTCAATATTGGGGGGGTATGTATTTAAATTGGATCCCCTTTGTGCTGCTGTTAATATTTCATTATTATTTTCAGAGAATGCCAGTTGACTGTGAGATTTGTAGCACTCACTGAAGTGTTCATGCCATCTTTGCAACTGTTCTTTTCGATTTGTGATACTAATTCCATTTTTACTTAGTATTGGACGGTTATTACTTAATTTAGCTCCTGATAGTTTACGATTGGTATCGTATAGTAGCTTAATATTATTTGTTGCAGCTGCTTTTTCGGCTTGGTTAGCTAGTTCGTTTACCCAATTTCGCTTGTCTCTTCTGCAGGACTTTTTCACTTCAGTGTTATATTTACTATAGATTTTAACAGCATTTTCTTTTTGTTTCCGTGTTTTGGCGTTGTTTTTAATATGCTTTGCATTTTTTCTTTCTTCTATTAATTTCCAGGTAACTTCCGATAACCATTCTTTTTTCTCTTTTGGTCTATGACCTAGGATTTTTTCACTTGTTGTTAACATTATTGATTTAAAAGCATTCCAGTTTTCTTCGATAGTCATTTGTTGTGGGTTATTAGTTTCATCGTAGCATTTGTTTAATTCTGATGTGAAAGCACTATTCACTGCTGGATCTTTTAATTTTCCTAAGTCAAACTTCTTTGGTATAGTTTTGGCTTCTTGTACAATTCCAGCTATTTTGATACGAATTTTGGCTACTACAAGGTGATGGTCAGATCCAATGTCTGCACCTCTTTTAGCTCGTACATCTAATAGACTACTTCTCCAAAGTTTATTGATACATATATGATCTATTTGATTTTCAGTTTTATTATCGGGGGACACCCAGGTGGCCTTGTGACATAGTTTATGAATAAAGAGTGTCCCACCAATGACGAGTTCTGACGTCATACATGTTTCGATCAAATATTCTCCATTTTCGTTCATAGATCCGATTCCGTGTTTACCCATAACATTTTCCAGCCCTTTATTGTCTGCTCCTACTTTGGCGTTGAAATCACCCATAAGAATAACTATATTTTTCTTCTTGATTTCAGACAACGTTGTTGATAGTTGATGGTAAAAATCCTCTTTAGCTTCTTTACTGGAAACTTCGGTTGGGGCATATACTTGTACCATAACGATGTTCCTAGCTCTACCTTGTAGTTTGATGTATATAACTCTTTCACTTACAGGTTTCCATTCAATTAGTGCTTTGGAAGCCTTCTTGTTAAGTAGAAATCCAACTCCATCTCGGTGAATATCGTTTTCTGCGCGACCGGAATACAAAAATATTTCGCCACTGGCCAGTTGGTGTTCGCCTGAGCCATTCCATCTGCATTCGCTCATACCCAGAATATCCAATTTAAATTTATTTAACTCTCGGGCTGCTTGATGTAGTTTCCCCGTTTCAAAAAGTGTTCGCACATTCCAAGTACCAATTTTTGTACTGTACTTCATACCAAATAAAGGTGTTTTTGCTTTGGTTTCATTTATAGATGAAATATTGTTGAAATTACATGAATTCTGCACCTCCAAATCCGATGTGCATGCCGCTTGTGCGGGAGGGTTCTCAGTGTTTCTCTGATTACCTCTTGGAGACTTGTTTCCTTTCGTTTTTAAAACCATGTTTATTTATCAATCTTTCGGTTTGTAGCGTTCCATCGATTGGTTATAAGCCAAAAGTTGGGTCTGGCAGGTGCTACTTTCCTTTCGGGATGACCAGACTCATCGCTAGAGTGAAGGCCGCTCCTAACATGGAGTACAGTCGCCTTTGGCAGCCGCTTCTTTGAAGTACAGACGCTGCGGTATTTATTTGGTTCTTCCGCCTGCTACGCCGTTGGAATATTTAGGTATTCTCTTCCGCCGCATCAACCGTTGACCGCTTTTCACGTGTAACCCTCGCCAGGAGCCCTCACAAGGTGCTATCAGCCGGGCCAGCTGAACCTAGGTTTTTTAACGAGGTTGGTACTCCTCCCCCTCCTCCTTTCTCATCCGGGCTTGGGACCGGCATTGGCGGAGTTCGGAGTATTACAACTACCGTCCTCAAAAACACATATACTTCCATTTCAAAACCTCTGCGCAACCTTTTCTATCTTTCCTTCACTTCGGGTATTCATCCTACCCAATGGAAAGTTGCACATGTTTTTCCAATTCCTAAAAAAGGCGATAAAAGCGATCCCCTCAAAAACACATATACTTCCATTTCAAAACCTCTGCGCAACCTTTTCTATCTTTCCTTCACTTCGGGTATTCATCCTACCCAATAGAAGGTTGCACATGTTTTTCCAATTCCTAAAAAAGGCGATAAAAGCGATCCCTCTAACTACCGACCTATTGCTATTACTTCGGTCCTCTCCAAAGTAATAGAAAAAGTTATAAATTATAACCTTTTGAAATATCTAGATCGTAAAGGTTTGCTTCATGATCGACAATACGGGTTCAGAGCCCGTCGTTCAACTGGTGATCTCATGACCTACCTGTGCGAAAAGCTCAATATCAGTCTTCACCATTCTGGTGAGTCTGATGTTGTGGCTTTGGATATTTCTAAAGCTTTCGATCGAGTTTGGCATGATGCTTTATTGGCAAAATGCAAGGCTTTAGGTCTAGGTACAGTTTTTGTTAAATGGATTGGAGATTTCCTTTCGAATCGCACGATTCGTGTTCTTATCGATGGATATTCATCCAAAGATTTTAAAATAAATGCTGGTGTCCCTCAGGGATCTGTTTTATCCCCCAACCTTTTTCTAATATTTATAAATGACCTACTATCAATAACCTCCAATCCAATCCATAACTTCGCAGACGACAGTACCCTTGTTGCTTCCTATGAATTTCATAGCCGCTGTAACATTAATCATCAGATTAACTCAACAGCAAAAAATTTCACTATAAGTGAATTAAACAAAGATTTAATTAAAATTCAAAAATGGGGTGAAATCAACAGAGTTGACTTCAACACCAAAAAAACCCAATGTTGTCTAGTCCCGCGCAAAATAGCAACAACTATTCCGAACCTGTATTTTCTAGGAGAGGCTTTGCAGCATACGGAAGACCTAAACATTTTGGGGATTGAGCTAAACCAAAAATTGACTTGGTCAAATCATATTTTTGGAGTAGCTAAGGACGCTGCTAAATGTTTGGGTTTCTTGTATCGCTGCAAAACTTACTTCTCATCCTCTGATCTCCTCAATATCTATAAAACTTATATTAGGCCGAAAATGGAGTATAATGCACATATTTGGGCTGGTGCTCCCATTACGGCGCTGGGATATCTCGATAAAGTGCAAAACAGAGCTATTCGTCTTATGAATGATCCCAGTGTTACCTCAACGCTCACTCCACTCAGCCATCGTCGCACTGTTGGATCACTGACCTTGTTTTATAGATATCTTGTAGGGACTAACACCTGTTCTAAAGAAATCAAACAACTTATGCCTCCATTCAAGATTTTCCAAAGGGAAACAAGGAGGGCAACAAATGCTCATCCCTACACAGTTGAATTAGCTAGATGGCGTAACACGGCTTATGGAAATTCGTTTGTCATGCGCTCTTCTCGTTTATGGAACCATATTCCATCAAATGTGTTCCCCAAAGTTGATAATGTATATATGTACGATTTAACCAAATTTAAGAAGAACATTAACATCTTTCTTCTAAATATCCCGTATTAGTTTTCGTTTCATGCTTTGGTTGAACAATAATATTTGCTTGTTGATAACTTTCTTACATCTGTTCTAAACCACTATATAGTTGGCCCTGTAAGCCTCCAAGACCCAAGAAGTCACCTTCTTAATCAGCGCGATCAGGGATTCTAGTGGGATTTTTAACAAGTTGTTCAAAAAAGGTGAAATAGTGTGGGAAATAATTCAACTTGTTTCCCATTCGAGTTTTGACTCGGAGAAGAGGTACTGGAAAAGTGAATCCATCGTCAGAACAATTTCAGTCTCAGGATAACAATTGAGATCTCATTTATCTGGTTTGAAAGGTTTTCAATTTCCATAACAGTTTCTTGTTCACTTGAGTTGAGTGATCTGTATAGAAAACAGAAATGTAAAATATGCTTTTCAACATGGATTTTGCCCCAAAGGTAATTGAAAGTTGGGCTAGAAGTTTTATATTTGACAAGAGTGCTGAAAGCAATGTATTTTTTTATGTAGATGACGATGCCTCTTTTGGGAACCAAGTTTGAAATGAGTGAGTAGCCGTTAATATCGAAGTTAACAT
This sequence comes from Dolichopus griseipennis, assembly GCA_963082915.1. NCBI lineage: Eukaryota > Metazoa > Arthropoda > Insecta > Diptera > Dolichopodidae > Dolichopus > Dolichopus griseipennis. The sequence goes on along the minus strand of OY720443.1, from coordinate 129,163,331 downwards.
TGTGACCACTAACTTGCGTTTCACATAGAGCAAGGATTGCCGGTTTATTTGAATTAAAATGACCCTCAACGGCATTGAAGTTCGTTTGCAATTCTTTTATTCAAATAATTGAAATAAGCTTATCCCATTAACAAAGGCAAGAACAGTTGAAAGCATTTTTGTTTTGTAGTCAGCTTTTTCAAAAATTGATTCGGCTATGTGCTCTGGAATTTTTGAGAAGCCAATTATGTCCATGTTATTCAAAATTCTTTTCATAGCTTCAATTTGATTTTTTTTTTATTTGGTTATTGTACTCATACTTGTGTATTAAACAATTTAAAATTTAAATTAATTTTGATAAATAAAATGTGTGTTGTTATTATTATTTATGATTTAATTTAGTGATAAGAAATAATTATTATCAAATGCAACTGTACTTTTCTAAATTAATTTGATTTAAAATAAAAACTTGTTTCGGGAATAAAATTTTTACTTTTAAATTTGTAGTATTAATTACTATTTAAGAACAAACGTATCGGCATAAATTAAATAACATATCAGTTTAAATATTTTTTGAAGAATTCAAATTAATTTAAAAATATTGGGACATCGTATAATAAAAGGAATATTATGTGAGTAATTTATTCTTTGAAATAGAATGTATTTCATAACAATAACAGTAAAATAGGAAGAAACAGTAATAGGAAAATGGAATTTGAGAAAGTTATTTAAAAGAAACTCTTCTGCAGAGAAAACCATTGAATGGTGCAAAAAGCATAAAAGGAATATGTGTGCAGAAAGCAAAGATAAAATCTTTGAATCCGCCTTACTAAAACATTTGCACACAAGTGTAGTCGAGGAGACAACACATGGTTTGAATTTTGTAAAACTACTCCTGAAGTATGTTTAATTATTACTTATTGTATTGCGAATAAGTTTGGCTTTTACGCAACAGTAAAGGAGTGTAGTATTGACGATAAAATTGTCAGCAGCTCAACTGTAGCTGACCGCTTTTCATTTGTGAGAGAAGTGATGATGTTATCTCTGGATAAACAATACGAAGAATATGGCCCCATTAGAGGACCACAAATTGTGGAAATCGACGAAACCAAAATAGGGAAGAGAAAATACGAACGGGGACGGGTACAAGAGGGTTCCTGGATTTTGGGCTTTATTGAAAGAGTTAATCATAGTGAATCATAGTCTAAACTTCGTCAACCTATAATTTTATTATACCCTACACCTATAGAATAGGTAAAGGGGTATATTAACTTTGGTATGGTGTTTGTAACCACCTAAAGGAAGCTAGATATGGAAAAATATATATATTTGTGATCAGCGTGACCGCCTGAGTCGATATAGCCATGTCTGTCCGTCCGTCCGTAGGCACGATAACTCAAAAAATAATGGAGCTATCTTGATGAAATTTTAACTGTATCTTACTGGGACTGAAAGTAAAGCGGGGATTGCATATGGGCGAAATCGGCCCATGCGTTCGGATTCTGGACCTTTTAATCGATCGAAGGGCTAATGAACTTTTATAAAAAATCACGATAACTCAACAACTAATAACGTTATCTTCATCAAATTTGTGCTGTAGGTTACTAGTAATGAAACTACTTCGGTGATTGCGTAAGGTCGGGATTGGACCATGCGTTCGGAACCTAGAACTTTTTGATCGAATTTAGGCCAAACGAGCCTAATTCCGAAACCAATGAAGATAGAACCTCCAAATTTGGTAACAGGGTGTCCCTTCCTATTTCCTAAGTATCTTGGGAATTTGGGTCCCATTGGAGTACTGGGTCGGGGACCAGCCACACATTTCCGAAGACCTTAAAGCATATCTTTAAAATTAATAAAGATAACAACTTGAAAAAATGTAGAAGCTTCCAATTTGCCACAAGGGTGTTCTTTACTATCTCTTGCGTGTTCCCCTAATTTGGGATCAATCGGAGAGGTGGTTCAGTACCCCTCTCAGACCTCCCAAGTTTTAAAAGCTTATAATCGAAATTACTAAAAATAGTTACTTAAAATTAAGATAAACCGTTCAAATTGTGTACAAGGGTTAACTAGTACTATAAGTACAGCCCGGGCTGTATAAGGGCGAAATTCGCCCATGGGTTCGGATTATGGACCTTTTAGTCGGTGTCAGGGATAACGAACATATATTAAAAATTACGATAACTCAAAAACTAATGACCCTATCTTCATGAAATTTTTGCTGTAGGTTATTGGTAATGAAACTACGGCGGTGATTACGTACGGTGAGGATTGGACAATGGGTTCGGAACTGAGAACTTTTTGATCGAATTTAGACCAAACTAGCGTAATTCCGAAACCAATGAAGATATAACCTCCAAATTTGGTATCAGGCTGTCCCTTCCTATTTCGTAAGTGTCTTTGAAATTTGGGCCTCATTGGACTAGTGGGTCGGGGACCAGCCACTCAGTTCCGAGGACCTTAAAGCATATTTTCGAAATTAATAAAAATAATAACTTGAAACAAATGTAGAAGCTTCAAATTTGGTGCAGGGTGTTCTTTACTATTTCTTCCGTGCCCCCCTAATTTGGGATCAATTGGAGTGGTGGTTCATGACCTCTCTTAGACCCCCCAATGTGTAAAAGCTTATCATCGAAATTAATAAAACTATTAACTTAAAATTAAGATAGAACGTTCCAATTGTATACAAGGGTTAACTGGTATTGAAAGTATGACGGGACTGCTAATGGGCGAAATCGTACCATAGTTTCGGGTTCTGGAACCCTTGAAAAGTTCAAGGACTAACAAACATATATCTTAAAAACACCATAACTCAAAAAATAATGCCGGTATTTTGATGAAATTTAAACTCTAGGTTACTAGTAATGAAAGTACCATGGGAATTGGTTGTGGTCGAGTTTAATTTCAAAGCCAAAGAAAATATTTCCTATGTGTCTTCAAAATCTAGACTTAATTGTAGTGGTTCAGCTATGTTCAAAGCTATTTGCTGCATTTATGTAAAATTTATTTTAATATTTAAATGAATTATATGAAAAGGTCTAAATTTGTAATTGTATTTTAGAAATACATTTATTGCATATTTTGCGTTTATAAGCCTTTCTATTAGGTATATAAACTAACCATTTAAAATAATTGCAATTTTTAATAATCTGGATAATTAAATATATTATGCTTTGATTATTTTTTTATCACAAAATTTAATAATTAGAATTTTTTCATTTTGTAATTGAATTGGAATAAATATATTTTCATTTATTTCAAGTTTGTTTGTTTTTTAATATTTTTAAATAGATAAATTAGTAAGAATTTGTAATATTTTTTAATAGATAGTGTAATTAGAAAATGTTTTTAGTATTATAAAGTTAATTTGGTTAGCTATGTCTTACGATCAAATTAATAACAGCTTTTATGGTGTTATGACTTATGGATATGTCCTTAAATTTGAACCAAATAGGTGTAGGGTATTTCTAAGTCGGTTGCACGACTGACTGTTTTATAATATATTATTATATAAATATTTAATATAATTTTGGTATATATATTTTAACAATATTATTGCGAATTATGCTTAAATACATAGTATTTTAAGATATTTTTTCCAAAAAAATTAATAAATTTCTTTCATCACATCATATAAAAAAAGAGGAAGAGTGTAGTAAAGGTGACTGTATCAAGTGTAGGATACCGTAGGAACGTAATATAGACATTATATCATCCGGTTAAGCCCTTAGAAAATATAAGATGTATAGCAGTTCTTCGCATCTCTTTCACTTCAACAAATTTATTTTATTCAGACGTTAGTTATTATAGCTAACAAAAATTGACAAATTTTCAGTAACTCAGCTTATATGGAATCTAATAGCATGTTTGTAGTGGAACAATCAGGATTCCGTAAAGGATACTCGTGTGAAACTGCCCTAAATTGGGTTACGTTTGAATGGAAAAAATTAGCGGATGCTGGCGACTGTGTTGTAGCTGTGTTTCTAGACTTCAAACGTGCCTTTGAAACATTAGATAGAAGGATCTTGCTAAGTAAACTTAAAGCTTATGGTGTGCGTAGTACTGAATTGAAGTGGTTTCAATCGTACCTTGCTGGTAGAACACAGGTTACGCGGGTTAATGGAAGTTTGTCGAGCAGAAGGGCTGTGGATCTTGGAGTTCCACAAGGATCTGTTTTAGGCGTAATTTTGTTTTTAATTTATATCAATGATATTGTACGTGTCTTAAAATTTTGTCGTATAGCGTTGTTTGCGGATGATTGTTTGGTGTATATTAGTGGGAAAAATGTCCAAAATATTGTTGAAAATCTAAATGCTGATCTGGAAGAACTAAGTAAATGGCTAGATATGAACAAACTGAAGCTAAATACGTCAAAAACTAAATGCATGGGCGTGAACTTGAGAAATGCTGCTATTGACATTAGAATTAATAATGATAAAATCGAAGTTGTTCAAAATATTAAATATTTGGGAATAATAATTGACAACAAATTGAAATTTGATCAGCACCTTAATAACATATGTAACAAAATATCTAAGAAGATTGGATTCATGAGAAGAATTAGGAATTGTATATCAAAAACAACAGCAAAAATATTGTACAACGCATTGGCCCTACCGCATTTTGACTATTGTGCTACGATAATTTTTTCATGTTCCTTAGAACAATTCTCAAGAATGCAGATTCTTCAAAATAAGGCTATGAGATTGATATTAAAGAGTAGTTCGCTAACACCAATAAGCCAAATGTTACAAAAATTATGTTGGATGAATGTTAGGCAAAGAGTGTACTTTAGAGTACTTTTCTTCATATTCAAATTAAAGTACAACTTACCTGACAAGAAATCTACAGAGAGTGAGTGACTGTCAACCTTATAACCTTCGGGGAGGAGGAAATTTTAGAGTATCAAGGTGCAACAAAGTGACAACGCAAAACTCATTGATGTATAGAGGTCTGCAAATGTTCAACGGTCTACCAAATAAAATCAAAGGAGAAAGAAATATTATTTGTTTTTATAAATTGCTTGTTAAATTTGTGCATGAAAATTTTTAAGTCTTTGTTATATAAAATTTTTGTTATATTGTTATGTTTTTTATGAAAAAATTTTTTTTTGTAAATTTTTATTATATAAAATGTTTTAAATGAATTATTATTGTTATACAAAAAAGTTTTACTTACACAAAACTAATAAATAAATAAAAAAAAAAAAAAAACATATAAAAAAAATTAGGATAACTCAACAACTAATGGCGCTACAATCATGAATTTTGTGGTGTAGGTTACTAGTAATGAGACTGTAGCGAGGACTTCGTACAGTCGATATCGGACCATATGTTCGAATCCAAGAACTTTTTGATCGAATTTAGGCTAAACAAGCATAATTCCGAAACCAATGAAGATAACACCTTCAGATTTGTTATCAGTGTGCCTCTTCCTCGGGAACCATCCGCACAGTTCTGAAGACCTGAAAGCATATCATTGAAATTAATAAAAATAGTATCTTAAAATTAAGATAGAACGTTCCAATTGTGTACAAGTGTTCACTAGTATTGAAAGAACGGCGGACTGCATAAGGGCGAAATCCGACCGTGGGTTCGGATTCTGGAACTTTTTCATCGGATTTAGTCCAAACGAGAATGATTCCGAATCCAAGGAAGTTAGACCCCAAATTCAGTATCTGGGTGTCCCTTTCTATTCCCTTAGTGTCCTCGAAAATTGGAACCAATTGAAATAGTGGATCGGAGACCATTCACATAGTTTTGAAGACCTTAAAGCATGATTTCGAAAATAATAAAATTAGTAACTTCAAACAAATGTAGAAGCTTCAAATTTGGCGCAAGGGTGTTCTTTACTATTTCCTACGTGTTCTCAGCTTATCACCGAAATTAATTAAAATAGTTACTTAAGATTAATATAGAATGTTCCTATATTATCTTCAAGTTTTTAAGATACAACAAGAAATTATATGAGTCATTTATTTATTTTTTGTGTACTAGAATCGAAGCATAATATGCTTTATATAATATGTAACGGTTGTAATTTTATTTAACATACTTGTAACATAATGTGCATAATGAAATTAGAAATAGTTTTTAATTAGAAAAAGTTCTTCTTTTAATGGCCCTTCCGTCATTCTTTGACGGGTCAACAGCTTATTGTATTATATTTATGTAAAATTAAAAACAAAATATTTTTTTAATAAACGGCGAATTTTTTTTTGTCAATTTTTATTATATCATATCTATATTTTATTGAATTATTTCCATAGGTAATATATAATTAAGAAATTGTGTACGATACTTAAGTTTTAAAATTTATTCTTATATTTAAATTAATTATATAAAAAGTTCTAAATTTGCCAGTGTATTTTAGAAATATATTTTTTTCTATATATAATTGCATTTTACGAATCCATTTATCTCAAGCTTATATGTTGTTTAATATTTTTTAATAGATAAATTAGTAAGAATTGTTAATATTTTTGAATTGATAAAATAATTAGAAAATGTTTTAGTATTATAAAGTAAATTTGGTTAGCCATGTCTTACGATCAAACTAATAAAAGCCTCTTTATGGTTGTAAAATGACTTATGGACTTCCCAAATAGGTGTAGGGTATTTCTAAGTCGGTTGCACCGATTGACTGTTTCTTTACTTGTTGATTTTTATATTTTACTAGTAAAAAAGAAAACTGCAATTTCACACTTAAATTATTATTAGGCTTCTTAATTAGCTTATTTTTTTATTATTAATATTGGAAATTGGCATTGAAATTTTTTTATGGAATAACAAATATTTTGTATATTTTATATATTTAGTTATATAGTTGAGAGTTATAAAAATATTGTTATGATTGGATGTTTTTGATCATATGATACTGGGACAAATGTTAACCTACCGCCCACCATTAGTATTCATTTTGCATCCAAAAAAGAATTGAGCGCTTTAAGTCGACTAAATAGTTTTATTCCTTTGTTAATTCTATTTGTTAACTGCTGCATTTCATCTTTAAAGAAATGATTTTACATAATGTGTCTGCAAGTTTTTTTTGCTATACCTAATTCGGTTGTTGATATGGAATAAATTCCTTTGGAGAAAGTGTGTCAATTGTCCTTGCCTCAAAACAATAACTATAATATATAACAATTAATATATCGCAACCAAATTAACTTATTTAACTTTGGCACTTTTTGAGGAGAGCATAAAAATTAGTCTTAAAAGTTGAGTGAGCTTTTGCAATATAAATTAATTTTCGTTGTCACCAAAAATTCAAAAGTTAAAAAAACGGGTAAACAAGCCAATACCAAATCAACTAAGTTAGCTTCTGTGGTAAAGATCTATACTTGTGCGAAATTATCAATAACATTGATTTAACCGTTTAAAAAAAAATTTATTGAAAATTTCATGACGTCGTCGTTCGTAAACGAGTTGAACGAACTCAACAAAAACTTGTTGCAGCCTCTATTTTGGACTGCAAAATCGTCTTGTAAAATTAGACACAAATCTGAAACTAAAACTTTTTTAGAAACCCGCAGGCGAATATGTTAGTTAATATGCTTAAACCAACTTTATACAACAAATTCCGTTAAGAGGAATTTTAATCAAAATTTAAAGTCAATCGGTCAAACCAATTTTGGAAGCCCTTGGAACCATCACAATAAACTGAAAAGTCATCACTTACAAGGGTTAGGGTTACTCTACTATTAAAATAAACATTAAAGACTCAGGCTCACAACACTGAGCCTAGCAATAAAAACCTGCAAGTTATTTTACGAATGCAAGATCAATCATACAATCTACGAGAACTACTTATGCTCGCGTAAAGTCTTGCCCTCAATGTTAATTTTTTAACGTTAGTATCAAAAAGCTCAGACCTTAAGTTAGTCTCAATTAACATACGCGTAATTAGCTTGAATTTACCGTAGGCTATAGAATGGTATGAGATGTTAAAAAGCTCGACCGATCTTAAATTATTCAAATTTTCTTCAAACCTAATTTTTTCACAAATAGCAGATGAATTAACTTTACCTCGAATAATTTGCTGAACAAAACTTATGTCCACTACAAGACGGCGTGACTGAAGGGAGTTCATATTAATAAGAAGAAGTCTAGCTTAATAGGGAGGAAGACGTATTGGATCTACCCAAGCGAGATCACGTAGAGCGAAACAGAGAATTTTTTTTTGTACTGATTCAATACGTGAAATGTTTATATCACGATAGGGAGACCATACTTGACTTGCATATTCAAGTACAGGTTTTAAAACACTAATGAAAAGTTGTTTTGTGATACAGAGATCAGAAAACTCTTTTGACTAACACATGACAAATAAAAGAGATGAGTTAGCTTTATTAATTATAAAATGGTAGTGATTCTTGAAATCCAACCTACTATCAAGGATGATATATATTGATATAGGTATATATTAATATACATACATATATATATATATCTCTAGTTATAAATAATGAAAGCATTAGAAATACATATGCTGTGGCCAATAAAACGAATTCTTTTTTCGTAAATGTCACAGATGAAATCAATATTTCATCTTTATCAATAAATGTTTCATATTTAAACACTGACAGGATAATTAAAAGCAAGTTTTCTTTATATCCTACGAATGCTGAAGAAATTGAACAGATAATTTCTAAACTGAAGATATCAGCTGCTACGGGATATAAGAAAATATCTACCAAGTTTCCTAAGAAATTCTCCTCTAAACTTTCACCAGTGCTAGCTAAACTAATAAATATTGCTTTTGAAAACTCTGTTTTCCCAAAAAGTTTGAAAAAGGCAATAGTAACACCTATATACAAAGCTGGTGCTACATCAAGCCCATCAAACTATCAGCCAATTTCAGTGTTGAGTACCTTCTCACAAATATTTGAAACCACAATTAAACACCGATTAAACTTCTTTGTAACTAACAATAATATCCTGCACAAAGAGCAATAAGGTTTTGAAAACAATTCTAATACAACCGCTGCATGCCTTGGTTTGACAAATTTTATAACTAGTAGCTTAGATGATAGTTTATATGTAGGCTAACTCAACTGTGTAGGGATGAGCATCTGTTCCCCTCCTTGTTTCCCGTTGAAAAATCTTGAATGGAGGCATAAGTTGTTTGATTTCTTTAGAACAGGTGTTTACAAGATATCTATAAAACAAGGTCAGTGACCCAACAGTGCGACAAACGCTGAGTGGAGTGAGCGCTGAGGTACCACTGGGATCATTTATAGGACGAATAGCTCTACTTTACACTTTATCGAGATATTCCAGCGCCGTAATGGTAGCACCAGCCCAAATATGTGCATTTAACTCCATTTTCGGCCTAATATAAGTTTTATAGATATTAAAGAGATCAGAGGATGGGAACTAAGTTTTGCAGCGATACAAGAAGCCTAAACATTTAGGAGCGTCCTTAGTTAATACAAAAATATGAAATGCGGCAATGTGGTCCAAACCAATTCACAAAAAAAAAAATTTATTAGAACCACCACAAATTTCAAAACAAAAACACTAAATTTAAATAAAACAGAAAATTTAAAACAAAAAATTTTAGAAATTTAAGTGAAGTGTAAAAATTAAGTAAATTTAAAAGTTAGTATAAGAGAAATTTATCTTTTCAAATCTATCAAATTTAAATAAACATTACAAAAAAAAAATTTTAATGCATCCGAAACCGGTGTTATCACAACGAAGGTTGACGACGATCGAGTTTTGGTTTATTTTGTTTGTGTATTTAATTCTTTATATTGCCACAATTACAAATGTTTTTTTATTTTTAATTAGATATAATTGTGTATTTGTTTTATTTTGATAGAGTTTGTGGTTGTCCCTACTACAATAAGGGCACATATAGTTTCTATATAGATTCTATATCGTGCAAGTTAAAAACTGTTGGACGTAGTTATAAACCATTCTCTAGCTCAAAATTAGACTTTTAAATTTTTTTTTCGCCATCTACATAAAAAAAGACATTGCTTTCAACACTTTTGTCAAATATAAATCTTCTAGCACAACTTTAAATTACGGTTGGGTCAAAATCCATTTTGGAAAGCATGTTATACATTTCTGTTTTCTATACAGATCACTCAATTCAAATGAACAGGAAACCGTTATTGAAATTGAATACCTTTCAAAGCAGATCAATAAAATTCTTGATTGTCATCCTGAGACTGAAATTGTTCTGGCGGTGGATTTTAATGTTCATAACAAAGACTGGCTTCACTTTTCCAGTAACTCTTCTCCGAGTCAAAACTCGATTGGGAAACAAGTTGAATTATTTTCCACTCTATTTCACTTTTCTCAATTTTTTAAAAATCCCACTAGAATCCCTGACCATGCTGATCAAAAAGATCACCTCTTGGATCTGTTTCTAACCACACACCTTATTGCTATTAATTATTTTCGACCTATTGCTATTACTTCGGTCCTTCTTAAAGTACTGGAAAAAGTTATAAACTATAAGCTTTTGAAATATCTAGATCGTAAAGGTTTGCTTCATGATCGACAATACGAGTTCAGAGCCCGTCGTTCAATGAATAGTCATAACCAATCATATGCTTCTATAACCTCTTTCACTATACTAACTTTATTTTGAGCATACGTTGGCCATTAATGCTAACCGCTTATTTGACAAAATTTAATAAACTAAGCTTCAGTATATATTAAGATATCCCGATTTTTTGAAAACTATGGCCAAAAACTTTAACTAATTTTAACTAATTAAAGTTTCAGATATTCAACTTAATTAAATGTAAATTAATTCACATATAAAAAAAAGAGTTGACAACTCCTTCAAGTTCACATATTTTTTTGTGAATTCAAATGTTATCTTTATTATTTTTATAAACAAATTTGAAAAAAAAAATTTTTTTCTAGTACTAACTTTTTAAATTTACTTAATTTTCTATAATTTTTTTTCTATTTTATTGTAATTTAGATTTTTTGTTTTAAAATTTGTGGTGGTTCTTTTAAATTTTTTTTTGTAAATTTTTGGTTTGGACCACATTGCCGCATTTTCAATCGCGGCATTTCTTAGATAAGTATTACTATTTAAATTTATTAAATTAACCAATTTTTTAACTAAAATTATTTTTCACTTATTTAACACTAAATATTTTTTTATTTTTATTTATAATTTTTATAAATCTTTATTTTTTTTTTCTCCTTTAAAAATAATTTTCTCGAAATTTTTTTTGATTTCTTTTTATATAGAATTTTTTTAATATTTATAAATTTTAATGTCACCCGCCGTTTTGTTTTGTTTACATTAAATCATTGATTCAGAATTATATATAGATAAACATTTTCGTGTTAAAAATTTGTATGAAACTTTTTTCGCATATTTTTTCAAATTCTCTCAAAACGGTTGGCATATTTTAAATGTATTGTAACTATTTCTACTTTATACCCTTTACTTTTATTCTCTCAATTTATACCAATTAAATTTGTAGACCATTTTTCACTCTACATAGTATATGTAACATGATTCAGGAATACGCTAGCAAAGAAAAGAAAAAAATCACAAGAATAAGAAAAAAAAAACAATGATTTTTTCATTCATAAATTCATAGTTCATTTTTTCGAATTGATTTCTTCTTTTCTAAAAAAATTATTTAATTTTGTATGTACATGCGTACATACTTACATAGAGATGTATGCATATAAATGTTCTAAAATAATTATTTTAAAATCTAGCTTTATAGATTTCAATAACATATTGATATAATTTTTTTTTATTTATTATAGCGTCATAGCGCTATGATCTTCCGGAAGAAAATGTAAATGGCAAACATAATACCTTAACAAAAAAAAGACAGTAGACCTAAAATAAATTTTGTTTTAATTCCAAGTACCTAATTATAATACCTCTTCTTAAAAACAGACGTTGGGCAAACATTTAATGCTCTAAGCCATGAGGATTTCCATTCTTTATTATTTGGCAAACAATAAAAACACCTGTCTATGTTTCTATTTAAATTGGAAACACAATTCTTCACCATACAGGTTAAGTATTTTTTGTACTTTTTTGTTATCAATGCCATAATAAATAAGATTTTGATAATTTTGATAAGCTAGAAATTTTCAGCTAGAACAAAATTACAATTGATTTCAATTCAACAAAAAACCTTTAAAGATTAAAGAATTTAGAAATATAAATTTGAATACATACATACATTTTATAAAATTTCATACATTCCATCCACAACTATGCACTTTGCAAGTTTTAGAAAAATGTATTTATTTTAACAAAATTAAAAAAATCAAAACAAAAAGTTTCTCGTTACAATTGAAACCTCATCAGAAATTGAAAATAAAATATTTGGTCACCTTCAAGGTTATTTGTAAAGGTTATTTTTATAAAGGTTTTCCATAAAGGTTATTTGTTATTGAGATCTATAAAGTTAGATTTTAAAATAATTATTTTAGAACATTTATATGCATACATATCTATATAGGTATGTACGCATATACAAGAAGAAAAGAAGAAATCAATTCGAAAAAATGAACTATGAATTTATGAATGAAAAAATCATTGTTTATACCAGTATGACTATTTGTCAAAAGGGTATACTAAATTTGCCATTAAGTTTTAGACGCAGAGATGGAGGGAGGGTAGATAAAGACTCAAGCGTATGGATCGGATCAGAATTGAAAAATAAATCGATTTAGCTATGTATGTCCGTCCGTCCGCACGATAACTCAAAAACCAAAAGAGCTAGGATCTTGAAATTTTCAACAAATCGGTATTATGAAAAAACCGTCATCGCTATTGCAATTTAGCCGGTTTGCTCAACGGGCTCGGGTAGCTGCCATATAACTTCTTTTTTTATATGAGCATTACTCTGTACTTATTAAAGCTGGGTATCTGAAATTTTGCCAAGAGTAGTTTAGTGTAATGGCCAAAGTTACTGGAAAATTTGGTTGGTCTACTGCAGAGAGTTCGAGTAAGTGCCATACAACTCCTTATTTTATATGAGCATTACACTACACCTAATAAAGCTGTCTGTTTGAAATTTTGCCACGAGTAAGTAACAGGATGATAGGATGCTAATATTACGGTCATATGGGTATCCCAGGTTGACACAGTCTACCCTACTACACTCTTCCTCGTTTTTTTCTTTTCTTTAGTATCATATTCTTGAATCATATTACATGTACTATGTAGATGGTCTTCAAATTTAATTGGTATAAATTGAGAGAATAAAAATAAAAATAAAGGGTATAAAGTAAGTTACAATACATTTAAAATATGCCAACCGTTTTGAGAAAATTTGAAAAAATATGCGAAAGAAGTTTCATACAAATTTTTAACATGAAAATGTTTATCTATATATAATTCTTAATCAATAATTAAATTAAACCAAAATAATTATTGTTTTTTGAAGTAATAATCTTCTTTTAATCTTCAACAAAACAATATATCCATCTCTCTCGTTCCCATAGATAGATGTTAATGTTTCAAATAATTCTCCCCACTCTAAATATACCATCATAACAACACCGTAACCTAATTAATAAATTCTGATGGTAAGTGCCCACTAAAATTAATAAACTTTTTTTTTTATTACGAGGGAATGGAAAACTGGAAAGCTTCCCATTGAAACTATACGGTGTTTCTTTGGGTAGAGTATGATTTTGACACGCCAAAACCACACCCGTTTTGAACCAAACTTTAGGAGCGAACCTGTAATACAAATGTACAGTTTGGTTACAGGGATGAGGATATGGAAGGATTTAGGATTATGGTGAAAGTTATTTGGAATATCTGGATTATGGGGGATGGGACATTTAGAAGAAAGATGTTAATGTTCTTCTTAAATTTCGTTAAATCGTACATACATACATCAACTTTGGGGAACACATTTGGTGGAATATGGTTCCATAACCGAGATAAACGCATGACAAACGAATTACCATAAGGCGTTATGCTATCCGGCTAATTCAACTGTGTAGGGATGAGGATCTGTTCCGTTCCTTGTTTCCCGTTGAAAAATTTTGAATAGAGGCATAAGTTGTTTGATTTCCTTAGAACAGGTGTTATTCCATACAAGATAAGTTAACACAAAAATTACACACGGTTTAGACATGTAAAATTTTAAAATGTATGAAAGCAATCTTTTTAAAACGATTTTTCTAGGATTATTCTAGTAATTTTTGAAACTTTCTGTAAATCAAAGCAGTAAACACTACTTTCCAAAATTTGACGTAAGTTACTTCCAAAAAAATTTTTTTGACCAATCGTAGGACTGACTGTTAACAGACTCAACTCCATTTTCAATTTGCTTCACACATAAAATTTGAGGTCAAACGGTTAAATCGTTTCTAATTGAGAGTTAAGTAACGCAAAATTCTATAAAAAGCCACTGTGCCCCAATGGGTTAACGGAACTACACTTTATCTTTGGTCAAAGCTGTATTGGGCAAAATTGAACGTAATTTGCTTCCAAATCTTTTTTTGTCAAATGTCGGGCCGGCATGGGTTAACCAATTGCAAGTCTGTTAAAAGAGTTAATTTCATTCTCAAAACGTGCCACATATACAAAATTTGAAGAAAATCGGTTAAACCGTTTCCAATTTAGAGTAAAGTAACCAAAAAATTTATAAAAAGCTGTTTGGCCGCAATGGGTTAATGGAACTCACCAAAATTTTTTTTGGGGCTTTCTTTTAAGCCAAAGCACAATTTCATAAAATCGGACAAAATTTGGACCCAAAATTTTTTTTGACCACCATCGGCTCGACATGGATTAACAAATTCCAAAACTGTTAATAGTGTCAATTCTCAAACAGCATCACGTATCACAACTCAATTCTCAAGGAGCATCACGTATACAAAATTTGAAGAAAACCGGTCAAACCGTTTCTAATTTAGAGTTAAGTATTGAAAAAACCTATAAAAAGTTGTTGGAACGCAATGGGTTAATGAAATTAAACAAAATTTTTTTTGGGGCTTCCTTTTTAGCCAAAACAGAATTTCATAAAATCGCACAAAATTTGGACCCAAATTTTTTTTTGACCACCCGTCGGCCCGACATGGGTTAACAAATTCCAAAACTGTTAATACTGTCTTATACAAAATTTTAAGTCAATCGGTCAAACCGTTTTCATTTTAGAACAAAGAAGTTTAAATACTTGCACCACAGCCCCAACTTGGCGGTTCGTTAGGGCAAAATTTTTGGGCCACGATTTCTTTCCGTACCCAAAAACCTCTATATACAATTTTTCATGAAAATCGGCTAGGCAGTTTAGGAGTCTATTCGCTACATACAAACAGAGAAACAAACAAACTTTCGCTTTTATATATATAGATTGTACAAAATATGTTTTATGGTAAAATTCTTAGCCTTTTAAAAATATAAAAGTGTTAAATAAAAACGGAAATAGGAAAGAACACTCGTGTATCAAATTTAAATTTTTTATCTTCATGAATCTCGTAGATAAGCTTTTTAATTTTGGGATATCTTTGGAGCCACCTGAACCACCGCTACAATTAAGTCGAAATTTTGGGGACACATAGGAAATAGGAAATATATTCTTTGGCTTCGAAATTATACTCGTTTGGCCTCGATCAAAAGCTTTTAGAATTCGAACTCATTGTCCGAACTAGACCAGAACCAATTCCCATGGTACTTTCATTATTAGTCACCTAGAGTTTAAATTTCATCAAAATAGCGGCATTATGTTTTCAGTTATACTGCTTTTAAGATATATGTTCGTCAGCCTTTGAACCTTCAAAGGTTCCAGAACCCGAAACCATGGTCTGATTTCGCCCATATGCAGTCCCCGTCATTATTTCTATACCAGTTAACCCTTGTGCACAATTGGAACGCTCTATCTTAATTTTAAATTACTATTTTTATTAATTTCAATGACATGTTTTTTAAACCTTGGGGGGTCTAAGAGGGGTACTGAACCACCACTCAGATTGATCCAAAATTAGGGGAACGCGCAGGAAATAGTAAAGAGCACTCATATACCAAATTTGAAACTTCTAAATTTGTTTGAAGTTACTATCTTTATTAATTTCGAAAATATGCTTTAAGCTTTTTGGAACTGTGTGGCTGGCCTCAACCCACTACTCCAATTGGTCCGAAATTTCAAGGACACTAAGGAAATGCAAAAAAAGAGACACCCTGATACCAAATTTGGAGGTTCTTTCTTCATTGGTTTCGGAATTATGCTCGTTTGGCCTAAATTCGATCAAAAAATTCTAAGTTCCGAACCCATTGCCCAATCCTCACCGTACTCAATCCCCGCCGTAGTTCCATTATTAGTAACCTACAGCACAAATTTCATTAAGATAGCGTCATTAGTTGTTGAGTTATCGTAATTTTTTATATACGTTCGTTAGCCCTGAAACCGATTAAAAGGTCCAGAATCCGAACCCATGGGTCGATTTCCCCCATTTGCAATCCCCGCCGTACTTTCAGTCCTAGTAACCTACAGTTAAAATTTCATCAAGATAGCTCCATTATTTTTTGAGTTATCGTGCCTACGGACGGACTGACGGACAGGCGGACATGGCTATATCGACTCAGGTCACGCTGATCACAAATATATATACTTTTCCATATCTAGCTCGCTTCCTTTAGGTTGTTACAAACACCATACCAAAGTTAATATACCCCTTTACCTATTCTATAGGTGTTGGGTATAAAAAGGTCAGTGCCCGAACAGTGGGACGATGGCTGAGTGGAGTGAGCGTTGAGGTAACACTGGGATTTTTTATAAGACGAATAGCTCTACTTTGCACTTTATCGAGTATTCCAGCGCCGTAATTGTAGTATCAGCCCAAATATGTGCATTTAACTCCATTTTCGGCCTAATATAAGTTTTATAGATGTTAAGGAGATCAGAGGATGAGAAATAAGTTTTGCAGCGATACAAGAAGCCCAAACATTTAGCAGCGTCCTTAGCTACTCCAAAAATATGATTTGACCAAGACACTTTTTGATTTCGCTCAACTTCAAAATGTTCAAGCCTTCCGTATGGTACAAAGCTTCACCTTGAAATGAAAGGTTCGGAATAGTTGTTGCTATTTTTCGCGAGACTAGACAACATTGGGTTTTTTTGGTGTTGAAATCAACTCTGTTGATTTCACCCCATTTTTTGATTTTAATTAAATTTTTGTATAATTCTCTTATAGTGAAATTTTTTGCTATTAAATTAATCTGATGATTAATGTTACAGCAGCTATGAAATTCATAGGAAGCAATAAGGGTACTGTCGTCTGCGAAGCTATGGGTTGGATTCGAGGTTATTGATAATAGGTCATTTGTAAATATTAGGAAAAGACTGGTGCATAAAACCGACACCTGACGGACACCAGCATTTACATTATAATCTTTGGATGAATATCCACCGACAAGAACACGAATTGTGCGATTCGAAAGGAAATCTCCAATCCATTTAACAAAAACCCTACCTAGACCTACATTTTGCCAATAAAGCATCATACCAAACTCGATCGAAAGCTTTAGAAATATTCAAAGCACCAATACAGACTCGCCAGAATGGTGAAGACTGATAATAAGCTTTTCGCACAGGTAGGTCATGAGGTCACCAGTTGAACGACGGGCTCTGAACCCGTTTTGTCGATCATGAAGCAAACCTTTACGATCTGAAATTTCAAGAGCTTATAGTTTATAACTTTTTCCAGTACTTTGGAGAGGACCGAAGTAATAGCAATAGGTCGGTAGTTAGAGGGATTGCTTTTATCGCCTTTTTTAGGAATTGGAAAAACATGTGCAACCTTCCATTGGGTAGGATGAATACCCGAAGTAAAGAAAAGATAGAAAAGGTTGAGCAGAGCTTTTGAAATGGTGGTATATGTATTTTTGAAACCGGCTGATTTTTTTGTATCAAGATTCTTCAAGGTTTTCATCACTGCTCGCGTCCTAAAGTATATTCTACCAAAGGGGCAGCCAACTCCTGGAATAGATGGGGGTCTTTGAGTTGCCTGAGGCAGTGACGAGTTAGAAGCGAACTGTTTGCCAAACAAATTCGCTTTTTCTTTTGAATATGATACGTGGTGGTTGTTAATATCAACAAGTGGCGGAAAAGAAGACCCGATATTGTCTTCTTGTAAATTTTTTGCAAAGTCCAAAAGGATTTTCTATTCTTGGGCATGTGTATTAGTTTACGTTTCAACCTTTGGTTTTCTGTTCCCTTCTGTTCACTTGTTTGGTTGAACAAGAATTTTAGCTTGTTGATAACTCTCTTGCATCTGCTCCGAACCACTATATAGTTGGCCCTGTAAGCCTCCAAACCCTGTCCCGGTGCTTTTTGAAGGCTTCCTCTTTTTTTAAATGGCTTCTTTGCAAATGCGATTAAACCAAGTTTTGTGCTTCCGTTTAATAAATTTCATCGAGTGAGGTATAAATAATCTCACTCCAAGTAGAATAGTTTTACTAATCGCATTTGCAGCAAAGTCAACATTTCAACCACGGAAGCACAGTGACAAATCAAAAGTTTTATAAAAATTGTTCAGACCTTCCCAGTTAGCATGGTTATTACGCCATACCAATTTTTTGGGAAGGGACCTTTGGTTGGACACAGAGTCTGCCTGGAAGCTTGTATTGACCAAACAGTCATCAGAGCCCCCAAAGGGCAACTAACTGAATATTCAAACATAACATTTCCAAAAATTTATTCAATTAACATCAAACATACATTAAAATTATAACAAAAATTTGTTTTTACTAAAATAAAATCACGAAAATAACTTCTCTTAAGTTAAAACGAGGAAGAGTGTAGTAGAGTAGACTGTGTCATACGGGGGATACCCGTATGACCGTAATATAAACATTATATCATCCGGTGTTACTTTTGGCAAAGTACCAAACATTTAGCTTTATTATGTATAAAGTAATACTTATATGAAATATGAAGTTGTATGGCAAATACTCGAACCCACTGCAGTAGACCAACCAAAATTTTCAGAAACTTTGGCAATAAAAATACACTATTTTTGGCAAAATTTCTGGCACCCAGCTGCATTAAGTGTAGAGTAATGCTCATATAAAAGAAGGAGTTGCATGCCAGCTTAGGTTTTGGTCCTTGGGTTCATGCAGTACAGGGGGAGTAGATATAAACTCAAGTGTTGCAGAAACTTTGGCCATAAATCTACACTACTTTTGGCAAAATTTCAGACACGCAGCTGTAATAACCGAACCCATGGACCAAAATGGCTGGGTTTAAATAGCGATGACGGCTATTGCAAAAAAAAGAATTTGCGAAAATTTTAAGATCCTAACTCCTTTAGTTTTTGAAATATCGTGCGAACGGACGGACGGTCATAAACGTAATGGCAAATCCATTGTATCCTTTGACTTAATACGGGTATAAATAGCACAAGTATATTTTTAGCATTACTCTACACCTAATAAAACTGGGTGTCTGAAATTTTTGCAAAAATAGTTTAGTGTAATGGCCAACGTTATTGCAAAATTTGATTGCTCTACTCATTTGCAATCCCCGCCGTACTTTCAGTCCTAGTAACCTACAGTTAAAATTTCATCAAGATAGCTCCATTATTTTTTGAGTTATCGTGCCTACGGACGGACTGACGGACAGGCGGACATGGCTATATCGACTCAGGTCACGCTGATCACAAATATATATACTTTTCCATATCTAGCTCGCTTCCTTTAGGTTGTTACAAACACCATACCAAAGTTAATATACCCCTTTACCTATTCTATAGGTGTTGGGTATAAAAAGGTCAGTGCCCGAACAGTGGGACGATGGCTGAGTGGAGTGAGCGTTGAGGTAACACTGGGATTTTTTATAAGACGAATAGCTCTACTTTGCACTTTATCGAGTATTCCAGCGCCGTAATTGTAGTATCAGCCCAAATATGTGCATTTAACTCCATTTTCGGCCTAATATAAGTTTTATAGATGTTAAGGAGATCAGAGGATGAGAAATAAGTTTTGCAGCGATACAAGAAGCCCAAACATTTAGCAGCGTCCTTAGCTACTCCAAAAATATGATTTGACCAAGACACTTTTTGATTTAGCTCAACTTCAAAATGTTCAAGTCTTCCGTATGGTACAAAGCTTCACCTTGAAATGAAAGGTTCGGAATAGTTGTTGCTATTTTTCGCGAGACTAGACAACATTGGGTTTTTTTGGTGTTGAAATCAACTCTGTTGATTTCACCCCATTTTTTGATTTTAATTAAATCTTTGTATAATTCTCTTATAGTGAAATTTTTTGCTATTGAATTAATCTGATGATTAATGTTACAGCAGCTATGAAATTCATAGGAAGCAATAAGGGTACTGTCGTCTGCGAAGCTATGGGTTGGATTCGAGGTTATTGATAATAGGTCATTTGTAAATATTAGGAAAAGACTGGTGCATAAAACCGACACCTGACGGACACCAGCATTTACATTATAATCTTTGGATGAATATCCACCGACAAGAACACGAATTGTGCGATTCGAAAGGAAATCTCCAATCCATTTAACAAAAACCCTACCTAGACCTACATTTTGCCAATAAAGCATCATACCAAACTCGATCGAAAGCTTTAGAAATATTCAAAGCACCAATACAGACTCGCCAGAATGGTGAAGACTGATAATAAGCTTTTCGCACAGGTAGGTCATGAGGTCACCAGTTGAACGACGGGCTCTGAACCCGTTTTGTCGATCATGAAGCAAACCTTTACGATCTGAAATTTCAAGAGCTTATAGTTTATAACTTTTTCCAGTACTTTGGAGAGGACCGAAGTAATAGCAATAGGTCGGTAGTTAGAGGGATTGCTTTTATCGCCTTTTTTAGGAATTGGAAAAACATGTGCAACCTTCCATTGGGTAGGATGAATACCCGAAGTAAAGAAAGATAGAAAAGGTTGAGCAGAGCTTTTGAAATGGTGGTATATGTATTTTTGAAACCGGCTGATTTTTTTGTATCAAGATTCTTCAAGGTTTTCATCACTGCTCGCGTCCTAAAGTATATTCTACCAAAGCGGCAGCCAACTCCTGGAATAGATGGGGGTCTTTGAGTTGCCTAAGGCAGTGACGAATTAGAAGCGAACTGTTTGCCAAACAAATTCGCTTTTTCTTTTGAATATGATACGTGGTGGTTGTTAATATCAACAAGTGGCGGAAAAGAAGACCCGATATTGTCTTCTTGTAAATTTTTTGCAAAGTCCAAAAGGATTTTCTATTCTTGGGCATGTGTATTAGTTTACGTTTCAACCTTTGGTTTTCTGTTCCCTTCTGTTCACTTGTTTGGTTGAACAAGAATTTTAGCTTGTTGATAACTCTCTTGCATCTGCTCCGAACCACTATATAGTTGGCCCTGTAAGCCTCCAAACCCTGTCCCGGTGCTTTTTGAAGGCTTCCTCTTTTTTTAAATGGCTTCTTTGCAAATTCGATTAAACCAAGTTTTGTGCTTCCGTTTAATAAATTTCATCGAGTGAGGTATAAATAATCTCACTCCAAGTAGAATAGTTTCACTAATCGCATTTGCAGCAAAGTCAACATTTCAACCACGGAAGCACAGTGACAAATCAAAAGTTTTACAAAAATTGTTCAGACCTTCCCAGTTAGCATGGTTATTACGCTATACTAATTTTTTGGGAAGGGACCTTTGGTTGGACACAGAGTCTGCCTGGAAGCTTGTATTGACCAAACAGTCATCAGAGCCCCCAAAGGGCAACTAACTGAATATTCAAACATAACATTTCCAAAAATTTATTCAATTAACATCAAACATACATTAAAATTATAACAAAAATTTGTTTTTACTAAAATAAAATCACGAAAATAACTTCTCTTAAGTTAAAACGAGGAAGAGTGTAGTAGAGTAGACTGTGTCATACGGGGGATACCCGTATGACCGTAATATAAACATTATATCATCCGGTGTTACTTTTGGCAAAGTACCAAACATTTAGCTTTATTATGTATAAAGTAATACTTATATGAAATATGAAGTTGTATGGCAAATACTCGAACCCGCTGCAGTAGACCAACCAAAATTTTCAGAAACTTTGGCAATAAAAATACACTATTTTTGGCAAAATTTCTGGCACCCAGCTGCATTAAGTGTAGAGTAATGCTCATATAAAAGAAGGAGTTGCATGCCAGCTTAGGTTTTGGTCCTTGGGTTCATGCAGTACAGGGGGAGTAGATATAAACTCAAGTGTTGCAGAAACTTTGGCCATAAATCTACACTACTTTTGGCAAAATTTCAGACACGCAGCTGTAATAACCGAACCCATGGACCAAAATGGCTGGGTTTAAATAGCGATGACGGCTATTGCAAAAAAAAGAATTTGCGAAAATTTTAAGATCCTAACTCCTTTAGTTTTTGAAATATCGTGCGAACGGACGGACGGTCATAAACGTAATGGCAAATCCATTGTATCCTTTGACTTAATACGGGTATAAATAGCACAAGTATATTTTTAGCATTACTCTACACCTAATAAAACTGGGTGTCTGAAATTTTTGCAAAAATAGTTTAGTGTAATGGCCAACGTTATTGCAAAATTTGATTGGTCTACTGCAGAGGGTTCGAGTAGCTGCCGTACAACCCCTTCGTTTTAGTGAGCATTACACTACACCTAATAAAACTGTATGTTTGAAATCTTGCCAAAAGAAATTAACGGGATGGGATAATATTTAATTACGGTCTACTCTAATACACTCTTCATCGTTTAGAGAGTTTTAGCTTAATTTTTTAATATATATACATTTTATAACTAAAATGTATATTGTTTTAAATGAATTTATTTATTTACATAAATAAACAGTAAGCCGCCGCGATTTTAAAACTTTCATTAATTTTATATTATCAATTTGTAGGAAAACTCGATCATTATCCTACCGACTGCGCCAATTATCTACTCAAGCACCTTTACATATTTAAATCAAAACATTTTCAAATTTTACTTTTAATTTTAACAATTTGCTTATTCTTTCAGGTATATAACTATAAGTTAAGTACAGTTTGTATTCAAGTAATTTACAAGCTTTTATTTTAAACGTGAATAATGCCCAATTTACATTATTACATTTTTTGCCAATGGAGCATAATAGTCCACGTATTTTTCTAATGTACATATATAAAGCAAAATAGTCTATTTAGTTGTAGTTGTAAATAAAGAAAAAAACAAATATATAAAGCAAAACTAATTTAACATTGATAACGTTTTTGCTCAAATTAGCTATCTGAACTTTTATTTGTATATATTTTGCCATTTTATGGAAAAATACTCTTAATCATGCCACTAAAAAGCAGTTGTTGAAGCGCTGCTGTATTCATATAAAAATTAAAAAAAAAACTTCAAAATTATTTGTATTAATTAAACATTATTTTATATATGAATATAATATGCGATTAAGTTTCACATTATTATAATTTTCTATGATATGAATAATTTTTCATTATCAACGGGGATTCTGAGTTTTAAGTATTATCGGCGTAGGACCAAATTAATATATATAAAGATAGCTGGTGTTGCCAGCTTTTAAAAAATATATATGTTTAATGGCGCATATTATACTTTAAGGACGAAAAGGACATTCGAAAGTATCCTTGTTATTTTAGTCTATTTTATAAAAACCGTTATATCTAGCGATCTGTTCGGTATATATATATACAATTGATACTATTAATTAAGAAAGCGGTCTGGAGAATATTTTAACGTTTATTTAATGACGATTGGTGCTGCAGTTTTGGAGATATTGTAGTTCAAAGTTGAAAATTTTTGCAAAAATAAAAATGTTTAACATCTTTATTTAAAAGGCATATTTTTTAAAATTTGGCCAAGAAACCCCCTAATTATTTTTACATTGTTGGAAAGCTCTTATTTTTTTCTATAATTTGTAATTATATTAATTTTTTTAATTAATATATTAATTATTTTCTGTAATTTTTGTATATATATATATTAAAGCATTTAGAAGATATAAGCATTTATGTTTTGTAATCTTTTTTTTGTATAAAAAATTATGTTATGCCTTTTACAAAGTAATATAAGACAAAAATTTCTTTTTTTAGTTTTTTGTTTTTGTTTTAAATAAAAACAAGTAAAGAAACAGTCAGTCGGTGCAACCGACTTAGAAATACCCTACACCTATTTGGTTCAAATTTAAGGACATATCCATAAGTCATTTTAATACCATAGAAGCTGTTATTAATTTGATCGTAAGACATAGCTAACCAAATTAACTGTATAATACTAAAAACATTTTCTAATTACCCTATCTATTAAAAAATACTACAAATTCTTACTAATTTATCTATTTAAAAATATTAAAAAACAAACAAACTTGAAATAAATGAAAACATATTTATTCCAATTCAATTACAAAATGAAAAAATTATAATTATTAAATTTTGTGATAAAAAGATAATCAAAGCATAATATATTTAATAATCCAAATTTTTAAAAATTGCAATTATTTTAAATGGTTAGTTTATATACCTAATAGAAAAGCTTATAAACGCAAAATATGCAATAAATGTATTTCTAAAATACAATTAAAAGTTTACACCTTTTCATATAATTCATTTAAATATAAAAATAAATTTTACATAAATGCAGCAAGTACCATTGAACATAGCTGAACCACTACAATTAAGTCTAGATTTCGGAGACACATAGGACATAGGAAATATATTCTTTGGCTTCGAAATTAAACTCGACCACAACGAATTCCCATGGTACTTTCATTACTAGTAACCTACTGTTAAATTTCATCAAAATACCGGCATTATTTTTTGAGTTATGGTGTTTGTAAGATATATGTTTGTTAGTCCTTGAACTTTTCAAGGGTTCCAGGACCCGAAATTATGGTACGATTTCGCCCATATGCAGTCCCGTCATACTTTCAGTAATAGCTAACCCTTGTACACAATTGGAACGCTCTATCTTAATTTTAAGTTACTAGTTTTATTAATTTCGATGATAAGCTTTTACACATTGGGGGGTCTAAGAGAGGTTCTGAACCACCACTCCAATTGATCCCAAATTAGGGGGGCACGCAAGAAATAGTAAAGAACACCCTTGTGGCAAATTGGAAGCTTCTACATTTGTTTCAAGTTACTATCTTTATTAATTTCGAAAATATTCTTTAAGGGCCTAAGAACTGAGTGGCTGGTCCCCGATCCACTACTCCAATGGGGCCCAAATTTCAAAGACACTTACGAAATAGGAAGGGACACCCTGATACCAAATTTGGAGGTTCTATCTTCATTGGTTTCGGAATTATGCTCGTTTGGCCTAAATTCGATCAAAAAGTTCTAAGTTCCGAACCCATTGTCCAATCCTCACCGTACGTAATCACCGCCGTAGTTTCGCTGCCAATAACCTACAGCACAAATTTCATGGAGATAGCCTCATTAGTTGTTGAGTTATCGTGATTTTTTATATATGTTCCTTAGCCCTGACATCGATTAAAAGGTCCGGAATTCGAACCGTTGGGCTGATTTCGCCCTTATATAGTCCGCGCTCTACTTATAGTACTAGTTAACCCTTGTACACAATTTGAACGGTCTATCCTAATTTTAAGTAACTATTTTTAGTAATTTCGATTATAAGCCTTTAAAACTTGGGAGGTCTGAGAGGGGTACAGAACCACCACTCCAATTGATCCCAAATTAGGGGAACACGCAAGAGATAGTAAAGAACACCCTTGTGGCAAATTGGAAGCTTCTACATTTTTTCAAGTTGTTATCTTTATTAATTTTAAAGATATGCTTTAAGGTCTTCGGAAATGTGTGGCTGGTCCCCGACCCACTACTCCAATGGGACCCAAATTCACAAGACACTTAGGAAATAGGAAGGGACACCCTGATACTAAATTTGGAGGTTCTATCTTCATTGGTTTCGGAATTATGCTCGTTTGGCCTAAATTCGATCAAAAAGTTCTAGGTTCCGAACCCATGGTCCAATCCCGACCTTACGCAATTCCCGAAGTAGTTTCATTACTAGTAACCTACAGCACAAATTTGATGAAGATAGCGTCATTAGTTGTTGAGTTATCGTGATTTTTTATATTTGTTCGTTAGCCCTGAAACCGATTAAAAGGTCCAGAATCCGAACGCATGGGCCGATTTCGCCCATATGCAATCCCCGCCGTACTTTCAGTCCTAGTAACCTACAGTTAAAATTTCATCAAGATAGCTCCATTGAGTTATCGTGCCTACGGACGGACGGACGGACGGACGGACGGACGGACGGACATGACTATATCGACTAAGGCGGTCACGCTGATCACAAATATATATACTTTTCCATATCTAGCTCGCTTCCTTTAGGTGGTTACAAACACCATACCAAAGTTAGTATACCCCTTTACCTATTCTATAGGTGTAGGGTATAATAAAATGACGTTATATTTAATAATAATGTGTTTTTTTTATTTTTCTTAAAACAAACTTATTAAAGAAATACTTACTACGCTGAAAAAAAAATTAAATCCTTCTCAAAAAGTCAAATATCTCAAAATTTGACCAACAAATCTTCCCAATATTAGTACATGACTGGAACGGCATCGTTCTGTCCTATAATTCGTTCAAGCAAACTTTATGTCTATACCGTAGAATTTAGAAGATATAAGCATTTATTTAGACAAAATTGGTTTTTTTTTTAACATTTTCTATATGAAACTAAGAATATACGAAGTAAAAATATCTTCTAAAGTAAATTTCAGGCCACGGTATGACCAAATCATTGTACGTCAATTATTTTTTAAAATATATATATCCTCATCCTTTTCTTCAGCATTTCATCTTGTGAGGACCTGGATATTTAAAATCATATATAAATTTATAAAAGTTATATATTAGCTTGATTTAAAAAAAAAATGATCTGTTTTATAATATTTTAACGTGTTGCGCCTTTTACAAAATAATGTAAGACAAATATAGTGTTTTGTAATGGAGACTTCTTAGAAAAGTTTTATTTTTTTTAATTTATTGTTAGATTTTTGATTAATTTGCGGATATTTAGATATATTTTTTAATTTTTTTATACGGACTTTATTTAGAACCACTGATAATAATATAATGCATAATAAACTTACAGAAAAAAACGAGGAAGAGTGTGGTAGAGTAGACTGTGTCAACTCTTGAATACCCGTATGACCGTTATATAAACATTATATCATTATTTTTATAAACTTTAATTACTTTCGGCAAAATTTCAAACATACCAGCTTTATTAGGTGTAGTGTAATGCTTATATAAAAGAAGGAGTTGTATGGCAGCTACACGAACCCCTTGGAAGTACACCAACACGATTTTGCAGTAACTTTTGCCATTACACTAAAATATTTTTGGCAAAATTTCAGACACCCAACTTCAGTAGGTATAGAGTAATGCTGCTATATAAAATAAGAAGTTGTATGGCAGCTACTCGAACTCACTGCAGCAGACCAACTAAATTTTGCAGAAACTTTGGCAATAAAACAAACTACTTTTGGCAAAATTTCAGATACGCAGCTGTAATAGGTACAGAGCTCATATAAAAAAAGAAGCTGTATGGCAGCTACCCGAACCCATAGACCAAAATGGCTGGATTTAAATAGCAATGACGTCTATTGCAAAAAAAACGAATTTGCGAAAATTTCAAGATCCTAACTCCTTTAGTTTTTGAGTTATCGTAAGGACGGACGGACGGACATACATAGCTAAATTGATTTTTTTATCGATTCTGCTCCGATCCTTACACTACCTACCCCACCTACTTCTCTGCGTCACAAATGTAATGGCAAATTTATTATTTTATTATTGAAAAAACAAAAGCTTTCCAACGATGTAAAAATAATTAGGGGGTTTCTTGGCCAAATTTTTAAAAATATGGCTTTTAGAGAAAGATGTTACACATTTTTTTTTTCCAAAAATTTTTAATTTTGAACTACAAGATCTCCAAAACAGCAGCTATCGTCATTAAATAAACGTTAAAATATTCTCCAGACCGTTATCTTAATTATTAGTATTAATTAAGAATATATATATACCGAACATAGATTATAGATGGCGAACAAAGTTAACATTTGTGCATTCATATTTCATAACCTTATACAATAGCTACAGCCGAGTAATCAACGGCTTGTTGAATATTATGATTAAAGAAACTGAAGCCTGGTTTAAAATAAACCTGGTGAATGCCCTATACTCCTTAGGAATGGAAAAGGAATAAAAAAAAAAACAAAATATACCGAACAGACCGCTAGATATAACGGTTTTTATAAGATAGACTAAAATAACAAGGATACTTTCAAATGTCGTTTTCGTCCTTAAAGGATAATATGCGCCATTAAACCTATACCATAAAAAAAACCACTAAACCATTTTGAGTATACCACTTCAAAATTACTTGAACATTCACAAAAATATTATAAAAAGCAAGCTTAAATATTTTAAAGAATCTTAAAATAATATTTGATTGGGACTGACTTAATTTAATTTTCCATGAAATACATAATTTTTCATAATTTCACCAAATTGCTGGAATATGTTTGCAATTACGCCAGCTACAGTAAACATCCCTCCAAATATTGAACAACAGCTAGTGATCAAATGGCTAATAGATCTGAAAATATATATTATATATTTATGTTGTAATATCAATTAAAAATTTAATTTTTTTTTTATGAAACGCAAAACACCAAAATTATTATATAATGTCTATAATATCTAATATTACAAATATACAAATATTATAAATATATTATAAATATAGATCACATTAGTACAAGATCTGAGCAAGACACGCAAGAATGTATTAATTTTTATTTGTTTTGTTAAAAGCGACATAGTTTTGACAGATTTTTATACCATACACCTAAAATAGATATAGGGGTAGATTAACTAGAACGGTGTTTATAACGACCAAAAGGAAGAAAGCTAGATACAGAAACGTACATCCACTCTCGCGTCACCACTATTTAGCAATGTCCGTCTGTCTACAAACACAATGTTAACACAAAAAACGAGGAAGAGTGTAGTAGAGTAGACTGTGTCAACTCTGGGATACCCATATGTCCGTAACAGTAACATATACATTATATCATCCAGTTAATTACTTTTTGCAAAATTTCAAACATACAGGTTTATTAAGTGTAGTGGAATACTCATATAAAAGAAAGAGTTGTATGGCAGATACTCGAACGCTCTGCTGTAGACCAACCAAATTTTGCTGTAAAGGAAGAAATTGTATGGCAGCTACTCGAACCCTCTACAGTAGACCAACCAAATTTTGCAGAAACTTTGGCCATTTCACTAAACTATTTTTAGCAAAATTTCAGACACCCTGCTTC
Source organism: Dolichopus griseipennis (assembly GCA_963082915.1). Lineage (NCBI taxonomy): Eukaryota > Metazoa > Arthropoda > Insecta > Diptera > Dolichopodidae > Dolichopus > Dolichopus griseipennis. Next base: position 129,134,056 of record OY720443.1, on the reverse strand, counting down.
ATTAGGTGGAGAGTAACGCTCATATAAAAAAAGAAGTTGTATGGCAGCTACCGGAACCCATAGACCAAAATGGCTGGGTTTAAATAGCGATAACGGCTATTGCAAAAACGAATTTGCGAACATTTCAAGATCCTAACTCTTTTTGAGTTATCGTGCGGACGGACGGAATGGACGGTCATAAACGTAATGGCAAATTCATTGTATCCTTTGACCTAATACGGGTATAAATAGCACAAGTATATATTTTTAGCATTACTCTACACCTAATGAAACTGGGTGTCTGAAATTTTTGCAAAAATAGTTTAGTGTAATGGCCAAACTTATTGCAAAATTTGATTGGTCTACTGCAGAAGGTTCAAGTAGCTGCCATACAACTCCTTCGTTTAAGTGAGCATTACACTACACCTAATAAAACTGTATGTTTGAAATCTTGCCAAAAGTATTTAACCGGATGGGATAATATTTAATTACGGTCAAACCGGTATCCCAGAGTTGACACAATCTACTCTACTACACTCTTCATCGTTTAGAGTGTTTTAGCTTAAATTTTTAATATATATAATACATTTTATAACTAAAATGTATATGGTTTTAAATGAATTTATTTATTTACATAAATAAACAGTAATTTTAAAACTTTCATTAATTTTACTTTATCAATTTGTAGGAAAACTCGATCATTATCCTACCGACTGCGCCAATTATCTACTCATGCACCTTTACATATTTAAATCAAAACATTTTTAAATTTTACTTTTAATTTTAACAATTTGCTTATTCTTTCAGGTATGTAACTATAAGCATTGATTAAGAATTATATATAGATAAACATTTTCATGTTAAAAATTTGTATGAAACTTTTTTCGTATATTTTTTAAAATTCTCTCAAAACGGTTGGCACATTTTAAATGTATTGTAACTATTTCTATTTTATACCCTTTATTTTTATTCTCTCAAAAATTTTTCACTCTACATAGTAAATGTAACATGATTCAAGAATATGAATAATATGATACTAAAGAAAAGAAAAAAATCGAATAAGAAAAAAAACGAGGAAGAGTGTAGTAGAGTAGATTAACTCAGATTAACGTCAAATCTGGGATACCCGTATGACTGTAATATAAACATTATATCATTATTGTTATAAACATTAATTACTTCTGGCAAAATTTTAAACATAACAGCTTTGTTAGGTGTAGTGTAATGTCATATAAAAGAAGGAGTTGTATGGCACTTACTCGAACCCTCTGCAGTAGACCAACCAAATTTTCCAGTAACTTTGGCCATTAAACTTAACTACTTTTGGCAAAATTTCAAATACCCAGCTTCCAGAATCCTAGGTTCTTTAATTTTTGAGTTATCGTGATTACGGATGGACAGACACACGGACATACATAGCTAAACCGATTTATTTTTCAATTCTGATCCGATCCATATACTTGAGACTATATCTACCCCCCTACTTCTCGGCGTCATAAACGTAATGGCAAATTTAGTATACCCTTTTGACAAATAGTCATACTAGTATAAACAATGATTTTTTCATTCATAAATTCATAGTTCATTTTTTCGAATTGATTTCTTTTTGTATAAAAAATTATTTAATTTTGTATGTACTTGCGTGCATACCTATATAGATATGTATGTTGGATTTAAATTTAAAACACAATTTCGATAATTTCAATTTAATAATTTTTAATTTAATATTTAGGAAAAGATTATAATTTTAAATGTACTTATAATATGTATGTTCGATTTAAACACAATTTCAATATTTATAATAGTTAAATACACAATTTCAATATTTATAATAGTTAAATACACAATTTTAATAGTTCAATAATCATTAGAGTTAATACATTTTTATTAATAATTTCAAATTATTAGAATTTACTTATTTTTAATAATAGTTTCAATAATAAGAGTTTAATAACTCTTTCTTTTACATCTGCTATATTCTACGTCCACCGAAAAAGTGACCTTTTTTAAATATTTTCTACCTCTCGATGAAAAACAAAATTTAAATAACAATAACACATTTATTGTTAGGGGAAAATATCGAATTCCTACGTTCGGCCATCTTGCTCATTCATTTGCCCCAAATGAATTAGAATTAATTTCTTCATCGCTTATCTCCTCTATCTCGCTATCGTCTCTTTCAACCCAGGGTTTCATTTTGTCCGCACACGATTCTGTTGAGTTAGGCCCTTCAGAAGTGCCTATTTTTCCACTTTATAGCGGTCAAACCCTTTCACTGCAACTATTTTGTATGGGCCAAAAAATTTGGGTCGTATTTTTAATCCCGTACCAAATTGGGTTTTTTCAATAGCTACAAGTGTCCCAATTTCGTATTTGTTTGCTTGTTTTCTCTTTTTGTTATATTGAGTTCTGCTTTCTTCCTGGATGTTGATAATTTCTTTCCTTGCTATTTCGCGTTGTTCATCTCGTTCATCTTCATATTGTTTTCGACCTTCATCTTCTATTATTTCCATTATTTGTAGATCGCGTTCGGTTTTCATCTGAACTCCAACTTGCAATTGCATCAGAGTTGTTTTGATTGCACGATGGTAAGTAGAGTTCAAAATACGTTGTAATGGTTTAACATGATTGTACCACTTCTCTGGGTCGTAAATAGATAATTTTGTTAAAGCTGCAATAACGGTCTTATGTGTTCGTTCAATTTGACCATTACCTCGTGGCACCCCAGGAGTAATGTAATGTAGTCTAACACCATGAGTTTTACAGTAATCTTGGAAATTGTTGGAAATAAATGCTCCACCTCTATCCACAATCATACGACAAGGGTATCCGAAAGTCTCTGCAATTAATTCCATTTTTTGTATTACTTCTTCCGCATTTAAGGTTTTTGTAGGAAAAAGCCAGGTGAATTTAGTGAAACCGTCAGCAACTGCAAAAATGTAACGATAGATTTTCTTGGTAGCTTGTAGTGGGCCTAAATGATCTAAATGAAAGGTGTCCAAGGGACGATCTCCCTTAGGAATAAGATGAAGCAGACCTTCTGATTTTCCCGCTTTTCTCTCTGATAAAATGCATTTTAAACATCCACCTATGCATCTTTCAATTCGTCGTCTTAAATCACTTATGTAATATTCCTTGTTTAACATCTCCATCATTTTTCTTGCATGAAAATGTCCCCTTTCGTGAGTCTCCCTAATAAGGTTGGTTTTCATACAATCTGGAACGACATATAAAAGATTGTTATTATAATTTTTACATAAAATACCATTATTCATTGTGCATTGTGAGGAGTTTTTCTTTGAGAACTTCGAGACTTTTCGCTCCGTACAAGATAATTTTACTACTTGAGGAATCCTTTATTCCTTCGACAATATAATTTATTATTGATGACTCATCCATTTCTATCTGAGAGGCTATACCCACCATATGATACAGATATTCCCTGAACGACTCGTCATGCTTTTTCCTTCTTTCTCGTAACGACTTATGAATCTCTGCACTATTAAGTTTTGACGCAAATTCTCTTAAAAGTGATGTTTTTAGCTGGTAAAACGTCACTGGTTTTGCTTCGCATTCTATAAAAAGTTTTGCTGCCCCGACCAAAGATTTTTTACAAAAAATAAAACGCTGTAATCCGTTCCATTTAAACGTTTCTGCATACTGCTCAAATTCGTCCATCCACCTGTTAACTTTAACGGTGTCATCACCCGAATATTGTTTGATTAAATTTTCAAAGTCAGCAAAATTTAGTTTTACACCACTATCAACATTGCTATCACATGACTCATGACGTATTCCAGTGGAATTACCACATGTTCCGACATCAAATGCTACAGTAGAGTCACTTCTGCCTCTGGACCTATTATTCCTACCCATAATATAATAAAAATTTAAATAACCTCTACAAAGAAAATAATTTGTAAACAATGCTTTATTTTTATCTTATTTATTTTTTTTTTTTTTTTTAAATCTTTATTATTTTCGTTTTAAAAATATTTGTTGATCATTTATACTTGACTGGATATTAAACCTGTAGTTCGATTTTTTTTGTTTACTTTACCGTAATAACCTTTCGACACAGACTAATATACTATACAGATCCACAAAAGTTAAAAATAGACTAGAGACTATTATAAGGATAGATAATAATTTAACGACTGAGCATTTAATGTAGGTTTTGTATATAATTTAGTAAATTTTATAGTGTTATAAACGAAAATGCATGTTGTATATCCTGTTAAATTTTTAATATAAAAATATCATACGCGCCAGTTTAGTTATTTGAATATTTTTTAAAGCTAACTAGCTAAATTGCCGCACAGTCAATTTGGGTATGAAAGTATGTTTTGTTAAAACAAAAATAAGCTAAAGAGTGGATAAAAATTTGTCACAATATTAATTAACTTTTTACAAGTAACTTTAAAAAGTCGCTCGAATGCAATTTAGCTAGTTAGCTTTAAAAAATATTCAAATAACTAAACTGGCGCGTATGATATTTTTATATTATTAAAAATTTAACAATTGAACATTCACGACAAAATATAAAGAATTTAATGATAACAATAAAATATATAAGAATTAAACAAAATATGTAGGGTTAAGTTCCCTATAATCGAACACTTAACGATACTTCCGACTTTAATTAGTCATAAATCATGTGTATATTGACCGAATAACTAGTTTTATATATCAATCGAAAGTAAATTTAATAACCTTTCGAACTAATTAAATTAAATTAAATTATACAAATTATTAATAATTTTATTTAAAAATTACTAAAAAAACGCAAATTTGCCTATAATCGAAAACCAGTTGCCTATTTTCGAAAGCAGATATTGTTCGAACACAAATTTTTTTAAAGAATTACTATTAAAAATAGCATGTTTTCATTTATTATATTGTTATTTCTTATGAATTCAAACTTTATAAATACAAAGATTAAATAACTTAATTTAATTTAATAGTTTTCTGGATCATTAAACTATTTCCTAATGTTTTCTTCCGTTTTATTACACGCCTTTGTAATAGTTTCTGGATTACGGTTGAATATTTCCTTATGCCTTAATGATATTTCCTAAAAATATCATTTTTGCCTGGCCTGCCGTTGGTAAAAGGGTTAATTCTTTTCTCCTCCCTTACTTTTTTGGACCACATCTTGGAGCTCTTCTGGCTTTTGTGAAAAGTGGGTTGGTTACAAAATCTCGCTTTTCTAAAAGTCGCGTATCAAAATAACTAGTTTTAGTAAATTGATTTGGACGAAAAAGGAACTCAAAAAAATAAAGTAAATCTACCAAAAAACATATCAAATAAAAATTTCATAAATAATATTTTTAAAAGCAAAATTATTGATTTTTGATTTCTTTTTTTAACTTTTTACTTAATTTTTAAAGAAAAGGGTACAATCGTATATTTTTGATACAATCGTATACATAGCAGTTCTTTTTAAAGGCAAGAAAAAAAGTTTCCCATTTTAAGATAAACAATCACATGCACTATGTGATTTTGAATATATAGTAATATAAATATTAATATCAAATATATAGATATACTCATTCCAATTTTTTATAATTTTTATTTTTTGGTTTCTCTTTCTTTGATTCTCTTTTTGTACATATAACACAAAATTGATTTTGTTGTTATTTTTTTCTTTTCTTTTTTCGTCAGTATAACACTCAATGAAAAAACAATAACAAATTAGTTTTATGTATACATTATTCTAGTATAACAGTGCCTTAACTACGAACTCATCTCGCTACTGAAAAATATGAAATTTTAACTTTTGTGGATCTGTATAGTATATTAGTCTGTGCTTTCGATGCTTCGTTAGACCTTCCGTTAGCTCTATAAAAAATAAGCACGTGATATAGATAGTCCAACTTTCTTCTTTCTTCGTTTTTTGGCAACATATATATTTTAAAACTGACGATCCTCCACGTTTATTATTTAATTTTTATATTTTCGTATTACATTTGTATTTAGACAAATGATTTGTAATTTGCAAAAACAAATAAAATAAAGTAGGTTCTTAAATTTTTTTTTTAAAAATTACCGGCTTAATTTAATTTTTGAAATGTAAATTTTAAAAGGTTCAAGTAGCTGCCATACAACTCCTTCGTTTAAGTGAGCATTACACTACACCTAATAAAACTGTATGTTTGAAATCTTGCCAAAAGTATTTAACCGGATGGGATAATATTTAATTACGGTCAAACCGGTATCCCAGAGTTGACACAATCTACTCTACTACACTCTTCATCGTTTAGAGTGTTTTAGCTTAAATTTTTAATATATATAATACATTTTATAACTAAAATGTATATGGTTTTAAATGAATTTATTTATTTACATAAATAAACAGTAATTTTAAAACTTTCATTAATTTTACTTTATCAATTTGTAGGAAAACTCGATCATTATCCTACCGACTGCGCCAATTATCTACTCATGCACCTTTACATATTTAAATCAAAACATTTTTAAATTTTACTTTTAATTTTAACAATTGGCTTATTCTTTCAGGTATGTAACTATAAGCATTGATTAAGAATTATATATAGATAAACATTTTCATGTTAAAAATTTGTATGAAACTTTTTTCGTATATTTTTTAAAATTCTCTCAAAACGGTTGGCACATTTTAAATGTATTGTAACTATTTCTATTTTATACCCTTTATTTTTATTCTCTCAAAAATTTTTCACTCTACATAGTAAATGTAACATGATTCAAGAATATGAATAATATGATACTAAAGAAAAGAAAAAAATCGAATAAAAAAAAAAACGAGGAAGAGTGTAGTAGAGTAGATTAACTCAGATTAACGTCAAATCTGGGATACCCGTATGACCGTAATATAAACATTATATCATTATTGTTATAAACATTAATTACTTCTGGCAAAATTTTAAACATAACAGCTTTGTTAGGTGTAGTGTAATGTCATATAAAAGAAGGAGTTGTATGGCACTTACTCGAACCCTCTGCAGTAGACCAACCAAATTTTCCAGTAACTTTGGCCATTAAACTTAACTACTTTTGGCAAAATTTCAAATACCCAGCTTCCAGAATCCTAGGTTCTTTAATTTTTGAGTTATCGTGATTACGGATGGACAGACACACGGACATACATAGCTAAACCGATTTATTTTTCAATTCTGATCCGATCCATATACTTGAGACTATATCTACCCCCCTACTTCTCTGCGTCATAAACGTAATGGCAAATTTAGTATACCCTTTTGACAAATAGTCATACTAGTATAAACAATGATTTTTTCATTCATAAATTCATAGTTCATTTTTTCGAATTGATTTCTTTTTGTATAAAAAATTATTTAATTTTGTATGTACTTGCGTGCATACCTATATAGATATGTATGTTGGATTTAAATTTAAAACACAATTTCGATAATTTCAATTTAATAATTTTTAATTTAATATTTAGGAAAAGATTATAATTTTAAATGTACTTATAATATGTATGTTCGATTTAAACACAATTTCAATATTTATAATAGTTAAATACACAATTTCAATATTTATAATAGTTAAATACACAATTTTAATAGTTCAATAATCATTAGAGTTAATACATTTTTATTAATAATTTCAAATTATTAGAATTTACTTATTTTTAATAATAGTTTCAATAATAAGAGTTTAATAACTCTTTCTTTTACATCTGCTATATTTTACGTCCACCGAAAAAGTGACCTTTTTTAAATATTTTCTACCTCTCGATGAAAAACAAAATTTAAATAACAATAACACATTTATTGTTAGGGGAAAATATCGAATTCCTACGTTCGGCCATCTTGCTCATTCATTTGCCCCAAATGAATTAGAATTAATTTCTTCATCGCTTATCTCCTCTATCTCGCTATCGTCTCTTTCAACCCAGGGTTTCATTTTGTCCGCACACGATTCTGTTGAGTTAGGCCCTTCAGAAGTGCCTATTTTTTCCAATTTATAGCGGTCAAACCCTTTCACTGCAACTATTTTGTATGGGCCAAAAAATTTGGGTCGTATTTTTAATCCCGTACCAAATTGGGTTTTTTCAATAGCTACAAGTGTCCCAATTTCGTATTTGTTTGCTTGTTTTCTCTTTTTGTTATATTGAGTTCTGCTTTCTTCCTGGATGTTGATAATTTCTTTCCTTGCTATTTCGCGTTGTTCATCTCGTTCATCTTCATATTGTTTTCGACCTTCATCTTCTATTATTTCCATTATTTGTAGATCGCGTTCGGTTTTCATCTGAACTCCAACTTGCAATTGCATCGGAGTTGTTTTGATTGCACGATGGTAAGTAGAGTTCAAAATACGTTGTAATGGTTTAACATGATTGTACCACTTCTCTGGGTCGTAAATAGATAATTTTGTTAAAGCTGCAATAACGGTCTTATGTGTTCGTTCAATTTGACCATTACCTCGTGGCACCCCAGGAGTAATGTAATGTAGTCTAACACCATGAGTTTTACAGTAATCTTGGAAATTGTTGGAAATAAATGCTCCACCTCTATCCACAATCATACGACAAGGGTATCCGAAAGTCTCTGCAATTAATTCCATTTTTTGTATTACTTCTTCCGCATTTAAGGTTTTTGTAGGAAAAAGCCAGGTGAATTTAGTGAAACCGTCAGCAACTGCAAAAATGTAACGATAGCTTTTCTTGGTAGCTTGTAGTGGGCCTAAATGATCTAAATGAAAGGTGTCCAAGGGACGATCTCCCTTAGGAATAGGATGAAGCAGACCTTCTGATTTTCCCGCTTTTCTCTCTGATAAAATGCATTTTAAACATCCACCTATGCATCTTTCAATTCGTCGTCTTACATCACTTATGTAATATTCCTTGTTTAACATCTCCATCATTTTTCTTGCATGAAAATGTCCCCTTTCGTGAGTCTCCCTAATAAGGTTGGTTTTCATACAATCTGGAACGACATATAAAAGATTGTTATTATAATTTTTACATAAAATACCATTATTCATTGTGCAATCTTGATATGATTCCTTCTTTAACAACTCAATGATTGCGTTAAGTCTCTCATCTCGTAGTTGTGATGCTGCTAATTTTTTCAAAAATGTGTTGTCTTCGATATTTACGCACAGTGCTACTGCATTGTGGCTTAATGCGTCCACATGTTGCATACGAGTTCCAGGCCTATGCTCCACTTCATAATCAAACTCTTCCAAGAGTAGTGCCCATCTGGCAACTCGGGTAGTAAGATCTTTTTTGCGAATTGTACACTGGAATGCTTGGCAATCGGTGATGATCTTAAACTTTTGTCCTAGAAGGTAAATTCTAAATTTCTTTACTGCTTCAATTATTGCCAACACCTCTAGTTCGTAACTGCTATAATTTCTTTCTGCGTCGCTGGTTTTCTTACTCATAAAGTATACTGGATGTAATGCCGAATCCTCCGAATCTTTTTGTAATAATACTGCACCATACCCGTCGATGCTCGCATCGGTGTGCAGTTCCGTTGGTAAACCGTATTTGAATATTTTCAAAACTGGGCTGGACGTTAATGATTCTTTTAATTTTTTCATCGCTACAAGTTGCTTTTCCCCAATCTGAAATTTCGATTTCTTCTTTAAAATATCGCTCAACGGTCTCGCAATTAGAGCGAAATCGCGGATGAACTTCCTGAAGTAGCCAGCTAGCCCTAAAAAACTTTGTAGCTGCTTAACGGTGCGTGGACATGGGAAATTAACCACTGCTTTTATTTTATCCCAACACGGAGAAACTGTTCCTTTATTAATACGGTGCCCTAAATATTCAATTTCACTTTGTAGAAACTGGCATTTCTTCCATTTGACTCTAAGGCCATTCTCAGCTGCCACTTTGAGAGTTCTTTTCAAATGTTTGACTGCCTCTTCGATTGTTTTGGATGGTATCACAATATCGTCTATATAGATAACCACTATTCCATCTCGAATTAGGTCCCTAAAAATATAGTAAATATATATTTTTGAAAGATTGACGGAGAGTAACACAGCCCGAATGGAACACGGTTAAATTCGTATTGACCATTTTAAATTTTCGACTATTTTCTTCTATCTTTACGTGGAAAAACCCATTCTCTAAATCCAGTGTAGTAAAATAATTGGCATCCTGTAATTTGTTCAATTGGTCCTCTATAACCGGTAACGGATAACGCTCCTTATGTATTTTTTAATTTAACGCTCTATAATCGAAGCATAATCTGGTTGAATTATCTTTCTTTTTTACTAGTACAATCATAAAATGTCTCAGGTTTAATTTGAGCTAAATAACAATCAGATCCATCTGGCTGAATTTTTTCTGAATCCGCTTCCTCTTCATTTTTATTTTGGTATTTTTTCTCAATTGTGATTTCTCTTCCTTCTATTTTGATGACAGCTTTCGACAATAAGTTCATGCCAATTAACACGTCTGGTTTCATGCAAGAATTGTGAACGAAATGTACCGTAACGTTTCTGAAGGTAGCATTGTTCAGCGCAATATCAACTGCACAAGCACCTTTAGTTTGCACAGTGGCCCCTAAACCACTTACTGAAATTTTTTGATTGCTAAAAATAGATTTGGGATTAATTAATTTAATTAAAGATTCTTTTATTATACAAATGTTGCTTCCTGTATCGATTAAACCTCTTAAAACCATATTATTAATTTTCACCGGACAGTAGAGTTCTTCAGCTTGCGCAATATGTGAAATCGGTAATTTCTTTTGACATTCAGTACGTTTATGGCCAAACTCATTACAGTTAAAGCATTTTGGACCACTACCTTTACTTGGACATGCGTGAGCTTCATGTTGACTAGAACCGCAATTGAAACAATATTTTTTCCTTTCGGCCGGTCTGGGTGGTCTTTCAAATCTTCCTGGTGAACTTGCTTTCTGAAATTTTTCACCGTTGCTAATTTTTTCAACTGTTGTTCCCTTTTCATCTTTTTTTATTTTTTCATATATGAGGAGTTTTTCTTTGAGAACTTCGAGACTTTTCGCTCCGTACAAGATAATTTTACTACTTGAGGAATCCTTTATTCCTTCGACAATATAATTTATTATTGATGACTCATCCATTTCTATCTGAGAGGCTATACCCACCATATGATACAGATATTCCCTGAACGACTCGTCATGCTTTTTCCTTCTTTCTCGTAACGACTTATGAATCTCTGCACTATTAAGTTTTGACGCAAATTCTCTTAAAAGTGATGTTTTTAGCTGGTAAAACGTCACTGGTTTTGCTTCGCATTCTATAAAAAGTTTTGCTGCCCCGACCAAAGATTTTTTACAAAAAATAAAACGCTGTATTCCGTTCCATTTAAACGTTTCTGCATACTGCTCAAATTCGTCCATCCACCTGTTAACTTTAACGGTGTCATCACCCGAATATTGTTTGATTAGATTTTCAAAGTCAGCAAAATTTAGTTTTACACCACTATCAACATTGCTATCACATGACTCATGACGTATTCCAGTGGAATTACCACATGTTCCGACATCAAATGCTACAGTAGAGTCACTTCTGCCTCTGGACCTATTATTCCTACCCATAATATAATAAAAATTTAAATAACCTCTACAAAGAAAATAATTTGTAAACAATGCTTTATTTTTATCTTATTTATTTTTTTTTTTTTTTTTAAATCTTTATTATTTTCGTTTCAAAAATATTTGTTGATCATTTATACTTGACTGGATATTAAACCTGTAGTTCGATTTCTTTTGTTTACTTTACCGTAATAACCTTTCGATGCTTCGTTAGACCTTCCGTTAGCTCTATAAAAAATAAGCACGTGATTTAGATAGTCCAACTTTCTTCTTTCTTCGTTTTTTGGCAACATATATATTTTAAAACTGACGATCCTCCACGTTTATTATTTAATTTTTATATTTTCGTATTACATTTGTATTTAGACAAATGATTTGTAATTTGCAAAAACAAATAAAATAAAGTAGGTTCTTAAATTTTTTTTTTAAAAATTACCGGCTTAATTTAATTTTTGAAATGTAAATTTTAATTATTATCAGGGTTTTTTTTATATGATTTTATTCAAAAATTTTTAAAATTGTTTCTTAGCTTAAATTTTTATTTTTTATATAATATTTTTTATAATAATACATTTTTTACAACTGTTATTAATCGTATATTAATCCTGTGCTCTCTTAATCTAGATAAGGCATACGTATTTTCACCAGACTCAATCGCTTTTTTTGTTAATCTAACAATTGGTGGAACCATGGGGTTAACAAAACTTTTCCTGCTGTCTTCTGTACTTAAACGTTTAGCTTCATCATTAGTTTTACCCAGTTTAGAATAGCTTTGAATGTTAATGGTTTCTCCTTTGACCCAATTTGAGTAGTCATTACTTAGAAGCTCTTTTGATCTAATATTTTTAATGACTGACACGATTTCTCGATCCTTCAAACTAAGTGAGATTTTATTATCGTTTTTAGAATCTTTATCTATTAAATTATTAGTTTTACCAGGTTTATTTTTACTAAAATGTATTAATTTTGAAAATAAACTATTTTTTTTGTTAATAGCATGATGGGTATTTTTAATATTACTGCTTTTATTATTATTCTTGTTATTATTATAATTATTATTGTTGTTATTATTTGTATTATTATTGTTATTATTATTATTGCTCTTATTATTATTATTGTTTTTATTGTTATTATCGATATTATCAATATTATCATGATAACTATCAAATTTATTATTAACATTAATATCTTCTTTTAATTTAGCTTCGGTGTTAATTACGTTATCTTTTTTTAAATTTTTGGTATTAAGATAAATTTTATAAGTACTTATATAATGTTTTGGTTCATAAGTATTTTTATTCGTAATTTCTTTATTTCTTTGTATACAGTTTTCCTGGTTTATTTGATCAACAGCTATGTTCTTTAGTTGCTAATATCCAATGGCTTTTTTTTTTAAACCTAGTTTATATTGATATGCAGGACATAGTTTACTAAGAGCCTTATGATTAATATCCATATTTAATTTTAGTTTCTCGTTGTATTTTATACAGTTTATACACTTATTTATTTCCTCTTTGTTACATACGTTTGTTTTATGTTCTTGATGACATTTTAGACACGTTTCTTTATTCTTGCAATCCACTGATTTATGGTTGAACCCTTTACATTTGTAACACCTTTGTATATTTATAGCATCAAATACCTTGCATCTTTCCCATCCTATACATAATTTTTCGTTCGCAAGTATTTTTGGGAAAAATTCTTTATCTACTTCAATTACTGCATTATATATTACTTTGTTATATTTATTCAACTCGTATGTTTTTACTACTTTCATATCACACATTTCTAAAAAGGAATTTTGCTTTTTGAGTTTTTCTACTATTTCGGCATCACTAAATTTATTATTCATATAAACCAATTCAATTTGTGGCTTAATGACCGTTGGTATTTTTATCTCGTAACTGTCTGTCATTTTCTTTTCTAATTCAACTTTTATTTTTTCACGTTCTGCAATTGTGTCTGTTTCAATTAATATTGCTCCATTGGTTTTAGTTTCAATATTTTTGATTTTTAGATTTTTTGGATCAACCTTTGTATTTAGATCACTTTTTGTTTTTTCACTTTTTTGTTTATTTTTTGGCTTAACAATCAAAGGTAATTCTTTTTTCATTTTCATTCCAATATTTTTTTTATTTTTTACCATATCAGCAAATGATACAGTTTGACCCACATTAATATTATTTTCGTTAATTACATTATTCATTTTTTTGCATACCTCATCATTTTGTTTCAATACATTATTAAATGATTCATTCGCCCTATCGCTTTGTATTTGAAAGACTTCAGTAATTTTTTCCATCTTACGTAGCTCCATTTGTTGTTCACTTTTAATTTCTTCCAATCTCTTTGTAAAACCTGACTCTATAGCTCTAAGTAAATTTATGACTTCACTTTCATTTCTTTTAAGAGCAGCTTCAAATTCATTTTTATATTCCTTTAGATGTTCACTATTTTTTGTTACCGCGGAGTCCATGTTTTGCAGAACCAAATCCACATTTTGTATGTACAGGATACAATCGTCACAAATAAATCTTAAATTGTTATTTGCGTACACATTATTAATTGTCGATAGATCCAATCCTGAACACTTCAAAGCTTCATGAAAAACTTTTTTACACACTCCCGAACATTGAATTCCCGTTTCACCTTTTATTTTACCCCTGCATTTATTGCAAGACACCATATTTCTATTATTTTTAGTTTTTTTTTATTTTATATGTTTTGGAACATACAAAATATTTAGCACTTAGAATATTTTTTTTTATTTAATTTGTTTTTTTATGTTGCAAACATATATGTATCATATTACAAAGTTTTTTTATTTTTAATTTTTTCTGTTTATTAATTAAATTTATTTTAAACGATTTGTATTGTTTAAAGTAAATTTTAACGGATAATTTAGAAACACGTCCGTTCTGATTAACATGTAATCAAAATTGTGAATAATTAATATTATTCACAAGTATAATTGTATATGTATAATTGTGAAAAATAATTTTTAATTTAATATTTAGGAAAAGATTATAATTTTAAATGTACTTATAATATGTATGTTCGATTTAAACACAATTTCAATATCTATAATAGTTAAATACACAATTTCAATATTTATAATAGTTAAATACACAATTTTAATAGTTCAATAATCATTAGAGTTAATACATTTTTATTAATAATTTCAAATTATTAGAATTTACTTATTTTTAATAATAGTTTCAATAATAAGAGTTTAATAACTCTTTCTTTTACATCTGCTATATTCTACGTCCACCGAAAAAGTGACCTTTTTTAAATATTTTCTACCTCTCGATGAAAAACAAAATTTAAATAACAATAACACATTTATTGTTAGGGGAAAATATCGAATTCCTACATGTATGCATATAAAGGTTCTAAAACAATTATTTTAAAATCTAACTTTATAGATCTCAATAACAAATAACCTTTATGAATATTTGAAGGTGACCAAATATTTTATTTTCAATTTCTTATGAGGTTTCAATTGTAACGGGAAACTTTTTGTTTTGATTTTTTCATTTTTGTTTAAATAAAAAATACATTTTTCTAAAACTTGCAAAGTGCATAGTTGTGAATGGAATCTATGAAATTTTATAAAGTGTTTATGTATAGATGTATGTATGTATTCAAATTTCTATTTCTAAATTCTTTAATCTTTAGAGGTTTTTACTTTTGAATTGAGATCAATTGTAATTTTGTTTTAACTGAAAATTTCTAAATTGTCTAAATTTTTAAAATCTTATTTATTATGGCATTATAATCAGAGAAAAATTATATACCTAATAAATCATAAACAAAATGATATCAATATGTTATTGAAATCTATAAATTTAGATTTTAAAATAATTATTTTAGAACATTATTTGCATAATAAGATAAAATGCCGAATTTACATTATTACATTTTTTTCCTATCGAGCATAATAGTCCACGTATTTTTCTAATGTACATATATAAAGCAAAATAGTCTTTTTAGTTGTAGTTGTAAATAAAGAAAAAAACAAATATATAAAGCAAAGCTAATTTAACATTGATAACGTTTTTGCTCAAATTAGCTCTCTGAACTTTTATTTGTATATATTTTGCCATTTTATGGAAAAATACTCGTAACCATGCCACTAAAAACCAGTTGTTGAAGCGCTGCTGTATTCATATAAAAATTAAAAAAAAAACTTCAAAATTATTTGTATTAATTAAACATTATTTTTATTTTTAAAATATATGAATATATTATGCGATTAAGTTTCACCTTAATATAATTTTCTATGATATGAATAATTTTTCATTATCAACGGGGATTCTGAGTTTTAAGTATTATCGGCGTAGGACCAAATTAATATATACAGGGTGTTCCCGACTCGATGGTCTTCCTTCAAATGGGTGATCGGGCATATCGAGCAGAACAAAAAATTGTATGGGAGGGGGGGGTCTATTTTCATTAGTTTAGAAGTTATGGGGCCTTAACTGTTTTTCGACCATAATTTAGTTTTATTTCGATAAAATTGGAACCAAATAAGATAAAACAAAAATAAGTATAGCATTTAAATGCTTATTAATGCAGATTTCTTAAGTACTATCAAACATTACTCTAAAGTTTCTCAGTCTGAGGTTATAAGGGCTTAAAGTCCAATATTTTTAACAAAATATCAATTAAATCCCTTTTATCAAGAAAATAACGGTATTAACATAACAGTTTTTTTACTTCAAAATATTACCCTTCTCTTTCCCTGCATTTTGAGTATACTAGCACTTTTATAGCTCAAAAACTTTGAAAGTTATTTGTTTTATCTTATTCGGTTCCAATTTTATCGAAATAAAACTAAATTATGGTCGAAAAACAGTTAAGGCCCCATAACTTCTAAACTAATGAAAATAGACCCCCACCACCCATACAATTTTTTGTTCTGCTCGATATGCCCGATCACCCATTTGAAGGAAGACCATCGAGTCGGGAACACCCTGTATAAAGATAACTGGTGTTGCCAGCTTTTAAAAAATATATATGTTTAATGGCGCATATTATACTTTAAGGACGAAAAGGACATTCGAAAGTATCCTTGTTATTTTAGTCTATTTTATAAAAACCGTTATATCTAGCGTTCTGTTCGGTATATATATATTCAATTATAACTATTAATTAAGAAAACGGTCTGCTGGAGAATATTTTAACGTTTATTTAATGACGATTGGTGCTGCAGTTTTGAAGATATTGTAGTTCAAAGTTGAAAATTTTTGCAAAAATAAAAATGTTTAAAACATCTTTATTTAAAATGCATATTTTTTAAAATTTGGCCAAGAAACCCCCTAATTATTTTTACATTGTTGGAAAGCTCTTATTTTTTTCTATAATTTGTAATTATATCAATTTTTTTAATTAATATATTAATTATTTTCTGTAATTTTTGTATATATATATATTAAAGCGTTTAGAAGATATAAGCATTTATGTTTTATAATCTTTTTTTTGTATAAAAAATTATGTTATGCCTTTTACAAAGTAATATAAGACAAATATTTTTTTTTTTAGTTTTTTGTTTTTGTTTTAAATAAAAATAAAATGACGTTATATTTAATAATAATGTGTTTTTTTTATTTTTCTTAAAACAAACTTATTAAAGAAATAGTTACTACGCTGAAAAAAAAATTAAATCCTTCTCAAAAAGTCAAATATCTCAAAATTTGGCCAACAAATCTTCCCAATATTTGTACATGACTGGAACGGCATCGTTCTGTCCTATAATTCGTACAAGCAAACTTTATGTCTATACCGTAGAATTTAGAAGATATAAGCATTTATTTAGACAAAATTGGTTTTTTTTTTAACATTTTCTATATGAAACTAAGAATATACGAAGTAAAAATATCTTCTAAAGTAAATTTCAGGCCACGGTATGACCAAATCATTGTACGTCAATTATTTTTGCACCT
Source organism: Dolichopus griseipennis (assembly GCA_963082915.1). Classification (NCBI taxonomy): domain Eukaryota; kingdom Metazoa; phylum Arthropoda; class Insecta; order Diptera; family Dolichopodidae; genus Dolichopus; species Dolichopus griseipennis. The sequence continues at coordinate 129,116,589 of OY720443.1, read as the reverse complement.
TTTTATACCCGTATGACTATATAGTCATAGGGTATAATAAATTTGCCATTACGTTTGTGACGCAGAGAAGGAGGGGGGGTAGATATAGACTCAAGTGTATGGATCGGATCAGAATCGAAAAATAAATCGATTTAGCTATGTATGTCCGTCCGCACGATAACTCAAAAACTAAAGAAGCTAGGATCTTGAAATTTACGCAAATTCGTTTTTTTGCAATAGCCGTCATCGCTATTTAAATCCAGCCATTTTGGTTCATGGGTTCGGGTGGCTGCCATACAACTTCTTTTTTTATATGAGTATTTCTCTGTACCTATTACAGCTACGTGTCTGAAATTTTGGAAAAAGTAGTTTAGTTATATGGCCAAAGTTTCTGCAAAATTTGGTTGGTCTGTTGCAGTGAGTTCGAGTAGCTGCCATACAACTCCTTCTTTTATATGAGCATTACTCTATACCTTTTGAAGTTGGGTGTCTGAAATTTTGCCAAAAAAAAATTTTAGTGTAATGGCCAAAGTTACTGCAAAATTTGGTTGGTCTACTGCAAGGTTCGACTAGCTGCCATACAACTCCTTCTTTTATATGAGCATTATATTTCACCTAATAAAGCTGGTATGTTTGAAATTTTGCCAAAAGTGATTAATGTTTATAATAATAATGATATAATGTTTATATAACGGTCATACGGGTATCCCATAGTTGACACAGTCTACTATACTAAACTCTTCCTCGTTTAAAATATATATATCCTCATCCTTTTCTTCAGCATTTCATCTTGTGAGGACCTGGATATTTAAAATCATATATAAATTAATAAAAGTTATATATTAGCTTGATTTAAAAAAAAATGATCTGTTTTATAATATTTTAACGTGTTCCGCCTTTTACAAAATAATGTTAGACAAATATAATGTTTTGTAATGGAGACTGCTTAGAAAAGTTTTATTTTTTTTTAATTTATTGCTAGATTTTTGATTAATTTGCGGATATTTAGATATATTTTTTAATTTTTTTGTACTGACTTTATTTATAAAATTGTAGAACCACTGATAATATAATGCATACAAAACTTACAGAAAAAAACGAGGGAGAGTGTGGTAGAGTAGACTGTGTCAACTCTTGAATACCCGTATGACCGTTATATAAACATTATATCATTATTTTTATAAACTTTAATTACTTTTGGCAAAATTTCAAACATACCAGCTTTATTAGGTGTAGTGTAATGCTTATATAAAAGAAGGAGTTGTATGACAGCTACACGAACTCCTTGGAAGTCGACCAACACGATTTTGCAGTAACTTTTGCCATTACACTAAAATATTTTTGGCAAAATTTCAGACACCCAACTTCAGTAGGTATAGAGTAATGCTGCTATATAAAATAAGAAGTTGTATGGCAGCTACTCGAACTCACTGCAACAGACCAACTAAATTTTGCAGAAACTTTGGCAATAAAACAAACTACTTTTGGCAAAATTTCAGATACGCAGCTGTAATAGGTACAGAGCTCATATAAAAAAAGAAGCTGTATGGCAGCTACCCGAACCCATAGACCAAAATGGCTGGATTTAAATAGCAATGACGTCTATTGCAAAAAAAAACGAATTTGCGAAAATTTCAAGATCCTAACTCCTTTAGTTTTTGAGTTATCGTAAGGACGGACGGACGGACATACATAGCTAAATTGATTTTTTTTTCGATTTTGATCCGATCCTTACACTACCTACCCCACCTACTTCTCTGCGTCACAAACGTAATGGCAAATTTATTATACCCTTTGACCTAATAGTCATACGGGTGTAATTAATATATAAAAATTAATAAAATTACAAATTATAGAAAACACAAAAGCTTTCCAACGATGTAAAAATAATTAGGGGGTTTCTTGGCCAAATTTTTATAAATATGGCTTTTAAAGAAAGTTGTTAAACAATTTTTTTTGCTCTCTAAAACGGCAACAGCTATCGTCATTAAATAAACGTTAAAATATTCTCCAGACCGTTATCTTAATTATTAGATTATAGATGGCGAACAAAGTTAACATTTGTGCATTCATATTTCATAACCTTATACAATAGCTACAGCCGAGTAATCAACGGCTTAGTGAATATTATGATTAAAAAACTGAAGCTTGGTGAATGCCCTATACTCCTTAAAGGAGTGGAAAAGGAATAAAAAAAAAAACAAAATATACCGAACAGACCGCTAGATTAACGGTTTTTATAAAATAGACTAAAATAACAAGGATACTTTTAAATGTCGTTTTCGTCCTTAAAGGATAATATGCGCCATTAAACCTATATATTTTTTGAAAGCTGGCAACATCAGCTATCTTTTAGATATAGTCATTTGGTCGTTCGCGTATACTAATTAAACCTCAGAAAAGCCTCATTTTGAGTATACCACTTCAAAATCACTTGAACTTATACATTCACAAAAATATTATAAAAAGCAAGCTTAAATATTTTAATGAATTTTAAAATAATATTTGATTGAGACTGACTTAATTTAATTTTCCATGAAATACATAATTTTTCATAATTTCACCAAATTGCTGGAATATGTTTGCAATTACGCCAGCTACAGTAAACATCCCTCCAAATATTGAACAACAGCTAGTGATCAAATGGCCAATAGATCTGAAAATATATATTATATATTTATGTTGTAATATCAATTAAAAATTTAATTTTTTTTTTATGAGACGTTAAAAGCCCTATGTGAATTTTTTTTTTTTGTAAAAACCAAAAGTTTTATTTACATTTTGCAGGATAAGGATATTTTGCACAGATTGGTGCAATCAAAACACCAAAATTATTATATAATGTCTATAATATCTAGTATTAGAAATATACAAATATTATAAATATAGATCACATTAGTACAAGATCTGAGCAAGACACGCAAGAATGTATTAATTTTTATTTGTTTTGTTAAAAGCGACATAGTTTTGACAGATTTTTATACCATACACCTAAAATAGATATAGGGGTAGATTAACTAGAACGGTGTTTATAACGACGAAAAGGAAGAAAGCTAGATACAGAAACGTACATCCACTCTCGCGTCACCACTATTTAGCAATGTCCGTTTGTCTACAAACACAATGTTAACACAAAAAACGAGGAAGAGTGTAGTAAAGTAGAATATGTCAACTCTGGGATACCCGTATGTCCGGAACAGTAACATATACATTATATCATCCAGTTAATTACTTTTGGCAAAATTTCAAACATACAGGTTTATTAAGTGTAGTGGAATACTCATATAAAAGAAGGAGTTGTATGGCAGCTACTCGAACCCTCTACAGTAGACCAACCAAATTTTGCAGAAACTTTGGCCATTTCACTAAACTATTTTTAGCAAAATTTCAGACACCCTGCTTCATTAGGTGGAGAGTAATGCTCATATAAAAAAAGAAGTTGTATGGCAGCTACCGGAACCCATAGACCAAAATGTCTGGATTTACATAGCGATAACGGCTATTGCAAAAACAAATTTGCGAAAATTTCAAGATCCTAACTCCTTTAGTTTTTGAGTTATCGTGCGGGCAAACGGGCAGATTCCGATACGATCCATACACTTGAGTCTATATCAACAAAATATATATTTTTCAAAATATCTGAGTGTTTCCGTAACTACTTTTTAAGTGCTTTGTCTAATAAGGACTAATCTCTAGTTACACAGTAGAAACAAACTATTTCCAATATATTAATTATTAATGTAAGATCTCTATTAACTTCTGGACGAAAACTTAGTTAACTACACTGGAATAAATGTGGAAATAATTTGAAGGCCCTCATTGTTCTGAATATAATTTTAGGAAATTGTTCTAGCTCTCTGTCTATTCCACAGTTATTACTTATTAGAACCTCTTTATCTACTGGTTTTTTCCTTACTTCTGCAATGAAGCCTATATTATATCTATGCATAAAAAAGGTGCTAAAATCTAAGTTATTAACTACCGTCCTATAGATAAAAAGCCGAATATTCTGAAAATTTTTGATAAATTTTTTTTTTTTTAATGATAGTTATTAACCAAAAGGTGAACCGTAACAAACCTTGTATAAAACAAGTTAAGAAACAGTCAGTCGGTGAAACCGACTTAGAAACACCCTATACCTATTTGGTTCAAATTGAATGAGAAGTCCATAAGTCATTTTAAAACTATTAAAGCTTTTATTAGTTTGATCATAAGACATAGCAAACGAAATTAACTTTATAATACTAAAAACATTTTCTAATTATTTTATCAATTCAAAAATAATAAAAACTCTTACTAATTTATCTATTTAAAAATATTAAAAAACAAAGGAACTTGAAATAAATGTATTTATAAAATGCTATTACAAAATTACAGATTAAAAACTTTTTATTTTATTTTGAACCAAAACAAGGTTTTTACAAAAAATTCTTATAGCTAAAACTTAAAATTAACATGAAATTTGATTACAAAGCATAAATTTAAATACATAAAAATCAAAAGTTTATTTATTTATTTTTTTTTGTAGATTGTAAAAAATGCATACATAGCGAAAACACAGTTAAAATGCAATTTATAGAGTAAAAAAAAACACAAATAACTAAATTATAGAATTATAAAATAATGTGAACTTGAAGTGTAATATGAGTATAATATATTGAAGGTTAAAATTATTGTCATAGGTCATTAAGAAATTTTAATTTACGTGAGGATAAAGTTAATATATTTAATGATTTAAGTCTTACGTGATAGCTAGGCAGAATTAAATAATCTCTAGAATTATATTGATTTCTCAAAGCAAATAAAAGAAATTGCTTTTGCACAGATTCTATCCTATCAGAATGTTTTTGAAATGCGGGATCCCACACAATGTTACCATATTCAAGAATAGATCGTACTAAGGAACAATAAAGAGCTTTAGTTACAGCGATGTTGCTGAATTCTTTAGCTCTTCTTTTTATAAACCCGAGCATTTTGTTTGCCCTAGAAATTGTATAGTCATAGTGAAGATGGAAATTCAGTTTATCATCCAACAGAATCCCTAAATTGGTAATATTTTTAACTCTTTCAAGGTTTACATTATTTATGTTACAACCGAAAGTAATGGTAGATCTCTTACGTCTAAACCTTAAACCTTGCATTTTTCAATGTTTAGTTCTAATTTATTAGAGAAGCACAATTCTAAAACTTAAAATTAACATGAAATTTGATTACAAAGCATAAATTTAAATACATAAAAATCAAAAGTTTATTTATTTATTTTTTTTTCATAAATTTAAATACATAAAAATCAAAAGTTTATTTATTTATTTTTTTTTGTAGATTGTAAAAAATGCATACATAGCGAAAACACAGTTAAAATGCAATTTATAGAGTAAAAAAAAACACAAATAACTAAATTATAGAATTATAAAATAATGTGAACTTGAAGTGTAATATGAGTATAATATATTGAAGGTTAAAATTATTGTCATAGGTCATTAAGAAATTTTAATTTACGTGAGGATAAAGTTAAGATATTTAATGATTTAAGTCTTACGTGATAGCTAGGCAGAATTAAATAATCTCTAGAATTATATTGATTTCTCAAAGCAAATAAAAGAAATTGCTTTTGCACAGATTCTATCCTATCAGAATGTTTTTGAAATGCGGGATCCCACACAATGTTACCATATTCAAGAATAGATCGTACTAAGGAACAATAAAGAGCTTTAGTTACAGCGATGTTGCTGAATTCTTTAGCTCTTCTTTTTATAAACCCGAGCATTTTGTTTGCCCTAGAAATTGTATAGTCATAGTGAAGATGGAAATTCAGTTTATCATCCAACAGAATCCCTAAATTGGTAATATTTTTAACTCTTTCAAGGTTTACATTATTTATATTACAACCGAAAGTAATGGTAGATCTCTTACGTCTAAACCTTAAACCTTGCATTTTTCAATGTTTAGTTCTAATTTATTAGAGAAGCACAATTCTAAAACTTAAAATTAACATGAAATTTGATTACAAAGCATAAATTTAAATACATAAAAATCAAAAGTTTATTTATTTATTTTTTTTTGTAGATTGTAAAAAATGCATACATAGCGAAAACACAGTTAAAATGCAATTTATAGAGTAAAAAAAAACACAAATAACTAAATTATAGAATTATAAAATAATGTGAACTTGAAGTGTAATATGAGTATAATATATTGAAGGTTAAAATTATTGTCATAGGTCATTAAGAAATTTTAATTTACGTGAGGATAAAGTTAAGATATTTAATGATTTAAGTCTTACGAGATAGCTAGGCAGAATTAAATAATCTCTAGAATTATATTGATTTCTCAAAGCAAATAAAAGAAATTGCTTTTGCACAGATTCTATCCTATCAGAATGTTTTTGAAATGCGGGATCCCACACAATGTTACCATATTCAAGAATAGATCGTACTAAGGAACAATAAAGAGCTTTAGTTACAGCGATGTTGCTGAATTCTTTAGCTCTTCTTTTTATAAACCCGAGCATTTTGTTTGCCCTAGAAATTGTATAGTCATAGTGAAGATGGAAATTCAGTTTATCATCCAACAGAATCCCTAAATTGGTAATATTTTTAACTCTTTCAAGGTTTACATTATTTATATTATAACCGAAAGTAATGGTAGATCTCTTACGTCTAAACCTTAAACCTTGCATTTTTCAATGTTTAGTTCTAATTTATTAGAGAAGCACAATTCTTGCAGACTATTGAGGTTTGTCTGAAGAAGTGCCACATCGGAACTCTATATAGGGTGCAATTTCGTCTACAATAATTTTTTCGAACAACTTTGGAATAGTTGATAGAATAGCTATACCACGGTAATTTTCGACGTATAACTTATCACCCTTTTTGTAGATAGGGGTAATATAAGAAGATTTCCAGAAAAGAGGAAAAATACCTGAGGAAATAGATTTATTAAAGATAAAATGAAGCGGATAAGTGAAATAACTGACACAGTTGTATAAAAAAGTCGGTGGAATCAGGTCAGGTCCTATACCTTTTTTATACCCTACACCTATAGAATAGGTAAAGTGTTATATTAACTTTGGTATGGTGTTTGTATATATTTGTGATCAGCGTGACCGCCTGAATCGATATAGCCATGTCCGTCCGTCCGTCTGTAGGCACGATAACTCAAAAAATAATGGAGCTATCTTGATGAATTTTAACTGTAGGTTACTAGGACTGAAAGTACGGCGGGGATTTCATATGGACGAAATCGGCCCATGGGTTCGGATCCTGGACCTTTTAATCGATCTAAGGGCTAACGAACATATATAAAAAATCAAATCACAATAACTCAACAACTAATGACGCTATCTTCATCAAATTTGTGCTGTATATTACTGGTAATGAAACTACTTCGGGGATTGGACCATGGGTTCGAAACCTAGAACTTTTTGATCGAATTTAGGCCAAAGAAGCATAACTCCGAAACCAATGAAGATAGAACCTCCAAATTTGGTATCAGGGTGTCCCTTACTATTTCCTAAGTGTCTTGGAAATTTGGGCCCCATTGAAGTAGTGGGTCGAGGACCAGCCACACATTTCTGAAGACCTTAAAGCATATCTTTAAAATTAATGAAGATAGCAACTTGAAAAAATGTACAAGCTTCCAATATGCCACAAGGGTGTTCTTTACTATCTCTTGCGTGTTCCTCTAATTTGGGATCAATTGGAGTGGTGGTTCAGTACCCCTCTCAGACCTCCCAAGTTTTAAAAGCTTATAATAGAAATTACTAAAAATAGTTACATAAAATTAAGATAGACCGTTCAAATTGTGTACAAGGGTTAACTAGTACTATAAGTAGAGCGCGGACTGTATAAGGGCGAAATCAGACCAAGGGTTCGGATTCTGGACATTTTAATCGGTGTCAGGGCTAACGAACATATACAAAAAATCACGATAACTCAACAACTAATGACCCTATCTTCATGAAATTTGTGCTGTAGGTTATTGGTAATGAAACGGTGATTACGTACGGTGAGGATTGGACAATGGGTTCGGAACTTAGAACTTTTTGATCAAATTTAGGCCAACACTAGCATAATTCCGAAACCAATGAAGATAGAACCTCCAAATTTGGTATCAGGGTGTCCCTTCCTATTTCCTAAGTGTCTTGGAAAATTGGGCCCCATTGGAGTAGTAGGTCGGGGACCAGCCATGCAGTTCCGAGGACCTTAAAGCATATTTTCGAAATTAATAAAGATAGTAACTTGAAACAAATGTAGAAGCTTCAAATTTGGTCGAGGGTGTTATTACATATTTCTTGCGTGCCCCCTTAATTTGGGATTAATTGGAGTGGTGGTTCAGTACCCCCAATGTGTTAAAGCTTATCATCGAAATTAATAAAACTAGTAACTTAAAATTAAGATAGAACGTTCCAATTGTGTACAAGGGTTAACTAGTATTGAAAGTATGACGGGACTGCATATGGGCGAAATCGTACCATGGTTTCGGGTTCTGGAACCCTTGAAAAGTTCAAGGACTAACAAACATATATCTTAAAAACACCATAACTCAAAAAATAATGCCGGTATTTTGATGAAATTTAAACTCTAGGTTACTAGTAATGAAAGTACCATGGGAATTGGTTGTGGTCGAGTTTAATTTCGAAGCCAAAGAATATATTTCCTATGTCCTATGTGTCTCCGAAATCTAGACTTAATTGTAGTGGTTCAGCTATGCAAAGGTGCTTACTGCGTGTATGTAAAATTTATTTTTATATTTAAAGAAATTATACGAAAAGTTAAAAATTTGTAATTGTATTTTAGAAGTACATTTATGGCATATTTTGCGTTTATAAGCTTTTTATTAGGTATATAAACTAACCATTTAAAATAATTGCAATTTTTAAAAATTTGGATTATTAAATATACTATGCTTTGATTATATTTTTATCACAAAATTTAATAATTAGCATTTTTTCATTTTGTAATTGAATTGGAATAAATATATTTTCATTTATTTTAAGTTTGTTTGTTTTTTAATATTTGTAAATAGATAAATTAGTAAGAATTTGTAATATTTTTTAATATATAGTGTAATTAGAAAATGTTTTTAGTATTATAAAGTTAATTTGGTTAGCTATGTCTTACGATAAAATTAATAACAGCTTTTATGGTGTTAAAATGACTTATTTATTTATTTATTTCATTAACCAAAGCAAGGTTTTTACAAACAAAAAAAAAAGAAATATCTTATACTATTATTCATAATTTAAAATTTTAAACAGCATTTACAAAAAAAAAAAAAAGTGTAAGAACAATTAACAAAAATTAGAATATTTAGGTCAAATTACAATACAAAGTTTTTTTTACTGTACAAAATATTAAAAATTTAAACAAAAAACAAAAAATGCTTACCGAACAAAAACAAAAAAGCAAAAACACTGTATGAACGTAATTACTTATGATATAATATCATATAATATGTTAATATGTACTTGAACTTGAAATTATTATTAAGTTTACAAAATAGGTTCATTTAAAAATTTTTGCTTAAGTTTATATTTAAAAGTGTTTTTAGATATATCTGTTGAAAAAAGATAACTATGTTTATTAAATGTAGTGCAACATATGTTTATAGGTTCATTATTTGCGTATTGAGTTCTGTGAGTATTTTCAATCAAAAATTTTGTGTTTCTTGTTTGTCTAACTTCGTTATTTATTCTGACTTTATACGTTAGAAACTGAATATCAATATTTTTATTTAAGAAGTCGAAAGTGAAGCAGGATGAAAGAATTTCCCTGCGTGATGCAAGAGTTAACATTTTCAAGGTATTTAGTCTTGTAATGTAGCTTGGAAGAGTGGAGTACTCTGAAGGGTCATATTGGTTTCTTAGAGCAAATAAAAGAAACTGTTTTTGAACAGATTCAATTCTTTTAGAGTGTGTTTGAAATGCCGGATCCCAAACAATGTGACCATATTCTAAAGTAGATCGAACCAAAGAACAATAAAGTGCTTTTGTTACTGCTACGTCATTAAACTCTTTGGCCCTTCTTTTAATGAAACCTAACATTTTATTTGCCTTTGCAATCATGTGTTCGTAATGAAGATTAAAATTTAATTTATCATCCAAAAGAATCCCAAGATCGGTCATGCTATTCACCCTTTCGAGAGCTAAATTGCTTATTGAATAATTGAAAAGTATTGTATTTCTTTTACGTGTAAAGCTTATGACCTTGCATTTCTCAATATTTAGTTCTAATCTATTGGATATGCACCATTCATGTAAAGAATGCATGTTTTCTTGAAGTAATTGAACATCAGAGTTATTCTTAATAACATGAAAAATTTTAAGATCGTCAGCAAATGCAATATGAGATACACCTAATAATTTTTCAGAAAGATTTGAAATAAATACATTGAATAGAAGTGGACCTAAATGGCTACCTAGAGGCACACCAGAAAATTATGGATATGTCCTTAAATTTGAACCAAATAGGTGTAGGGTATTTCTGAGTTGGTTGCGCCGACTGACTGTTTCTTTACTTGTTGGTATGAAGTTTAGTGATTGCTTCAAATATTTCAACTTCGGAAAGGTATAATTCCGTAATAATAGTATTTGAATTATTTATTAAGTTAGAGAAATCAAAATCAATTGGAGACTCGTGTGGACGATAAACTTTTTGAAAAGTTTTAGCAATGAAATTGTAGATCGTTTTAGGACAATTAGAAAACGTATTGTTTTTTGACATTAAGCTTGGATAACCGTTTTACGTTTTGTGTTAACGAAGTCAAAAAACTTTTTGGGATCTGTAATTAATTTGTTGCCTACGTTAGTAAGACATCTATCATAAGCCAAATTAGATTTTTGTTTAAATCCAAAAGCAAGATCCTTGTACTTGTATAATAAGTCATTATTAGGCTCTTTTGAATTTTTAATTATTTTGTATAGTTTATTGCGTTGGTTACGCAATATTCTAAGTTCACTGTTCAGCCAAGGTTCGGTTGTCTTGTACTTTTTGCGAATTTTAGGAACAAAGGAGTTAATTACCTCAAATAGCTTTGAATAGAAGTGAGAGATAATCAAGTCAGTATCCTGTTCGGTTAACAGGTCGTCCCAACTGATGACTGATAAAGCATTATTAATGCTTTGATAATCAGCATTAAGAAAGTCATATACAAAAATATTATTGTAAGATTTGGTAAAAAGTGGTATAGCAGTGGAAAATTCGAAGATGATTGCGTTATGATGCGAAGTGTTTGTAAAAAGGTTTTCTGAATCATCAGCGAGCTTTACCACCACTTTATCATATGCATTCGTAAATGCAAGATCTAAACACTTATAATTATTATTCGGAAAGCTGATAATTTATTGTAAATCATTACCATAAAATACATTAATGAGATCGAAATCTATTTCGTCCTGAAAGTTGATTGGTAGTAACAAATTATCAGATTTGTCTATAACATGCTGGTATACCTCGAAAAATTCCAAATATGAGGATTTTGATTTATTATTTAAATTTTAAATATTTTTTGATTTTATTCTCTTAATTTATTTATATTTTACTTATAGGAGTATTGCTCTCATAATTTACTCTTGACGAATTCTTTAAATGCCTTATGAGATCATTATAAGAGTTAAAGAGCGCAGTTATGAGAGTTAATTAACACTCATAAAATACTCATAAGGGTGCTATAATAAGTCGCTTACTCTTGTTATGAGTGCTTGATTCTCCTTATGAGTATTGTTAGAAAGAGAAACCAACATATTATAATATAAATGTATCCGTATTTTTAGGATAATTGTGGCGATTTAATAAAGTATAATATTATTAATTATATGTATGTGTGTAATATTATAAATAAGTATATTAAATTTATTTTAAACATAAAATTATAGGAAACTAAAATAACTTTTTCGTCAATAATATAAGCCAAAATATTACGGGCATTGAAATTTTATTAATAAAAGTAGGCATTTTACTTCGAAAAAAACAACGCGCGCCAAAAATAATTAAAATTTAAATATTATATATTATTTTATTTAAAGAATTATAAAATAATTCTTTTTTAACGCTTTTATGTCTTATTATTCTATTTCTACCTATGTATATCTGAAAATTCGAGTAAATTTGTGTAAAACTGAATATAAAATTCAATAAATTATTTCTTATATTGAATTGAAGCTTTAAGTTTACGTTGTAAATAATTAAAATTTAATAATTTTTACAAGAAATATTTTTCAATAGCGATGACGTCTATTGCAAAAAAAACGAATTTGCGAAAATTTCAAGATCCTAACTCCTTTAGTTTTTGAGTTATCGTAAGGACGGACGGACATACATAGCTAAATTGATTTTTTTTTCGATTCTGATCCGATCTTTACACTACCTACCTCACCTACTTCTCTGCGTCACAAACGTAATGGCAAATTTATTATACCCTTTGACCTAATAGTCATACGGGTGTAATTAATATATAAAAATTAATATAATTACAAATTATAGAAAAAACAAAAGCTTTCCAACGATGTAAAAATAATTAGGGGGTTTCTTGGCCAAATTTTTAAAAATATGGCTTTTAGAGAAAGATGTTACACACTTTTTTTTTGCAAAAAGTTTCAATTTTGAATTACAAGATCTCCAAAGCGGCAACAGCTATCGTTTTATCATTAAATAAACGTTAAAATATTCTCCAGACCGTTATCTTAATTATTAGTATTAATTAAGAATATATATATACCGAACATAGATTATAGATGGCGAACAAAGTTAACATTTGTGCATTCATATTTCATAACCTTATACAATAGCTACAGCCGAGTAATCAATGGCTTAGTGAATGTTATGATTAAAGAAACTGAAGCCTAGTTTAAAATAAACTTGGTGAATGTCCTATACTCCTTAAAGGAGTGGAAAAGGAATAAAAAAAAAACAAAATATACCGAACAGACCGCTAGATATAACGGTTTTTATAAAATAGACTAAAATAACAAGGATACTTTCAAATGTCGTTTTCATCCTTAAAGGATAATATGCGCCATTAAGCCTATATATTTTTCGAAAGCTGGCAACACCAGCTATCTTTAAGATATATGTAGTCTAAATTTTCCAGATTTCCGTCAACCTTCGTTGCGACAACACCGGTTTCGGATTCTTTAAAATTTTTTTTTGTAATTTCTTTAAATCCGAATAAAGAATAAAATTTTTAAATACCAACTTTTCAAATTAATTTAACTTTTCCACTTCACATAATTCTGTTTTATTTTAATTTAGTGTTTTGTTTTGAAATTTGTGATGGTTTTTTTTTTTTTTAATTTAAAATTTTTTTGTGAATCGGTTTGGACCACATTGCCGCATTTCCAATGGCAGCAATTTTTAGATAAGTATTATGATTCAATCTATTAAAATAACAAATTTCTTAACTAAAATTATTTTTATCTAACACTAAATATTTTTTTATTTTTTATAAATATAAATTTTATTTTTCTATTTTTTTTATTAATTATTTAATTAATTTTTTTGTTTATATAGAATTTTTTTTTTTAAAAATAAAATTATTATAAATTTTAATATCACGCGCCCTTTGTTTTGTTTACATTTAACTAAATTAAAATAATAATTTTTTTTTTTTTTGAAGTAATACTTCTTTTAATCTTCTACTAGTGGTAAACAAAACAATATATCCATCTCTCTCCTTCTTATTGATAGATGTTAATGTTCCAAACAATTCTCACCGCTCTCAATATACCATCATAAAGCACCGTAACTTAATTAATAAATTCTGATGGTATATGTCCAATATTATCAATAAACTTTCATTCTATTTTTGTATTTTACTATTTATATTGTCACAATTACAAATTTTGTTTTTTTTTAATTAGATGTAATTGTGTATTTGTTTTATTTTGATTGAGTTTTTGGTTGTACCTACTACAATAAGGGCACATATAGTTTCTATATAGATTCTATATCGTGCAAGTTAAAAACTGTTGGACGTAGTTATAAACCATTCTCTCGTTCGAAATAAAACTTTTAAAATTAAAAAATTTTTTTTTTTTTTTAAATTGCTATCGATTCAGGTGGAATAAATCGTACAACAAGCATTTTTTTTTTTATTTTTATTTTTATTTTTGTTCTTTCTAATTTTTAACAAAATTATCAACTTTAACGTTAATATTTGTAATATTCGCGGTTTACAACCGAACTTCCATGCCGTTGAGAGCCATCTTATTTCAATTAAACCGGCAATCCTTGCTCTATGTGAAACGCAAGTTAGTAGCCAAAATGTTAACTTCGATATTAACGGCTACTCATTTCACACTTCGTTCCCAAAAGAGGCATCGCCATCTATATAAAAAAAGACATTGCTTTCAACACTCTTGTCAAATATAAATCTTCTAGCCAAACTTTCAATTACTTTTGGGTCAAAATCCATGTTGGAAAGCATGTTATACATTTCTGTTTTCTATACAGATCACCCAATTCAAGTGAACAGGAAACTGTTATGGAAGTTGAAAACCTTTCAAACCAGATCAATGAAATTCTCGATTGTTATCCTGAGACTGAAATTGTTCTGGCGAGGGATTTTAATGTTCATAACAAAGACTGGCTTCACTTTTCCACTAGCACTTCTCCGAGTCAAAACTCGATTGGGAAACAAGTTGAATTATTTTCCACTCTATTACACCTTTCTCAACTTGTTAAAAATCCCACTAGAATCCCTGACCGTGCTGATCAAGAAGGTCATCTCTTGGATCTGTTTCTAACCACACACCCTGAAAAGTATGTGGTTTCAGTTGGTTGCCCCCTGGGGGGCTCTGATCACTGTTTGGACAATACAAGCTTCCAGGCAGGCCCGGTGTCCAACCAAAGGTCCCTTCCCAAAAAATGTGTATGGCATTATGACCATGTTAACTGGGAAGGTCTGACCAATTTTTACAAAACCTTTGATTGGTCACTGTGCTTCCGTGGCAGGAATGTTGACTGTGCTGCAAATGCGATTAGTGAAACTATTCTACTTAAAATGAGATTATTTATACCTCACTCCATGAAATCTATTAAGCGGAAACCCAAAACTTGGTTTAATCGTATTTGCAAAGAAGCCATTCTAAAAAAAGAGGAGGCGTTCAAAAAGTACCGGGACAGTGGTTTGGAGGCTTACAGGGCCAACTATATAGTGGTTCGGAACAGATGCAAGAGAATTATCAACAAGCAAAAATTCTTGTTCGACCAAAGGTTGAAACGTAAACTAAAACACATGCCCAAGAATAGCAAATCCTTTTGGACTTTGCAAAAAATTTAAAAGAAGACAATAGCGGGTCTTCTTTTCCTCCACTTGTTGATATAAACAACCACATCGTGTCAGATTCAAAAGACAAAGCGAATTTGTTTGGCAAATAGTTCGCTTCTAACTCGTCACTACCTCAGTCAACTCAAAGACCCCCATCTATTCCAGAAGTTGGCTGCTCCTTTGGTAGAATATACTTTAGGACGCGAGCAGTGATGAAAATCTTGAAGAATCTTGATACTAAAAAATCAGCCGGCCCGGACGGTATTACAACTACCGTCCTCAAAAACACATATACCTCCATTGCAAAACCTCTGCGCAACCTTTTCTATCTTTCCTTTACTTCCGGTATTCATCCTACCCAATGGAAGATTGCACATGTTTTTCCAATTCCTAAAAATGGCGATAAAAGCGATCCCTCTAACTACCGACCTATTGCTATTACATCGATGCTATCCAAAGTACTGGAAAAAGTTATTAACTATAAGCTTTTGAAATATCTAGATCGTAAAGGTTTGCTTCATGATCGACAATAGGGGTTCAGAGCCCGTCGTTCAACTGGTGACCTGTGCGAAAAGCTTATTATCAGTCTTCACCATTCTGGTGAGTCTGATGTTGTGGCTTTAGATATTTCTAAAGCTTTCGATCGAGTTTGACATGATGCTTCATTGGCAAAGTGCAGGGCTTTAGGTCTAGGTAGGGTTTTCGTTAAATGGATTGAAGATTTCCTTCCGAATCGCACGATTCGTGTTCTTGTCGATGGATATTCATCCAAAGATTTCAAAATAAATGCTGGTGTTCCTCAGGGATCTGTTTTATCCCCCAGTCTTTTCCTAATATTTATAAATGACCTACTATCAATAACCTCCAATCCAATCCATAGCTTCGCAGACGACAGTACCCTTGTTGCATCACATGAATTTCATAGCCGCTGTAACATTAATCACCAGATTAGTTCAACAGCAAAAAATTTCACTATAAGTGAATTAAACAAAGATTTAATTAAAATCCAAAAATGGGGTGAAATCAACAGAGATTTGATTTCAACACCAAAAAAACCCAATGCTGTCTAGTCTCGCGAAAAATAGCTACAACTATTCCGAACCTTTCTTTTCAAGGAGAAGCTTTGCACCATTCGGAAGACTTGAACATTTTGGGGATTGAGTTAAACCAAAAATTGACTTGGTCAAATCATATTTTTGGAGTAGCTAAGGACGCTGCTAACTTACTTCTCATCTTCGGATCTCCTTAACATCTATAAAACTTATATTAGGCCGAAAATGGAGTATAATGCACATATTTGGGCTGGTGCTCCCATTACGGCGCTGGGATATCATCAACACCCCCCCCCCCCCTTCCCCTTTCTTTACAATGTTAGTAAAACAAAAATTTAGATTCCATGTTAAAAAAAACTTTTGCAGCATCTTATACTTAGATTTTGAATTGTTTGCATATTATCTTATCAGGTTGGCTAATGAAAGTCCTCCTTGGTCTACTCCTAACATAGTAAGCCTAAAAAACTTAGCAGAAAATATAGCTTAGGGAAAATAGAGCATGAAAATATTTGAAATCTAAATCAAATTATGACAATATCGACTTTTTTAATAAGTTTAACAGTAACAAAACAGATGTAAAAAACGACTTAACACTTTATCTCGATCAAACTTCCACAAATATCAAGCGGAATCCACACTCATCCTGGAAATTTATTAATATAAAACGGAAATGCGACCAATTTCCGACACACATGAATTACAATGATTTTACGAGTAACAATTTTTCAAAATTTCTGAGTGCTTCGTAATTACTTTTTAAGTGCTTTGTCTAATAAGGACTAATCTCTAGTTACTCAGTAGAAACAAACTATTTCCAATATATTAATTATCAATGTAAGATCTCTATTAACTTCTGGACGAAAACTTAGTTAACTACACTGGAATAAAAGTGGAAATAATTCCAAGGCCCTCTTTGTTCTAAATATAATTTCAGGAAATTGTTCTAGCTCTCTGTCTATTCCACAGTTATTACTTATTAGAACCTCTTTATCTACGGTTTTCTCCTTACTTCTGCAATGAAGCCTATATTATATCTATGCATAAAAAAGGTTCTAAAATCTAAGTTATTAACTATCGTCCCATAGATAAAAAGCCGAGTATTCTGAAAATTTTTGATAAATTTTTTTTTTTTGAATGATAGTTATTAATCAAAAGGTGAACCGTAACAAACCTTGTATAAAACAAGTAAAGAAACAGTCAGTCGGTGCAACCGACTTAGAAACACCCTTTACCTATTTGGTTCAAATTGAATGAGAAGTCCATAAGTCATTTTAAAAATATAAAAGCTTTTATTAGTTTGATCATAAGACATAGCTAACGAAATTAACTTTATAATACTAAAAACATTTTCTAATTATTTTATCAATTCAAAAATATTAAAAATTCTTACTAATTTATTTATTTAAAAATATTAAAAAACAAAATAACTTGACATAAATGTATTTAAAAAATGCTATTACAAAATTACAGATTAAAAACTTTTTATTTTATTTTGAACCAAAATAGGGTTTTTACAAAAAATTCTTATAGCTAAAATTTAAAATTAACATGAAATTTGATTACAAAGCATAAATTTAAATACATAAAAATCAAAAGTTTATTTATTTATTTTTTTTTTTTGTAGATTGTAAAAAATACATACATAGCGAAAACACAGTTAAAATGCAATTTATAGAGTAAAAAAAAACAAAAATAACTAAATTATAGAATTATAAAATAATGTGAACTTGAAGTGTAATATGAGTATAATATATTGAAGGTTAAAATTATTGTCATAGGTCATTAAGAAATTTTAATTTACGTTTAAAAGTGTATCTAGAAATTTGTGTTGAAAAAAGATGACTGTGTTTATTGAATGTAATGCAAAATCTGTTTATTGGTTAATTTTTTCCATATTCAGTTCTATGAGTATTTTCAACTAAATATTTAGTGCTTCTCGTATTTCTGCCCCCATTATTTAATTTATAATTATCTGCTAAAAACTGAACGTCAATGTTTTTTCTTAAGACGTCAAAAGTAAAGCAAGAAAAAAAAATTTGCCTGCGTGAGGATAAAGTTAAGATATTTAATGATTTAAGTCTTACGAAATAGCTAGGCAGAATTAAATAATCTCTAGGATAGATCAAAATAAAAACATTCAACGCGATCGGACGTGTTTTAAATCGCGGAAGAATTTAAAAAAAAAAAAAAAAAATCATCATATTGTGTATTATTTTATTCAGTTGTACCTATAACGTATAGGCATGGCTGAATGTCGGAAATGTCGCTTAAAAATTAGAGGAGAAACGGGTATTCGATGTGACGGAGTGTGCGGGAAAATATTTCACAGTGCGTCAAAATGCTCGGGGCTCGATCAGGCGGCTAATAATTTATTAGACTCAAATAAGAACATTAAATTTATTTGTGATGACTGCATTTTATATATACATAATGTAGACATGGTTATACAAAATATTGAATGGGAAGTGAAAAAAAGTAACGACTATTTGAATGAATATAAACAAGAATTTACAAATGCACTAAAAAAAAATGAATTAGAAACAATGCAATTACTAAAAGTTATTGAAGATAGATATGTTGAGCGTTTAGAAAATATAAAAAGTGTGCAACAAAAAGAATTCGAAAAATTTTCTAGAACTAGTGAATTATTCAAAACGGAAAGTGAAAAACTGAATGTAGCTATGAATAATACATTAGTAAAAAGCAATGAACTAAGTGATCAAATTACAAACTTAAGTGAAAAGGAAATTAAACAAAATATAGGTCAAAATTCGTTGTTCTCTGATATTGTGAAACAAAATGCATGTGTAAGCAAAAATATTGTACGTGAAAAGAAAGAAAAAATACCTTTGGTCATTAAACCTAAAAGTAAGCAAAAATGCAATATAACTACTGGGATGGAATTAAATAAGAAGGTAGATCCAAAAAATTTTAAAATTAAAAATATTGAAAATCGTAAAAATGAAGTTATTATTGTGGAAGCTGACAATAATCGGGAAAGAGGAAAAATAAAGTCTGCTCTTGAAGATAATTTAGAAGAGAATTATGAAGTTATAATTCCCTCGGAACTTAAATCAAGAATGGAAATAGTGCATATGACATCTAATTATTCATAGAAAATAATTTTTTGATTTTGACACTTAAGCAAACTTAAGTGTCAAAATCAACACTTAGAAGAAAGTGAGATGAAATTAATAAAAACGTATGAGATAAATAAATATAAGGAGCAAAAATATTTCAATGTAATTATTGAAATTGATAAGGAGCCTTTTGCGAGAGTTATAAAAAATGAAAAAGTTCCAATTGGTTGGGAACGTTGTAAAGTATTTGATGCATTGAGAGTGCTTCGATGCTTTAAATGCAAAGGGTTCAATCATAAAGCTGCTGACTGCAAAAATGAGGAAACATGCTCTAATTGCCTCCAAAAACATAAAAATAGTGAGTGTAAGAAGGAGAAAGTAGTTAAATGTATTAACTGCATCGTAGCAAACGAAAAGCTTAAACTTAACCTTGACGAGTGCCATGATACATTAAGCTAACTTTGTCCGGTTTATCTAAGAAAACTGGACGTGCTTAAGAACCAAATCGGTTATTAGCAATTACAGCTACATATTAAAGAAATAAACAAAAAAACTATGCCTAACTTGAATGAAATTGCAGAAGTTCAGTTGGGAATTAGCGAAACAAAAACGTCATCGAATTCAGGAAATGAAGCTTCAACATCGACAAATTCAAAAAATGTAACATCATCATCAAATTTTAGTAACAAAAAAGTATTAAAAAAAGATGTCCCTTCAACAAATCCAATAATTAAAACCAACAGTATATTAAATAAATATCTATCAAAAATATGGAGTAAAAAGCAAAAATCGGTAAATAAAAATAACAATCATAAGAGTAATAATATTAATAATAGTGTATAATATTAATAATAATAATAATACGAATAATATTAACAAAACCAATATTGTTAAAAATTCTCCAAGTTGCAATTATACAAATTGCGTTAAAGGTGAAACACTGAAACCTCAAATCAAAGAATCTGCAAACAAAATTGTTACATTTGATCCACCGATTGTAAGACTAACTCGTAAAGCAGTATTAGAAGGTGACAGTATTTATATGCTCTCAGGACTAAGAGACTACAGAATTTACAATAATGTTAGACTTTGCTTATCATATTTTTACGAACAAAGAAAGTGATATATGTTATGATGGCATAACACAAACGAACCTTAAAGTCTTAATAAATCAAGATGGCTTACCAACAAATTATAAAGAACTTTGTAAAATATATTATGAATACCATGATACAGTAGGAATTTTCAAAGAAGATGTAAACAATGATGCAAATTCATACAGAATACATATTGATAATAAATATAGAGATTACCTTCAAAAAGTTAGAGAAAATTGGAATAATTATATGAACCCTATTTCTAAATGATGGAGACCTACAATAACCTAAAAAAAATTAAATCAATAAATATTTGTATGTTAATATTAGAAGTATGAGAAATAAATTAGACGATCTAATCTTATTGATTAAAACGCACTCTCCAGAAATTGTTATTCTAAATGAAACATGGCAAAATGTACTATCTGAAATTTATTTTACTCATCTGAAATTCCATTTATGCAAATTTCTGAATTTTCAGCCATTCATTCATGTAGAGATAATAATCGAGGAGGTGGTACCGCAATCTATATAAAAAGCGGAATTTCTTTTACAACTCTTTCTCTATCTAATTCAATTATGATAAACTAAATACAATCGGAATACAAATACTCAATTGTCAACCCAACATGAAGATCTTAACAATGTATAATGCTCCGGACAATGACAAAAATGATTATATAAACGCACTGGGTATTCTTCTTAAAACATTTAATAAGAACTGCATCATAGTAGGTAACACAAACATTGATTTACTCCAAAGTAATGAAATCACGAGTACTTATGCTAACATAATTGATTCATACAACTTCAATATTCTCAATGATACGACTACTTGCGGAATTACTCGTCAAGCCGTCAATTGCAGCTGCCAAATCGATTGTAATCATGGAAGTATTCTGGATTAAAACCTTTAAAGCATTGATCAAATCATATGATAATCCCATTGGTGACCACAAAGTTTTGGATATTAAATTGAAAAATGCGACATTATACTTGAACCAATGACAAGGGTCACTATAGAAAAAACGAACTGGAATGTATTTCAGAATCTAGTTGCGCAAAAAGTTGAAACGTGTAAATCATACGACAAGCTCACGGAGTGTTTAAAAGAAAGTAAAGCTCTGGCATCATCATTAAGAATAGTTAGAAAAAGAAATCAAAACCACTGGGTTACACCATTTATACTTAGCGTAATCAAAAAGAGAAAAAAACTATACTCTAAACTTCGCAAAAACAAAGACAACTCTGAACTACAAGATAGGTACAGAAGAATCAAAAATTATGTTCAAAAATTAATAAAAAAAGCAAAAGAAGATTACTTTAACAACCAAATGAGTGAAAGTACCAACCCTCAACAGATGTGGAAAGTCATCAATAAGCATTTAAATCAAAATAGCTCAAAAGAAAATTCAACAATTCGCTTAAATAAGAATAATGGTGAAATCTCTACATCTAAGCTAGAGGCAGCAAACATTCTTAACAATCATTTTGCTACCATTGGAAGCACATTAGATAAAATTTTCACCAACCAAACAGTTAATGAAATAGGTACACAGCATTGCATAAATCAGAACTCAATATATTTGATTCCAACAGACAATAATGAATTAAAACATATCATAAACTCTTAAAACTAATTCATCTCCTGGGCCTGATGGTATTTCAATAAAACACATTAAATCAGTCGAGCAAATAATATCAAATAAACTAGTTAATATAATAAATGAAGTTTTATCTACTGGTGTTTTTCCTGATATGGCTAAAGAATGTACTATCACTCCAATTTTTAAATCAGGGGATAAAATGGACTGTAATAATTATAGACCGATAACCTTAACAAACTGTCTATCAAAAATTATTGAAAAAGTTATTAAACGTTTTTTACTAATTCAAAACTAATTGATGACCACCAATTTGGTTTTTTAAATGGAAGCAGTACTGAATGAGCAGCATTCGAAGTTGTGAACTTCATTAATACAGTATTGGACAAAAATAATTATGCAATGGCTATTCTATTAGACTTAAAAAAGCTTTCGATACGGTAAATCATGATATACTTCTAAATAGTCTTGATAAAATTCCATTCCTACTTAAAATTTCGTAAAATCAAAACTAAAATAAACGAATTTATTAGTGAAGTAGCAAATCTTGAAGTTGGAGTTCCTCAAGGCACAGTTCTTGGTCCTATTCTTTATTTAGCTTATGTGAACAGCTTTAACAAAATTGGGCTAAGTGCACATTATTCAATGTTTGCGGATGATACCATAATTTTATATAAAGGCAAAAGCAGTAATCTACTAGAAGAATATATTAAATTGGATTTAAATAAAGTTAGTGAGTGGCTAGACCAAAAGAGACTAACGATTAACTTAACTAAAACTGATCTCATAATTTTTAAGCAAAAAAGTAAAGAAAACATTAACCTATCAATTTCTATTAATCAACAACAAATAAAAAGAGTTAAATCATCTAAATATTTAGGATTAGTTATTGATGAAGACCTATCTTGGAAAATACACATTGAAAAATTAAAAAGAACAATAATGTCAATAGTAGGTGCCATTGGAAGATGTCCTAAATTAAGCGAACAAGCAGCAAAATTAATCTTTTACTCTCATATTCAGTCTAAAATACGGTACTTAATTCCAGTTTGGAGCCAGGGTTGCAAATACATTACCAATTCAATAAGCATCCTTATCAACAGAGCTATAAAAATTTTATACAGATTACCATATGATTATCCGACTACTCAATTGTATTATACTTGTAACTTGCCTTCTGTTGAACAAACAATATTTTTAGAAAACTGTAAGTTAATTTACAAATTATCAAATAATTTAATGAAAAGCAACCTAAAATTACAAACAAATGCTTCAATTCATAATTACAACACAAGAAATGCAGAACATTACCGACTAGCAGCACCCAGAATCGAAAGAGGTAAAAGAGACGTTATGTTTAATGGTATAAAAATTTTCAATAGCCTTCCTAACAATATAAAATATGCTCCTAATTTAAGATTATTCAATAAAAGATTGAAAGCTGTATTGCCAAAAAATAATAACTAAAAAAAAAAAAAAAAAATAATAACAATAAATAATTAAACTAATAATATTTAATTTGTTTAATAAGATTGAATTATATTTATTAGATATAAGCTAGTTATAAGTGAGATTTATACCAGTTTTTTCTGTAACTGTCTATCTCTATACAATAAATAAATAAAAAAATAAAAAATATTGAATTCTCAAAGCAAATAAAAGAAATTGCTTTTGCACGGATTCTATTCTATCAGAATGTATTTGAAATGCATTGTTGAATATGGTAACATTGTGTGGGATCCCCACAATGTTACCATATTCAAGAATAGATCGTACTAAGGAACAATAAAGAGCTTTAGTTACAGCGATGTTGCTGAATTCTTTAGCTCTTCTTTTTATGAACCCGAGCATTTTGTTTGCCCTAGAAATTGTATACTCATAATGAAGATGGAAATTCAGTTTATCATCCAACAGAATCTCTAAATCGGTAATATTTTTAACTCTTTCAAGGTTTATATTATTTATATTATAACCGAAAGTAATGGTAGATCTCTTACGTGTAAAACTTATAACCTTGCATTTTTCAATGTTTAGTTCTAACTTATTAGAGAAGCACCATTCTTGTAGACTATTGAGATTTGTCTGAAGAAGTGCCACATCGGAGCTCTATATAGGGTGTAATTTTGTCTACAATAATTTTTTCGAACAACTTTGGAATAGTTGATAGAATAGCTATACCACGGTAATTTTCGACGTATGACTTATCACCCTTTTTGTAGATAGGGGTAAGATAAGAAGATTTCCAGAAAAGAGGAAAAATACCTGAGGAAATAGATTTATTAAAGATAAAATGAAGCGGATAAATGAGATAACTGACACAGTTGTACAAAAAAGTCGGTGGAATCAGGTCAGGTCCTATACCTTTATTGGTATCAAGTTTAGTGATTGCTTCAAATATTTCAACTTCGGAAGGTATAATTCCGTAATAATAGTATTTGAATTATTTATTAAGTTAGAGAAATCAAAATCAATTGGAGACTCGTGTGAACGATAAACTTTTTGAAAAGTTTTAGCAATGAAATTGCAGATCGTTTTAGGACAATTAGAAAACGTATTGATTTTTGACATTAAGCTTGGATAACCGTTTTACGTTTTGTGTTAATGAAGTCAAAAAACTTTTTAGGATCTGTAATTAATTTGTTGCCTACGTTAGTAAGACATCTATCATAAGCCAAATTAGACTTTTGTTTAAATCCAAAAGCAAGATCCCTGTACTTGTTTAATATGTCATTATTAGGCTCTTTTGAATTTTTAATTATTTTGTATAGTTTATTGCGTTAGTAACGCAATGTCCTAAGTTCACTGTTCAGCCAAGGTTCGGTTGTCTTGTCCTTTTTGCGAATTTTAGGAACAAAGGAGTTAATTACCTCAAATAGCTTTGAATAGAATTGAGAGATAATCAAGTCAATATCCTGTTCGGTTAACAGGTCGTCCCAACTGATGACTGATAAAGCATTATTAATGCTTTGATAATCAGCATTAAGAAAGTCATATACAAAAATATTATTGTAAGATTTGGTAAAAAGTGGTATAGCAGTGGAAAATTCGAAGATGATTGCGTTATGATGCGAAGTGTTTGTAAAAAGGTTTCCTGAATCATCAGCGAGCTTTACCACCACTTTATCATATGCATTCGTGAATGCAAGATCTAACCACTTATAATAATTATTCGGAAAGCTGATAATTTATTGTAAATCATTACCATAAAATACATTAATGAGATCGAAATCTACTTCGTCCTGAAAGTTGATTGATAGTAACAAATTATCAGATTCGTCTATAACATTCCGAATATGAGGAATTGTCAGAATTAGGAGGAAAGTAAACAATACCAAGGTATAAAAAATTATTACCTAAGTTAACTTTATAAAATTGGTGATCGAAAGAGTGGTAAGTCCTAGTGATTAATGCCACACTAGATAAGGTATTGTTTACTAAAAGTAGTACACCACCACCACGGAAACAATTTGTAGCAAAATAATCCGATCTTTTCTATAAATCGACCAAGTACTGTCCAAAATTTCTTCATTTACAAAGGAATCGTTTAACCATGTTTCAGTGATAGCCAGAATATTAAATTCATATGACTTAGCATCAATATATAATTTCTTAAGCTTTCCCCTCATTCCACTGCAATTGTGGTAGAATAGTTTCAGTTTATTAGAGGAACTAATGCTATTTTTATTTTTGATACTATGGTTAGACAGTGTAACTAAATTGGAATTAGTGTAAGAATCGATATAGAATTTTGAATTTAAATTGTTACTTGCTGCTCAGCCGAAAAAAACTTATTACAATTTTCACGAGACTGATACAAGTGATTGTAGTAATTGCTATTGCAATGACTACGAAAAGCATTAAGATCTTCTTCTACCTGTTTGGAAGTGCAACCAATTTTAATGTGATACTTAAAATAAAGGTCATATAATTCCTTGTAATTAGAAAATACAATTCAATAAAATTGTACGTACATGCAGCAATGACTTCTCTTCAGGATTATTAATTTTCGCTGTACTGCTTTTACTGTTGAATGATTTAGTGCTTTTGATTTATTATTTAAATTTTAAATATTTTTTAATTTTATTCTCTTAATTTATTTATATTTTACTTATAGGAGTATTGCTCTCATAATTTACTCTTGACGAATTCTTTAAATGCCTTATGAGATCATTATAAGAGTTAAAGAGCGCAGTTATGAGAGTTAAATAACACTCATAAAATACTCATAAGGAAGTTATAATAAGTAGCTTATTTTTGTTATGAGTGCTTGATTCTCCTTATGAGTATTGTTAGAAAGAGAAACCAACATATTATAATATAAATGTATCCGTATTTTTAGGATAATTGTGGCGATTTAATAAAGTATAATATTATTAATTATATGTAAAATTTATTTTAAACATAAAATTATAGGAAACTAAAATAACTTTTTCGTCAATAATATAAGCCAAAATATTACGGGCATTGAAATTTTATTAATAAAAGTAGGCATTTTACTTCGAAAAAAACAACGCGCGCCAAAAATAATTAAAATTTAAAAAATTATATATTATTTTATTTAAAGAATTTTAAAATAATTCTTTTTTAACGCTTTTATGTCTTATTATTCTATTTCTACCTATTCGAGTTAGTTTCAAATCGATCCATTCTCCACTAAAGAATGTTTTTAATTGAATTCCTTTTGATGTATATTTAATTACTTTTATGTTCGTTACATTTGATCCATTGCTAAGTTTTATTGAATTGTATACTTTTTGTTTATTAAATCTTTTACAAAATTATGTGATAATCTCATTATTTCGTAAGGATTTTTCTTCCTTGCATTTATAGTATGCATGCAGTAATCATTTGGAATGTAAATATTTTTATTTTTTATTTGCCTTTCTATACATGCGTGGACAGAATCAACCTCCATTTGGGAGTGCCCCTTTTCAAGGTATTTTTGATAAATGGTTACATCTTTTTCAACGCAATATGCCAAAATAGCATTAGATAAAATAGAATTTTTATTCTGGTAAATGCAATTGTCATTCCAAACAATAATTTCTTTACTTTCGGAGCATTTTTTTGATAAATATTCAATAAGGTAAGAAGCAAATGTACTAGCACTTAAATCAGCCTGCGTTTCGTCAAACCAGTAGTATTTAACATTTTTGGTATTCAAATTAAATAAGGTGAAATTATAAACACACAATTTAGTTTTATAGAAAATTGCGGATGCATTTACCATGGGGCAAACTTTTACAGATTGTAAATTCTGTGTCAAGACTGTGCATTCTCCTTTCTGTCCTCGGATTTTATCAATTTCTTTTGCTGCTCCAGCTTAATTTTTTCTCAAAAAGTGCATGTATAGTCGTCATCACTTACATTTTTCGTGTCATGACCTATACAGATATCATACATGTCTTTTTTAGGCATTGAAAATCCTAAATTCATATCATTAAAGACTCGAGTAAAAGTTTTTTTCGACAAGGGAGTTAATGCATAATTTACATCATGTTCACATTGTTTTTTATTTTCTTCAAATAAACTAGTGTAATTACTATTTCCAAATATTGGTTCTATGTACAGTTTGTTGGTACGGCTTCTGCAATAGTGCGAAGGTAATTTCGGAAGTGAAACAAAAAAATTTTTTAAATACTCATTTTGAATCATAATTTTTTGATTATTATTTGTTCTACGAGCACTTCTTAATTTTTGATTTCCATTAATACAACTGGTTAACTTTTTATTTGCATTTTTTACCCAATTGTCAACTGACCATTCTTTAAGAGAAAAAGTTGACAGAAACATATTTTTACATACCCTTAATAGTCCAGAATTTTTTATTTTTATATTATAAGATAAATTTCTTTTTGGTAATGTTTCAGAACATATTCTACGTTTAACACCCTGTTCTAAAACTAAGGTTGTTACATATGTCTTTTTCTCGCTCCAAAATAGTTTAGACCAAAAGTATTTGTGTAGTTCCTCTCTCTTTTTCTCTGTTATTTCATTGCATTTAAATAACTTGGATGTTTTGCATCTTTTGGAAGAACATATTGCACTCAACTTTCTCTCTTCTCTTCTGATTCCTCTCTGTTTTTTATTATTGTTATTTTGCCAGCCTAAATATTTGCTACTCTCTTCCCGACGCTTCTTATTTATAAAATCTTTTCTTTTTGACGGATCTGGTCTTCTCTTTTTTCGCGTTAAAATTTCAATTTCATCTGAACCTAAGGTAGTACTTATTTGACTTTGATTATCCATATCAATTTCTGAATTATGTGACACCATTTCACTTGAAATTTGCGAATTTTGAATGTTAACCGAAAACTCAATTTCATCTGAAAAATTTTGGCGATTCACATCAGCTTCTAAAGAATGTGGTACCATTTCATTTTCATCTTCGAACAAGTCTGAAGAAGATTGTGAATTTTGTATGTTAACCGAAAACTCAATTTCATCTGAAAAATTTTGGCGATTCACATCAGCTTCTAAAGAATGTGGTACCATTTCATTTTCATCTTCGAACAAGTCTGAAGAAGATCGTGAATTTTGTATGTTAACCGAAAACTCAATTTCATCTGAAAAATTTTGGCATTGTATTAATTTATTTGTACAAAAAATTACAACTTAAGTTCATTTTTAATTAAAATATTATCTAAATTAATAGTTGTTTGTGTTGCATAGGAATCTAAATTTACAGTTGTAATTGGTTCCTCAACTATTTCACACATTTCACTTTCCATGCTATCTCCAAAAATTTCTTTCAGCAAATAATTTAAACTCATTTTTTAGTAGGTATGTACTATTTAAATCTTAACTTAAAATTAAAATTTTTAAAGAGGTTTTTTTTTTAACTACTTGCTACAGTTATTTTATTATCTACTTATTTTACAGTTATTTTATTATCTACTTATTAGGCGCTAATTTTACTTACGGACAGAAAAAAAATATTATTGTGACAACTCGTAAAATGTTATTAGGGGAATTCCTTTTAAACAAAAATAAACGAGTGAAACCTAGCATAATATTTTGCAAGTTATCACAATATAATTTTTTTTTCGTTTTGTTTACTTATCCGATACGAGATGTCACTTTTCCTTTTTTTTTGGAAAATTTACCTAAAATTTTAAAATTTTTTAAAAAGTAAAAAGAAGGGTTATGAGCAAACAAATCATTTTATATAAAAAAAAAATATGCAAAACTTGCATTTACGTGTTGTCACTTACCACGTAGCGAAGTGTTTCGACAAAACGTATTGTTTGGTAATTTTATTCAGTGTCAAAATATTTTTTTTTTCATCAGCAACAAACAAGTCACAGGTATGAGAAAATTTATACTAAGTTTGTACAACATGAAACTTTTTAAATTAGTATAACACTAGTATCGCCCTGTGCTCGAAATTCGAGCTATTTTTGCTTTTGAATTTACATAAAAAATTAGTTTTGTGTAATCTATATTAGACTAATTTAACACGAAAAATTATATTTTTTTTCCTATACGTAATAAAATATATTGGAACAATGTTGCAACAATTCTTGCGCTTGAAATTTGCTTAAAAAAAATTTATAATTTCTTCAGTTATAAAAAGGTTGTTGTATTTTTGAATTTTAATCCTGTAGTTAAAGTCGCTTTAAAGAGAGTATAATGTGGTACAGTTATTACACAAAAAAAAAGTATTTAAATTCTTAATACAAATATTGTTCTGATATATAATGTTCCGATAATTTGATTATATTTCTAAACATATACATATATTTACTGAAGTCAAGTAGCCAAAATTCGAGTTAATGCTGTCCATCATATAGAACACTAAACATTTTAGTACGATTTGAATTATTTTGTATCCGTTCCGTATGTATTCTTTTCCCTAATTCAAAACTGTATGAATACGTGCTTCAGTTCCTTTATAGGCATTTTTTAAATCTGAGTAGAGCATGAACTGTCAAAAAAAATTCTTTTTAACTCTGAGCACGATTTAGAATCGCAAAATTAATGTATATAGAAAACTAAAAATTTGAGTACGACTTGAATTATTTTGTATTCGTTCGTATGTATTCTTTTCCCTAATTAAAAACTGTATGAATACATGCTTCAGTTCCTTTATAGGCATTTTTTGAATCTGAGTAGAGCATGAACTGTCAAAAAAAATTCTTTTTAACTCTGAGCACGATTTAAAATCGCTAAATTAATATATATATAGGTACAAAAATTAAATATTCAGGTTAAAAAAAATATTCCCAAGTAAAATACAGTTAAATGATATTATAAGATAACGAAATACAGACATATGACACTATTCTACTGAACATATTTCAATGCTAGCATTCTTTAATGAGGAGTAAACTATTCTTTACTACTGATAGCTACTCCCAACTGAACCAGGCTTTGAGAAAGTGTAGATAATAGAAGTAGCTAATTTTCAGCAGATAACCTTAATTTAAATTTTCTCATAATGGATGGATTTTAATTTGATAAAGTTATGTTAAATCATATATTTTATTAGATAACCAATCAGCACTTTCTTCTTCCATTTTAAAAAATATTATTTATATACATATATCAGCATTAAAACTTTATTTACAATATTTAAATATATTAAAATTGATAAACTTCTCATATGACAGATAGTTTTAAAATGACAATTAATCTAACAATTATCTACTCCTGAAACAAAAATTAGCGTTCCAATTATAAACTACTCGTATCTACTGTTCATCTACACTTTTTGCTAAAATGAACGCATTCATTATAGGCGTTTTTTTTATATCTGAGCAGAGCATGAATTGTCAAAAAAAAAAATCGGGTTTTTTTTAGCTCTGAGCGCTCATAAAGCACTTGTAAAATAAAAGCCCAAATGTTTTAATTTAAATTAATTTTTCGTGTTTTTTTATCAAATCTGAACGCTCTGAGCGTACTCTGTTCATGCTCTGCTCAGAAGATGCTCATGTTGTTTAGAGCGTGCTTAGATCTCTGCTCTGATTTAAAAAAAAAAAACGCCTTATATAATATTCGTTCGTTATGTCGACGAAGTAAAACTAAAAAAAGTTTTTTATCATGAAAAAACATTTATTCGATGTTTAAAATGTAAAATAAAAATTTTTAATTATTAATTAAAATGAAACATTTAAAAATATAAGAAAAACCGAAAACAATATTTTTATTCTATTTATCAATTTTTAAAATTTAAAAATCCGAGGTACAGTACAACGCGTTACGCATATTTGGGTTGCTTTCATGTAAATTTATTTACATAACTACTTATTTCAAAATTTTTTGACAGAAATTTGTCGCCGTACGCGTTGATTTAGGTTAGGGTCCTAAGTTACGAAACATATATATTACAAAATATTTTTTTAAGAGAATTTATGTTTTTGTTTTTGCTTCCGTATGTTTCTTTCTGAATTAGTGAAGCTTTTGAAACATATTATAGGTATTTTCAATTATTGTGAATATGTATTTTTTAAGAAACAAATATTTTAAAAAAATATTATGTTATTAAAATTTTCTATTTTTTTTTTAAAACATTATCTTAGCAACATAAGAAAAAACAATAAAAATATTTTTATACGCTTTGTCAATTTTTAATTATCCGAGGTTGCATATTTCGTGTGCTCTTATGTAAATTCATGTACCTACCTTTTCATTTCAAAATTTTTTGTCAGAAATTATACACCATACGCGTTGATTTTGATTAGGCCCTAAGGAACAAATTATTTTTTTAAGAAAGATTTGTCGTTTTTAATTATTTGCAAACATATTTTGTAACAACATTTGTTATACATCTCTCAAACGTAATGGCAACTACGGAATATATTTGAAAAGTCGGTTATTTTATTATTATAAAAAACTTAACGAAAAGCAACAACAATATACGAAGTAGCAAAATAATATTTTTTAGCAATTTCAACAAAATACATACAGTACTTCTCGCTTATAACGACCATGAAGGAACAAAAAATATGCGTCGTAATAAACGAATACCGTTTTAAAAGAATGCTGTGAATTTTGAAAAATTAGTATAAGACTTAACCATTGTAGAATATGCTAGATTTTGAGCGGACGCTTCGAACTCATTTGCTAGAATTTTATATGATGTTGCAGCTTCAAGCTTATGTATAGTGCTTTTTCTTCTAATGAAATTTTTTTTTGTATTTCTGATGCGTTATTATGATTTTTTTTTTTCAAAAATAAATAAAAAAATACTAAATTATATAATAAGAAAAAATAAAAAAAAAAATATGAATGTAAACTTACATTTTTAGGTAAAATTTAATTAATTGGCAAAAATTGTAAAGTTTATTAAAATTAAAATTGAACCGAGTTCGTTATAAATGAAAACTACTGTATAAACCAAATGTATTGCTTTCATTTCGAACAGAACTCATTTTTTTTCACTGGAATGTTAGAGAGATAAAGAAAACAAAAAACAAAATAAAAATTTTAAAAAAATTTAAATCTCCTTGTTCATTGAACATTTGAACTAAACAAAAAAAAGAAAGACATAAGTCGGCGCCTATAATAAATAGTTTGATTGAGCTGCGAGTTACAACCGAAAATGAATTACATTTACACAGAAAGTCGGAACATAATATTAGAATCATAAGTCTCAACTTTTAACCGTGTAACCGTTAAATTCAAAATTACGTTAAATTAAAGACAGGTTTTCACCTGAAAAAACGCAATATTCTTAAAAAAAAAATATCAGTGTTCTATGAAAACAAAAAAAACTTTTCTTTTGGTTGGTGTTTCATTAAAATTGGTCAAATAGTTTACCCAGAAAAGGGATGTTTATATTTGTATGGGAAAAAATAAGCCGATTAAATATTATGATATGATATATTCATTCATAAAAATATATATATTCATAAAAATATGTAGGTATATATAATATAAATTATACTTAATAATATTATTGGTAATGCAAAAAATTTAAGTAAAAAAGAATATTGGCAATGCACTAAAACTTACTGCACATAACTGCGCATTGTTTTAATCTTGTGTAGAATAAAGAAATTAAAATGACTTTATCATTTCATTTGTTACAAGTATAAATTGAAATGATTAAATTGAAATTTAATTCATATTTCATGAACTAAATTAATGTTTTTACTCTTATTTTGAGCAAATTGATGTAGTTACAAGTATAACTCAGTCTTTTTACTCTTATTATGAGAATAGTGATCTTGTAAAAATACCAGCTCTCTTGTACTTTATTAAATTAAATTAGCCACCAAACTGAATGGTGTTGTGTTGTAATTTATATGAATATAATTTCACTCTTTATTTTTCTCCTTAAACTCTAACAATAATGTTATTATAATGTGTTAGATTCAGTTAGATTCCCACAAAAGAATTCTTTTAAGAGCATGCCAATATGAAAAAGAAAGAATTATATATTATTTATTACTTAGATATTTTATTATGCATTCTTGCAAATTGAACTGCTGGATTGTACAAATTAAAAACGAAGACTTTATTTTTTTGTGATATCAAGACATCTGACCTTTTATTTTAAAAGTCAATCCTTTTATATTTCCCCAAATCCATATAAATTTTATCAAAAACAATAAATTATATTAATTTATTGACCTATTACTTAGAATTTTGTTTGGTACAAACTAATACAATATATACTGAACTAGTATCGTTCAACAATATTATTTCCATATGTATTAATTGACCAAAATATTATCAAAATATAATTGCAGAGAAACATGAATTATTTACATAAAAATCATAACGTTTAAAATTCTCAATGAAGGATGTAATTTTATCTTCTTCAATTATTATATGAAAGTAAACGTGCAATACATTGTATGATATTAAAATAGTCATATGTTCGCAATTGAAAGTGTGACAAAGAATAATAGATTAGCAATTTTATGTTATACAATTTGAAAAGTTATTTTGGTAATGTATAATTCATAGGTGAGGAAATAGATTTCTGAACAAGTCAAGATATATTACAGGTATGATATATATCAGCATCGAAAAGTACATCGATCCCGCTGGTTTTTTTTGTCCGTCCGTGTGTCAACATATTACTTCAAAAACTAAACAAGCTAAAGTTTTGAAATTCAAACAAAGTCATTATAGACAATTTCTCGGTTCCTTATTGTTTTATGAACCAATATGAAATTCCTTAAAACTAATACCACCGGAGGAATGAAAATTATATATGTTTTGTGCTTCATGTAGGTGCTTCATGTTTCAAAATGTTACGGCTCCATTTTCGAGAAGTTGCCATACAACTTTGTTAAACCAACCTCATACCAAATTTGAATCTTCTATATTTATTTCAAGTTACTTATTATTATTAACTTCGAAGATATTCTGTAAGGGGGTGACGCTGTTCACAAATAAATATTAATTCTAATTCTTAAAAATTTACTTTGTTTTACAATGATTTTGTATGGCGAATCAAATTTTCAAATTGATACTTGCATAAAAAATAAATAATATACTTTTAAATGTTACAATTCAATATCCTTAAAAAATGGAAGAAATTATACTTTAAATGCAAAATTTTCGAAGCAAAAAAAAAGGAAAAAATCACTAACCTGTTTTTCTTCGAATATTTAACCATCAATGGCGAAAGTTCATAGCTGAAAAATAATCCAGGCATTCCTTTAGCATTATCGTTCAAAATTTTTTTATGCGTTGTTACAGAAAATTGGTTAGTGTTAATGACGTGGGTACTGTTTTTAATATAAATTGTCGGTACGATTTTTATGTAGTAATTAAACATTTGTCTTTTCACATCTGAAATAAAAAAATTTAATTTGGAACTTATTAAATTAGAAAAAAAAAATTATTAGAAACGAAATTATTTAATTCTAAAGTTTAATTCTAACCGTTTTTTTAAGAAACATATTTGTGGATTCAACATTAAATATATCCGAATGTCCAAAACTACAAATACTTATAAATGTCCAGAGATTACAACTACTTATTGCCAATTTAATATTTTATTTTTTTATTTTATTTATTTACTTATTTATTGAATTCACTATTTATTAAGGGAACTAAAATGGGGCAAATTAAGTTTTACTCTATTTCTCAAAAATTTATAACCCTTTTGGTGAATTAAAATGAATATTTATTGCTACGTTTTTTTCATCTTCGGACCATTTACTAACAGTTTTAAAATTCCTTTTTAAAAATTGTTTGGCTTCGTTACGCAATTGAAACTGCCTATTAATAATGCTACGTAAAGACAAATCCTGTTTTTCTTTTTCTAATTTTTGCCTTAACTTTTTATTTCGATTTTTTAAGTAAATAATGTTTTTTTTTAAATTAAATTTTGTTTCTTAAAGAAAGCTAACCTTTTAAGAACTGTCGAATACTTTTTTAAATAAAAATCTGCCCTCCTCCTAAATTTCAAACAATGCCTGCAAAAACAACTTCTTTCATCTGACGAGACAGTTTAAAAATTTTCAAAAAGTACATTCAAATTTCTTACATTTTTGTTAAACAAAAACATTTTTGTCAACAAAATTGACTAACATTTTTTGTTCTAGATGAATACTCTATGTATATGATTTCTTTATGATATGACATTAAAAAATAAGTAAATTAAAAGAATAAATTTAAAAATTATTTAAAAGTGAAATTCATGGGTACTAAATCATTCAACAATAAATGCACTACAGCACAAAATCGTGAAAAGAATAATTGATGCATGTGTGCAAAATTTTATTCAATTGGATAAAAAGTTTTAGATATGTTATTTTGTAATTATATTTTATGTATACATTTTTTTCAAGTTTTTTTGTTTTTAATATTTTTAAATAGATAAATTAAATAAAGAATTTTTAATATTTTTGAATTGAAAGTGTTTTTAGTATTATAAAGTTAATTTGGTTAGCTATGTCTTACGATCAAACTATTAAAAGCTTTTATGATTTTGAAATTACTTATGAACTTCTCATTAAATTTTAACCTAATAGGTATTTCTAAGTCGGTTGCGCCGACTGACTGTTTCTTTACTTGTTTAAGGTTAATTTTGTAAAAAAAAAATTTCTAAAGAAAATAATATTTCAAATTAGATTTACTACCATGTTATTGTCGATTCGATGATTATTGCCCACACGAAAAATGCCCACACGAAAAATGCCCACACGAAAATTGCCCACAGAAAATTGAATTAAATATAAAAATTAAATTAAAATAAATAGAGAAAAAATCAAAAATTATATTCTATCTAGGAGATAATCTATTTGTGATTTAAAATAAAATATTAAATATTCTGGAAAAAGCGGCAATTCTGTTTTATAAAAAATTTTTTTTGGGCAATTTTCGTGTGGGTAATAATCCGATCACGGTTATTGTCATATTATTATGAGGATTTTTATTTAAAAAAATTATTAAAAAACATAAACAAAGAACTAGGTTTATATACAGATGTATCGTTTAACTATTATAGAAATTATCATAAAAATTCGTATAAAATAAAATTTGAATATTTGACCCAAGTTTCTTTTAAAATGGAAACATACACATTTATACGTCTAACAAGTAGGTACATAATGTTATACTACACATGGAAAATTATGTATATGTGCAAAAATGTATTCAGACTTAAAGATACCTACTAAATATTAAACAATTTTGTTTAAATTTTGTTTAACAAACGAAATAAAGATTTTATTAAATACTTGTAACGCTTTTATTACATCTTTACTGCATTTGTGAATATTCATAATGTGTAATTTGCCATTCTGTTTAATAAAATTTAAATTAATTCAGGCAAATTTACTAGGGGAACATTTATTTAAATTATTTGATTTTAATTTATTTTTTTTTTATTTTTAATTAAATAGTTTTTTGCTTTTTCACTAGAATATTTTACTTTAAATTTTAGTTCATTCAAATAGTCATCTAAATTTCAGATGCTATGTATCTTTCTTTCTTTCTAAAATGCGATCCTCTACAGAATGTAAGCGATCACATGGAATTTATTTACATAAAACTTTTTGACTTTTTTACAAATACATAACATTTTTATACAATATTTGCAACTAAATTTGAGTATTCTTCTCTGTTGCTTGATAGGTGTACTAGCTCTTCTGCACTCCTTATTCCAGTCCAGTCTCTGATGTTTCTGAGCCATGATAACTGTTTTCTGCCAATACCACGTCTGCCCTCAATTTTCCCTTCCATGATCAGCTGAAGGAATTGATATTTAGGACCACGCATTACATGGCCAAAATAAGCAGTTTTTCTTCTTTTAATGGTAGTTAGCAGTTCTCTACCTTTGCCTATCCTTCTGAGAATTTCTGCATTTGTGATGTGGTCTACCCAAGATATTCTCAGCATCCTTCGGTAGATCCACATTTCGAAGCTTTTCAATTTGTTCATTTGGGCTACTTTCATGGTCCAGGCTTCTGTACCATAGAGAAGAACAGACCAGATGTAACATTTTATCAGACGTAGCCTTAACTGTAAATTGAGCTGTCTGTTATTAAAAAGCTGTTTGAACTTAAGGAAGTGACTTCTGGCTATTTCAATCCGACATCTGATTTCTTGATCGGAGTTCCAATCAGTATTAAGCCATGCACCAAGATATTTAAAGTTGGATACTCTTCGATCGGTGCGCCTTCCACTGTAATTGCAGCATTGTCATAGCACATTCTTTTCCTGCTTACAATCATAAACTTTGTTTTTGAACTATTCACATTCAGATTGTATCGTTTGCTGACTACAATTATTCGGTTTACTAGTTCCTGAAGATCCTGGAGGTTGTCTGCAATCATAGTTGTGTCATCTGCATATCGTATGTTATTGATATACTCTCCGTTCACCTTGATTCCGTTTTCTACTGAGTCTAACGCTTCAGAGAAGATGACTTCAGCATAAATGTTGAAGAGAAGTGGTGAAAGTATACAACCCTGACGTACTCCATTCATAATTTTTATATCTTTCGTGGTCCCATCTTTGTTTCTTATATGGGCCGACTGGTTCCAATATAAGTTCCTAATGCAAGCAATTATGTTTTTATCTATGTCCATTGAATTTAGAACTTCGAGCAATCTATCATGTTTAACCTTATCGAATGCTTTTTCATAATCAATGAAACATAAAAATGCATCTTTTTGAACATTTCGACAGTTTTGTATAAGAACTTGTAGACCAAAAAAAGCTTCTCTCGTCCCAGTATCTTCTCGGAACCCGAACTGAGTTTTTCCCATTTTTGCTTCACATTTATTATAGATTCTGATGTGGATAATTTTCAAAAATATCTTTAATGCATGACTCATTAAACTTATCAATCTATAATCACTGCACTTTTTAGCATTGTGTTTCTCCGGCAAAGTAATAAAGGTGGATGTTAGCCATTCATCGGGATAGGTTCCGGTTCTGTATATTTTGTTGAATACAATCTCCAGAATTTTTAGACTGTCTTCGTCGATAAGCTTCAGAATTTCATTTGGCAAAATATCCGGACCAGGTGCTTTATTGTTTTTTGCCATATTAATTGCTCTTCGAATTTCCTCTTTGGTTATTGGAAGAAGATCTTGAACATCCGTTGTTTCTTCATGTGGTGGATTCAAGCTTCTTTCTTCATCACCAAATAAATCAGAGATATAGTTCTCCCACGCTTCTTTTCTTCTTTTAGAGTCAACTATAATTTCGTTTTGATGATCAATCAGATACGATGAATTTGATTTTTTAAATAATCCTGATAGTTCTTTGACTTTTCTGTGGAGATTGAAATCGTCGTGTTGCTGTTGTAGACGTTCTAGCTGATTACATTGATCGTTAAGCCAGTCTTCTTTAGCTCTTCTGCATTTTGATCTGATTTATTGCTGCAGTTTATTGTATTCAGTCTGGTTCTTATGCCGATACTCTCTTCTCTTGTCCATCAAATTCATTATTTCGGTTGTCATCCACTTTTGCTTGGGAGTATGCTTTTTTTCTCCAAGAATATTCATTGAAATTTCATTTAAAACGGATTTTGTCATGTTCCATATCTCATTTACATCATCACTCTGAGCATTCATGGATCTCATTTTATTGTTAATTTCAGTGGTGACAGCAGAATTAACGTTAACATCTTTGAGCATTTCTATGTTTATTCGAGGAACTCTCCTAGCTCTTTTGATAAAAGTTAACTTCAGCCTCAATTTAGCAGCTAGGAGATTGTGGTCTGATGGTACATCTGCTCCTGGATAGGTGGATACGTTAAAAATAGAATTTCCAAAGCGGTTATTAATCATGATGTAGTCTATTTGGTTTCTCACCACATTTGTTGGGCTGTCTTGTGGCGACTTCCAAGTGTAAAGTCTTCTGGGAGGTAGTTTAAACCAGGTGTTGGTGACCTTCAGATTATATTCTTGGCAGAACTCCAGTAGTCTATCCCCTCTTTCGTTCCTTCTACCTAGGCTATGTATAATATTTAAAATTTCACATGAAAGGGTACTTTTTTTTGCTGTATACCAATTCAAATGGTGAGTAACCTGTTATACTACGTGGTGTTGAGTTATAGAAGTACGTATAGGTAGGTAAATATTCATTTCAAACGTCTTGTCCTTTTAAACTCATTATGTAATCGTTTAATACCCTATGATTTCGTTTAATAGAACCTAACGTTTCATGATGATAAGGTGTTGACGTAACTTTTTCAATATTTAGAAATTTACAAATATTTTTCAATAATTCATTTGTAAATTCTGTACCTTTATCAGCTTTCATCTTTTAAAACATCCACATTTAAGTATGAATTTTTCTACTATTGTTTTTGCGACTGTTTTAGTGTCTTTAGTTTTTATTGGGTAGGCTTTGATATATTTTGTTAATTCACATTGTAAAGTAAGAATATATTTATAATTGTTTGATGTTGTAGTGGGTCAACAGTATCTATAGTTATTGTTTCAAACGCTGTTGTGGGTGTATCTGTAATTACGTACTTTTCCTTTGTATATTTAGTTATTTTTATGTTATTGCACTTTTCACAATTGTTGATATAATTCTTAACCATTTTGTTCATGCTTTTCCAGACGTAGTTTTGCTTCAATTTGCTTAAACATTTGCTTATACCACAATGTCCACCATAAATTGTGTCGTGATAATTTCTCATTAATTCATAAATGTTTTCTTAGTTTCTTTTCGGATTGGAGGTTCATATAGTAATATTTTTAAACAATCTGTAGTTTAAGAGTTTTTTTGCAGCACTATTTTAAATATATATATATCCATTATATATATATCCACTATTTTAAATATATCATCATTATTTGCCAAGACTAATTCTTTAATATTTAAATTGCTTGTTTTGAATAATAGCTTCCTCAAAACCAATTTTATTTCTTGTAAAGATTTTTCGCTAATGACGAAAGATATTAATAATTTCTAAAGTCAGATATTAATTCAATATTTCTTCTAAATTTTAATTTCTATATGTAGAAATATATTACGTTGCGTTCCAAATGTGAAGGTGATCAGTCTAGCTATCTGTTTTTAAGGTTTTGGTGGTTTCTTCATTATAATTGTAATTTATTTCCTTAAAATTTTCATCCTTTTTATTTTTCATTGCTCTTGTAATCACATTTATATTGGTTTTTGGTATCATTTCCTTTAGATTGGTAAGATCTATTTGTATTCTCGAAAGTGCATCAGCATTTGTATTAATTTTGCCTTGCTTGAATATAATCTCAAAATCATAATCCATTAAATCTACACGTATTCTTGTTAATTTGGATGATGGATTTTTATGCGTGAGTAAGCTTACTAATGGTATATGGTCAGTGTAAACTATAAATTTTTTACCAAAAAGATATAGTCTATAATAATTAATATCCCAATGTATTGCCAAAGGTTCATTTTCTATAATCGGCTTATTCAATTCATGTTTATTTAATGATTTGCTACCACAAGCTATTGGGTTATCATTTCCTAAATTCCTGGAGATAATACAGTTCCTAATGCGAAATTCGATGCATCAGTTGTAAATATGAATAGTTCTTTAAAATTTGGATAACTCAATATAGGTGGATTTATTAACTTTTCTTTTAGCATTTGAAATGCATTTTTATGTTTTCCAACTAAACATTTGCTTCTTCTTTAAAAGTTAGTTAAGCGGTTTAGCTAATTCCGGAAAATTTTTTATTAATATCCTGTAGTAGTTGCAGAAAGCCACGAATCTTTTTACAAATTTAGCAGTATCTGTTTTTATACCTTCTGAAGTTATTGGATGTCCTAAATATATAACTTTTTGTTTTACAAAATTACTTTTTAAGGGTTTAGTTTTAAATTGTATACTTGTTAGCGTTCTAATACTTTTATCAAATTAGTATTGTGATCTGCCAGATTTGAGCCAAATACTATTATGTCATCTACATATAGCCGCATTTGCTTCTTATAAACCACTCAATGCTACAGATAACATACATTGAAAACTATTTGTTGAAATTTTAAGTCCAAATGGTAATCTTTTAAATTTGTGATGTTCTTTGGTTGACAAAAATGCTGGATTTGTCTTGATGTTGAATGTAATGGAATTTGATGAAAAGATCTTGTCATATCCAGTGTTAGTTTTTCCTATTTTATCCAATACCTCATCTAATCTGGCCAAAGGAAACTTGTCATTCACAATTTTTTTGGTTAATGATCTAAAATCAGCAATTAATCTCCATTTCTGTTCTCTTTCTTTGCCTTTCTTGGAAACTATCAGTAATGGTGAGTTATATGGACTAATGGAATTTTCAACTATATCGTCTTCCATTAATTTTGAAACTTGTTTTTCAATTTCTTTTACCTGGACTATGGTGTTCTATAATTTTTTATATACATTGGTGATTTATCTATTGTAGAAATTCGTTGTTCATAAAAGTTTTTTACTGTCAGCATCTCGTTCTCCAAATGAAAAATGTTTTGAAATTTTTCACAAATATTTAATATAGTTGTTTTTGCTTTTGTATCTAAGTTATCTATATTTATTTTTTTAATTTTTCAAATTTTGTTTATGACACATTATTATTTTTAAAAGATAATATTTGATAATGTTTTAAAGGTTAAACTTCAATTTCAATTGTTTTTATATTTACTGGTGTTTCTCTTGTATTTAATTTTTTACATGTTTTGACCATCTGCTGGGATTATTGTATTTGCTACGAATACTCCTTTTGCCATTTCTTTGCTATTTCAGTTCGAGGTTGTAGCATGATGTTTTTTTTTATTTATTTTATTATATATAATTATATGTTATGAAATTAAAATTATTATTTTACAATAGACTTAGACAATAACTTAAAATTGGTATAAACGTGTTAGTAATTGTAATAAATATATTTACATTTACAGAGAACAAATAAAAAAATCATGTATATTACTATTATTATTATAACCTAATTTATAATTTTACTTATAACTCTAACTATCTTTTTAATAAAACCTGATCATTTTTTAATAAAGATTTCAATTTCAACCTGAAGCTACTTATATTACTACATTTCTTTAATTTCTCAGGAAGACAGTTGTAAACTCTTATTGAAGAACAAAAATTACTTTTTGTAGCTAATTCAGTTCGAGTTTATTCATGACATAACTTTTCCATATTTCTTGTGTTGTAGTTCTGAATATTCCTTCTCTTTTTCAAAAACGTTTTACTTTTAATGACATCATATTTTATGAATAGTTTTAGCTTTTTCTAAAATTATTAATTTATCTTATTTAAGAAATCCCATACTTTTGTATTTTATTTTACCTGTAGAGTATCTTGATTGCTTTGTTTATTAATGTGCCTACTTTCCTTTTTAATATATTTGAACAACACGACCACGTCACCACATTGTATCTTATATGTGACATAATGAGCGCATAGAATAATAACTTAGCTGATTTATCATCCAATATAATGTCGCTTCTCCTAATAGAACCTAGTAATGGCTTTGTCTTTTTTAAAATGTAATTAACATGATCATTCCATAATAATATATCATCTATTATTATACCGAGATATTTATAATTCTATTCTCTTATAATTTCTCTGCTATCAATACAAATTTTAGGGTTAATATCAGGCTTATTTAGTCGTTTGAAAATCATATACTTTGTTTTTTCAATGTTAATTTTTAGTTTATTTCCATTTAACTATTTCCTATATCCAAATCCTCATTGACCAATCCTCCTAATATCTCAGCATATTTTGCTGTATAGATTAGCATCGTATCATCAACAAAAATTTTATAGTCAGCTTTAATATTTGCAAATTGCA
This sequence comes from Dolichopus griseipennis, assembly GCA_963082915.1. Classification (NCBI taxonomy): domain Eukaryota; kingdom Metazoa; phylum Arthropoda; class Insecta; order Diptera; family Dolichopodidae; genus Dolichopus; species Dolichopus griseipennis. Next base: position 129,073,308 of record OY720443.1, on the reverse strand, counting down.
TATTATGTACATACAATAAATATAACGTGGGACTCAGAACTGACCCTTGTGGCAGAATTGACCCACTCCTATAGTTATGGCACCTTCATTGCTACAAACACCATTAACTTTAGTTTTGACATATCTGTTTTCCAAATAAGCTATTAGTAGTTCATGGAGCAGACCTGTAATTCTAATTTCGTGTATTCTGCTCAACAATGTTTTATGGTTCACTGTGTTAAATGCCTTGCTCAGATCAACAAAGACTGAGCAGACATAGTTCCCTTTATCAAGATTTTCAATAATTGAATCATTAATTGCTACATCAGTGCCATGCAATTTTTGAAAGCCAAATTGGTTGATGTCAAATCCGCATGAACATTTAATAAATTCACATATTCTTTTATTAATTATTTTTTCGAATAAATTATTCATACAGCTGGTAAGTGTTATAGGCCGATAATTAGATGTATGCAAAGGAGGGCCACTTTTGTATATTGGAATCACAGTATGTACTATATTTTAATGAATTAGGATAAATTCCTGTGCGAAAACTATCATTAACAAAGTTAATAATTATCGGATATATTATATTAGCTACAGCTTTTAAGTCTTTTGCTGCAATGTTATCAGAGCCAGGTGAATTGTCTTTCAGATCCATTATAACATTATACACTTCTTTTTCATTCTTAGGTATCAGGAACATGGAACTTACATTTACTCGATTTTTTACAATATTTTCTTCTTTGTATTTTGTCAGCTAATTTTTTTCCAACATTACTAATATACTCATTAAAGCCATTAGCAATGTCTTTGCTATTATTTAACAGTTCATCACTTTATTGTATTTCCTTAATTATTATGATACAATCCGATTTTTGGTTTACTATTTCAAAATTCAAAACATTCCAAATCTTTCTAGTATTTGTAGCAGCTGCTTGCAATTTTCTATTAAAATAACTTTGTTTTACTTTCTTTATCTCTGCATTCACCTTATTTTTTAACACATTATAATTTCTCTTACACTCCACACTGTTAGGGTACTGCTTATGTTCCTTAAACAAACTATTTTCATGTTTTATTAATTTTAATATTTCTTTCGACATCCAGTGATTATTTTTTCTAATTCTTATGTTCTTAACACTTGTACCTTTGAAATAATTTATTGCTTTTACCAATTTATCAATGTTAAATGATTATTGCCTTTGAAATAATTTATTGCTTCTACCAATTTATCAATGTTTACGCAATTATACTCACGCAAGTGATTTTCCAGCAGATATGAATATTTAGCATAGTTTGTCCTCGTTACTTGTTTGTACACCATCGCTTCTAGTTTTCTAGTTTTAAAGTACTGCTTTAATTTCAACACATATTGTTTTATGATCTAAGTTTGGAAAATGATGCATAATGATATCAAATCCAAATCGATCAGTGTTAAGGTCTGAAGAACATTCTGCTTACATCCGTTTCAAAGAGTAAATCAATGTTAGTATCACCAACAGGTGGACATAGGTGTTCTATAAATGTCTTATTGTTTTCAGAAGGTCTTTTGTAGCACACTGCCATATTAATAGTAGGCTTGATATCTTCCAAAGAAATTACTTTACTATTAAAAGATTTCGATGTTTCCAAAACTTTGTGACTAATATCCTGCTTTACATATATTGCACACCCATCTCCTCTGCTCAAGCTATTAGAGATAAAAGATGCGAAATGCTCAGGAATATTGAAGTGTTTTTCTTCTTCTGAGTATAATAAAGTTTCTCCAACCATGATTATATCAGTTTTTAATTTTATAAACGCTTCTATTCCATTTAGATTTTTCCTCAAGCTTCTAGCATTACAATGCACCATTTTCATATTCAATAATTTATCCAGCGTCATGGTTTTCCAATCAAATAGTTTTTCCATGATTTTCTAATTCTCTGCAGATGCTCCCTGTATTGATTTTGCACATGTCTCTTGAAATAAGCTAGATCCTGTTCCTTTCTTGTGGTTTAATAATAATTAAAGTATAAGTTTGAATGTTAATGATAGTTATTCGACAGTCCTTCTTGGTGTATAAGTACTTTTAGACCAGTTTGCGTCATTTCCTCATAACATGTATCATCATTGTCATGGAAATAAGCCAGAAACAATCTAACATTGTTGTATATTCTGTGTTCTCTAAATTGAGCATAAATATTATGACCAGATGAAATAGCATTTCCTGTAAATCGGTGAAATGAAACGGATTTCTTGTTGATCACTTCAAGTTGGTTTCCATCTTTAGCTATATCTTTATTATTTTGATTATTATTCCATCTTTAGTATTATTTTGATTATTATTATCATCATTTTGAATCTGATCATCTTTCTTATCGGAATCTGTTTCTAAAAGGAATTCATTTTTAGAGTTACATATATTATTTTTACTATTATTAACTTCAATTGTGCAAGATTTATTATTGGCACTTTTCTTCTTTTTGAAAGTTAATAATTTGAGTATAACACTGCTTTTTTTACAGTTGGCAGATTTTCTTAATAGATTCCTCTGTTTTCGATTCAATTTTTTTTACAATACCCAATTTATTTTCTTTTTTATTATTATTATTGTTATTATTATTAATATATTTATTGTTAGAATTATTTGTATTATTATTATTATTTAATAATATTATTATCATTAATATTAGTATGTTCACTACTCAATCCAAAGATATTGAGATTTGGTTTTCTCTCTCAACTATCATTGATTGCTAATATCCAATTTTTTGTTTTGCTTAACTTTCTCTAGTAAACTGGACACGTTACACTGAAAGTTTTATGATCAACGTTTAAGCATTTGTATTAATTTTGCCTTGCTTGAATATAATCTCAAAATCATAATCCATTAAATCTACACGTATTCTTGTTAATTTGGATGATGGATTTTTATGCGTGAGTAAGCTTACTAATGGTATATGGTCAGTATAAACTATAAATTTTTTACCAAAAAGATATAGTCTATAATAATTAATATCCCAACGTATTGCCAAAGGTTCATTTTCTATAATCGGCTTATTCAATTCATGTTTATTTAATGATTTGCTACCACAAGCTATTGGGTTATCATTTTCTAAATTCCTGGAGATAATACAGTTCCTAATGCGAAATTCGATGCATCAGTTGTAAATATGAATAGTTCTTTAAAATTTGGATAACTCAATATAGGTGGATTTATTAACTTTTCTTTTAGCATTTGAAATGCATTTTTATGTTTTCCAACTAAACATTTGCTTCTTCTTTAAAAGTTAGTTAAGCGGTTTAGCTAATTCCGGAAATTTTTTTATTAATCTCCTGTAGTAGTTGCAGAAAGCCACGAATCTTTTTACAAATTTAGCAGTATCTGTTTTTATACCTTCTGAAGTTATTGGATGTCCTAAATATATAACTTTTTGTTTTACAAAATTACTTTTTAAGGGTTTAGTTTTAAATTGTATACTTGTTAGCGTTCTAATACTTTTATCAAATTAGTATTGTGATCTGCCAGATTTGAGCCAAATACTATTATGTCATCTACATATAGCCGCATTTGCTTCTTATAAACCACTCAACGCTACAGATAACATACATTGAAAACTATTTGTTGAAATTTTAAGTCCAAATGGTAATCTTTTAAATTAGTAATGTTCTTTGGTTGACAAAAATGCTGGATTTGTCTTGATTTTGAATGTAATGGAATTTGATGAAAAGATCTTGTCATATCCAGTGTTAGTTTTTCCTAATTTATCCAATACCTCATCTAATCTGGCCAAAGGAAACTTGTCATTCACAATTTTTTTGGTTAATGATCTAAAATCAGCAATTAATCTCCATTTCTGTTCTCTTTCTTTGCCTTTCTTGGAAACTATCAGTAATGGTGAGTTATATGGACTAATGGAATTTTCAACTATATCGTCTTCCATTAATTTTGAAACTTGTTTTTCAATTTCTTTTACCTGGACTATGGTGTTCTATAATTTTTTATATACATTGGTGATTTATCTATTGTAGAAATTCGTTGTTCATAAAAGTTTTTTACTGTCAGCATCTCGTTCTCCAAATGAAAAATGTTTTGAAATTTTTCACAAATATTTAATATAGTTGTTTTTGCTTTTGTATCTAAGTTATCTATATTTATTTTTTTAATTTTTCAAATTTTGTTTATGACACATTATTATTTTTAAAAGATAATATTTGATAATGTTTTAAAGGTTAAACTTCAATTTCAATTGTTTTTATATTTACTGGTGTTTCTCTTGTATTTAATTTTTTACATGTTTTGACCATCTGCTGGGATTATTGTATTTGCTACGAATACTCCTTTTGCCATTTCTTTGCTATTTCAGTTCGAGGTTGTAGCATGATTTTTTTTTTATTTATTTTATTATATATAATTATATGTTATGAAATTAAAATTATTATTTTACAATAGACTTAGACAATAACTTAAAATTGGTATAAACGTGTTAGTAATTGTAATAAATATATTTACATTTACAGAGAACAAATAAAAAAATCATGTATATTACTATTATTATCATAACCTAATTTATAATTTTACTTATAACTCTAACTATCTTTTTAATAAAACCTGATCATTTTTTAATAAAGATTTCAATTTCAACCTGAAGCTACTTATATTACTACATTTCTTTAATTTCTCAGGAAGACAGTTGTAAACTCTTATTGAAGAACAAAAATTACTTTTTTTAGCTAATTCAGTTCGAGTTTATTCATGACATAACTTTTCCATATTTCTTGTATTGTAGTTCTGAATATTCCTTCTCTTTTTCAAAAACGTTTTACTTTTAATGACATCATATTTTATGAATAGTTTTAGCTTTTTCTAAAATTATTAATTTATCTAATTTAAGAAATCCCATACTTTTGTATTTTATTTTACCTGTAGAGTATCTTGATTGCTTTGTTTATTAATGTGCCTACTTTCCTTTTTAATATATTTGAACAACACGACCACGTCACCACATTGTATCTTATATGTGACATAATGAGCGCATAGAATAATAACTTAGCTGATTTATCATCTAATATAATGTCGCTTCTCCTAATAGAACCTAGTAATGGCTTTGTCTTTTTTAAAATGTAATTAACATGATCATTCCAGCATAATATATCATCTATTATTATACCGAGATATTTATAATTCTATTCTCTTATAATTTCTCTGCTATCAATACAAATTTTTGGGTTAATATCAGGCTTATTTAGTCGTTTGAAAATCATATACTTTGTTTTTTCAATGTTAATTTTTAGTTTATTTCCATTTAACTATTTCCTATATCCAAATCCTCATTGACCAATCCTCCTAATATCTCAGCATATTTTGCTGTATAGATTAGCATCGTATCATCAACAAAAATTTTATAGTCAGCTTTAATATTTGCAAATTGCATATTATGTACATACAATAAATATAACGTGGGACTCAGAACTGACCCTTGTGGCAGAACTGACCCACTCCTATAGTTATGGCACCTTCATTGCTACAAACACCATTAACTTTGGTTTTGACATATCTGTTTTCCAAATAAGCTATTAGTAGTTGATGGAGCAGACCTGTAATTCTAATTTCGTGTATTCTGCTCAACAATGTTTTATGGTTCACTGTGTCAAATGCCTTGCTCAGATCAACAAAGACTGAGCAGACATAGTTCCCTTTATCAAGATTTTCAATAATTGAATCATTAATTGCTACATCAGTGCCATGCAATTTTTGAAAGCCAAATTGGTTGATGTCAAATCTGCATGAACATTTAATAAATTCACATATTCTTTTATTAATTATTTTTTCGAATATTTTACTCATACAGCTGGTAAGTGTTATAGGCCGATAATTAGATGTATACAAAGGAGGGCCACTTTTGTATATTGGAATCACAGTATGTACTATATTTTAATGAATTAGGATAAATTCCTGTGCGAAAACTATCATTAACAAAGTTAATAATTATCGGATATATTATATTAGCTACAGCTTTTAAGTCTTTTGCTGCAATGTTATCAGAGCCAGGTGAATTGTCTTTCAGATCCATTATAACATTATACACTTCTTTTTCATTCTTAGGTATCAGGAACATGGAACTTACATTTACTCGATTTTTTACAATATTTTCTTCTTTGTATTTTGTCAGCTAATTTTTTTCCAACATTACTAATATACTCATTAAAGCCATTAGCAATGTCTTTGCTATTATTTAACAGTTCATCACTTTATTGTATTTCCTTAATTATTATGATACAATCCGATTTTTGGTTTACTATTTCAAAATTCAAAACATTCCAAATCTTTCTAGTATTTGTACCAGCTGCTTGCAATTTTCTATTAAAATAACTTTGTTTTACTTTCTTTATCTCTGCATTCACCTTATTTTTTAACACATTATAATTTCTCTTACACTCCACACTGTTAGGGTACTGCTTATGTTCCTTAAACAAACTATTTTCATGTTTTTTTAATTTTAATATTTCTTTCGACATCCAGTGATTATTTTTTCTAATTCTTATGTTCTTAACACTTGTACCTTTGAAATAATTTATTGCTTCTACCAATTTATCAATGTTAAATGATTATTGCCTTTGAAATAATTTATTGCTTCTACCAATTTATCAATGTTTACGCAACTATACTCACGCAAGTGATTTTCCAGCAGATATGAATATTTAGCATAGTTTGTCCTCGTTACTTGTTTGTACACCATCGCTTCTAGTTTTCTAGTTTTAAAGTACTGCTTTAATTTCAACACATATTGTTTTATGATCTAAGTTTGGAAAATGATGCATAATGATATCAAATCCAAATCGATCAGTGTTAAGGTCTGAAGAACATTCTGTTTACATCCGTTTCAAAGAGTAAATCAATGTTAGTATCACCAACAGGTGGACATAGGTGTTCTATAAATGTCTTATTGTTTTCAGAAGGTCTTTTGTAGCACACTGCCATATTAATAGTAGGCTTGATATCTTCCAAAGAAATTACTTTACTATTAAAAGATTTCGATGTTTCCAAAACTTTGTGACTAATATCCTGCTTTACATATATTGCACACCCATCTCCTCTGCTCAAGCTATTAGAGATAAAAGATGCTGAAATGCCCAGGAATATTGAAGTTTTTTTCTTCTTCTGAGTATAATAAAGTTTCTCCAACCATGATTATATCAGTTTTTAATTTTATAAACGCTTCTATTCCATTTAGATTTTTCCTCAAGCTTCTAGCATTACAATGCACCATTTTCATATTCAATAATTTATCCAGCGTCATGGTTTTCCAATCAAATAGTTTTTCCATGATTCTCTAATTCTCTGCAGATGCTCCCTGTATTGATTTTGCACATGTCTCTTGAAATAAGCTAGATCCTGTTCCTTTCTTGTGGTTTAATAATAATTAAAGTATAAGTTTGAATGTTAATGATAGTTATTCGACAGTCCTTCTTGGTGTATAAGTACTTTTAGACCAGTTTGCGTCATTTCCTCATAACATGTATCATCATTGTCATGGAAATAAGCCAGAAACAATCTAACATTGTTGTATATTCTGTGTTCTCTAAATTGAGCATAAATATTATGACCAGATGAAATAGCATTTCCTGTAAATCGGTGAAATGAAACGGATTTCTTGTTGATCACTTCAAGTTGGTTTCCATCTTTAGCTATATCTTTATTATTTTGATTATTATTCCATCTTTAGTATTATTTTGATTATTATTATCATCATTTTGAATCTGATCATCTTTCTTATCGGAATCTGTTTCTATAAGGCATTCATTTTTAGAGTTACATATATTATTTTTACTATTATTAACTTCAATTGTGCAAGATTTATTATTCCCACTTTTCTTCTTTTTGAAAGTTAATAATTTGAGTATAACACTGCTTTTTTTACAGTTGGCAGATTTTCTTAATAGATTCCTCTGTTTTCGATTCAATTTTTTTTACAATACCCAATTTATTTTCTTTTTTATTATTATTATTGTTATTATTATTAATATATTTATTGTTAGAATTATTTGTATTATTATTATTATTTAATAATATTATTATCATTAATATTAGTATGTTCACTACTCAATCCAAAGAAATTAAGATTTGGTTTTCTATCTCAACTATCATTGATTGCTAATATCCAATTTTTTGTTTTGCTTAACTTTCTCTAGTAAACTGGACACGTTACACTGAAAGTTTTATGATCAACGTTTAAGCATTTGTATTAATTTTGCCTTGCTTGAATATAATCTCAAAATCATAATCCATTAAATCTACACGTATTCTTGTTAATTTGGATGATGGATTTTTATGCGTGAGTAAGCTTACTAATGGTATATGGTCAGTATAAACTATAATTTTTTTACCAAAAAGATATATTCTATAATAATTAATATCCCAAGTTATTCCCAAGTTCATTTTCTATAATCGGCTTATTCAATTCATGTTTATTTAATGATTTGCTACCACAAGCTATTGGGTTATCATTTCCTAAATTCCTGGAGATAATACAGTTCCTAATGCGAAATTCGATGCATCAGTTGTAAATATGAATAGTTCTTTAAAATTTGGATAACTCAATATAGGTGGATTTATTAACTTTTCTTTTAGCATTTGAAATGCATTTTTATGTTTTCCAACTAAACATTTGTTTCTTCTTTAAAAGTTAGTTAAGCGGTTTAGCTAATTCCGGAAAATTTTTTATTAATCTCCTGTAGTAGTTGCAGAAAGCCACGAATCTTTTTACAAATTTAGCAGTATCTGTTTTTATACCTTCTGAAGTTATTAGATGTCCTAAATATATAATTTTTTGTTTTACAAAATTACTTTTTAAGGGTTTAGTTTTAAATTGTATACTTGTTAGCGTTCTAATACTTTTATCAAATTAGTATTGTGATATGCCAGATTTGAGCCAAATACTATTATGTCATCTACATATAGCCGCATTTGCTTCTTATAAACCACTCAATGCTACAGATAACATACATTGAAAACTATTTGTTGAAATTTTAAGTCCAAATGGTAATCTTTTAAATTAGTAATGTTCTTTGGTTGACAAAAATGCTGGATTTGTCTTGATTTTGAATGTAATGGAATTTGATGAAAAGATCTTGTCATATCCAGTGTTAGTTTTTCCTAATTTATCCAATACCTCATCTAATCTGGCCAAAGGAAACTTGTCATTCACAATTTTTTTGGTTAATGATCTAAAATCAGCAATTAATCTCCATTTCTGTTCTCTTTCTTTGCCTTTCTTGGAAACTATCAGTAATGGTGAGTTATATGGACTAATGGAATTTTCAACTATATCGTCTTCCATTAATTTTGAAACTTGTTTTTCAATTTCTTTTACCTGGACTATGGTGTTCTATAATTTTTTATATACATTGGTGATTTATCTATTGTAGAAATTCGTTGTTCATAAAAGTTTTTTATTGTCAGCATCTCGTTCTCCAAATGAAAAATGTTTTGAAATTTTTCACAAATATTTAATATAGTTGTTTTTGCTTTTGTATCTAAGTTATCTATATTTATTTTTTTAATTTTTCAAATTTTGTTTATGACACATTATTATTTTTAAAAGATAATATTTGATAATGTTTTAAAGGTTAAACTTCAATTTCAATTGTTTTTATATTTACTGGTGTTTCTCTTGTATTTAATTTTTTACATGTTTTGACCATCTGCTGGGATTATTGTATTTGCTACGAATACTCCTTTTGCCATTTCTTTGCTATTTCAGTTCGAGGTTGTAGCATGATGTTTTTTTTTATTTATTTTATTATATATAATTATATGTTATGAAATTAAAATTATTATTTTACAATAGACTTAGACAATAACTTAAAATTGGTATAAACGTGTTAGTAATTGTAATAAATATATTTACATTTACAGAGAACAAATAAAAAAATCATGTATATTACTATTATTATTATAACCTAATTTATAATTTTACTTATAACTCTAACTATCTTTTTAATAAAACCTGATCATTTTTTAATAAAGATTTCAATTTCAACCTGAAGCTACTTATATTACTACATTTCTTTAATTTCTCAGGAAGACAGTTGTAAACTCTTATTGAAGAACAAAAATTACTTTTTTTAGCTAATTCAGTTCGAGTTTATTCATGACATAACTTTTCCATATTTCTTGTGTTGTAGTTCTGAATATTCCTTCTCTTTTTCAAAAACGTTTTACTTTTAATGACATCATATTTTATGAATAGTTTTAGCTTTTTCTAAAATTATTAATTTATCTAATTTAAGAAATCCCATACTTTTGTATTTTATGTTACCTGTAGAGTATCTTGATTGCTTTGTTTATTAATGTGCCTACTTTCCTTTTTAATATATTTGAACAACACGACCACGTCACCACATTGTATCTTATATGTGACATAATGAGCGCATAGAATAATAACTTAGCTGATTTATCATCTAATATAATGTCGCTTCTCCTAATAGAACCTAGTAATGGCTTTGTCTTTTTTAAAATGTAATTAACATGATCATTCCAGCATAATATATCATCTATTATTATACCGAGATATTTATAATTCTATTCTCTTATAATTTCTCTGCTATCAATACAAATTTTTGGGTTAATATCAGGCTTATTTAGTCGTTTGAAAATCATATACTTTGTTTTTTCAATGTTAATTTTTAGTTTATTTCCATTTAACTATTTCCTATATCCAAATCCTCATTGACCAATCCTCCTAATATCTCAGCATATTTTGCTGTATAGATTAGCATCGTATCATCAACAAAAATTTTATAGTCAGCTTTAATATTTGCAAATTGCATATTATGTACATACAATAAATATAACGTGGGACTCAGAACTGACCCTTGTGGCAGAATTGACCCACTCCTATAGTTATGGCACCTTCATTGCTACAAACACCATTAACTTTAGTTTTGACATATCTGTTTTCCAAATAAGCTATTAGTAGTTCATGGAGCAGACCTGTAGTTCTAATTTCGTGTATTCTGCTCAACAATGTTTTATGGTTCACTGTGTCAAATGCCTTGCTCAGATCAACAAAGACTGAGCAGACATAGTTCCCCTTATCAAGATTTTCAATAATTGAATCATTAATTGCTACATCAGTGCCATGCAATTTTTGAAAGCCAAATTGGTTGATGTCAAATCCGCATGAACATTTAATAAATTCACATATTCTTTTATTAATTATTTTTTCGAATATTTTACTCATACAGCTGGTAAGTGATATAGGCCGATAATTAGATGTATACAAAGGAGGGCCACTTTTGTATATTGGAATCACAGTATGTACTATATTTTAATGAATTAGGATAAATTCCTGTGCGAAAACTATCATTAACAAAGTTAATAATTATCGGATATATTATATTAGCTACAGCTTTTAAGTCTTTTGCTGCAATGTTATCAGAGCCAGGTGAATTGTCTTTCAGATCCATTATAACATTATACACTTCTTTTTCATTCTTAGGTATCAGGAACATGGAACTTACATTTACTCGATTTTTTACAATATTTTCTTCTTTGTATTTTGTCAGCTAATTTTTTTCCAACATTACTAATATACTCATTAAAGCCATTAGCAATGTCTTTGCTATTATTTAACAGTTCATCACTTTATTGTATTTCCTTAATTATTATGATACAATCCGATTTTTGGTTTACTATTTCAAAATTCAAAACATTCCAAATCTTTCTAGTATTTGTAGCAGCTGCTTGCAATTTTCTATTAAAATAACTTTGTTTTACTTTCTTTATCTCTGCATTCACCTTATTTTTTAACACATTATAATTTCTCTTACACTCCACACTGTTAGGGTACTGCTTATGTTCCTTAAACAAACTATTTTCATGTTTTATTAATTTTAATATTTCTTTCGACATCCAGTGATTATTTTTTCTAATTCTTATGTTCTTAACACTTGTACCTTTGAAATAATTTATTGCTTCTACCAATTTATCAATGTTAAATGATTATTGCCTTTGAAATAATTTATTGCTTCTACCAATTTATCAATGTTTACGCAATTATACTCACGCAAGTGATTTTCCAGCAGATATGAATATTTAGCATAGTTTGTCCTCGTTACTTGTTTGTACACCATCGCTTCTAGTTTTCTAGTTTTAAAGTACTGCTTTAATTTCAACACATATTGTTTTATGATCTAAGTTTGGAAAATGATGCATAATGATATCAAATCCAAATCGATCAGTGTTAAGGTCTGAAGAACATTCTGCTTACATCCGTTTCAAAGAGTAAATCAATGTTAGTATCACCAACAGGTGGACATAGGTGTTCTATAAATGTCTTATTGTTTTCAGAAGGTCTTTTGTAGCACACTGCCATATTAATAGTAGGCTTGATATCTTCCAAAGAAATTACTTTACTATTAAAAGATTTCGATATTTCCAAAACTTTGTGACTAATATCCTGCTTTACATATATTGCACACCCATCTCCTCTGCTCAAGCTGTTAGAGATAAAAGATGCTGAAATGCCCAGGAATATTGAAGTTTTTTTCTTCTTCTGAGTATAATAAAGTTTCCCCAACCATGATTATATCAGTTTTTAATTTTATAAACGCTTCTATTCCATTTAGATTTTTCCTCAAGCTTCTAGCATTACAATGCACCATTTTCATATTCAATAGTTTATCCAGCGTCATGATTTTCCAATCAAATAGTTTTTCCATGATGCTCTAATTCTCTGCAGATGCTCCCTGTATTGATTTTGCACATGTCTCTTGAAATAAGCTAGATCCTGTTCCTTTCTTGTGGTTTAATAATAATTAAAGTATAAGTTTGAATGTTAATGATAGTTATTCGACAGTCCTTCTTGGTGTATAAGTACTTTTAGACCAGTTTGCGTCATTTCTTCATAACATGTATCATCATTGTCATGGAAATAAGCCAGAAACAATCTAACATTGTTGTATATTCTGTGTTCTCTAAATTGAGCATAAATATTATGACCAGATGAAATAGCATTTCCTGTAAATCGGTGAAATGAAACGGATTTCTTGTTGATCACTTCAAGTTGGTTTCCATCTTTAGCTATATCTTTATTATTTTGATTATTATTCCATCTTTAGTATTATTTTGATTATTATTATCATCATTTTGAATCTGATCATCTTTCTTATCGGAATCTGTTTCTATAAGGCATTCATTTTTAGAGTTACATATATTATTTTTACTATTATTAACTTCAATTGTGCAAGATTTATTATTGGCACTTTTCTTCTTTTTGAAAGTTAATAATTTGAGTATAACACTGCTTTTTTTACAGTTGGCAGATTTTCTTAATAGATTCCTCTGTTTTCGATTCAATTTTTTTTACAATACCCAATTTATTTTCTTTTTTATTATTATTATTGTTATTATTATTAATATATTTATTGTTAGAATTATTTGTATTATTATTATTATTTAATAATATTATTATCATTAATATTAGTATGTTCACTACTCAATCCAAAGAAATTGAGATTTGGTTTTCTCTCTCAACTATCATTGATTGCTAATATCCAATTTTTTGTTTTGCTTAACTTTCTCTAGTAAACTGGACACGTTACACTGAAAGTTTTATGATCAACGTTTAAGCCAAGCTTAAGTGTTTCATTAACTTTTAAACAATTAATATATTTGTTAACTTCATCTTTATCATAATCTTTACGTTTGTGGTTTTGATGGCATTTGCTGCATGTTTGCTTTTCGGTAAAATTTACGGCTTTGTGATTTAACGCCTTACATTTGTGGCATCGTAGAACTCTCGAAGCATCGAAAATTTTACAATGCTCAAATTCTATTGATACCTTTAAATTTTCAATCACTTTTCGGAAAGATTCTTTATCAATTTCTATTATTGTAATGTATGGTGGATATTATAAAAGATGATAAATCAATACGGTACTGTGTGATCTTCTATTAGAGGTTGGCCTATGACATAGTGTAGTTCCGTAATTGATTTGGATAATTTTTAGTGCATTATCCAATGCACTTTTTCAAACATTTAGGCGTGTTGCGCCGCTATCCAGTTTTAAAGAAATAAACCAATTATTTCCTTTATTGGCAAAGCCAAGATTAACATTATTTTTATTTTACCAAAAACCCTTGGTATTTATACTTTTTTTCAATTACAAATACATATAATTTTATTACTATAAAGATTACTAATTTCTACTAATACAATTAATATTACACAAATTAGTTCTTACATTAAAAATTTGGTTCTAGTTACTTTAACCCAAATTTATTTATATATTGGTATACTACAAATAATAATTCACATAGTGCATTCCAAGAACCTCTTTTTTTGAAAGAATAGAAAATAACTTTTTATTTTGTATTTAAGCATTATAGTTTACAAGTACAAATTCTTTTTATTTTATTTTTGTTAAAATTATTTTGAATTTTTTATTTTTTTTTTTTATTTTTAAATGAAAAATTGTATTATTAAAATATTTTTTTTTTTTTTCTTACATTTATCTTTATTTTGATTAATTTTAAAGTAATATTTATTTTAGAGTTAATAAGTATTTTATTTATTTTAATATTATTATTTTCAATACCTAGTAAAATGTTTTTCTTTATAATGTGAAGCACAACTATTTTAATTTGATATGTCAATTAATTTATAAACTAATTTAAAAAAAAAACGAGGAAGTGTGTAGTAGAGTAGACTGTGTCAACTCTGGGATACCCGTATGACCGTAAAATATACATTATATCATCCGGTTAATTACTTTTGGCAAAATTTCAAACATTCAGCTTTATTAGGTGTAGAGTAATGCTCATATAAAAGAAGGAGTTGTAAGGCAGCTACTCGAACCTTTTGCAGTAGACCAACCAAATTTTGCAGTAACCTTGGCCATTACACTAAACTATTTTTGGCAAAATTTTAGACACCCAGCTTCATTTGATGTAGTGTAATGCTCATATAAAAGAAGGAGTTGTATGGCAGCTACTCGAACCCTCAGCAGTAGACCAACTAAATTTGGCAGTAACTTTGGCCATTACACTAAACTATTTTTTGCAAAATTTCAGACACCCAGCTTCATCAGGTGTAGTGTAAAGCTCATATAAAAGAAGGAGTTGTATGGCAGCTACTCGAACCCTCTGCAGTAGACCAACCAAATTTTGCAGTAACTTTGGCCATTATACTAAACTACTTTTGGCAAAATTTCAGACACGTAGCTTCCATAGGTATAGAGTAATGCTCATATAAAATTAGAAGTTGTATGGCAGGTACTCGAACCCGTGGACCAAAATGGCTGAATTTAAATAGCGATTCCGTTTTTTGCATAAAAACTAATTTGTGAAAATTTAATAATCCTAGCTCCTTTACTTTTTGAGTTATCGTGATGACGGACGGACACACATAACTAAATCAATTTATTTTTCAATTCTAATACGATCCATATACTTGAGTCTATATCTACCCCCCCTCCTTCTCTGCGTCACAAACGTAATGGCAAATTTATTATACCCTTGGACTATATAGTCATACGGGTATAAAAAAATGTTATTGTATGTCTTTAAAAAATTATATATTTTTTTTTTTTTTTGTATTACTTAATATTGTGATATTTCAATGTCTTTTAAATTACATAAATCTTTTTTTTCTTTTTGCTTTTAGCAAATAATTTATTATTTATAATTGATGTAGGTTAGTATCGTTAGAATGAAAAAAAAAAAATCCTTTCTATATAATTTCTGTAAATTTCTTTAGCATATTGTTATGTATTTCTTTGGTTTTCCCGTTCATTTCTACAATCGAATTTACGTTATTTTGTTTAATAATTTTGTACGGGCCTTGATAAGGTTCTTGATGTTTTTTTCTATTACCTAACTTAACTAATACTAAGTCTCCTACCTTAAAATTTGAAGGATTGACATTTTCGTCAAATTTTTCCTTCCTATCTATTTTTACTTTATTTATAATCTCTCGTGTTCTATTTATAGATTCACGGAGTCTAACTTTTAATTCATTATTATAATCATGTAAATTATACACAGGATTTTTAATGTCATTTGGTAAATATGCAATTTTTCCAAATACTAATTCGTATGGTGTGTAAATTGTGTAGTAAGGTATCCATTTGTCCCAGTCATTGTCATTTGAAAATGCAAGTAGAAATTCATTTAAAACTCTATGGTTCGGTTCAATTGAACCTAAAGTTTGGTGGTGATATGGAGTTGAAAATTTTTGTTCAATATTAAAACTTTTACAAATATTGTCCATTAATTCATTAATGAATTCAGTACCTCTATTTGATTTTAATATTTTGAAACATCCATATTTAAGAATGAATTGTTCTACCAGTGTTTTAGCTACTGTAACGGCTTCTTTTGTTTCCATTGGATAAGCTACTGCATATTTTGTCAAGTCACATTGTATTGTTAATATATATCTAAAATTATTAGACATTCTTAACGATCCGACTGTATCTATAGATACTATTTCAAAACTTATCACCATTTTTTACCATTATACGCACACCATTATAAGCACATAGTTTGCAATTAGAAATGTACTTATTTACCATTTTAGACATGTTTTTCCAAATATATCTTTGTTTTAATTTTATGACGGTTTTTCTTATTCCCAAATGCCCTCCGTGTGGTGCATTATGGTATTCATCAATTAATTTATATTGCATAATAGCATCATTTATTTTCTGTGGGGGTATATATATAAGTATGTTAGTGGAAAAGTGATTCATATTATTTTTATTATTCAATATATTTTTCTGCAGATTATTATATAAATTTTTAAATTCCATTTTCGGAATATACTGGAATATATCATCAATATCACTTAATGCAAGCTTGCTTATTTTTAAATTGTATATTTCAGATAATAGCTTCTCAACTGTCGAAACGGATTTCGCATGATTATCACTACATCTTACTAATACTTCATTTTTAATTTTATTTATTTTAGGTACCTTAATATTTGAATCAACTATAAATTTTAATTTTATTAAATTTTTGACGTCAGATATGGACGCACAGTCCCAGATATGAAGTTGCGCAGGCTTCGGTTGAAAACTGTCATCCCTTTTATTTTTATCATTTTTATTATTATCAATGCCTCTATTTTTTATAGCAGACATCCCCCTAGTCATCACTAACAACTTTTTCACGGATTCATCATTATTTTTCGGAATCATACTCTGAAGTATGTCCGAGTCAATTTTTATTCTAGACAACGCATCAGCGTTAGTATTTATTGTTCCCTGCTTGTAAATTATTTCGAAATCATAATCGGATAAATCTAGTCTTATTCTTGTTAATTTTGAAGATGGATTTTTGTGTGAAAAGAGCGAAACTAAAGGTCTGTGATCTGTGACCACAATAAATTTTCTACCGTAAAGGTAAGGTCTAAAAAAATTTATTCCCCAATGAATCGCTAATAGCTCTTTTTCTATAATTGGTTTGTTAATTTCATGTTTATTTAAAGATTTACTTGCATAAGAGATAGATAAGTCATTTCCTATTTCTCCTTGCGAAAGAACTGCGCCCAGTGCAAAATCTGAAGCATCAGTTGTAAGTACAAAAGTTTTTTCAAAATTAGGATATTGTAAAATAGGTGGACTCATTAATTTATTTTTTAAAGTTATAAATGCATTTTATCATTCATTTGACCATATTAATGGTTGATTTTTCTTTAATAACGAATTTAGACATTTAGCTGTTTCTGCAAAATTTGCATTAAATCTTCTGTAATAATTGCAGAAAGCTACAAATAGTCTAACTTCGTCAGCATTTTTGGGTACCGGGTATTCTTTTATTGCTTTATGTTTTGCGGGATCGGTTTTTATACCTTCGCTTGTTATCAAATGTCCCAAGTACACAACTTCGGGTTTTAAAAAACAACATTTATTTGGATTTAGTTTTAGGTTGTATTTATTTAATCTTTCAAAAGTTTTTATTAAATTTTCATTATGATTTTTTATACTACAACCAAAAACAATTATGTCATCGACATAAAGAAAAGCATTTGAATTTAAACCGGTTAATGCTATAGTCAGCATTCTTTGAAAGCTGTTTGATGAAATTTTTAGATTTTTTTTGAAAATGACCATCTTGGGTCGAAAATGCGGTTAGTGGTCCAGAGTCCTTATTTAGTTTATTTTAATGAAAAGAACTAATCATGTCTAAAGTTGAAAAGTATTTGGCTCTTCCTAATTTGTCGAGAACGTCTTCCAAACGCGTTAAAAGAAATTTGTCATTTACTATTTTATCGTTTAGTTTACGAAAATCAACTACTAAACGCCATTTCTTTTCATCATTAGTACTTTTTTTTAGGTACTAGTAATAATGGTGAGTTGTAAGGGCTTATAGATGGTTCTATTAAGTCATCATCTAATAATTTTTGAACTTGTTTCTTGATTTCCTCTTGTTGTGATTGAGGTAATCTGTAATTCTTTATATATACCGGATTATTGTCTACGGTATTTAAATTTTGAGTATAAAAATTATTTGTAGATAGTGGTTCATTATCTAAATGGAAAATATTATGATATTTTTCAAATATTTTTAACAAAGTATCCTTTGCATGAACATCATTTGTTTCAATATTTATTAGTTTTACGATTTCTTCTGATCGTTTTTTATCTTTTGTTATTGTTTTTGTATTGACTAAAATGTCATATTGTTTTAAAGAATTACATTGGATTTTAATTTCACAATCAAGTACTTTTACTTCATGGTTATTGGTGTTCAAAATTTTTATGTGACTAATCCCTTTACATGGTATGATCGTATTGGCTATAAATACACCATCTTTTATTTCTTTATTTAAGACTATACTATCTTCTTTAATATTAATTTTTATTGGATGTATGATTTCACTTCTAGCGGGAATTGTAATATGTTTTATGTTGAAAGGTCTAGTTCTAATTGGAATGGTTATTTCTTCTTCATTGATATCTAATGTTAAAGTATACGTTTCATAGTCTATTTTACACATATACTTTATTAAGAAGTCTCTACCAATTACACCGTCAGTAGATATTGGAAAATTTTCATCTACAAGATGAAAAGTATTATATATGAATTAATTAGAAATATCTAGTTTTATATTTATTGTACCGAGTGAGCATACTTCTTCACTCGTTATACCTGTTAATTTACATTTTGCTCTTTCGTTAATTTCGTATGAGCTATTATTCGACTGACAATTTTCTTTAAAAATTGATATGTCAGCACCTGTGTCTATTAAAAATTTTAAATCTTTATTATTATATCTTAAAATTATAAAGTTTGTCAAATCATGATTAAAATTATATATCTTTAATGGAGAGAATATCCGATCAGTTGAATTTTCTATTAAACTGTCGGTCCTTCTATACCTAAAAAATAGTTTTGGTTTTGGTCCTCTTCTTGGTTATTTATTATATTTATTCTCCTAGAGTTATTATTATTGTTCCTGTTCCTATTAAAATTATTTCTATTATTTTAATTATTTTAATTATTTCTGTTGAAGTTGTTATTATTATTGTTTCTATTGGAATTATTGTTATTATTGTTATTCCTATTAAAATTATTGTTATTATAATTATTCCTGTCAGAATTTTTGTTCCTATTATTATTTCTAAAATTGTTATTCCTATTGTAGTTGTTATTATTAAAATTGTTGTTATAGTTGAAATTAATATTTATATTCCTATTGTTATTATAGTTTTTGCGACTATTAAAATTGTATACCTTGCTTTGGTTTTGTTCATTACTAGTATCCAACTCCAAAGCAAGATTTACAGCTTCCGTGAAACTCTTTGCTTGTGAAGCAAAAATGGTACCTTTATTTGGTTCGTTTAAACCATTTTTAAACACAAAAAGTGCATTTTTTTCATTTAATTTTGTTACAACATCTTTTTCTTGTGTTGTAGCAGTTGTACCTAGTGATTCGATTTGCAATTGATTCAAATCAGCCGTTAGGGATAATATTTTTTCTTTATACGAGTGTATAGAGAAATTATTTTGCTTTATATTATTGAATAAATTTGGTATTTGAGGAACCGTTTTGGTGCATTTATATCTTGAATTTAAAGCATTTTTTAAATCGGAATAGGTCGTTATTTCGGGAGTTGAACCAATGGCAGTTCTCACGTTATTACTGAGTTTCACATTTATAACAAATTTAATTAGTGTTGCTTGACCAACTACAGATAATATATCATCTGCAAAATGGTTAAGAATGAATGGTGTTCCTTGGAATCTCCTTTAAAAATAGGAATTGCTTTACTGGCAGTATCTAAATTAAACTCTGACATGTTTGAATCTATGTTTGGGTCAGGAATAGTTGGATTAGGGTTAGGATTTTCGTAGTACTGTAACTGTTGATTTAAAATTTCCTTAGTCTTGTCATATAATCTTTCAAATGAAAGAGTTATAGTTACTTGTTCATCTTTTTCTATTGCTAAAATTTCTTTTTCAAATTTTAATTTCAATTTTGCTATAATGCTAATTTTTTCTTCTATTGTCTTTTTGGCTAGCAATCTATTATTATACCCTACACCTATAGAATAGGTAAAGGGGTATTATACTTTGGTATGGTGTTTGTAACCCTAAAGGAAGCGAGCTAGATATGGAAAAGAAAAGTATATATATTTGTGATCAGCGTGACCGCCTTAGTCGATATAGCCATGTCCATCCGTCCGTTTGTCCGTCCGCGCCCGTCCGTAGGCACGATAACTCAAAAAATAATGGAGCTATCTTGATGAAATTTTAACTGTAGGTTACTAGGACTGAAAGTACGGCGGGGATTGCATATGGGCGAAATCGGCCCATGGGTTCGGATTTTGGACCTTTTAATCGATCGAAGGGCTAACGAACATATATAAAAAATCACGATAACTCAACAACTAATGACGCTATCTTCATCAAATTTGTGCTGTAGGTTACTAGTAATGAAACTACTTCGGGGATTGCGTAAGGTCGGGATTGGACCATGAGTTCGGAACCTAGAACTTTTTGATCGAATTTAGGCCAAAAGAGCATAACTCCGAAACCAATGAAGATGGAACCTCCAAATTTGGTATCAGGGTGTCCCTTCCTATTTCCTAAGTGTATTGAGAATTTGGGCCCCATTGGAGTAGTGGGTCGGGGACCAGCCACACATTTCCGAAGACCTTAAAGCATATCTTTAAAATTAATAAAGATAACTTGAAAAAATGTAGAAGCTTCCAATTTGCCACAAGGGTGTTCTTTACTATCTCTTGCGTGTTCCCTTAATTTGGGATCAATTGGAGAGGTGGTTCAGTACCCCTCTCAGACCTCCCAAGTTTTAAAAGCTTATAATCGAAATTACTAAAAATAGTTACTTAAAATTAAGATAGACCGTTCAAATTGTGTACAAGGGTTAACTAGTACTATAAGTAAAGCGCGGGCTGTATAAGGGCGAAATCAGCCCATGGGTTCGGATTCTGGACCTTTTAGTCGGTGTCAGGGATAACGAACATATATTAAAAATCACGATAACTCAACAACTAATGAGTCTATCTTCATGAAATTTGTGCTGTAGGTTATTGGTAATGAAACTACGACGGTGATTACGTACGGTGAGGATTGGACAATGGGTTCGGAACTGAGAACTTTTTGATCGAATTTAGGCCAAACTAGCGTAATTCCGAAACCAATGAAGATATAACCTCCAAATTTGGTATCAGGGTGTCCCTTGCTATTGCGAAAGTGTCTTTGAAATTTGGGCCCCATTGGACTAGTGGGTCGGGGACCAGCCACTCAGTTCCGAGGACCTTAAAGCATATTTTCGAAATTAATAAAAATAGTAACTTGAAACAAATGTAGAAGCTTCAAATTTGGCACAGGGTGTTCTTTACTATTTCTTCCGTGCGCCCCTAATTTAAGATCATTTGGAGTGGTGGTTCAGGACCTCTCTTAGACACCCAAATCTGTAAAAGCTTATCATCGAAATTAATAAAACTAGTAACTTGAAATTAAGATAGAACGTTCCAATTGTATACAAGGGTTAACTAGTATTGAAAGTATGACGGGACTGCATATGGGCGAAATCGTACCATGGTTTTGGGTTCTGGAACCTTTGGAAAGTTCAAGGGCTAACGAACATATATCTTAAAAGCAGTATAAATTAAAAAATAATACCGCTATTCTGATCAAATTTAAACTCTAGGTTACTAGTAATGAAAGCATCATGGAAATTGGTTCTGGTTGAGTTTAATTTCGAAGCCAAAAAATATATTTCCTATTTCCTATGTGTCCCCGAAATTTTGACTTAATCGTAGTGGATCAGCTATGTTCAAAGTTACTTGCTGCATTTAGGTAAAATTTATTTTTATATTTAAATGAATTATATGAAAAGGTCTAAATTTGTAATTGTATTTTAGAAATACATTTATTGCATATTTTGCGTTTATAAGCTTTTCTATTAGGTATATAAACTAACCATTTAAAATAATTGCAATTTTGAAAAATATGGATTATTAAAAATATTATGCTTTGATTAGCTTTAATATATTATCTTTGTTGAATTGATTGTACCTTTGCATGTTGTTGACAAATTTTTATTATAGTTGTTTCTATTATTATTAATATTATTATTATTATCAAAGTTGTTATTGTAGTTGTTGTTATAACAATTCCTTCTAAAGTTTTTCTGTCCGTTAAATTGGCATCTAAAATTATTTGCTATAAAATGCATAATGTTGCTATCATTTTCTGATGCTAATTGAATAGCCTCTGCAAAACTCTTTGGTTTTGCTGGTAAAATTATTGTTCTATTCAATCCATTTCAGTGGTTAGAGTGCCGACTTTCATGCGAGAGGCCCCGGGTCCGAATCCCAGTGAAAGTGAAAAAAACTTTTATCTCGTTTTCAACTCGACTCAGCTACCATTCGTCTTTTGGGTTCAAATTAATGGCTTAATTAATAATTAATAATTATATATCTTTAATAATAAATAAATAAATATAACAATATAAACAAATACAAAATGTAAACAAATATTTCAATTAAATAATATAACTCACTGATATAGAATACCATATAATTTAAGTACAAAATTATTACAATATAAACAAAAATAGAACTGTATTTATTGAAAATCTAAGACATTTATACATGTTACAAGGCGTAGTACTATCTCAGGTTTAAATTGTATGTGGAATTCATTTGATCAGTTCTAATATATGAATATATCTCCCCTGTTCCGACGTTGGTAGTTGGTCATTTAATTTTATTATAATGTTTCTGTGCTTTTCATCTTGTTCAGTTATTTGTAGCTCATTGAATTGAGCAATTAGCATTTCTATCTTTTATGCAAATGAACTAACATCCTGATTGCCTTGTACCAATCTTGTTAATTCATTCTGAATTTTTGCTGGATTTTTCTTTGATTTGAAATTTGTATTTAATATTTCCTTCAATTTATCAATTGTGTTTATTTATACCTCAGTTATCAGTTTGTACTTTACTTTTTATCACACAATTTGGTAGCTAGTATAAATTTTAATAATTTTTCTTTTTCAGAATCATCTTTTAATGTATCTGCATAAAATTCAATAAGACCTATAAAGTTCGAAAGATGCTTAATCTCTCCTTCGAATTAATTGCACAACTTTTATGGCTGTTGTTCAAAATTTGCTATGTTGTCTGTTTTTATTTCAATCTTTGGCTTAAGATATATAGTTATTTGTCTTATTATTTCTTTCAATTTCAAATTTAGTTGAAAGTCACTTTTCCTATTTTGCTCATAAAAATCCCAAGAGTCTTTTATCTCTCGTTGTTTATCATCTATGAATATTTGTGAATATGTTCTATTTGAACTCTTTTTTAGGGTTTTTAACAAATCTGTCAGTCTATTTACCTTACTGTCTATTCAATTTAAAAACAAATTTTTCTTTTTATATTTTACATTAAATTTTAATAAAACAACACTTTTAATTAAATGATTTTCAGTTTTCAAAAAAACAATTATTTTAATTACTTTCAAAATATTTTTACTTATCATAAATTTTATTTTTCAATTATTTTAATTTGACATTTTTATTTTAAAGAATTTTACTTATATAATATTTTTCAATTCAAAATTTTTATTATAAGAAAGTTAATAGTTAATATTTATATTTTAGATTAAAACCAAAATTTTATATTGTTGTTAAACGTTTAGCTCGCTTCACTGCTTTTTTGTTGATCCATTATTTGATAATTTCGTATATAAAAATAATTGTAGATGTTGTAAGGACTTCCTTCAATATCTCTTCTGTTTGTAAGTTTATTTGCTGAACCACTGTTGATGATGATTCACCAGAAAACCATCCCATGATGAGTTTATTTGAGTAAGTCTGTTCTTCTTATTTTTAATTTTTTAATTTTTCTTACAGTTTCTGTTTTCTGTTTGTTCTCTAATGATATAGTATATGGTAGACTACTATATAATCTTCTCATTTCTCTGCGTCTTTGGAATTTCTTACCACCTCTTCTCCTCTTTTTCAGTTGAACTATCTGCTTGTACTCGTCAATTGTTATCTTGTTTTTGTTGTTGTTAATTTCTTCTGTTACATTTACTGTCCTTTTGTCTTTTTAATTTCGTCTTGTATTGTTTGGATTTGGGCTGTTAGCTCTGTAACAAAAATAGAACTGTATTTATTGAAAATCTAAGACATTTATACATGTTACAAGGCGTAGTACTATCTCAGGTTTAAATTGTATGTGGAATTCATTTGATCAGTTCTAATATATGAATATATCTCCCCTGTTCCGACATGCACATATATAGTCAGGCTGTTTAGCCTATCACAGTGAACAGTTAGCACGTAAAAGTGCCAAAAAACAAAAAAAAAAATTTGTTAGGATCTAATTGGTCATTTAATTTTATTATAATGTTTCTGTGGTTTTAATCTTGTTCAGTTATTTGTAGCTCATTGAATTGAGCAATTAGCATTTCTATCTTTTATGCAAATGAACTAACATCCTGATTGCCTTGTACCAATCTTGTTAATTCATTCTGAATTTTTGCTGGATTTTTCTTTGATTTGAAATTTGTATTTAATATTTCCTTCAATTTATCAATTGTGTTTATTTATACCTCAGTTATCAGTTTGTACTTTACTTTTTATCACACAATTTGGTAGCTAGTATAAATTTTAATAATTTTTCTTTTTCAGAATCATCTTTTAATGTATCTGCATAAAATTCAATAAGACCTATAAAGTTCGAAAGATGCTTAATCTCTCCTTCGAATTAATTGCACAACTTTTATGGCTGTTGTTCAAAATTTGCTATGTTGTCTGTTTTTATTTCAATCTTTGGCTTAAGATATATAGATTTGTCTTATTATTTCTTTCAATTTCAAATTTAGTTGAAAGTCACTTTTCCTATTTTGCTCATAAAAATCCCAAGAGTCTTTTATCTCTCGTTGTTTATCATCTATGAATATTTGTGAATATGTTCTATTTGAACTCTTTTTTAGGGTTTAACAAATCTGTCAGTCTATTTACCTTACTGTCTATTCAATTTAAAAACAAATTTTTCTTTTTATATTTTACATTAAATTTTAATAAAACAACACTTTTAATTAAATGATTTTCAGTTTTCAAAAAAACAATTATTTTAATTACTTTCAAAATATTTTTACTTATCATAAATTTTATTTTTCAATTATTTTAATTTGACATTTTTATTTTAAAGAATTTTACTTATATAATATTTTTCAATTCAAAATTTTTATTATAAGAAAGTTAATAGTTAATATTTATATTTTAGATTAAAACCAAAATTTTATATTGTTGTTAAACGTTTAGCTCGCTTCACTGCTTTTTTGTTGATCCATTATTTGATAATTTCGTATATAAAAATAATTGTAGATGTTGTAAGGACTTCCTTCAATATCTCTTCTGTTTGTAAGTTTATTTGCTGAACCACTGTTGATGATGATTCACCAGAAAACCATCCCATGATGAGTTTATTTGAGTAAGTCTGTTCTTCTTATTTTTAATTTTTTAATTTTTCTTACAGTTTCTGTTTTCTGTTTGTTCTCTAATGATATAGTATATGGTAGACTACTATATAATCTTCTCATTTCTCTGCGTCTTTGGAATTTCTTACCACCTCTTCTCCTCTTTTTCAGTTGAACTATCTGCTTGTACTCGTCAATTGTTATCTTGTTTTTGTTGTTGTTAATTTCTTCTGTTACATTTACTGTCCTTTTGTCTTTTTAATTTCGTCTTGTATTGTTTGGATTTGGACTGTTAGCTCTGTAACAAAAATAGAACTGTATTTATTGAAAATCTAAGACATTTATACATGTTACAAGGCGTAGTACTATCTCAGGTTTAAATTGTATGTGGAATTCATTTGATCAGTTCTATTATATGAATATATCTCCCCTGTTCCGACATGCACATATATAGTCAGGCTGTTTAGCCTATCACAGTGAACAGTTAGCACGTAAAAGTGCCAAAAAAAAAAAAAAAAATTTGTTAGGATCTAATTGGTCATTTAATTTTATTATAATGTTTCTGTGGTTTTAATCTTGTTCAGTTATTTGTAGCTCATTGAATTGAGCAATTAGCATTTCTATCTTTTATGCAAATGAACTAACATCCTGATTGCCTTGTACCAATCTTGTTAATTCATTCTGAATTTTTGCTGGATTTTTCTTTGATTTGAAATTTGTATTTAATATTTCCTTCAATTTATCAATTGTGTTTATTTATACCTCAGTTATCAGTTTGTACTTTACTTTTTATCACACAATTTGGTAGCTAGTATAAATTTTAATAATTTTTCTTTTTCAGAATCATCTTTTAATGTATCTGCATAAAATTCAATAAGACCTATAAAGTTCGAAAGATGCTTAATCTCTCCTTCGAATTAATTGCACAACTTTTATGGCTGTTGTTCAAAATTTGCTATGTTGTCTGTTTTTATTTCAATCTTTGGCTTAAGATATATAGTTGGGTCATTGCCAACGAAAATGTCTTTCGGTCTTAAAATTTGAAATAATAAAACTAATTTTTTTTAAAGTCTTAAATATTGGAAACTATACTACAATTATTATTTTACTTAGATATAAAAATTGGAACCTTTTATAAAAGTAGTTAGCGAAATATATAACATTTTAGAGAATTTTTACATGAGTGTTATCTTTAAATCCATACATATACTGATGTAACACTCATGTTTTTTTTTACGATATATTCTAATTACGGATATTGTAATATCAAAATACAAAAATTGATAATGCAAAAAGTTTTGTTTCGCACTTATTGTATTTAATTTGCATTCAATTTAATTTATATATTTAAACATATTTAAAAAAAAATACGTAACACTCATGTTTTATTTTTTGTAATTACCATACTCAAAAGTTTTAATTATCGAAATCTTTACTTTTACAAAACAAATTTTTATATCACAATTTATATTAAGATCTAAATAGTTTAAATTTATCTATGCACTATTCTTAAATATTTATATTTAATATTTTATTAGATTTTTGTAATATTCTCTAAAAACGTAACACTCATGTTATGCAGTTGAGACAAAATTAAAATGCAAAAAAAATGACTAATAGGAAAAGACAATAAGATAATTATAAATATGCATAAAATGTAGATAACATAATTATTACGATGTAGTTATTAATTTTTATACCTTAGAACAACAATAAGTTTTTTTTTTATAAAATATATTGAAAATTTTGATGGAGACAAATTATTTTACATGAGAGTAATGTGGGAAGTGTAAAAAGATAAGAGTAAACTGGAATTTAAAATTTTGAAATTTTGTCGTTACATTGTTTTTTTTTATTGAATGCATCAAACTTTACAATTTAACTATTGTTTGTGTGTATAGTTATATATTTTTAGTAATTTATAAAACGATAAACTTGAGAGACACGAAAAAGACGTTTTAATTGGCAATGACCCAGTTATTTGTCTTATTATTTCTTTCAATTTCAAATTTAGTTGAAAGTCACTTTTCCTATTTTGCTCATAAAAATCCCAAGAGTCTTTTATCTCTCGTTGTTTATCATCTATGAATATTTGTGAATATGTTCTATTTGAACTCTTTTTTAGGGTTTAACAAATCTGTCAGTCTATTTACCTTACTGTCTATTCAATTTAAAAACAAATTTTTCTTTTTATATTTTACATTAAATTTTAATAAAACAACACTTTTAATTAAATGATTTTCAGTTTTCAAAAAAACAATTATTTTAATTACTTTCAAAATATTTTTACTTATCATAAATTTTATTTTTCAATTATTTTAATTTGACATTTTTATTTTAAAGAATTTTACTTATATAATATTTTTCAATTCAAAATTTTTATTATAAGAAAGTTAATAGTTAATATTTATATTTTAGATTAAAACCAAAATTTTATATTGTTGTTAAACGTTTAGCTCGCTTCACTGCTTTTTTGTTGATCCATTATTTGATAATTTCGTATATAAAAATAATTGTAGATGTTGTAAGGACTTCCTTCAATATCTCTTCTGTTTGTAAGTTTATTTGCTGAACCACTGTTGATGATGATTCACCAGAAAACCATCCCATGATGAGTTTATTTGTGTAAGTCTGTTCTTCTTATTTTTAATTTTTTAATTTTTCTTACAGTTTCTGTTTTCTGTTTGTTCACAGTTTCTGTTTTCTGTTTCTATAGTATACGGTAGACTACTATATATTTTTCTCATTTCTCTGCGTCTTTGGAATTTCTTACCACCTCTTCCCCTCTTTTTCAGTTGAACTGTCTGCTTGTACTTGTCAATTGTTATCTTGTTTTTGTTGTTGTTAATTTCTTCTGTTACATTTACTGTCCTTTTGTCTTTTTAATTTCGTCTTGTATTGTTTGAATTTGGGCTGTGAGCTCTGTGTATCTTCGGCGAAACTCCTTTTCTGTCTCTATTTTCATTGGAAAATGTCCAAAAATTGTGATTTCTGTTAATCTTCGAATTGGGCTGTTGTGAACCGTTGTCGTTGTTCACTGCACTATATTCCTGTTAAGTGCCCTAACACTTTCTGATCAGCCAAGTTAATTGCTGATGCAAAAAGTTTTTTCTCTTTTTTAAGATAATCTTGCTCAGGGCCAGCGCTTTCATATGCACAGTATGCTCAGTAAAACAGGGCTAGAATTTAAGGGCGGCAAATTTTCAATTAAAATTAAAAAAAAAATTTTTATCAACAAAAAATTATATAAAAACGAGGAAGAGTGTAGTAGAGTAGACTGTGTCAACTCTGGGATACCCGTATGACCGTTATATAAACATTATATCATTATTATTATAAACATTAATTACTTTTGGCAAAATTTCAAACATACCAGCTTTATTAGGTGAAATATAATGCTCATATAAAAGAAGAAGTTGTACGGCAGCTACTCGAACCCTCTGCAGTAGACCAACTAAATTTTGCAGTAACTTTGGCCATTACACTAAACAATTTTTGGCAAAATTTCAGACACCCAACATCAATAGGTATAGAGTAATGCTCATATAAAAGAAGGAGTTGTATGGCAGCTACTCGAACTCATTGCAACAAAGCAACCAAATTTTATAAATTTGCCATAAAACTAAACTACTTTTGCCAAAATTTCAGACACGTAGCTGTAATAGGTACAGAGAAATACTCATATAAAAAAAGAAGTTGTACGGCAGCCACCCCAACCCATGGACCAAAATGGCTGGATTTAAATAGCGATGACGGCTATTGCAAAAAAACGAATTTGCGAAAATTTCAAGATCATAACTCCTTTAGTTTTTGAGTTATCGTGCGGACGGACGGATAGACGGACATACATAGCTAAATCGATTTTTTTTCCGATTCTGATCCGATCCATACACTTGACTTTATATCTATCCCCCCCCTCCTTCTCTGCGTCACAAACGTAATGGCAAATTTATTATACCCTTTGACTATATAGTTATACGGGTATAATAAGTCTTGAAAAATTTTTTAATCTAATATATAAAGACGATAATTTGTTTGTTTATTTGTTTGTTTGTCCAGGATTCACGTGAAAACCACTGGGCCGATTGTCCGGGGGGTGACAAAGGCTATGTCACATTTTTATAAGTCAACTGTTTGCGGATTTAGAGCCGTTTTAAGCTTTTTCGTTATTTTGATGTCGTGTCAAAACGGTTTGACCGATTGACTTGAAATTTTGCACAAATGTTCCTCTTAGCAACCGCAATCAGTTGTATACAGTTGGTTGGAATGAATAAACCGATTTCGGCCTGGCGGGCTTCCAAAAAATTTTGTGTTTTCGATTTGTGTCCAATTTTACAAAGTTGTTTTGCAGTCGAAAAGAGAGGCTGATACAAATTTTTGTTGAGTTCGGTTAACCCGTTTGGGCACGAGAGCGCAATAAAGCTTTTTCAATATTTTTGATGTCGAGCCAAAACGGTTTTACCGATTGACTTGAAATTTCGCATAAATGTTCTCCTTACCAACCGGAATTAGTTCTATAAAGTTGGTTGGAATGAATTAACTCATTCCACCCTGGCAAGCTTCCAGAAAATTTTGTATTTCCGATTTGTGTCCAATTAAGCAGATTGTTTTTTTATGTTAAAAGAGAAACTGAAAAAAATTTTAGTTAAGTTCGTTTAACGCGTTTGTTACGACGACGCCATTCAAGTCCACCGGGGTAATTTGGTTTTGACCTGTTTACGCGTTTTGCACAAAAATTCAATGAAATTTTCGAATTTTTGGTATTGGCACAAGTTAACCTTTATTCCAACTTACTTAATAAAACAAATTTTTTTGCTCTACTAATTTTTTTGCACTGTCAAAATGCAGTTTTCTTATTAACTTTAAATACGTAGTATTTTAAAACCTTTTTCCAAAAAAAAGCCTACATTTCCTTCAAAAATTAGTAGTGTAGTAGAACTTTTAGTTAAGTACAAAACAAAATGTAAGCTGAAAAGCAGCTCTTTAAACCTCTTCCAATACATCAACTATATTTTATTCTGCCATTGGCCATTCAAGTTAACTACTTACCATTGACATAAAGTAATGCTCATATAAAGCAAAAATTATAATATGGCAGGAAACTGAATGCACTGCACTACCCCAATTAATTTTTGCAAAAACTTTGGCAATAAAGATAAATTATTTTTGGGAAAATTTCAGACACCCTGCTTAATTAAGTATAAGGTCTTATACTCGAACCTACTGCATTAGAAATCTTACCCCTTGGAGCTATCTGATTGGATTACAAAAACGATGACGGCTCTTTCATTAAAACGAATTTGAGGATCCTAGCTCTATATTTTTTTTGAGTTATCGTGTGGATGAATTAACATACATAACTAGATTGATTCACTTTTCGATTCTGATCTTATCCATACATTTGAGTCTATATCTACTCCCCTTTTTCTCTGCGCCACAAACGTAATTGCAAATTTAGTACAACTTTTTGAACTACAGACATACGAGTAAAATAATACTTACATGTAAATTATATAATACCCGGTTGAGCATTTCTGCGCCTCTCAAAAAGTTTTTATTTGAAAGCAAAAGAACAAATTGTAAATTGTGGCGGAATATATTAACGGAAATCGTCAAAAATGTTTTAAAAATGTTTGTGGATTTTCTAAATTTTTTTAGGTTCATTATCATCCCAATATTGGTTAAGAAATATCAAGTCTATTAAAGAGTGAACTGCATTGTATAACAGTAACACTTATATAAAATTTGCAGGCAATCGGTCACACCTTTTTTATTTTACAAAGAAATTTAAAAAATTTTTCCAACTGTAAGTCTAGAACACTCTCCGTACCCTACAACCTTTATATACAAATTTTCATAATAATTGACTGAGCGAGTTTGGAGCCTATATGCTATAAAAACAAAAAAAAATTTTAGCTTTATACATACATAGTTTATAAAATATAAATTAAAATTTTTAAAAATTCCGGGAAACGCCGGGTAAATCTGCTAGTATCATATAAAACAAAGCATTTTTTATTTTTTACCTATCTGCATTTTATAATTTAAGGAACAGCGATTTTTTGGTGTTCATTTGAACTTATTGTAGTTATCAAATTTTTTCCATAGATTACAGAATAAGAAAATAATATAAGTTCTCTTTCAACAGCAGGTATCATAAAAATATTGAAAGAGTAATTTATTTTTATTTTTCACTTTTCTAAATCTAGTAAGAAATAACATTCCTCCTAACATGCATATCAAACCAAGCTATTGAACAAAATTATTAATTTGAAAAAAGTGCACGTTATACAACAACAAAATCTTATAAGATCAAAAAAAAACATTTTTATTTTTGTACTACATTTTCTAATTTAAGTAACAGTGATTTTTTGGTGTTCATATGGCTTATTTTATTACAGAATCAGAAATGAGAAAATAAAATAAGTAAATAACATACTACTCTTTTAATATAAATTATTAAAATAAGAGCAATTTATTTTTATTCTTTATCTTTTCTTTCTTATTCATCTTAAATTCTTCTTTGATTATTGATTCCTACTTTATTAATTGAGGTTTGAGAACATTAGATGTGTGTATATATAATACATATAAATATAATTTTATGCTATACATAAATTTGTATAAATATATAAATACCATGGTCCTTGATTAGAGAATTAGAACAAAAAAAAAATATTAAACTTATTCACTATTTTAAGAAATTTAAATTTTTTGATATTTTCTCAAAAAATGTTATTATTTTTAAAAGCTATATATGTACATATTTTTATATCGAGGAACAAAAAAAAAACACTGTTCTATGTGTTATTTTGTTAGATTAGCATGTTAACTTTTTTTAATGCGTTTTCAAAAACATCAAATTATTTTTCAAAAGTGGCGGTTGGAATTATTTCCAACTTTAATTTCAGAAAAACCTAGTTTCTCCACTTTTGAAAAATTAGAATTTATATTTGAAAAAAAATTAAAAATATTATTTCTTAATTTAGTTATAGCTTTAAAAATTTTGTCAACAATACGTATTACAGTAGTAAATTATTTGAGAACAACAATGACTCAAGAAAGATTAGTAGGATTAGCAACTGTATTAACTGAAAGCACACTTCTTGAAAATTTGGACTAATTAATTAACGACTTTGCAAAAAATAAAAGCGCGTAGAATTAAATTTTAGTATTTTAAATGTTTTCATAATGTTTTTTTTTTTTTTTTTTATTTATTCTGTTAATAATATTTTTTAATACCATCTTTAATTTAAGTTTGAATAGACCTTAGCGCAGCTTTATGTATTTATAAATTATAAATACATTCATTGAAAGTTTTATTGTTAGTGTTTTATTTTTTCTTTTTTTCTTTTCTTATTATTAGTAATCAAACATGCTGTTGTAATTAATTCACATTTTTTATACTCTACACTTATAGAATAGATAAAAGGGTATATTAACTCTGGTATGGTGTTTGTAACCACCTAAAGGAAGCGAGCTAGATATGACAAAGTATATTTATTTGTGATCAGCGTGACTGCCTGAGTCGATATAGCCATGTCCGTAACTCAAAAAATAATGGAGCTTGATGAAATTTTAACTGTAGGTTACTAGGACTAAAAGTACGGCGGGAATTGCATATAGGCGAAATCGGCCCATGGGTTCGGATTCTGGACCTTTTAATCGATCAAAGAGCTAATGAACATAGATAAAAAATCACGATAACCAACAACTAATGATGCTATTTTCATTAAATTTGTGCTTTAGGTTACCAGCGATGAAACTACTGCGGGGACTGCGTACGTTCGCAATTGAACCTTGGGTTCGGAACCTAGAACTTTTTGATCGAATTTAGGCCAAACAAATATAATTCCGAAACCAATGAAGATAGAACCTCCAAATTTGGTGTCAGGGTGAACCTTCCTATTTCCTTAGTGTCCTTGCAATTTGAGCCCCATTGGAGTACTGGGTCGGGGACCAACCACGCATTTCCAAAGACCTTAAAGCATATCTTTAAAATTAATAAAGTAGCAATTTGAAAAAATGTAGAAGCTTCAAATTTGGAACAAGGGTGTTCTTTACTATTACCTGCGTGCCCCCCTAATTTGGGATCAATTGGAGTTGTGGTTCAGTACCCCTTTGGACCTCTCAAGTTTTAAAATCTTATAATCGAAATTACTAAAAATAGTAACTTAAAATTATGATAGAACGTTCAAATTGTTTACAAGGGTTAACTAGTATTTAAAGTAAAGCTCGGACTGCATAAGGGCGAAATCAGCTTAAGGGTTCGGATTCTGGACCTTTTAATCGGTTTCAGGGCTAACGAACATTTATAAAAAATTACGATAACTCAACATCTCAAATTACGATAACTCAACATCACGAAATTTGACCTGTAGGTTATTGGTAATGAAACTACAGCGGCGATTGCGTACGGTGAGGATTGGACAATGGGTTCGGAACTTAGAAGTTTTTGATCGAATTTAGGCCAAACTAGCATAATTCCGAAACCAATGAAGATAGAACCTCTAATTTGGTATCAGGGTGTCGCTTTCGATTTTATTCGATTCGATATATTATGATTCCTTAGTGTCCTTGAAATTTGGTACCAATAGGAGTAGTGGGTCGGGGACCAGCCACTCAGTTCCGAAGACCTTAAAGCATATGTTCTTAATTAATAAAGATAGTAACTTCAAACAAATTTAGAAGCTACAGTATTTGGCATATTGGTTGTTCAGTACCTCTCTTAGACCCCCAAGGTTTAAAAGCTTATCGTCGAAATTAATAAAAATAGTAACTTAAAATTAAGATAGAACGTTCCAATTGTGTACAAGGGCTAACTAGTATTGAAAGTATAACGGGGACTGCATATGGGCAAAATCGCACCATGGTTTCGGGTTCTGGAACCTTTGAAAAGTTCAAGGGCTAACAAACATATATCGTAACAACACCATAACTTAAAAAATAATGCCGCTATTTTAATGAAATTTAAACTCTAGGTTACCAGTAATGAAAGTACCATGGGAATTGGTTCTGGTCGAGTTTGGTCAATGAGTTCGAATTCTAAAAGCTTTTGATCGAATTGAGGCCAAACGAGTATAATTTCGAAGCCAAAGAATATATTTCCTATTTCCTATGTGTAATCGAAATTTAAACTTAATTTTAGCGGTGGTTTAGGAGCCTCCTAAGAAATCCCAAAATTAAAAGCTTATCTTCGAAATTCATAAAGATAGAAACTTTAAATTTGATAAACGAGAGTTCTTTCCTATTTCCGTTTTTATTTAACACTTTTATATTTTTAAAAGGCTAAGAATTTTACCATAAAACATATTATGTATAATATTTTATAAATCAAAACAAAATAATTTTTTATAAACATTTAATTTCTTTTTTGTTAGACGATGTTTATTTAACCATATCTGTATTACTTGCATATCAGTTTGTATTGAAATCTTTACATTTTCCTCATTTGATTCTGCATATTTTAATACAGTGTCGTCAGCATAGAGTTGGACATCTCCTTTTAGATTCAACTGCGTAATATCGTCTATGTATATTGTAAAGAGATCGGGCCAAGTATAGATCCTTGATGGACCCCTTTTAAATTAATTTCTACTGAGCTTTTATTGAGCTTCTGCTAAAATTTCGATTTGGAAGTTTTAATAGGAAGATTTTGTGATCAACGCAGTCAAATGCCTTCTGCAAATCGAGAAATACGCATCCTACATATTTACCTTGATCAATATTTTTAGAAATGAAATCAGTTAGGGCCAGACAAGCAGCTGTCGTATTTGATCCTTTTTCAAATCCGTATTGCTCTTCACTTAGAATTTTATTATTGATTAAGAATACATTCAATCAATTCTTAATAATAATTTCAAAAATTTTAGAAAATGAAGGAAGAATAGATATTGGACGATAATTAGAGCAATCTGTACTGTTTCCTTTTTTAAAGATGGGAATAACTATGGCAATTTTGCGGTGGTTTAGGAGCCTCCTAAGAAATCCCAAAATTAAAAGCTTATCTTCGAAATTCATAAAGATAGAAACTTTAAATTTGATAAACGAGAGTTCTTTCCTATTTCCGTTTTTATTTAACACTTTTATATTTTTAAAAGGCTAAGAATTTTACCATAAAACATATTATGTATAATATTTTATAAATCAAAACAAAATAATTTTTTATAAACATTTAATTTCTTTTTTGTTAGACGATGTTTATTTAACCATATCTGTATTACTTGCATATCAGTTTGTATTGAAATCTTTAAATTTTCCTCATTTGATTCTGCATATTTTAATACAGTGTCGTCAGCATAGAGTTGGACATCTCCTTTTAGATTCAACTGCGTAATATTGTCTATGTATATTGTAAAGAGATCGGGCCAAGTATAGATCCTTGATGGACCCCTTTTAAATTAATTTCTACTGAGCTTTTATTGAGCTTCTGCTAAAATTTCGATTTGGAAGTTTTAACAGGAAGATTTTGTGATCAACGCAGTCAAATGCCTTCTGCAAATCGAGAAATACGCATCCTACATATTTACCTTGATCAATATTTTTAGAAATGAAATCAGTTAGGGCCAGACAAGCAGCTGTCGTATTTGATCCTTTTTCAAATCCGTATTGCTCTTCACTTAGAATTTTATTATTGATTAAGAATACATTCAATCAATTCTTAATAATAATTTCAAAAATTTTAGAAAATGAAGGAAGAATAGATATTGGACGATAATTAGAGCAATCTGTACTGTTTCCTTTTTTAAAGATGGGAATAACTATGGCAATTTTGAGTTTACTTGGGAAAATACATGTTTCGAAGGCCTTGTTTATATATTTGACTATTATTGGAACTAAGTAAATTGAAAATTTTTGTAACAACACCATAACTCAAAAAATAATGCCGCTATTTTGATGAAATTTAAACTCTAGGTTACCAGTAATGAAAGTACCATGGGAATTGGTTCTGGTCGAGTTTGGTCAATGAGTTCGAATTCTAAAAGCTTTTGATCGAATTGAGGCCAAACGAGTATAATTTCGAAGCCAAAGAATATATTTCCTATTTCCTATGTGTAATCGAAATTTAAACTTAATTTTAGCGGTGGTTTAGGAGCCTCCTAAGAAATCCCAAAATTAAAAGCTTATCTTCGAAATTCATAAAGATAGAAACTTTAAATTTGATAAACGAGAGTTCTTTCCTATTTCCGTTTTTATTTAACACTTTTATATTTTTAAAAGGCTAAGAATTTTACCATAAAACATATTATGTATAATATTTTATAAATCAAAACAAAATAATTTTTTATAAACATTTAATTTCTTTTTTGTTAGACGATGTTTATTTAACCATATCTGTATTACTTGCATATCAGTTTGTATTGAAATCTTTAAATTTTCCTCATTTGATTCTGCATATTTTAATACAGTGTCGTCAGCATAGAGTTGGACATCTCCTTTTAGATTCAACTGCGTAATATCGTCTATGTATATTGTAAAGAGATCGGGCCAAGTATAGATCCTTGATGGACCCCTTTTAAATTAATTTCTACTGAGCTTTTATTGAGCTTCTGCTAAAATTTCGATTTGGAAGTTTTAACAGGAAGATTTTGTGATCAACGCAGTCAAATGCCTTCTGCAAATCGAGAAATACGCATCCTACATATTTACCTTGATCAATATTTTTAGAAATGAAATCAGTTAGGGCCAGACAAGCAGCTGTCGTATTTGATCCTTTTTCAAATCCGTATTGCTCTTCACTTAGAATTTTATTATTGATTAAGAATACATTCAATCAATTCTTAATAATAATTTCAAAAATTTTAGAAAATGAAGGAAGAATAGATATTGGACGATAATTAGAGCAATCTGTACTGTTTCCTTTTTTAAAGATGGGAATAACTATGGCAATTTTGAGTTTACTTGGGAAAATACATGTTTCGAAGGCCTTGTTTATATATTTGACTATTATTGGAACTAAGTAAATTGAAAATTTTTTTATAAATTTGGTAGAAATGTTATCAAAACCATTAGCTGCAGTTATATTTAGAAAATTTATAGCAGCGTCAACTTCTTCATAGTTCGTGGGAGTTAATTTAAAATTTGTAAAAATATTGCGCCGAAATTGATTTATATATTCAAAATCAATACTTTCAGTAGGAATTTCTATTTCGCTAGTTACATTAACAAAGTACGAATTTAGACATTCAACAATATCCTTTTCCTGAGTAAGTTTTTTATCATTTTGACATAAAACTTTTATTTGGTCTTCTGGAATTTTGTTTGTATTATATATAATTTTTTTATATAAATTCCATAGTTTTTTAGTATCACCTGGACTTCGGGAAATTTCATCTGAGTAATATTTCTTTTTTGCCTCGGTTATTAATTTTTTTACGCTATCTCTACACTTGAAATATAAATTCCTGGTATTAATATCTTCTGGATATTTTTTTCATATTTAAAAAAAAAATCCCTAATTTTTATTTCTTTTAAGATCTCTGTAGTCATCCAGTAATTTTTCTTTTTGCTGTTTTTTATACGTATCATTTGGGTATTGTTCTTGATAAGTAAACTAAGAGCTTCTAATATTTCGCCAAATTCGTTAAATGAGTTGAGATTGGTCCATATATTATCATTCGACATATTGTTATAATTTAGGACCCTTTTAAATTGATGAATACTTTCTGTTACCGGGTTTTGTTTTATACTGCAGAGCATCATTTGGTGGTCTGAAAGACAAGTGTCTAATATATGTATATTGTTATATAAACAGCTGATGCGTTTAAAGGTTTTACGATATTAAATGCAAATGCATCAGCATTTATAATTAAAGTGTAAAGCTTTCCATGGAACTGAAGAATGCATAAAATACAAAGAAGGAAAGAATCTTTCTCCTTTCTTTTTCGAGTCGTGCTTAAGAGCAGACATAAATAAAAATAAAATAATTAGAATCCACAAGTGGTTGTTTTTTATTTAAATTCGGAACTCTCGAAACCGGAAGAACCTCAACACAAAACTGGCGCAGTCGGTATACCGGTTGAAAACGAAGAAAAATTTAAATTTTTACGCCATTAAAGTGGTTTAAAAAAAAAAAAATTAAATTAAAAGAAAAAAAAAAAACCAAAAACGTTTAAAATATAACATAAACTGTTGTGTCTCATAATAAAATAAATAGTGAAAAAAAAAAAAAAAGTATGAACCTTAAAAATTATCACTTCTCAAATTACAAAAAAAAAAAAAGGGTACAAATATGAAAACTACCAGAAATCGCATTGTAAGTGCAAACAAAACATTATAGAACAAGCAAATTAAATTTAAACAAGAAATTTTTACGATTTAACAAAAAAAAAAAACATCCGATGGACTAATCTACCATTTTATGATACTAATAATAATTGTGCCTAAGAAATAAATTTAAAATAAAACAAAAAAAATATATATTTCATATTCGAGTGCCTTTAAAATTAATTATGTACGTGTTAATTATGTAATTCGTATAATATTCTTATAAAATTTAAAATTTTTTTTTAATGCAAAAACAAAAGTTAACTGTAAATGGTCACTCTATGTTTGTAATTAATTATAATAATCTTAATTGTTTTTGTACAAAAATCACACCATAAAATTAACCAATCAAGAATATGTAACCGTAACAGTAAATACTACGTAAAATTTGTTTGAAATAAAGCTAAAATCAAAAAAGGTCACTTCAGTTCTGATCTTGTAAAGTGCAACATATAATAAAATATTTCTTAATAAAATTAAAATAAATTGTGTATTTTTTTAAAATAATAACAATAATTAAATTAAATTTTTTTTTCTCTATTTAAAAAAAAAAAAAAAACAAAAAAAAAATAAGTTTTGGAGTATTTGAAGGTACAAAAAGTGACTATACAAGAACAATTATTATAAACAAGTATTATAAAATATAACTAAATATAACTCAACAATTATTATAACCTAATAACTAAATGATAATTTTTTCTATTTAAAAAAAAAAAAAAATTAAAAATATATCTAAACTTTATCAAATTTTGTATATTAAAAGTATTTTTAAATCAAGTTAAACGATTTTGTATTTAGATTTATATAAAACTAAAGTTTGTAAACCACATTACATTAGTTTAAGAATTTAAAAAAAAAAAAAATATGTATGGACTGAAATTCAAAATGTTAGTTTTAGGAACTACTATTAAATATAACTTAATTTAAAATCATAAATATTTTTAATAAAAATTTAAATTGGTGTAGTTTGTTTAAAAAATTTAATAATTAAACGATGTACATAAAAAAAAAAATTTTTAAAAATAAATATATATATTGAAACTATACATATAATAAAAAACTTTTAAATAAATTAGACCTATGTTTAGAAAAAATAAAAAATATTTGAATTTGAAATATGTATAGATATATAATTAAAATTAATCAGTTATTAAAGTAAAAGAATTGATTTCATTTAATAATAATAAAAAAAAAAAAATTAATATAACAATAAAAAAGAACAATATATGTTTTAAAAATATAACATTTTATATTAATTAAAATATATTTTTTGTATGAAATCGTTAATATTGATTTTATGTGTACATATTTATATATGCTGGTGTATATTGGTTTACTTAGGTTAAATAAGCAAGCAAGGAAATTTTAAACCTCATTAGCTCAGTTGCTTTATTATATGATTTTTATTGATTTAAAAAAAAAAAAACAAAAAAAGTTATTTTTGAAAAAGATTTTATGAATAATAAATTCGACTAAGTATTTATTAAATTCTAAATGATAAAATAAAAAATTAAAAAGGCAAAAAAAAAAAAAAAAAAACCAAAAAAATATAAGTTTGGATATTTAAGAAAATTTTTAAATGCACTAAAGTGACTTTATAGTGATAAAAATTCTAAAAAAAAAATTTTTTTATTCAAAAATTCAAAAAAAAAAAAAGAAAAATCAAGATCAGTGATCGCACCACCATTTAAAAAAAAAAAAATTCTGAAGGAATTTTTTTTTTAATTTTGTGAAAAAATCTAATTAAGAAAAATAAAGAAAACTAATAATAAAGAAAACTTTTGTCGTTCTATTAATCTAATTTTGTTTAAGAAATCATACAAAAAAAAAAAAATATATCTATGTATTTCGTTTATTCATAAAATCTATACCCATCTAAATCACACATAAAAATCGAAAAACTAAACTTTAGGAACAAATTTGGAATTATGTAAGGAAATTGGAATTAAATAAGACTTAATTTTTTAAATTACAAATCAATTAAATAAAATTCATGATTAAATTTTTATAATATTATAAAGGATTATATTAATAATAATTATATTATTAATATTAATGTCGAATTACTATAAAAAATTATATTAATTTATTACATAAATAAATTTTTATAGCATCGTAAAAAATTATATTATGTATAATTTAATAATCAAATTATTACATTAACAAATTATTATAAAACCTCTTTTTCTTTACAAAAAAAATTTCTGTGAATTTTAAATAAAAACTGTCTTGTTATTAACCTGCAACTATAAATCTCCTTTTTTCGTATCATTGAGAAAATTTTTAATTTCTTTTTCAACTACTTTAATTTCTTTTTCAACTACTTTAATATCATTAAATAACACATATCATTAAATTCTTATAGATTTAATTTCAATAAAACCAACTTTCCCGGACTAGTAAATTTCTTAAACACCTATGACTTCACGTCTATATTTAATAATATAGACCTTAATCAAATGACAATTAGGTTTTATGAAATAATGTTCGAAGGTTTTACACAATTTGTTCCTATTTCAAAAAACAGATGTTCTAACTCTGGCCCACCATGGTTCACAAAGGAGCTTAGATCTCTCAGAAATAAGAAAAACAAAGCCTGGCGTAAATATTTAAAAACAAAAGATATTAATGAATTTAATAATTTTGTCATATTGTTTGAGAATTTTAAAACTTCTTCTGAAATACTTTATAATAGTTACATTAACTTAATGGCAACTAAATTAAAGTCTGATCCGAAAAAATTTTGGAAATTCTTAAACTCTAAACGTAAATGTGATGATTACCCAACATTTATGAATTTCAATTCTCTTTCTAGTAATGATCCTTCAACTATTTCAAAATATTTTCGTGAGTTTTTTAGCACTTCATATAGTGAGTCTTCTTTTACGCCAAATGAAAATTATTTCTCCTATATGAATACATATCAAAAAACTTCTCTTACTGACATTAATATTAATGAACAAATAGTTTCCAGCTATCTAAATAAACTGGGTGATAATACTTTTCCTGGACCAGATGGTATACCAGAAATAATTTTGAGCAAGTGTTCTAACATTCTCACTACGCCTTTAACATTACTCTTTAAAAATTCATTAAATTCCTATTTGGAAAATTTCTTATATCAGGCCAATTCACAAAAAGAATGCTAAAAATGAAATCACTAACTATCGCCCAATAGCTAAATTATCTTCAATTCCTAAATTATTTGAATTAATTATAACGGATTCAATTTATAATCATTGTAGGAATCTTTTAATAGATAACCAACATGGCTTTGTAAAACAAAAATCTACGGTGACTAATCTAGTTGAAACCACATCTCTTCTTCTTAATAACATGGAAGAAGGATTTCAAACAGATGTTGTCTATACTGATTTTAGTAAAGCATTTGATCTATTGCCACATAATATTATTTTACTAA
Organism: Dolichopus griseipennis; assembly: GCA_963082915.1. Lineage (NCBI taxonomy): Eukaryota > Metazoa > Arthropoda > Insecta > Diptera > Dolichopodidae > Dolichopus > Dolichopus griseipennis. The sequence goes on along the minus strand of OY720443.1, from coordinate 129,030,685 downwards.
AACTTGAAAAATATGGTTTTCCACTATTTTTCCTTAAGTGGATACATTCTTATTTATGTGATCGCTCCTATAGTGTTATATTTAAAAATGTGATTTCAGAACCTTTCGTGGCAAATTCGGGAGTTCCACAAGGTAGTCACCTTGGCCCTCTACTTTTTATCTTATCTGTAAATGATGTTTCTTCTTTAATTTCTAATTGCGAGCTTCAAGTTTACGCTGATGATATGAAACTTTTTAAAAAGATTACATCTTATAATGACGCCATCCTTATGCAGAATGATCTTCAAAATTTTAACAATTGGTGCGTTAATAACTGTTTACTACTTAATGTAAATAAATGCGCACTGATATCTTATACACGCCGATCTAGTCCTATTTGTTTCAATTATAACTTAGATGGTATTAGTTTACCTAAAGTTACCTCAATAAAGGACTTAGGGGTGTACTTCGATTCCCAACTTAGCTTTAAAATCCATTATAATAATATTATAAATAAAGCTAATTCACTATTGGGATTTGTTAAACGTTCTGCAAAGGAATTTTCAGATCCTTATGTACTTAAATCGTTGTACACTTGTCTTGTAAGACCAAACTTGGAATATGCTAGTCAAGTTTGGTCTCCGTTTTATATGGTACACATTGATAGGATTGAGGCAATACAAAAAAATTTTCTTAGATTTGCCTTACGCCATTTGCCATGGTCGAATCCCATTATTTTACCACCATATGAACAAAGGCTAAAATTAATTGATTTGTGTACTTTAAATTTTCGACGTGAAGTTTCTGATGTAATTTTTATTACAGAAATTGTCAAGGGTAACGTTAAATCTAATTTAATTTCTAGTAAAATTATTATTAGAAATCTTCAACGCCTTCGCTCTTGCAATTTATTTAAAACTAATAATCATAGGACTAACTATGGCAAATTCGAACCTATTAATAGAATGCTTATTATAGGTAATAAACATAAACATTATATTGACTTTACACTTTCAAAACACTCTCAAAAACAAAATTATACAATCGCTATTATTAGGATTATTTTTGTTATGTTTTTCTTGTAGTAATGTAAAGATTATAATTTTTAACTTTTAATTTTAATTTTAGTTTGAACATATTTATAATTAGTCAAATATGTAATTTTTTATATTGATTTTAATTGTATAATTTTAATTGTTATTTGTATGATTTTTTGTAAACTGTTTGTGTTAAGCAGTATAATAAATAAATAAACACAAAAAAAAAAAAAAAAAAATAATAATTTATAACTTTAATATAAAATCTAAATTTAATAATGAATCAAGAAGCAAGAGAAACGTTGCAATTCCTTGCAAAAAGTATCAGTTATATGCCTACGTTCGATGGTAAGAAATTCGAATTACTTGGCTTTATCCAGAGAATCGAATCATTAATTCCCATAATAGAACCCCTAACGCAAGAAGATAAATTAATAGTATTAAATTACATACTTGACAAAATCTCTGGTAAACCAAAAGAGAGTATACTCATGAACGGTACAATACAAACTTGGAATAACCTAAAAGAATTGCTAATAAGGGATTTCGGAGAAAAAACTCCAGTGGAAGATCTTGTAGATGAAATAAGACTTTGTAGATGCAATTCTACAATAGAAAATTGTTTTCAAAAAATAAAATCCATTCTCTGTATAAACAATAGTAAACTGTTAACCGGCGTAAACATTGCAGAAGAATTCAAATGATAGACTAGCTCTAAAGCATTTCATTTAAAACCTCCCACCTTTAGCCAAGAACCTGATAGTATGCAAAAATCCAAGTACCCTAAGTGGCGCTTACGATGAATTACAAAAAAATGGCTACCTATTTCTTTCACACGATCAGAGGGGAAATTGTCCCAAAAATATTCAAAGCAGTAATTTTTCACAAAACAGGTCTTTTACAACAAATAACCGCTCGTTCCCCAATAACAACAATAATAATAATAACTTTAGAAATCATAATAATAATTTTCATAGGGCTAATGTATTGCAAAATAATGGACAATCACACCGAACCAATAGAAACTTTACAAGACCAGTGGTCCCAAACAATACTAATAATGAACCCATCGATATATTTACGAACCAAAACTATAACAATAATTATAGTTATATTAGAAATCACAATAACCCCAACAGGGTTAACGAATGGCAAAACAGTGGAATATCACGCCGAACTAATACAAATCACACAAGACAAGTCCCAAACAATAATAATGAAGAAGCCATGGATACCTATACGAATCAAAATTGCGACAATACTTTCACACAGCCAAATTTTCATTCAGTAGGCACAAACAATTACCCTATATAACAGTGAAATCTAAAACCAGAGACCTAAGATTTATTATTGATTGCGGTGCTGAACATAGCATTATTAACCCTCATAATTGCCACCCAAAATGGAGAATTAACCAAAGTAAATCAATAAAAGTGTTAAACAGAACTACCACAACAAACGCTCATTACAGTTTCCCGATTTTCAAAGAATTTAACGAAAATCAGGACTATTTTGTAGACTTTCTGGAATATAATTTCCACAACTATTTCGACGGTATAATTGGAAATAACATTCTTGTTAATTTAGAAGCAATAATAAACTTTAAAGAAAGACTTCTAGTCACTAGAAATTCACGCCTTACCCTTTACCTCAACGAGGAAGAGGAAATATACAAAAAAAATTGCTATACGGACAACTCCACGAATATTTTTAATAACGGACATCATGACAATAAAATTCCAATCGAAAATTTTTCTAAACATCTAAATAATAAAGATCGCAAAAGACTCGAACTATTACTACTATCATACAAGGATGTATTTTATAAGGAAGGAAATGACCTCTCATTTTCCTCTAAAGTGAAGCATAAAATTATAACTAAATCTGATAGACCTATTTATAATAAGTCATACCGCTACCCAGAAATTCATAGGGCGGAGGTTGATAAACAAATAAGCGAAATGCTTAAACAGGGCATAATTAAACGTAGCAATAGCCCTTACAACTCACCCATTTGGGTAGTCCCAAAAAAAATCGATAGCTCTGCCATACAAAAATGGAGGATAGTCATAGACTATCGGAAGCTAAACGACCAAACAGTAGATGATAAATTTCCCATCCCTAATATGGGAGAACTCTTTGACAAATTAGGAAAATGCATGTATTTTTCCACTATTGATTTGGCCAAAGGGTTCCACCAAGTCGAAGTTCATCCCGAAGATCGAGCGAAAACGGCATTCTCAACATCAAGCGGCCATTACGAATTCATTCGTATGCCTTTTGGATTGAAAAACGCACCAGCGACTTTCCAAAGGCTTATGAATGACGTATTAGGTGACCTAGTTGACAAAATTTGTGTCGTTTACCTTGATGACATCCTTGTATTTTCCACGAGCTTAGATGAACATTTACTCAATCTAAGAAAGGTATTACAAAAAATAAGGGAATCAAATTTAAAAATTCAGATTAATAAATGTCACTTCGCTGCTGAATCTACCAATTTCTTAGGGCATGTCATTGTAAACGGAGGTATTAAGCCTGATCTAACCAAGGTTGAAGCTATTCAGAAAATGAAACTTCCAACGACTGTTAAACAAATAAAAGAGTTTCTCGGTATCAGTGGCTTTTACCGAAAATTCATAAAAGACTACTCGAAAGTCGCATATCCAATGATAAAATTTTTGAAAAAAGGAAACAAAATAAATGTATTAGACCCAGAGTACAAAAATGCATTTAATAAATTGAAAAGCCTCTTAACTAGCGATCCCGTACTCAGAAGCCCAGATTTCAGTAAAGAATTCGTTCTGACAACGGACGCGTCAAACCACGCGATAGGCGCAGTTCTAAGTCAGAATAACCACCCTATCTGTTACGCATCTCGAACATTAAATAATCACGAAACAAAGTATTCCACCACCGAAAAGGAGCTCCTCGCGATAGTTTGGGCAGTTAAATATTTTCGAACCTACCTGTATGGAAGAAAATTTGCCATACGCACTGACCATAAGCCTCTTGTCTGGCTAAGTAATGTCAAGGAACCCAACATGAAGTTACAACGATGGAAAATCCAATTGAATGAGTATGATTTTACCATTAGTTATTTAAAAGGAAAAGAAAATTAAGTAGGATAATAGATAAAGATTTACACGAAGACGAAAATATAACATCCATAAATGTCTTTAATAATGACAACGTAACCTACGATAATGAAAGCGTTGTTAATGAAACGTATTCTACCCAAGCCACTATACATAGTGGAGAAGAAGATGAGACTTTTTACATTCCTATCAGCGAAAAAGCCATGAATCTTTACAAAAACCAATTATATTTAAGTCTTGGGGTAAAAGAAAAAATTTCCCTAAAAATTGTTAATAAAAAAATTCAGAACCATCTGGTAGTCACGGAAAATTCCAACCTTCTAGAAATTATGAAAAAAACTTTACTTACTAAAGGCGTTATGTGCATTCATTGCGAGAACACAGATCTATTTTTAAAATTCCAAAACTGTTATGTTAAAGATTACGTCCACAATAAATGCCTAAAATTAATTAAATCTAACATTAAATTAAAAGAAATCTTCGATAAAGAAGAAATGCTAAACCTAATAAAAAAAGAACACCAAACAAATAATCATCGAGGTATTAACGAAGTATTTTATAACCTCAAACAAAAATATTACTCAAAATACCCTTTACAATAACAGAAAACCCAAAAAAATTTAACGAAATCGTTCACATTGACATATGGTTCCCATGTAGAAACCAAATGTACCTTACAACCATCGATAAGTTCTCTAAATATGCTACAATACACAAACTCAACGACAGAACATGGATTTCTATTCTAAAAGCTATTAAAGAAAGAATAAGATTTTTAGGAAAAATGAAAAAAATCGTCTTTGACAATGAAACATGTATTTTACATAATTCTGTAGAATTATTCCTCAAACAAAACGACATTCAATCCCATGTCACTACAGCAGGTTGTAAAACAGGAAATGCTGATGTCGAACGCCTTCACGGCACACTTAACGAACACCTTAGATTGTTAGAAATAGACAAACATGGAAACGAAGATTTAGACGAAAAAGTTCACAATACTATAATTTTCTATAATCAAACACGACATACTACTACGAAACTAAAACCTATAGACTTTATCGAAAAAAATTTGAACACGGAAGAAATTAATAACCTTGCGACACAATTCGAACAAAACAAAACTTCTCGTATCAACCGTCTAAACGAAAAACGAGATACACGACAATACGAGCTTACTGATAACGTAGTAATTAATAGAAATGTAGGTAAAATAAAACCCAAATACAAGAAACTGAATCAATTTAAAAAACAAAACAACTACGTGTTTGACACGAGTAATAAACGAAATACTAGATACACGTCCAAACAAATTAAAAGAAAATTTAAGTACCTAAATTAAATTTACATTAAACAAGATTAGATTACAATCAGAAAACATGATAATAGGAATAAATAAATTAGATATATAAGTAAATTTTAAAATAAATAAAAAATTATAGGAATTGAATATAAGACTAAATTAAAATTGAAGTTGTTGAAAAGTTTTTTTTGAAATATTTTATGTATTCATTGGCATACTATTTTAAATTATAAGTCCAAAATAATGTAAGCATTCTTTTCACCATGGACAGCTGATATACAAAAAGCAAAAAATAATAATAATAACAAAATTAAAAATACCTACATAATCTTTGCAGAGACCGCAAAGATCTTAAGTGGGGAGGTGTTATATAAACAGCTGATGCATTTAAAGGTTTTACGATATTAAATGCAAATGCATCAGCATTGCTGATGCATTTAAAAGCTTTTACGATATTAAATGCAAATGCATCAGCATTTATAATTAAAGTGTAAAGCTTTCCATGGAACTGAAGAATGCATAAAATACAAAGAAGGAAAGAATCTTTCTCCTTTCTTTTTCGAGTCGTGCTTAAGAGCAGACATAAATAAAAATAAAATAATTAGAATCCACAAGTGGTTGTTTTTTATTTAAATTCGGAACTCTCGAAACCGGAAGAACCTCAACACAAAACTATATGATATTTATTTTCAATGATGTCAGTTATAAAATGGTCAATTATTGTTTTCGTTTGGGAACCAAACCGAGTAACGAAATTTTCCGAAATTTTGTTACAGATTAAGAAACCATTGCCCAATAACATATTAGAGTATGTTTTAACTACAGTATTATTTGTGATTAACAAATTTATGTTTATATCTCCTACAATTATTGATCTCCTATACTTATAAGTTAATTCATCGATTTTTTCTATAAACGAATCTATACCAGTTTCATGAGCTCTATAAATGCCTAATATATTAATATTCTGTTTCAAAAGCCTAACTCCTAGAATATTACTTTTTCCTAATTCTTCGCAAAATAAAAGGCTACTACTAATTTCTTCTTTGACGTAAATAGCTACTCCTCCATAAGGTTCATTTCTGTTAGAAAAATATGGTTTATAACCCTGTATATTAAAAAACTTGTTTTCTGACACAAGAAGTCATATTTCTGCTAAGAATTTTATTTAGAAAATTTCTTATCAAGGTTTAAATAGTAATCTACTTTTAAGTTATTTTCAAAATTTTGTATCTTCCATTGCCAGCATTTTGTGTCTGATAGTTTACAAAATTTTATCTTACGTGCATATGTAATTGACTGAAGATAAAGATGAAAAAAAAACAAAAACAAACAATAAATAAGTTTTATCACCTTTTGCGATCGTATTGATAAGAATGACCCGTGTTTGCGTATTGTTTGACAAATAGGTTGACAAAAAATAATATAATTAGTTTTGTTTTTATAATTATACATAACAGTGCAGTGATAATATAACAATAAATAATAAAACAAAAAATTAAAATAAATATTATATGAATTAAATTTTTTGTAGGATTTAAAGTCAAAAAATAGTTGGAAAAATGTATGAATATTATAAGTGAAAAAAAAATTAATTTGTTATATAAAAAATTTAAATTGTTAAATACAAAATTTATAATATGTAATAGAAATATATATATATCGCTACGTGGCAAGTGACAACACGTAAATGCAAGTTTTGCAAATTTTTTTTTTTTATATAAAATTCTTTGTTTGCTCATAACCCTTCTTTTTACTTTTTTAAAATTCTAAAATTTTAGGTAAATTTGCCAAAAAAAAGGAAAAGTGACATCTCGTATCGGATAAGTAAACAAAACGAAAAAAAATTATATTGTGAAATATTATGCTAGGTTTCACTCGTTTATATTTGTTTAAAAGGAATTCCCCTAATAACATTTTACGAGTTGTCACAATAATATTTTTTTTCTGTCCGTAAGTAAAATTAGCGCCTAATAAGTAGATAATAAAATAACTGTAACAAGTAGTTAAAAAAAAAACCTCTTTAAAAATTTTTAAGTTAAGAGTTAAATAGTACATACCTACTAAAAAATGAGTTTAAATTATTTGCTGAAAGAAATTTTTGGAGATAGCATGGAAAGTGAAATGTGTGAAATAGTTTAGGAACCAATTACAACTGTAAATTTAGATTCCTATGCAACACAAACAACTATTAATTTAGATAATATTTTAATTAAAAATGAACGTAAGTTGTAATTTTTTGTACAAATAAATTAATACAATAATACTAATTAATTACATCGTTAGCCAAAGAAAATTTAAGAACTTCGTCGGGCTTTTTCGAACATAAAAACAAAGTAGTATTACATGCTTTAGAAGTTGATGTGAATCGCCAAAATTTTTCAGATGAAATTGAGTTTTCGGTTAACATACAAAATTCACGATCTTCTTCAGACTTGTTCGAATGAAAATGAAATGGTACCACATTCTTTAGAAGCTGATGTGAATCGCCAAAATTTTTCAGATGAAATTGAGTTTTCGGTTAACATACAAAATTCACGATCTTCTTCAGACTTGTTCGAAGATGAAAATGAAATGGTACCACATTCTTTAGAAGCTGATGTAAATCGCCAAAATTTTTCAGATGAAATTGAGTTTTCGGTTAACATACAAAATTCACGATCTTCTTCAGGCTTGTTCGAAGATGAAAATGAAATGGTACCACATTCTTTAGAAGCTGATGTGAATCGCCAAAATTTCTCAGGTGAAATTGAGTTTTTGGTTAACATTCAAAATTCGCAAATTTCAAGTGAAATGGTGTCACATAATTCAGAAATTGCTATGGATAATCAAAGTCAAATAAGTACTACCTTAGGTTCAGATGAAATGAAATATTAACGCGAAAAAAGAGAAGACCAGATCCGTCAAAAAGAAAAGATTTTATAAATAAGAAGCGTCGGAAAGAGAGTAGCAAATATTTAGGCTGGCAAAATAACAATAATAAAAAACAGAGAGGAATCAGAAGAGAAGAGAGAAAGTTGGGTGCAATATGTTCTTCCAAAAGATGCAAAACATCCAAGTTATTTGTAATAATGTTTTCTTCAGTGGCGTGTGAGAGAATTTTAAAAGGGTTAAAATTTTGAAACAACATTATTCACCCTGCAACATATTTTACGGTTTTTTAAAAAAGATTTAACGTAATTAAAAATCTTCGGCCCGACTTTCCATTCCAGCAAAGATTATGTGTGGAATTATTTTCGAACGCTTTTGCGAAATCTATTGATAAAATATATGTGTGATTTGTGGATAGATTTTTAGATATTAAATGATCTATATAAATAAGAGCATCTGTTGTATTAGAATTTGTTTTAAAACCCACCTCATACGGACATAATAATTTATTGTAAGAAAGATACCACATTAAACGTTTGCCTATTATTTTATCTAAAATTTTACTAATACACGATAATAAAGATATTGGTCTATAGCTTGAAATTTCATCTATGTTTTTGTGTGGTTTTTTTATCGGTACTACTATTGTTTTGTAAGCCTGCGGGATTGTTCCTTTACTGTAGATTTTATTAAAAAACTCTAGAATTCTATATTTGAATTTTTGAGTTGTTTTTCTTAAAATTTCGTATGTAATTTTATTTTACCCGGGAGTTAAGCCACTATCAGTATTTAAACTATTTTCTAGTTCAATTATGTTTAAGTCCCTTTCTGAAAATTTGGTTTGCTTATTGCAGAATAAAATATTGTATGAGACTTCCGTATTTACGGAGGGTGATACATTAATTTCAGAACATCCAGAATAATATTTTCCAAAATTTGTTGCAATTGTTAGTTTGTCGACAGGTGTAATTGAGCCTATTTTTATAGATTTGATTTGAAAAGGAGTGAATGTTGCAGTTAGGAGGGAAATTCTCTTCCATTATGTGTTAACCGGAGTTTGAGAGTTTAATGCTTTAGTGAAATCTTGAAATTTGATTTGTTTTGCGGTTTTTCTCTCTTTATTAAATAAAACATCGGATTATTTTCAGAATTTGAGCTGCTTCTTTTTTGATATTTAGAGATGAAGGGGTATTTATATTTAATTCTTTAATTCTGTTTTGAAATTTTAGCCAGTCTGCGCGATTACAGTTAAATTTAGCGGATTTAGATAATTTGACGTTGGTTGAGTGACCACTTCTATTGTTATGGGAGAGTGGTCACTATTGTGTAAATCTTTGGAAATATTCCATTCGGTATGTGGAAGTAGTTGTTTACTGCATAAAGATAAATCTATGTTCCGTGCGTGGAGAAGTGAGTAGGGGAGCCTTTGTTTAAGATTGAAATTTTAGTATTAAAAATGAAATCTTTTATAATTTTTCCTGTATGATTAATGCTAGAGGAGCCCCAAAGAGAACTCCATCCGTTAAGGTCACCTTTAAAATAATTGGAGTTTTAATATTGGATGTGATATTGCATAGGTCTGAATACGTCAGTTTTTGATCTGGTGGAATATAAATTGAAATTATTGTGATTGGGGTTTTAAGGTTGATTTATATTGCTATAAATGATAAATTAGAGTTAATTTGGATATTTTTATGTGGTATACTTTTGTGATTTAGTATTCCCGTACCTTGTTTTGTTTGGCTGTTGTGTGATTTTGGAAGTTGTGGAAGTAACCAGAGAACTGCTTTACAAGTGTAAGATTCTAGATTATATTTCCATTTTGGAATCTTCATTCAGATTAGATTCTGTATTATTTTGGTTTAGTTCAGTTATTATAATCTTGTGTAGATATTGACTCATTTGATAAGTCTGAATTATTAATAAGAAGTGTAGATGGGCAATCATTTATATTGGAAATTGGACTATTGTCTACTATTGAATTATTAATACTTAATTCGAATTTATTATTTTCAGAAACTTGGGTTTTATTTGTTTTATTTAAGTGAGTTTTTCGTTTTGTACAATTTGATTATCGTTTTAACTTTAACATATTATGAACTACTGTTAGACAGATGTTCAGTTATATTATTTTTTGAATTTATAATTTGGGTTTTATTTTTGGGATTTGGCGTTGTTTTTTAATTAATTATTATAGGTAAGTTGATTTTTGATGAAGAAGAGGTTTAAGTGATTGTTGTGATAATATTGGTTATTGTAGAGTTTGAAACGGCTCGTGAGTATAGACAGTAAATTAAGTTTAATGGGTTAAGTTGTTTGTATAGTTTTCTCGCTTCGTTTATTGTACATTTATTCTGTGTTTTAATTTTTAGAATCTCTTTTTGCAGTACGTATTTAGGACATAATTTAGGACACATCAAGCATGTACAATTCTCTGTGTTATGTGGTGGCATGTTGCATTTTTCACAAGTGGGTTTTCTTTTGTAATGTTTTTTCGTATGTCCCAATAGTTGACATGTTTGACATCGCACGGGGTTGGGAAATACTCTCGTTCATCCTTGGTGTACCAAGCAATGTCAATTTTTGTGGGATTTTATATACATCGAAAGTCAACAGTATTAAACCCGTGTAAAACGAATTACCGTCTTTGTGGTTTCTTTTGAATTTATAAACGTCTGTAACTCCTTGACATTTTAATTCCACGCGAATTTCAGCTTCTGTTGTTTGTATTAAGTGCCTGTCGTAAATTGTGCCTTTACAACTATTTAACTGTTGGTGATATTTGGCGGTGACAGAACAAATTCCGCCGAAATTTTTGATTTTTATGAATTTATCAGCAATTTTTTGATTTTTTTTAAAACCAATAAACTCACATCGCGCAGAATATGAATTTTTACTACCTCGGAACTAATCCCATTTATTGCGCTTTGCAAGGCAAACACACTGAAGGACGACAATTGTTTGTTTTTTCAGTGGAGTCAATTGTTATGAATTTAGGATGGTATTTTTTTCCCCCTTGGAGGGAGCCGCTTAGAGATGGAAAAGCTTCACTTAAGCAAGATTTTTTCCTTTTATTTTTGGGAGTGGTTAACTTCTTATCTTCACTAAGGGAAGCTAAGAGACTAAACCTGTTCTCCAGTTCTCCAGGGCATTATCATATTATATTAGTATAAGAAAATTTATAGTTCAATTTTTTAAGTTTTTGATATTTAGAAAGAAAATATTACAAGAATGAAAAGAAAGAAAAAAATATTAATGTATCCATTAGCTTATTATATGAATGTGTTAATGTATTGAATAATAAAACTAAACTTAATGAGAAAGCACTCTGATTGAATTGATCTTTACACTATGAAAGTCAGACGATGACTTTTGTAAATTTTAATTTTTTAAAAGACTTTAAAATTTTATTATAGCTTTAGTTTTCTAATATATTTGATTTTCTGTCTGTATACAAAAGTTTATTAAAATCGATATATTATTATAAATGTGTCACGCTAAAATATTTATATTTATTATCAAATTGTTTTACATTTTTGTTGATATTTTTTATTACAAAATATATTCTTACTACTAGGACCCCTGTGCAATTGCACAGATTGAAGTAGGTTATATTTAGGCGTTTTTGTATTATTTATATTAGAGTATTTTATTTCTTCTAGCATTAGATACTCAATACCACGACATACAATATCTTCAGGCCATGACATAAAATTATTTGAATGTATTAGTGAACACATTCAAACAAAATGAGAGTGAGTCTCGAAAAAAATTTTTTTTTTGTTTTGTAATTTTTTGGAAAAAAATAAAAACTTTTATGATTTTAACCATATTTTCTTTTAGACTTTTCTTTATTAAATATTTCCCTAAACACTCTGAATTTTACAAAACATATCAAAAATTCAGCTATGAACTTAAAATTTTTAATATGTTTTCCTAAAAAAATATTTTTCAGTTTTTTCCGTGCATTTCATAACGCAGCCATTTTGATACTGTCAAAAAATAATGAGAGTACACAAGAGTAAAAATTTTAAATAATTTTAAAAAACCTAACCTAACTTCAAAAGCTTTATAATAATCTGCGATGTAATTTTGGTAGGTAAATTGGTTTTAATATAGTTTTTATATTTTTAATTTTAATAAAAATATATAAATTATATATCAAAATAAACTTTGAAGTTTTCTCTTAATGCTCATAAAAAAATTAAATTTCAAATCGTATTTTTCAGCATAAAATTAAAGAATTCAAAATTTTATACCGTTCTTAGCATCATTCAACCATATTTCTGGGTAGGCAATATTTATTTGTTTGTATACAGTTTTAAACAGTAGAAAAAAAAAGTGCGTGCAAAAAATAGCCGTACTTTAATTAATAGATAGTTTTTTAAAGTTAATTATATTATTCTTTTTAAAATTTTAAATTAAATTTTTTGAGTATATTAAGATTAACATTTTGCAACTTTTTAATAAATTATGATTTTAAAATGTTCTGTTTCTGGATGTTAAATTATGATTCTTGCTTGATTAAAGTTTCATGTTTTAAATTTCCAAAACAAGAATCATTGAAAAAATTACGGATAAGCGCTTTAGCAAGACCTGCTAATCAGGATATAATAAATAAGAATGGCTGGTTAATAAGAATGCAAATAATGTCATTTTATATTTTTTGGAAAATGATAACTATTTCGGATGTGAAAGTATGGAATTATAATTGATAATAGTTTGCAAGTTGCATGCTTCTCAGGCCTTGCAAAAAAACCAGCCAAAACTTTTAAACATATTTTATCGGAATATATGAAACTAGCCTTTTGATCTCAGCTAAAAACTTTAATATCCTATTTTATATTACTTACAGATAAAAATAGTTTTTATATCACTCTCATTCAAAGCTTAGTAAGAAGCTTTTAAAAAAAAGTAAAATATATGGAGGTTGTTTTTTCAAAAAAGAATTTCTGAATTAAAATATTAAAATTTTTTATATTTGAATATGTTATAAAAAATTTAAAAGACGGAATTTTACGGTCATCTTTGAACGAAATTAAAAAAGTTACAAATTTGTGAGTTATTATAATTTTAAAAGCAGCCGTCGAGATAAAGCTCCCTATTCCCATAAGACTACGTGTTAAATCAGCCTCCGATAAATCTTTTTTTCTCTGAATGTCATGGCCTGAAGATATTGTACGTCGTGTCCAATACTATCATTTTGAAGTACTTTATAATACCGAGTTACTTTAGTAAATTTTTTAATACTTTGACAAATATTTAAATTACGTTTTATATAAATATTGCTAAAAAAATAAAAATTCAGGTTTTTAAAAATTTATTTTCGAACGCGTTACAAATTTTATTGGTGAGAAACTAAAAACTTAATCTTTATATTTAAAATTTTTCTGGATATCATTCCTGCTTTCTATTACAATTTTAAAAAATAAAAAAAAAATAATTAATTTTTGGAACTGCTCTATTTGTATTTCAAATCATTCAAACAATCAAAGCAATTGTTGACTTTATTTCAGCTAAAAAAAATCATTTATTATTCGCAACTGTCAAGTATATATAAACTAGAGCAGTTCCAAAATTTGACGTTTTATAAAATGACTAATAAATTTAATTTTATATTTTAAAACATTTAAGTTAGAAATAATGTTATAATTATTTAAAATTATTTACATAATTCTTTATTGTTTTACACATTATACTTTTATTATTTTTTCAAATCGGAACATCTCAACATTCTTTCGTGTCAAAAAAAGAAAAATTAAAAAAAAAAATTACATTTAAGTTGTTTAACTTGTCCATACACGATAATTTTTTGATTTTCTCACAACCAGCTTTTTAACCTACCTTCAAAATGGTCTTTCAACCTACCCATACACGATTCACGATTCAACTTCGCAAGTACGCATACTAAGTTCAAAACATCGTATATGGGATGTATAATAATAAATTTAAAGTTATGAGTATTGCCATCATTGTTTATTGTGTGAAGTATATTTATAATAATTTTGTTTTGCAAAATTTTTTACATGTTGGCAAGGTCTCGCTTACACTTGTGTATTATATATATGATTATTATCATATTTATCACAACACTTATAATTGAAATTATTTTTTAAATGCTCTAATAATTTGTATATAAATTTTTTTTCAGTTTTGTACTATCGAATTTATTAACATTTTTATCCTCTATTATTCTATTTAATATTTTTATTGCATTAATTAAATAGTTAATAATTAAAGCGTTAAAATATTCTTTAAATTCTATGAACTTTAAATAAATATTATACATTTTCAATTAACTTTAAACTGCAATTATGATGTGCGCTATACTTTTTTAATAAGTACTCGTTGAAGTAATAAAATGCGTTTACTTCTCTAAATTCCATAGATTTATAGTCGTATTCTATTTGAATTAAATTGGTATGAGATTTGTTGTGTTATATGAAAGTCTGTATCATAAAAATCAGCAATTTCAAGATTTCCTGTTGGTTCACAGTTTGTGCCTGGTGTTATATCTTCCATGTACTTGACAGAAAAAACTTTTTTAAATGCACAAGCAAATTGAAACGGTGTTAATAATTTTGTATTTCCTCCACGTTTTGAAAATCTTTATGAAGATCTGTTAATACATTGATGTTCTGTAACCAGCCTTTTAAAATTTTTATTTTAAAAGGAACTTTTCTTCCGATCCATTAATAAAATCCATGCTGAATATAAAAACCTCCATTTCATGTAAAAATTGTAACTAACATTCATTTCCGAAAAATGGCCTTCTAATTTTTTTTCTTCATCAAAATTACACGAATTAATGTCAAATAATTGATCAAATTTTTCTATTACTTCAGCTGTATTTAATGTGATAGATGTTGTAAAAATACTTGCCATAATAGTAAATAATTTGATTTTTCCAGCTGGTCATCAAAAAATAATTTTTGCATACATGGTAATCATTTGATATTTTCGTGTTAATGAATTCGGATCTATTTAAATTTTTCAACCACATATTTCTCCAAAAAAAAAACATTATACATATATTATATATGTAACATAATATTCAAAAAAAAATATTTAAAAAATCTAACTTTCACTAGATTCTGGTGAGCGAAAAAAATTATTTTCAGTTTCAGCACTTTTAAAACCACGCCAGAAACATTTAAAAGTATGTTTACCCATTTTTCACAAAATCTCATATAAATATGTAAGTACTTTAAATATTTGAAATATTCACTATTGCTAAAATTAATTTGTTTAAAATATTTGAACTTCCTGTACTCAACTAAAAAAAATTTTCAAACGAGACCGCCACTATATATTTTTCACAAAGTATGTTAAATATTTGAAATATTCGTTATTTTTAATATTAATTCGTTTAAAATATTTTAACAACACGTACTGAACTAAAGCTATTTTCAGACGAGACCGCCACTATATATTTTTCACAAAGTATTTTAAATATTTTTGATTAATTCGTTTAAAATATTTCAACACCATGTACTCAAATAAAAAAAAATTTCAAACGAGACCGCCACTATATATACACGCGATTTCAATTTCAGTAGTTCCTATACGTGATACATTATACCCACACACGGACAATTTTGTAAAAGACCGCCTTTACAATTAATTACAAAAATACATAGTTTTGGTTTTTTTTTTATACATGTTTATAGGAACACAGTAAATGTGAAACAAAAAAAAATATATTGTATAAACATAGAATTAATAATACTAGAATGGCAAAAGAATGTTTCCGTTTAAAGTTGATATTATTTAACCCTAGATAGGAAAAAAATTAATAATTTTTTTAATTTTTGATTCTGATATAGTTTTTTTTATTTTTCAATAAAAAAAAATTATCAAAGTTCAATTATTTGACATTTGAATACGTAGAGAAAGCGAAAAAGTTAAACAACTTTTTTAATGACTGCGTAATGGCTGCGGCATGGCTGCGTCTATTGTAGACACTTTCATATAATTAAATACATTTAACTTAGTGGGACAGACGGCTACGTGTAGGGAGCGGAATGTGAGCGTTCATTGTAGATACGCTATTATGGATAAACTAATGGTACGGTTACATCTTGTGTCATTACTTAAATTTTAGTAAATGAGAATGTTTAACAAGCAGTTTCTCATTAGTTTTTTTGTTTACATTTTTACATTGAAATACATTTAGATTGAAAAGGTTGTTTGTAATTGTAAGTTATTTCCCACAAAGAAATTTTAAAACAACGCAGATACGTTCAAAATAAGTTTCTTTTGTATTTCACTTTCAAAAAGTAATTATCCGCGAAGAAACTGGTAATACATACAAACGGTGCCCGTACTTATTTTTGAAATTTGTCTGGAATAAAATTTTTGAAATTAAAATTACACATCCACATACAATCTTTCATTTATTAATTCATTGTTCAAGCATAAAACCACTACAAGAGACTACATAATAAAACATTCTCTCATTACAAGTAAATAAAAAAAAACATATTTTTATTACCTTTTCTTTACTTTTTCTAAAGACAACATACAATATTAAGAATAATAAAATAGAGTAATTTTTAAAAATATTGAAAATTTTACTATATAATAACTTTTCAAGTTCATTCCACGGCAATTGAAATAACGAGCACAAATCTTGCAGAAACATAAATTTTTATACAAGGTAGGACTAGTTCTAAATTTATAAAACATACCTACACAATATACAAGTTTGTCTGACGACCACGACGCATATAATTATTATTCATATAAAAATACTTGAAAAAAATCAACTTCTTTGAACCAAAATAATGAAAAATATAATAAACTCAATTCTTTAATTTCTTAATTTTTAATTCTTACTATAATAGTGTTCTATTTTACTTGTGTTTGAATACATATAACATTTCCTATCTCGCATTATTCTTATTAACTTTAAACATTTTACAAACGTAATCCATAGAAGTTGTAACAAAATTATAATTATAAAAAAAAAATATTTATATAAGTTTGAAAATTTTGATAAAATATAACAGAATAGAGTTCTGTTTTTTTTCTTGTGTTTGAATACATATAAGCATTTTTCCTACATCGCATTATTCTTATTAACTTTAAAAATTATAAAAACGTAATCTATGTTGTTGCTGTTGGCTGTAGCTGAGGAGTTAAAGTTGGCCATAATCGACCATAGCCGAATGGACGAGCAAATTGTAGAAGAGTCCAATAGGACTCTTCTATGAGAGAGCCTTGAAGTTTGGATTCTGGAAGAGGCGGAGAAAGCGATGAACGACGAACAGGCGGTCATCCCAATCTTTAGTTGGAGTCTTTGGGATCGCTGCTGATCAACTCAAGAACGCTGAAGTTGGACGCGGACAGGTGGAAAGTCCTGAAGCGCGAGGTAAGACCGGCGGAAGGTCAATGGTTACTCCTCGGAGTACCATTGACAGATGGAAGGTCAATGGTTACTCCTTGGAGTACCATTGACAGATTACCAAAGGTTAGAAGGAGTGAACGGGCAGATCAACTACCTATGTAAGAGACTGTGCGTGATCACGATAGAGAGGAAAGGAGGCGACACACCTCCGGAAGATGCGGGGGGCGAGGTGGACGAGCAGCTTTCTCGACTAGCGATAGAAGCCGACCTCGCTGACCCCGAGGTTAAACCGGTGTCAAAAGACACCGAAGAAAAAGATATGGCCGTAAAAGCCATGGAAGAAGACTCCGACCTAGAGGAAACCCGGTCGATGAATTCCTTCACGGAAACATCCGAACCGGGCTCTTTCTTGACGGAGCCGGATATCATGCCTGCGGAACGAAGAGAAGAAGAAAAGGAGATTACATCTCCGGATCCGAACTCTTCCAACGCAAGCAGAGAAAGTGGGAGCAGGAAGGAAATAACAACCCCCTCCTCAATAACTTCTCCTAGAGATATGGCAGGGAAGGCTCTTAAGATCATCCAAGCCAACCTGCACTGAAGCATCTTTGCTTCAGAAATAGTAGCAGAAAGGATGCTAAGGGAAAATTTAGCCGTGGCTCTTATCCAAGAACCGAGCACGGCTAATGATCATCCTACTGGATGGAGTAGGAAACACTTCGATTGTTTCTATAAGACCTATAACGGTAGGCCAAGAGCGTGTATTGTTATAAGAAAATTACTTAAAGCTATATCTATTCCACAGCTAAATAGTAACGATCTGGTAGCCATCCAGATGGAAGAGGCTATCGAGGGCGAGAAAAAGGCAGTTATCCTGGCTTCGGGGTATCTGCCGTATGAAGAGATGTATCCACCAACACAGGAACTCAGAAATCTGGTAAGTTACTCAGAACTAAATGATTTACGCCTGATTGTAGGATGTGATGCTAACGCCCACAACACGGTGTGGGGTAGCACCAACGTCAACAATAGAGGTAAACATCTTTTAGACTATATAAGTACAACCAACCTGACGATTCTCAATAGAGGTAATACACCTAACTTTATTAACAAGAATCACAGGGAGGTTTTAGATATAAGCTTAGCTGACAATGGACTGAACAGATCCATTAAAAATTGGCATGTCTCGAACGCGATATCCCATTCGGATCATCGCCATATCAGAATGGACCTTGAAATTAAGGTCACAAACGAACAACGTTTTAGAAATCCAAGAAAAACGGATTGCAATGAATATAGATCGGCCCTTTGATATACACTAAGGCTGAACAAGTCTAACCACCGGATAAACTCATGCGGCGACATAGACAAAGAAGTCGAGAATATTATCTCGGCCATGCGAGTTGCATTTGAAAGGGCATGCCCTGAAACAAGGTTGTCAAACAAATTCAAACATAGATGGATGAATAGCAACCTGATGGAGATCAGGAGCTATACGCGAAGGTTATTTAATAAAGCCATGAGCACTAACAGAGAAGCTCACTGGCTAGAATACAGAACTGCACTGAAGAAGTACAAATCAGAATGCAGATCTGCGAAACGAAAGCTCTGGAGAGATTACACAGAGCAAATAGAAAAGACCAGTGAAGCCTCAAGACTCAGAAAAATATTGTCTAAAGGCCACTCACAAGCAGAACTAATTGAAAGGGAAAACGGAACCAAGTCGTTAACAACGGAAGAGTCCCTTGATATCCTTATGACAAAGAACTTCCCTGAGGACGAACTAGTTAGTTAGACCTCACAGGAAGAAATGATAATCACGAACATTAATGATAGACCAGTAGATAATCTCGAACGAAAGATCGATGTACTGATAACCTTTACCCAAAACAGATTCAGGAAGGCTTAAGTCTCCTAAAGAGGAAAATAAAAGCAATCTACAAAGGTTGTATAAGATTAAGTTATATGACGCGTAGGTGGAAAGAATCGAAAGTAATCTTTCTACCTAAACCAAATAAGATAAGCTATAATAAAGCGAACGCATATAGGCCAATAAGGCTAACGTCATTCCTCCTAAAGGGATTAGAAAAGATAATAGAGCTGGAAATAAGAAACCAGCTAAATCCAAGATTATCTATAAATCAACACGCCTATATTAAAGGAAAATCGGTAAATACAGCCTTGCATGAGGTCGTAGAAATAATTGAAGAGGGTTTCAACAAAGGGAAGGTATCACTCGGTTGTTTTATCGACATAGAGGGAGCCTTCAATAATGTGAAATCCAAAAAAATAATCGATAATCTGAAAAGCAGAGGTATCGATGAAATGCTCATTGAGTGGACCAACGGAATGTTAAGAAACAGGATAATATCATCAACCTATGGGTTAGCCACTAAAAGCAAAGTGGTATCAAGAGGGACTTCTCAAGGAGGAATACTACCACCACTACTATGGTTAATAGTTATAGATGATCTACTACAAAAACTGGTAGTGGAGGGACATGAAGTAATATGTTATGCAGATGATGTTGTAATTTTAGTCACCGAAAAGGAGACTAATAGAACAACACACAAACTGCAGGCCGCAATCGATAAAACAGCGATATGGGCGGTCGAGAACGGTCTGAAACTAAATGCTAGCAAGACAGAAATATGCCTATTTAATAGAAAAAGAGAAATAGTCTATCCAATAGCACCGAGAATAGGTAACGACGTGTTGGAATTTTCTAAACACGTCAAATACCTCGGTATACATCTAGACGAGAAGCTCAGATGGGGTAAACATTTGAGCCAAAAGAAAGAAAAAGCGATAAGAGCCCTATGGGGCTGCAGAAATGCAGTCGGCAAAACCTGGGGCCTATCGCCAAATATAATGATGTCGATATACAAGTGTGTTATAAGACCCATGATAACATACGGAGCGCTAGTTTGGTGGCCGGCCATCAAAAAGAAAAGATACATAAAAATATTAACACAAGTACAGCGCCATGGCTGCTTGGGGATAACTGGTTCCATTAGAACCACATCAACCAAGGCCATGGAGGCAATCTTAGACATAGAAGCAATTGAAATAGAGGTGAAGAGAAGAGTAATAGATACGGCTCTTCGACTTTACATGACAGGTAACTGGCTAAATATTGATAGTCAATACGGACACAAAGAAAACATGACCCAAGCTAATAACTTAGGCGGCATAATGAACTTAGCAACGAGCCCCCTATCAATCAGTGATAATATGGCAGGGGAACTCAGGCTAGATGAGAAATTTGATACTGAAACGGAAATAACCCGTATCAACAATAGAACCTCACCAAATACGGTAGACATTTATACCGACTCGGCTAAAAAACACAACCGCTGTGGTATAGGGATAATATGTGACGAACCAGTTGTAAGGATTGCTAAACCAATTGCAAGCCACTCAACGGTTCGTCAACTAGAAGCAACTGCTATAGAGAAAGCAGTGGAAGAATTGCAACGAAGAAGAATCCGAGGCAAAATGATAAATATCTATACAGACTGCAAATCCATTATAAATATAATGGAGCGTAGTCTGCATAGATCGAAGTCGAATCTATACAGACTGCAATGAAAGAGCAGATGAAATAGCGAAGAGTTCTATAAGAGAACATAGGACGGATACAGAAACGATAGGGCTCTCACACATAGAGGTGAAACGGTTTACAAGAACCTGGGATAAAACCCAAGCAAATGAACAATGGCTAAACTCCACCGGATCAACCAAGAGTTTCTGAGCCAATATGGGCTCTGGTATAGTCAGATTTGCGCCTGTGGTCATGTCTTACGGCAAATCTGAGTATACTCAGTCAAGTACTATCCAAGGGCTAACGACAGACGTCTCAAGTCAAGGTGGAACAGCATACGACGAAGGCTGCATGGCTAAGGGGATGCTTAGTCACTAGTATGCGGACTCTGGTTAAGTGACGACAACCAGTTTTATTAGCCTTCTCTTGGTACGGCAATGCCAAGAGCGACGTGTCTCTCCAGCCGACTCCCAACGGGGCTCACCTCACCTGAGGTGGAGTTGACTTAAGTACGACCCGTGATCCCCAGGAGCAAGGTCAGTGGAGTCAATGACTCCGGTAGGTCCAACCATACTGACAAGGTTCTGGGGGGAGGATGGGAAAAGCATAAAGGAGCCCCCCCCCCCCTTAATGAGATGACGGAAGAAATAGATGAAGAATTGCGACGTAGGATATTGCGTCAAACGATGGATATAGGTAACTCTTTGAAATTCGAAAATATAACTAACGAAACTTCTTTCCAAGTCGTTAGGCTTAGGCTTAGCGCCAAGGAAAAGAAGTTAACCAGGCAATGGTGGCAGGAGGGGAAATCGGAGGAGACGATCAGCGCTCAGAGAAGAGAGTTGCTCCAACATCAGGCAACCCCCCCCCCCCCCCCCCCCCCCAAGACCGGAGCCACAAAGAAGGATACCAGCAACACAGTCAAGAAGACTGGCGTGCCTGGCATGAAGGCGGTGGGAGCAATCCGGAGGCACTCTCCGATGGCGGTAAAACGCCTAAGTCAGTGCCAATGGTTGTTCCATCGGGTCTAGGAGGTGTAGGCAGAAAGAGGCCTAGATCGGAGGATGACCCTACCCCGGGTCAGGGAAAAAGAAACCAGTCAGCTACAGTCAATTGGCTGTAGCTGAGGAGTTAAAGTTGGCCATAATCGACCATAGCCGAATGGACGGGCAAATTGTAGAAGAGTCCAATAGGACTCTTCTACGAGAGAGCCTTGAAGTTTGGATTATAGAAGAAGCGGAGAAAGCGATGAACGACGAACAGGCGGTCATCCCAATCTTTAGTTGGTGTCTGTGGGACTCCAACATTTTTAAGATTACGAGTGTGGACGCCTGTTCAGCTAGTTGGTTGAAGAAAATTATACATGAACACTCCCAGCTTTGGCCGGGTGCCAATCTACGGTGCGTAGAGAAAGCACACATACCATTGCTGGAAAGGGTTCATGTATGGATCAGAGGAGATGTCAGCGATCCTGAGACTGTTTTGAGGAGAATATTCATCCTCAACGCAAGATCGCTGAAGTTGGGCGCGGACAAGTGGAAAGTCTTGAATCACGAGGTAAGATCGGCGGAAGGTCAATGGTTACTCCTCAGAGTACCATTGACAGATTACCAAAGGTTAGAAGGAGTGAACGGGCAGATCAACTACCTACGTAGGAGACTGCGCGTGGTCACGATAGAGAGGAAAGGAGGCGACACACCTCCGGAAGATGCGGGGGGCGAGGTGGTCGAGCAGCTTTCTCGACTAGCCGTGGTAAAAGCCATGGAAGAAGACTCCGACCTAGAGGAAACCCGGTCGATGAATTCCTTCACGGAAACATCCGAACCGGGCTCTTTCTTCGTGGAGCCGGATATCATGCCTACGGAACGAAGAGAAGAGGAAAAGGAGATTACATCTTCGGATCCGAACTCTTCCAACGCAGGCAGAATAAAAGGGAGGAGGGAGGAAATAACAACCCCCCCCCCCCTCAATAACTTCTCCCAGAGATATGGCAGGGAAGGCTCTTAAGATCATCCAAGCCAACCTGCACCGAAGCATCTCTGCTACAAAAATAGTCCAAGAACCGAGCACGGCTAATGATCATCCTACTGGATGGAGTAGGAAACACTTCGAGTGTTTCTATAAGACCAATAACGGCAGGCCAAGAGCGGTATTGTTATAAGAAAATTACTTAAAGCTATATCTATTCCACAGCTAAATAGTAACGATCTTGTAGCCATCCAGATGGAAGAGGCTATCGAGGGCGTGAAAAAGGTAGTTATCCTGGCTTCGGGGTATCTGCCGTATGAAAAGGTGTATCCACCAACACAGGAACTCAGAAATCTGGTAAGTCACTCAGAATTAAATGGTTTACACCTGATTGTAGGATGTGATGCTAACGCCCACAACACGGTGTGGGGTAGCACCAACGTCAACAATAGAGGTAAACATCTTTTAGACTATATAAGTACAACCAACCTGACAATTCTCAAAACAAGAATCGCAGGGAGGTTTTAGATATAAGCTTAGCTGACAATGGACTGAACAGATCCATTAAAAATTGGCATGTCTCGAACGCGATATCCCTTTCGGATCATCGCCATATCAGAATGGACCTTGAAATTAAGGTCAAAAACGAACAACGTTTTAGAAATCCAAGAAAAACGGATTGGAATTAATATAGATCGGCCCTTAGAAATACACTAAGGCTGAACCAAGACCAGTCTTACCACCGGATAAACTCATGCGGGGACATAGACAAAGAAGTCGAGAATATTACCTCGGCCATGCGAGTTGCATTTGAAAGGACATGCCCTGAAACAAGGCTGTCAAACAAATTCAAACATAGATGGATGAATAGCAACCTGATGGAAATCAGGAGCTATACGCGAAGGTTATTTAATAAAGCCATGAGCACTAACAGAGAAGCTCACTGGATAGAATACAGAACTGCACTGAAGAAGTACAAATCAAAATGCACATCTGCGAAACGAAAGCTCTGGAGAGATTACACAGAGCAAATAGAAAAGACCAGTGAAGCCATAAGACTCAGAAAAATATTGTCTAAAGGCCACTCACAAGCAGAACTGATTGAAAGAGAACCATGTCGTTGACAATGGAAGAATCCCTTGATATCCTTATGACAAAGAACTTCCCTGAGGACGAATTAGTTAGTGAGACCTCACAGGAAGAAATGATCATCACGAACATAAATGATAGACCAGTAGATAATCTCGAACGAAAGATCGATCTACTGATAACAGATAAAATTGTTACATGGGCACTAAATTCATTTGACTCATACAAATCACCAGGGCCAGACAACCTTTACCCAAAACAGATTCAGGAAGGCTTAAGGCTCCTAAAGAGGAAAATCAAAGCAATCTACAAAGGTTGCATAAGATTAAGTTATACGCCGCGTAGGTGGAAAGAATCGAAAGTAATCTTTCTACCTAAACCAAATAATATAAGCTATAATAAAGCGAACGCATATAGGCCAATAAGCCTAACGTCATTCCTCCTAAAGAGATTAGAAAAGATAATAGTGTAAACTGAGTGATATCGATTTTTCGCGGCGTGATGTCAAAATTTATTTCACCACTATGTATTTGAATTGAACTGCCAAAATGATATTGGAATTTCGTTGTAAAATGTTGTCGACAAAAAAAAAATAAAATTTATATTTTTACCGCGGCGGTAAAATGACAATTGATTTTTATTCGATGATAACTTTTTTTTTTTATAACATAATAAGGCTAATAATCTCAAGAAAAGAAACATCTTTAAATAAATCTATAATACCTTATTAAGTTGAATTCTGATTAAGAAATATAATTTGCTAATAAAATTTTTAACATTACTATATAAAATGGAAGAAAAGTTAATAGAAGTGAAATTATTTGAAATGATTTTATTTTAAAACCCACAATATAAAAATATTAAAAAGGAAAATGCAATATGAGCTCATATTCAAAAAAAAAATAAAGAAGTACTGGTTAATTTGAAAAAGGTTAATCTTCTTGTTTTATTTGCCTCATTTTAGAAAATCCATCTTCACAATTTTCATTAATTTCCCTTACCCAACATTATCATTTATTTTTTTTTTTTTTTGCATTTCAAAAACAATTGCAATACTTCCAACTATTTTTAAAAGTTTTATTTACTTAGTTGTATATTTTTTTTGTAATAAAGGTTTTGACATTAACAGCTATTTTGACAGTATTGAGGTCAAATTTGACTGGAAAAAATATTCTTTGACAGGAAAAAAACTCGAAATATTTTGATTGGATTTTTGACTGATTGATTTTTCTATTTGACCGCTTTTGACATAATTTTGTTTCGGAAAAATTTAAAATATTTTTAAAAATATTCGTTGACGCTGAACATTTTAATTCACTAAAAGGGTTATAAATTTTTGAGAAATGGAGTAAAGCTTAATTTGCCCCATTTTAGTTCCCTTAGTAGATGGATCCCCATCAAACATTTAAATATAGGTCTTAACGACCAAAATTTAAATGAGTTAGGCATTATATTCTCAGAAAAAGATTTAATTAAAAGGTTGGCTGTATTAGTATTCGATGAAATAGCAATTAGAAGGCTATACTATAATAGTGCACTAGATAAAATTAGTGGTTTTTCTGATTATGATTCCTGCAGAACAAAAGACATCGCAAAATACATATTATATACATATGTATATTTTATAATGTGGATTTACATACTTAAAGGGTTTTTTATGCCGAATGGAATATGAATTTTGAAAGCTTATTTATATACTTTTCCATAATATATTTTACCCGGCTTTTTCCCTTTTAGAATTATAAATTAAATAATAAAATAATAACACAAATTTTCAATAAGATTAACAAAAATTTTTAATTATATTTTTTTAGTATGTAATTAAAAACCTAAAAATTATAAAAAGAATTTACATACCAATTTTAAACTAACGAAAATTTAAATCACATAGGTACATTAGAAGACAATTTATGGAATTATTTTCTAACGATTTGAAAGATTTGGAATAATGCAATTAAAAAAATATAAAGCAAAAAAAAAGAAATTTCAATTCTTTTTTTTCTATCAATATTTTTTTATTTTATAATCAAAATATACACAAACTGCTATGATACAGCGATTGATATGATATACATAAAAAAAAAAACTAAAAATTAAAATAAAAATAAAATACGATAAAGTTCATTTTAGGAAATAATAAAACATGTCTAACTTTTTTGTTCTAAGTGAATACTCTATGGTGATAGTTACTTTATGGTATTGCGAATTTACTTTATTTTAGGTCTTTCTTAAAATTTTTATTTTGGCCGATTTTTTGACAGTATTTTACTGTAAAAACTTTTGACTGGATTTTTTGACTGAATTTTTTAAAAAGTTTTCCAGTCAAACTGTCAAATTTGACCGGATTAAAAATTTTTAAGTGGCAACACTGATTGCCGCCACAGCTAATTCCGATTATTTTTGTTCAACCGGATTTTCGTTGCCAACATGATTCTTATTTAACACCACAAATAAAACTGTTTGAATCTGACAAATGTCAAATTTTTGACAACCTAAAATTTCACTAGTAAAACTAAACTGAAAAGTTAGCTAGCGTTGGTACAATATTACATTATTTGGGTTTGCTTTATTTTAACAAAAATAATATGCCTGTACCAGGAATTTATGGCAACCAACAAGGTCCTACTTGTTTTGACAAAATGAAAATGGGATTTACAATAGGATTCTGCGTTGGAATGGCTAGTGGAGCACTTTTTGGTGGCTTCTCGGCTTTAAGGTAATTTTGAAAGAAAACTTTATTTAATTTGTTTAACTGGCTTACATTAAAATAATTTGAGGTATGGTTTGCGAGGAAGAGAATTGATAAATAATGTTGGTAAAGTAATGGTGCAAGGTGGCGGGACATTTGGTACATTTATGGCAATTGGTGAGCCAATGAGTTAAATATTTTGAAAATTAATTCAATTTTTGATTATAGGTACCGGAATTCGGTGTTAACTTAAATACTTTGTCTTGGTCAGAAAAACGAAATTGTAGCAAATATATTTTGCGTTAAGAAATCTAAGCATCCACAAAAATGTAAAATTATATTTATAGTTTAGTCAATACATACATAAATGATTTGTCGTAATTTTCTTTTTTTTTTAATTATTGGTATAAAATAATATTAAATAAAATACGTATGTATTATATATTATATTAATAATAAAAAATTCTGAACTTAAAAATTAGCTAAGGGTACTCTTACCAGTTTTAGTTTCAACAATCAGTCCATCAAGTGGGTGTGTGTTTGCAAATTCTCCAAGTGTTTTTCCAAAAGAAAGGTGCATAATAGTATGATCTATTTTTACATCAGTGTATCGAAAGTCATGCACATGAAACTGACTAATAGAAAAACTAGCACCAGGAGCAATATGAAAACTACCAGACATCCGATTAACTTCGATAAATCCTTTGATCTGGTCGTGGAAATCGAAAAATATAAATAAAGAAAATACCACTAAAAAATCTCTTACTTGACAACCTTCTTTAATGGGACTAGCTATTCCAGTATATGTTTCTACACCCTCTTTACATTGTTTTATTTTATCAACTTGAACCGACCATTTCTTTTCCATATATGCATCCATGACTGCTTGGCAAGAATTACAGCAATGTGTTTCATTATATTCCGCGCCATAACAACTCCCACATGTGTGATTATCGCTATTTATAAGTGAGGTTTCTACAATTTCTTTAATTGGTTTTTCTTTTAAGATTGGATTTCCATGTAAGTCTAAACGTATTTTGAAAATGTTGTGTTCTATTCTTAAGTGTTGGTTACCAGAAGAGTCCATTGCATCTAACGATAAAAAATTACATCCAATACTATGAATTTTTAAATCCAAATTAATGCGAAGTTTATCTCCTCTTGTAGTATCTACAAACAATTCTTCGGTTATAGCCGGTACAACATAGTTCCTAAACTCATAAAACATTAAGATAATGATTATTATAACACTAAAAATTGTTATAGTAGCGCCACTTAAAGTCTTAACACTTATATTTTCTAAAGTTCTTGGGTATGCATCAACTCTTTTTAACACTTTCAATAAAGTCATAATAATTGTTTTCCACAAAAATGATCAACGAAGTTTACAAAATTTTTTTAACCACAACTCCTTTTCTTTCCTTTTAAAATAACTAAAAATCATTGCAGCCAACTAAAGTGCTTTGCACACCACTAGCGAAAACTTTCTGAAGCACTTATTCAAAAATACCAGAAAACCATTGATTAAAAATAATTAATTGGATATGTATAAGTAAATGGTTCGAAAGCTATAGTTGTATTTTTGAATCACAACCAAAAACAACAGAGAACCTGTAAACTGATTGAAAAGGTTTTGGGGTGTTAAGCAATACAATATTTTTATGGCCGATGTTTTGTTATTTTGGTCCTACGAAGCATTAGTAATTTTCTATCACTTTAATAATATTCAATGATATACGCAATACGCATCTCTTATACCTATTAAGTTGTTTTTAAGAGCTATATCTCGGTGCCTAACTTAGAAAGACTAGAAAAAAATTAGATTTAGGAACAGCTTAGACTTTTTTGAATATTTTTTAATTATTAAAGATTAATTATACAATTTGATTTAAAAAAAAATGGGGATTTTTATTTCAATCCGTCGAGAGCTTCCCATATTTCTGAGGTCTTTTCAATTTTCTTCGATGTATAATTCATTCGTTTCTGATTTTTATTATTCTTAATACATAGCTATAACCAAAGCGCACACAAAATACTTTTTGAAACATAGCGTACACTAATAATTGGTATTGCTATTGTATAAACTAGTTCCAAATTTTGACGTTTTATAAAATAACAAACGAATTATATGATATATAGTTGTGCAAGCCTACAATCTTAAAAAAGTGAGTAAATCATAGAATACAAGTACTATACTAGTAGTAATTCTATGGAGTAAATATCAAGAAAATTTTACTTTTGTCTTAATAAAAAATATTGACAGCCCGTGGATTCTATCAAGTCCAGTTAACAAAATTACTTTGAAAGAAGTTACCTCGGAAACCGTAGGAATTAAACGTAGGAATTAATGTATTTTGAATTTTTAATACAATTGAAATCACTTCGTTGGATAGGTACGAAGTCTTATTTGAAATCAGTTCGATTTTGTTTAAGAGAAGAATTGAATTGGAAAAAAAAATATTGTAAATAATATTGAATTATAAAATTATTTTGAATTAATTTATTTTTATTTATTTTATTTATTTATTTTTCATTCTCAATTAATTCAATTTAATATTTCATAAAAAAATAACAAAAAACTTACATTATTTTTAAATACTACAGTTCAAAGTATGGGAATGTACCTAAACATATTATATAATTTCAGACTTAAAAAAAAAATACTTAATCTAAGAAAATCTGTTATTATGAACTGTAATTTTTAACAAATGCTTTAAAAAACTTAATGATTTATTTAAAAAAAAAAATATATATATATGAAATGAACTGAAATTGAGAGAATAGTGGTTTTTTTATTTTTCAAGAAAATAGTATTAAAACCACATTATAGCATTGTACTTAACAAAACTAATAACTTAACAAATTTATAAACTAGAGGGTGGAGCATAAAATATAGAAAAGCAAATTTGAAATATAATAAACAAAGCAAATAATTTATAAACAAAATTGATATAGTTAAAAAGTAAAACTTCTATACAAAAAAAAAATTTCAATTCAAAAACTAAATTTAATTCAAAAACTAATAAAGATTATATATAAAAAGAGATTAGAAAAAATCAAAAAAAAAAACAAAAAAAGACAAAAGCAGAAACAAAATCAATAAAAGGCTATAAGCAAATAGGTATTATTAAATTAAAGTTAATAAAAAAAAAAAAATAATAATAATTAAAAATGCATTCCATCGTCACCAGTAATGTAAATAGTAGCTAAGATATTATGTTAAATAAATTATTTAAATTTTCGAAGTTTAAACCCATAAGCCAAATCTTTAGTTGTTTTAAAAAAGTGGTATATATTCTTAATGACCTGAGAAATACAGGTAATTTATTGAACAATGTACAAGAACTTACATTAAAAAAATTACGATAACATGTAGTACGAAAATTTGGTACATTAACAAGAAAACTATGATTAACGCGTAAATTATACGTGCTGGAATCCCTATATTTTAAATACCCAGATCGAATGAAAAATATTTTTAGTACCTTAAAACAGTAAAGATGGCGTAGAGGAAGAATATTTAAAGAAACAAATAATGGAAAACTGCTGTCCAATCTATTTCTTTTACAAATTTTACGAATAATAAATTTTTGAAGGCGAAGTAGAGGTAGAACTTTATTGTAATAAGCCCCACCCCAGCAAGCTAATCCATATTGTAACTTAGATTGAACAAGTCCGAAATAGATAATTCTCAAAGTATTTGAAGGACATACGTTGCTCAGATAATAAAAGATCCTTAGGGTTCCCCTCATATAATTTTTTAGAGAATCAATATGAAACGACCAGCTCAGTTTGCAATCTATTGTTAACCCTAAGTACCTAAATTGTTCTACAATTTCAATCATAAAGCAGTCCTTATCGCACAAAGTGTCAGTAAAATACTGTTTTTTTTTAGACTGTGTATTGTGACAATAATCACACAGTAATACAAACTTTTTACACTCTGGCGCATGATACATAAATTGGAAATAACTATCATAGTGAAAATTAAAGTTAAAAAGCATAACTTTAGTTTTGTTACTAATGATTAGCCGATGGTCGGCAAACC
The DNA here is from genome assembly GCA_963082915.1 of Dolichopus griseipennis. Classification (NCBI taxonomy): domain Eukaryota; kingdom Metazoa; phylum Arthropoda; class Insecta; order Diptera; family Dolichopodidae; genus Dolichopus; species Dolichopus griseipennis. The sequence goes on along the minus strand of OY720443.1, from coordinate 128,999,710 downwards.
ATTTTCTTAAAAGATCTAAGTCATGGTTAATGAAAGCAACCAAGTTTAGTGGGCTATCAGCGCCATAAACAAGACCGAGATCATCCGCGAAGGCAGTTGGCTGGCCTTTGAACTTTAAAGTAAAAATGCTGTTCATATAAATTAAAAACAGTATTGGCCCCAGAACGGAACCCTGCGGTACGCCAATTTTCAGAATTTTGGATGAGCTGGCTTTATTGTTAATTTTGACAAATTGTGTTCTATCTTTTAAATATGATGCGAACCAATCAAGCATAAAGCCTCTGATTCCAGTGTTATTAATTTTTGTTAATAGTATTGCATGGTTCACCATGTCAAAGGCCTTGGTGATGTCAACAAATAGACCAGCTGTGTGCATCTTATTATCCAAATTTGAGTAAACTTTGGAACAGAAGTCAAGTAACGCATCTTCTGTCGATTTCTTTTCCCTAAAACCAAATTGCGCATTATTGAAAAAATTTATTTTATTAAAATATCGTACAATCCTTTTTTTTACTAATTTTTCAAAAACTTTCCCCACTGACGGTAGCAAAGAAATAGGCCTATAATTCTTGACCTGCTTGCAATCTCCTTTTTTGAAAAGTGGTATAACTTGTGCAAACTTAAGAGAATCTGGGTAAACACCAGAAAAAATACTTGAATTAAAAATGTAGGCCAAAACATCAATGATATTGAAGGCTACACTTTTCAGAGTGAAATTTGAGATGCCATCATGACCACAAGAATAAGAGTTATTCAAATTACGGATTGTTTTTAAAATTTCAAAAGCAGATATAGATTCAAAAAAGAAACTACTATCCTGCACGTTGACATCTTGATTAAGTTCACTACTACACCTGCATGAAGAATATGAAATATTTTCTGTAAAAGATGTGAAGTGATCATTAAAGGTATTTGCAACTTCAGTAAAATCAGAGATTAAATTATCACCCTTTTCAATCACAATGTAATCATTTCTTTCCTTAGACCTGTTAGTAATTTCATTTATAACTCCCCAGGTAGCCTTTAAGTTACCTCTGTATGTGTCGAATTTATGTTTATAAAAATCCTTTCGGCATTTTGGTATTTTTTTCTTTAATTTGGAACATAATCTAGAATATTGTCTTTTTAATCTCATATTGTTAGGGTGATTGTAACATTTTATTCTTAACCTATTTTTTTTATTAATTTGATTGACTAAATAATTACTTATCCAAGGTTTAATTTTCTTAACCGATTTTTTTTGTCTTAACGTAGTACTACAATTATTAATATGCTTTTTTAGAATACGAATAAAGTTGTCATACGCTAATGAAGGATTAATTTCACTAAAACATTCAAACCAAAGTTCATACCTTAAACTAACATTTAACTTAACATAATCTATAATTATTTTATGATTCAAATTTTCATTTTTATTTTTAATTTTTTTTTTCAATTTCTTAATGAGCAAACCAGTCATACAATGATCACTAATTTTAAAATCAAAACAACCACTTTCAAAACAATCCTGAGCATAATTAGAAACTCTAAAAAAAATATGGTCTAGACATTTACCAGACATAAGTCTAGTAGGCTCCTGAATAGCCGAATGTAGCCCCTGAGAAGCTAAAAAACCTTTATAATTGTTTGATTCATCATTATTGATCAGAATATCAAAATTAAAATCACCCAAAATAATAAGATTTTTTGAATTAATTCTTTCTAAAACCTCTGAAAATTCTATATAAAAAGTGTTAAAGTTATATTTAAGTAACCTATAGACACAAATAAAAACAAAATTCACTTTGTTAATATTAATTGTAATTTTTAAAATATCAGCACTAATTATATAATCAAGTTTTTCGAACGTACAATCGTAATCACAACTAACAAAACACCCAACCCCACCCGCGGCATATGATTCATTTGTGGCGGCATAAAAGTTATAACCTGGAATATTAAAATCATTTGTTTCACAGTTATAGATCCAAATTTCAGAGACAAATATAATATCAGGTAAATTAGCAAAAGCTTCCAGATGGGACACTAGAGACGAAAAATTTTCCCTTAAACTTCGAACATTTTGATGCACAATAAAGAATTTATCTATATCACAATGACCATGAAATACACCTTCGCAATTATTATTTATTAAATTAATAGTGAGATTATCGTTCTCAAGATCATTAAAATCAAAGAACATATTTAATTTTGTTTTTTAGAAAAATTTATGTAAACAAATTAATGATTACGTAATAAAGTAATTTTAAATATTCTTTAGATCATTAAATGATCTTAAAACGACAATCTCACTATCTTCATTTTTTTTAAGAAGCAAATTAGACCTATTAAACCACAAATACTTATATTGTTTCTGCTTTATAATCTTCTTAGCTTCCATGTAAAGAGCACTATAAAATTTAGTTAAACTATTATTAATATAAATACCACCAAGGTTTTTTCTTTCAGCATTCTTCTTCTTCATAATATTTTTTTTAACCTCGTAACTGGAAAACTTTACACATAAAACACTGCTACTAGTGGTAGTATTATTATTATCTGCTTCTTTTTTTTTATTATTAGTTAATATTTTTTATGCTTAGTTAATATTTTTCCTATTTATTTTGTTGTTGATTTAAATATTTTTACAAAGTTATTTTAAATTAATATTGAATTTAAAAATTATTTTGAATTAATTTATGTTTAGCTAATAGTTTTCCTATTTATTTTGTTGTTGATTTAAATATGTTTACAAAGTTATTTGTTCTGGTTCGTCCATTTCCTCTTCTATGAGGCAAAGTAGGGCGCTAACTAAATCAAGACGAACATTTTTATTTATTCTATTAATTATATTAATTTATACTTATCTTTAAATTTAATAATCCTTTATTATTCCAATTTATATTTAATCCAATCCAATATTATATTTGATTTATATTTAATAATAATCTTTTAAAATAGAAGTTCAACAATCTATTGTCTTTACAAATGACAAATTTTTAACCGCCAAATTGTATATTACTTTATTTCAAATAGCCTACTTACAATTTTATAAACTATTTTATTATTTTAATTTAATTTTTAAACGCTTCAACTTTTTATAATTTATTTATGAACGGATCCATAGAATTATACTAGAATGGCAAAAGAATGTTTCCGACTCTCTTCTTCTAATGTGATTTCCTATCCTGAGGTATTAAGACAAAAAAATACATATGCTATTTCGTATGCGTATACAAATGGTACGGCTACTTCATTTGTCATTGCTTAAATTGAGTAAATGAGAATGTTTATTAGGCAGTTTCTCATTAGTTTTTTTGTTTACATTTTTACATAAAAATACATTTGGATTGCGCAGTTTGTATATTGTAAGTTATTTCGAATAAAGATATTTACCATTTGATTTAATTTAGTTTTATATATAATTGAACAAAACATCAAGGAAAAAATTTGAATAATATTAGAAGAAATTGCAGTCAATTATTTTTAAAAATAATGGAATTTCCAATAAGTATATTTTTAGTTTAATTTTAATTAACTTACATATCTATTTTGATTTATCTTAAGGTTTATCGTAGGTTTATTTATTCATCGTGAAAATGAAAATAAGTAAATCAAAAACAAATCATAATTTTTTGAACAAAACAAAAAGTATTTATAGTCTTGTGAATATATAAACATTTTTAGCCATTTTTAAATATGAACGAACCTTTTGCAAATATGAAATCTACATTTATGTTAACCGTAAGGAGAGTTTCGATTTCTGTTTCAAATAACTTAACGTTTCCGAATAAAGAATTAAAAGGTTTTTTCTTTACCCTTTTTTTATTCAATCAAAATTTTACTTATTATTTAAAAATTTTAACATTACAATATGATTTTCAAATTGATTCTATTCGAAAATAGACAATGTTTTGATAAATTTATAGAACGGTCATTTAATAATAATGAAAAATGGAAAGCATAAACCAAAAGGAAAATACCTTTGAAATAATTTAAAAAAAACCGGCTGAATTTTGTAAAACCTCAAGAAATAAAAAAAAAATTCTTTAAGCAATATTTTCTTCCCATCTTAATAATCCTTTATTTAATTTAATGTTTTTTAAAAACCTTCAAAAAGCACAACAACACACAAATTTTTTGAATATAATATTTTCTAATTTATTTTCATTTACTTTTAAGTTTGAAATCTTACTTAAATCGTACTTAAAAGTTTCTTTTATATTTCACTTTCAAAATGAAATGAATCGCGCAGAAACTAGTAAATACATACAAACGGTACACGTACCAAATTTTGAAATATGTCTGAAAATTTTTTCTCTATTGCCATTCTAGTACTAGTAATTCTATGAACGGATCTATATAAAATTTGACAGATGCATCAACTTTTTAAGTTTTCATATTTTTCTGTCTAACCACTCAAACATAATAAAAACTTTTCCCAAACTTAAATTATGTATTGCAAAAGTTTTTGTGATACATAAAACATTGAAGTCTAACAGTGGCCGTAAGGTTTGTAAACATGTCCGCGTACCAAGTTGAAAACCTAGTCCTCAATGTATGGGCTACATAATAATTTAATTAAAAAATTTATTTATTTGTTTTTAAATTTGCTTTATTATACAATTATAGAAGGATTCAAATTGAAAACTGCAGAGGCAACTGTCATTCTATTGTCAAAATACATCTCTTCAGCAATTTTCTTTGATTTTGTTGTAATTTGCTGTTTGGTGGAGGTTATGAGAAACTTAGACCTTAAATTCCCAATCACTCTCTCAGCATGATTTCTCATCCGGGTGATTTCTCGATTTGTTTTCGGTTATAAATTTGTCACTACAGCTTCATGCGTAATCTTTTGAAATGAACATAATGCTTTCAAATGACGATATGCAAATTAAATATTTTATAGTTTAAATGACAGTTATTATAGTAAAAATCAAAAAAACATTAACTTTCTTTTTTTTACTTTTAATTATAATAATTCAACTGGTCTCTCGAAAATATTTCAAAGTAATCTTAAATGAAAACGTTTTTGTTTCCAAACACTTTTTTAAATGCTTGGGTGTGTTCTGTCTATCTGCAATATCATCTGACCAAAATACGAAGCAGCTTAACTTTTTATATGCAACTTATACCATTTGAATATGCCATATAAAGAATCTAAATCGATGTTAATATCTCGGCTGGTAAGCACCTTTTTGTATTTGCAAAAGGCTCCCTTCGCCATCTCTATACGACATTTTATTTCATGAGTCCCAGCTCTCATGTAACTAGCATCCTAGATATCTGAAACTAGTCACTCGTTCTATGGCGCCATTAACGATATAGATATTTGGATGTGGTACTTTACGGATATTTGGATGTGGTACTTTATTTTTTAGTTCATGTTCAAACCAAATTCTGTGCTGTGGTGGTTGATTTTTCTATTAGATGTTGCAAGTCTTCGATACTATCTGCAATTATGGTGGTCTCGTCAGCGTAACGGATATTATTTATAAATGTGCCATTTACTTTTATTCCTCTATTTTCTTCAGCGATTGATTCTGAATAGGTATTAAATAGCAGTGGAGATAAAATGCATTCTTGTCGTACTCCTCTATGAATCCTTAAATCTGTTGTTATTATGCCTTCAGATTTTACTGTAGCAGTTTGGCGCCAATATAGATTTTTGCTGCATTGTATATCCTTACCATCAATATCCATATTTTCAAGAATCTCTATTGACTTTTTTGAATCTATTGAATAAATCCTACGAACACATCTTTTTGTACATTCAGTTCTGGACGAAGACCTGAATAGCAAAAAGAGCCTCATGTGTTCATTAAGCTGACTTAAGTCAAAATTATGGTCTTCCATAGTTTCTTCACATTTGTTGTACAGTCGATTATGAATACTTTCAAGAATATTTTTAAGGTATGGCTCATGAGGCTGATAACTGTTGTTAAATATATTCTCCAATATTGTGATGTTTTCGTCATTAAATAACTTTAATAGTGCCGCGGGTATCTCATCTGGGCCCACCTCTCTTGTATGTAGATGATTCAATGGTACTGAAAGCTGAATTGACGGATTGTTTTCTATGTTTTCTGCTCTAGTAGCATCTGAAAACAAGTCGTGAATATATTCTTCCCAGGTTTTTCTTTTCTTTTCTAGCGTGATCATGATTCGTGTCTTATTATTTTCTAGCGTAGATACTGGTTTTTTCTGGCATACACCTGATGCTCTTTTTAATTTTTTATGCATGTTGAACGTATCATTTTGCCGCTGCAATCTTCTATTTCTTCGCATTCTTGTTGCAGCCGTCTCTGATCTTCGCCTCTCTGATTTTAGCACGAATTAATACATTCAATCTCTTGTATTCTTGCGGGATCTTATTTCTGTGCGGTCTCCTTTGTTCCGTTAACATTATTATTTCTTCTGTCATCCAATTCTGTTTTGCTGTACTTTTCTAGCGCCTAGTTTTTCTTTTGATACATAAAAAAATATAATTTGATCACTAAAATATTATATTTGTATCATACAATGCAATGCATTTCCTATCATATGATCTTTACTGTTTTGTGAACTAATGTTCATCATCATCATTGTCCTTCAACCCCATCCTTGGGGCATAGGGCGGAAGTAAATTTTTTCCAACGGCTCCTATCTGCGGCTAAACTCTTCAGTTGTGGCCACGTTCTTTGCTGCGTACTTGCTTCGGCTAAGACAGGTGTTCTCCACGTTCTTTTGGCCTTCCGACGCGACGTGTACCCTGCGGATTCCATTCGATCCAACGCCATTTCCTCTGTCGGATTTCCACGTCTATTTGTGTTTGTTTCGTTTTTTGCCACAGCGTTCTGTTGGAAATGGTATGTAGCCAACGAATGTTTAGGATGCGCCGGAGACATCTATTGATATACGCTTGGAGTTTCCTGGTGATGTTTACTGAAACTTTTCATGTTTTGCAAGCGTACAGGAGAACAAATTTTACACTAGCGTTGAATATTCTTATTTTTGTGCGCAGAGATAGGTTGCTTGCCTACCATATTTTTGAAAGCATCCCGAAAGCAGTACGGGGTTTACTGATGCGGGCTTCAAAATCCAAATCGGCGCCTCCATCTGATGACACGATGCTGCCCAAGTAATTGAACGTACTAACCTCTTCGATTTGCATTTCTTCATGGAGATTCGGATTTGATGTGTGAGTTGTGCGCATGATTTTAGTTTTAACTGAATTGACTTTTAGACTCGCACTTTTTCCAGTGTCATACAGCTTTTGGCACATATCGTCAAACCTCCATTCGTTTGTGACAATAAACACACATCGTCGGCGTAATCTAAGTGGCTGATACGTTCGAAAGGACGCCACTGGATACCGTTGCTCTTGTTTACACCCACAGTAGTAGTCATTATGTCATCCATTACTACTTGAAACAATGTGGGTGTTAAAATACAGCCCTGCCTTACTCCCTGAGACACCTCGAAGCAATTTGTCAGCTGTCCTCGAAGTAAAACGCGACATCTTGCATCTTTGTACGATTCTTTAATTATAGCTATAATTTTTTCTGGAATGCCTCTCCTACTAAGCGATTCCCAAATATACTCTCGGTTTATTCTATCAAAGGCTTTTAAAGGCTCTTAAAGTCTACAAACATGAGATTTAGCGGTGCCTTAAATTCAGTTGATTGTTCAAGAATTATTCGTAATGCGTTGATGTGATCCACACTCGAATGGCCACTGCGAAAATCAGCTTGGTGTCTTTTGAGTGTAGCTTCTATTCTACCTTTAACCCTATCAATTATTATTCTTGCCATTAATTTCGAGAAAACTGAGAGAAGAGTGGTACCTCGCGAGTTATTGCAATGATTTAGGTTCCCTTTCTTTGGTATTTTGACAATAACTCCTTCCTTCCATTTGCTTGGATATTTTGTTGTTCCCGTATAGCCTGGAACAAAGGTAACAAAATATCGGCTGATACATTTGGATCAGCTTTTATGAATTCGGCGGGTATCTCATCTACTTCTGCTGCTTTGTTGTTTTTTAAAAAAAGAATTGATGATTCTATATCGCTTAAACTTGGGGATCTGCACATTGTTGGCATAGGAGAGCTTGTTGATACATTTTGTTCTACGAATTTCTCGTTTAACAATCTGCAGAAATGCTCCTGCCATCTTTGCAGTTGATCATCCATAGATACCAGTAGCCTTCCACTCTCGTCCAAGATTGTTTGATGATCTTTACTGTTTCGTTTAGCAATTTGGTTCGTAATCTTGTAAAGAGTTTTGACATCTCGTCTGTTAGCAGCGCTCTCAGCTTCCTTTGCAAAATTTTCTATATTTTTCCGTTTGTCACGTCTTACACTCCTCTGTGCAGCCTTATGTGCTAATCTATACTGCAAACGTAGTTCTTCTTTTTTTTACTGATTGGATTCAGCATTGATTTTCCTCTTTAAGGAACTACGTTCAGCAATTTTATCCCATGAGGTTTGTGATATTCAAGGATATCTTTGGGTCTGCGTCTTCAGTTGGAGCATAACACTGGGTGATGGTAATATTTCTTACTCTAGATTTCAATCTGGCAGTGATAAGTCTTCTAGATACTGGAGCCCAGGAGATCAAACTAAGTCTAGCATTGCGGCTTAACATAATGCCGACACCTCCTCTCCTTATGCCACCAACTGCTTCATCATCTCCAGAGTACAGCATAGATGTTAAATTGCTAAGAGATATATAATCTCCTTATCCTCTCCATTTGGTTTCGCTTATACATAATATTTCCAGCTTGAGGCGAATCATTTTGCGTTCAACTTGCTCGTATCGACCTGCATCGTACAGAGATCAAACGTTCCAAGCTCCGAAAATTGTTCGTGTCCTATAACGGAAGGTATTTTCCGCGCGTACGAGACGATTTCGATAATTTACTTCCGATTCTGTTATCTCGGTGTTCCGCTCGGCACCACCACATGAAATATGTCGCACACCCAAATTCGATGTGCGGTTTACTACAACCGAGGCTGTAGGAGGATTCACCGTGATTTCATCGCGATTACCTCTTGGTGGCGCCTAAGTGGCGTAAGCTGGATACAACGATCACAAAACGCATCACCACCCCATTAGACTCCCGAACAAATGGTAACACTTAGAAATTTTTGCTTAACAAAAAATGTTATGTCAGCATTTATGTTTATTTAAATAATAATTTGTATTTTCGGTCATTTACAGTTATTTTAGGAACAGGTCAAGATATACTACATCCTTCCCCAAAAGAAAAAAAAATTAGTTCATATTTCTTACAATTTAAACGAATTTTTTATATTAATATCAATTTAAAACATTTTAACAGTATTTTAGTTAAAATTTAAATAAGTTATTTACCAAAAAAAAGATTTAATTATATTTAAAATCAATATTTTTTTTACATTTAATTTATTTTAATAGTAATTTAGCATATTTATTGTTCTTCTAGATTTAGTTATATTGTTATTAAGTAATTCCACTTCCTTATCATATATATAATACACAAGTGTTGGCGAAACCTTGCCAACATGTAAAAAACTTTTGCACAACAACATTATAATTATGGCAAATAACATATCATTAAATTTATTATCATGCAATCCAATACACGATGAACATGTTTTGTTGTTATGCATCCCATACACGATGTTTTCAACTTGGTATGCGTACTTGCGAAGTTAAATGGTGTATGGGCAAGTTGAACAACTTAAATGTCATGTTTTTTTTTTTGTATTTTTCTTTTATTGACACGAAAGAACGTTGAGATATTCCGATTTGAAAAAATAATAAAACTATAATGTATAAAATAAGAAGAATTCGTAAATAATTTTAAATAATTATAAAATTAAGTTAGAAAACTGTTTTAAAATATAAAAAATTTACATACTTACACGTTCATAACAAAATACAAACCGATTTTTTAAGAAATAGTGGCAAACGGATAAGAGAGGGTGACATGAAAATTTCGTAAAAATAACCTCAACCTGATACAATGAGAAAATAACATAATGCAAAATTTCTGAACACATTGTGTCGAAAATACAATGTATTTTGATTACAATTCCGATTGCGTCAAAATGAAATGTCAAAAATATAAATTTTTTCTGCAGAAACAATCTTAAAGAAAAGTATAAATTAATTTTTAATTATTTTTTCCATGGTTTTTTTTTTAAATTAGGGACTTCACTACCACTAAAATAAAATTCAATTGACCAAAATTCAAATTAAAACTTCAAAATGCAAATAACTTTTAATTTTTTTATTTCTGTATCAAAAAAATTTTTGATACTCAATTAAACAACACGCGTCGGGAAAATAGGTTACGAATACAATGTAAAATGAATTTACGATCATGAGACAATGTAAAATTTTTGTAGTTTACATTAGTTTACATCATGCGACACTGTATTCACGACTTCGCAAACACATTTACGATGTCAGGGAGAACAAAAACGTTTAGTTTGAATTATGAGTGTAGTATAGAATAGTTTCAGGGGCTGTCAACGTCTTTTTTTTTTTAAATTTACTCACATTTGGTACGGTTTTAGTCGTAAACCATAATCAAAGTCGTAAATCATATTTTAGTCGTAAAGCATATCATATAATTTATTAGACATTTTATATAACGTCAAATTTAATACATAAACTTGACAGTTGCGAGTAATAAATGATTTTTTTTTTTTTTCAATTAAAATAAAGTCAACAATTGCTTTGATAGAAATAAAAATAGAGCAATTTAAAATTTTTACGGTTTATAAAATTATATGATATATTTTCGTTGTGTAAGACCAATCACGGGCTCTTAATATTTTTTTTTGTGTAAAACAAAATATAATTTTATTTAAATTTACTAACACTTGGTACATTTTGAATTTTTACACAATAAAAACATATCATTTATTTGTCATTTTATAAAACGTCAAATTTTGAATTGAAAATGATTTTTTTTCTTTTCTTAACTAAAATAAAGTTAACAATTACTTTAATTGTTTGAAATACAAATAAAGTAGTTTCAAATTTAGACGTTTTAAAAAATTACAAATCAACTCTGTGATATGTTTTCGTTGTGTAAGACTAATAACAGGCTGTCAATATTTTTTTTTTGTGTAAAATAAAAGTACAATTTTATTTAAGACTGAAATCGAACCAAATGTGAGTTTATTTAAATAAAATTGTATTCTTGTGTTATACAGCAAAAAATATTAATATCTAGAGCTACAAGAAAAGTATAACGCACGATAAAAATGTTTGCTGAACGAATTGTATTTTGTAGCGATTATCAATTGACGTTTAAGTGTTTGCATTTTAATGTGTTTGTTTAAATGGTTTTTCTGAAAATTTTTAAAAGTAAAGCATTTCTTATATATTAAAAATATAAATTGATTAAAAAACAAAAAATATAAGATTAAAAATAACATACGCATTTGATTATTTTTAAAAATTTGAATTGTATTTTAAATAAAAGGATAATAAGGATAGAAATATAATTATAGAAATGATTTTGAATACCATAGAAATTTTCCGCTGTGTCTATAATTTATATAAAATAAAAATATATCAAAAATCACTTAAAATTAAATGTCATTTAAATTTGCTGAAAATTGCTCAATACATAGCGCTATTACATTCTGAACACGACTATTGCTTAAATTTTTTCGAAGATTTTTTGCATAAAACAAAAATTATACAAAACAAATATATTATCGGAGTAGGTTATACGCAAAAAAAAACAAAATTTTAAAAAGTCATTTTATCAAAAACATTTGGTGTGGTGTTTTTCGTTGTTTATTTCAAATATTATAAAAAGATGAGTCATAAATTGAAATATTTTGAATTTGATATACATATATTAATTTTTTTTAAATATTTTTAATAAAGTACAATATCTTAATTGCAATGTTTTATTTTTTTTGCAATTAAAGCAACAAAAAATTTCTTTTAATTGCAATGTTTAAAAACGATAACCAATCAAACTACTAAACCACAAATATGTTAGCAAGACTTAGCTATTTTAGTTTCTGGCTATTCAAATTTGCTTATAAATTGTGTCACGATAATTTCTTATTAATTCATACCTGTTTTCTTTGTTTTTTATTTCTATTGGAGGTTCATACAGTATTATTTTTAAACAACCTGTAGTTTCATAGTTGTTTTGCAGCACTATTTTAAATATATATATATCCATTATATACTCGTATATATCCACTATTTTAAATATATCATCATTATTTGCTAAGGCTAAAAGCTAATTTTCATTAGAACAATTTCCTAGGCAAAAGTTAGAGCATAGGCAGAAGATACAAAAATACTATTCGTGTGAGAAAAAAAAACGATAAATTACTGGAGAGTCGTCCATAATACGTAGACAAGTATTAAGAGAGTAATCATAATTCTTGGCAAAAAGATGTTCTCTAAAGACTTTTTCCTATAATGTTATTACATACAAAAAAAAAGTGTATTCTACACAAAAATTTTTTTGCATACTAATACATATTTTTATGGATACATGACATTTCAATTTTCTAAAGAAACAAAAAAAAAATTTATATTTTAGTTTGATAAACGAATTTTTATTTAAAATTATTTGCAATTGATTAAAATTTTTTCATTTATTTTAAATTAATAAAATTTTAACTTTGAATTGAAAAATTCGCGAAATATAAGTTAAAAAATAAGGTTATGTAATTTTTTTTGTCAAAACATTTAAAAAAATTTTAATATAAATTTAATCATTTTGCTCTTTCTCTCCTATTGAGAGTATACTATATACCTCTCTTTTTAAAGTTAAGAATACTGGGCAAAATTTTCTCATGAAAACCTGCCTTAACACACCAAACACATATAATAATTGATTTGTCAATTTGTAAATATCAAAATTTGGACTTGATAACCAGTTATAAGCAGTGTTGTCAGTTTGTCAGACTGAAAGAGTGCTGTTTTGTAGTCAGTTGGAAGCTATATTGTGCTTAATTCCATAAAAGAATATGCTAAAATTTAATTATTTAAATTTAGCATATTCTAAATTTTTATAATTTCTTCTTTTTATTCAATTATATAAATTAAAATTTCAATAACAAAATATAAATTCAAATTCACAAATAAATATTGCATATTTATTACTAATTATAAATTTTTCTACATTATAGCTTTTATTAATAACTAATAACATATGAACAAAATAGGCAAACATTTTTTAAATTCTTAAAACCACATTTTCTATGACGTTGAAGCCCATATTGGATATACAAAATAGAATTTAACAGAGTAGACCTCATCCTAATTCGTGTTTTGTTCAAATGTGGTAATGAAAGAATTTTTAAGGAAACTCCAAAATTAAACTAAATGGTTAATTCTTACAGAATCGCGATATTCAGGAACTTCAATCTACAAATTTATTGTGAGCGTGCTAATTTAGTGTTATAAAAGTTCTTTTTGATCAAGAATATGTTTAAAAGCATGCGTATTCTTTTCGCATATTTTCGGTGTTATGTGAAAATAAAAAAGCTAAGTTTAGCTATGAGCACATTCATTAGTGGATGGGCAGCATAATGAGTTTATTATTTGTATTAATAGATAAATTATATATACTTCGTATTACTGATACAGTGGTTTATTGGAAGAAATAATTGATTTGTAATTTGCATCATTTACTTATTGAGAAGAACAAGAAAAAATGAATACTTACGATAGAAATGAAGCGGTGCAAACTTATAAACATGCTTCATTTCATATGCGTGAAATAAGAACTTTAGTAAATTCAATAAAGGATCCATTTAACTCGAAATTAGTGTTCCAGTCTTTACCAAAGCACATGAGACGTCGTGCTATGTCGCATCAACCGAAACGGTTACCGAAACGATACCAACTTATGCATTTATTTCAAACAAGAAAATCTGGGAAATTTGTACGAATAGAGTGTAAAAAAAAAAAATTTAGAACAAATTTTCATAAAATATTAAGAACTCATATTTGGCACGCAAAGCGTTTTCGAATGATTGAAAAGTGGGGGTTTAAAATTCCTCTTTCTGCTTACGGCAAATCATATAGAGCCTGTAATAGAGCTTCAACTAAGAATTGTCTAATGCTTGATATATCATATTACAAATGTATAGAAATAAATGGATATATTCAGGTAATTAAAGAAAAATTTAAAGAGATAACTAGTCCTAAAACAGGATTAGGAATTTGTGCGAAAACTTTTGTTAGTGGCAAGCGAGAAGGGTGTGTAACATTATTTATCAGAAGCAGTTATCCTAGAGGTGCTTTGGGCAACATACATTTTTTTTGGAAGCCGGAGGAAAATAATGAAACCAGGCGTACGTTATGGATTTGGGTTCATCCTTCTAATTATTCTGAAATATTAGAAGAATTAATAAAAATATTTGATGTTAAAATAGATTCAAATTTAAATTTTGAAAATAAATATGAAGGTAATATTTTCCAAAACAGTGATAAAAATTTCGAGTTAAAAGAACTTAATCATTCTTTAAATCGTTTTCGGCTGACAGGTCCATTATCGCAATACATTCTTTCAAAATCTTTAAAATCTAAATTTAGTTCGAATAACAATGAAATGAATTGGTTTTCTAAAGCAATGTCAAATAAATTTAATGCAAAAACTAATGATTTGCAATCCAGTTTTTGGGATAATTTTTCAACAAACCTGATTTATTCTAATATGATCATATCAATTAATGTAGATGATCCTAGAATAAATGTGTGTAAACAGAACACATTAATATCTAATAGTGGTAAGAATAATAATTTCTCTGATTCTACTTTATGTAAGAGTTTTCTTTGGGACTCAAATATAAGATTTGAATTAAATAAAAAAATTATGGAAAGTTTTAAATATGTTACGTATCATAAGAAGACTATTTTAATTTCTAAAGAAAAATGTCAATCAGAAAAAGAAATACCTCCAGTTCCAGTTATTCTTATTCAAAATCCTGGATCAATAATATGTGGTAAGCTAGGGTATAATTGCGGTTGGGATTTAATTATTCCTAAATGTTACGGAATGATTTTTTGGCAATCTTTAATATCTTGTGGAGCAAAGGCAGGTGGACTTAGAGAAGCAAACTATATTATGAAAGCTTGTTCCAAGGATATTTTTATACCAGATACGCCCTCAGGAAAAAAAGAAGCAACAGAACTTTCATTGGTTTTAAAAAACCGGTATTTTAATTTGCCCCCGAGTAAACGCAGCAATTATAACAAAATATCAATAGCAAGTCCTTTTAAAGCACCTTTTATACAGTTATTAAAGGAATGGAGTTTATTAAGTCCAGAAGATTTTTATATATTGCGAGATAAATTTCTCCTTGAAAAAATTAATACTTTTGCTGGTGGTGAATTATTTCCAAAATTAGAATTTGATTGCTTAATTCAACTTACAATTGAACTTAAAACGCGTGGAAATCCTGGAGAATTTTCTATAGTATGTATTCCTACGAAAGAGGATTTAGAAAATATAAATTCTCATGGACCCGCGTACATTGAGCCTCTAAAAAATGACAATAAAGAATCAGAAAGAAGAAAACTTAAATTAATGCACGCAAAATTCTTAAAAACCTTAAAAAAACTTAAAAAAAATGGAAAACAAGTGAGCAATATTAAAAAATTAAAATATACGTATTAAATCAATATTCTTTTTTTAGAATTTAATTGATATAAAAGAATCCAAGAGAGTGAATATTGTTGGCACTGAATATAATGGGATGTCTGAATTATGGCTTTCTAAAAATCCTAAATCAATACGATATCAGTGTTCACGTGAAGTGATCGGTTATATTACTCAATGTCATTATAGTTTTTTAAATTCGAAAGTGACTTGCATTGCGTACGTTACTGCGCAAGGATTAAAAAAACTTTTTGACTCAGTAACTAATGCTTCAAAAATAATTCTGTTGAGAGGAACCAAAACTCGCAATTACCGCTTTGCCAAATTCAAAGTCAATTTAAATATATGATTTGATAAAATTCATGAAATGGATTTTTAAAATATGAACCTAATAAATTGCTGTTTTTGAAGTCTGTAATATAAAATCACATTTATATTACGTTATCAAATAATAAAATTCAAGGTATTTTACTTCAATTTTTTTTTTTTTAATGAATTGCGTATTTATATAAGTTTTTTTAAGGTTTTTAAGAATTTTGCCTGCATTAATTTAAGTTTTCTTCTTTCTGATCCATTTAAATAAAATATGATTTTATAGATGGTTTAGGAGTTTAAAAAAAAAAAACACAATACTTTATTTATTTAAAAGGTCTCTACGAACCAAAATTAAATTTTAATAAGTTAACTAATATCCCTAACTATAATAGTCATATGTTGTCATATGATATATGATTTTGTACGATTGTATGACTTTTCATATAACTTACTATAATCAGAAAGAAATCATATAGGTACTTTGTATTATAAGTGTAGCAAACTTTTTACTTAGGAAAGTTGTTTTTATGGTTCTCGGATTGTTTGAGAATGCTACAGTAGAATAAACGAACGAAATGACAACTGTCAAAAATAAGAAGTTAAGGCCCTAGCCAAAAATTATACATATATAGATAGAACAAAAAATCTCTCACTATATTTTGTGAAATCCAATGCCCCACGAAAGAGAAAAAACGATATTATACATTTGTAAAAACATATACCTCATCCTACACATTGTTTTATATTATTATTATTTTCTTAAAAAAAAAAGTAAAAAATAATAAAAAAAAGTTTAGAGTTGGTACATTCATTTTATTTTTTAATGAGTTTGTGTGTTTCAATGTAATACTGATAAAACCAAATGCCAATGTATATACATATATTTAACTACTGGCTTAACTAATCAAATATAAATAATACACTATATTATGTATGTATGTATAAATATTTATTTTTCTAATTTTCAATCAAATTTATATTTTTAAAATATTCATTTTACCTTTTTACGTATTGAAATCATATAGAAATAATAAGACCAGACAAACGAATTTGTTTTTTGCTTTCAAATGAATTTTTTAGAATAGACTAAATTTAGGAACTTTAACAGAATGAAAATTGGATATTTAGTGTGTACAATTAAAATTCCGTACATCGTATATAAAATTGAATACTTGTTGAGAAATAAAATTAAATAGATGAGATGGGAAAAGTAAAATAATATCTGGAAAATTTGGTTTAATTAAAAAATAAAAACACAATCAATTTAAAAATTCAATTTTAATTTTATATTTTTAGAACAGGGAAACAGCCGAATTGAAGTTATATAAAAAATAAAATGAATAACGTTCAATTTGGCATAAAAAACCCTTTAAAAAAATGAAATTAAAAAAATTATAAACATGTAGCTACTATGTTGCATAAAACTATAAGAATAAAACAAACGTAAAACTATAATTCTAGTAAAACATAACCAAATTAAATATGTAATAAAATAAACAAAAATAAATTATTTAATATTTTTCATTGTTTAACAAAAGCTGATCTACCTGTTCAAGATAAATTAGAAATTTTTAAACATTTTAAATGAATGAAAAGATAAATTAGAATAAAATTTTAATTTTATGGCTCTGTATAAAGTATTGAACACCTAATCTACTAAAAATTTGTTGAGAAATTAATAATTTATTAGTTAAAATTTATGAAAATAAAACGACAACTTACCGCTCAAATTTGAATTTTTCTTTTATAACTTTTTGGCTTTAACTTTTTAACCCCTTTGAAACTAGAAACCGCAATTTAATAGGTAATTTCACAATGAAACGGCAAGCCACCAATGGTTAAAATATAAACATCCAGCCATTGAAAATTACCTACACCATCTTTCAGTGTTTTTTTATCCCATATGACTGTAGGTCAAAGGGTATAATAAATTTGCATTACGTTTGTGAAGCAAAGACGCAAAAAAGAAGAGGGGGTAGATATAGATTCAAGTGTATGGATCGTATCAGAATCGAAAAATAAATCGATTTAGCTATGTATGTCCTTCCGCCCCCACTATAACTCAAAAACTAAAGAAGCTACGATCTTGAAATTTTCGCAAATTCGGTTTTTGGTTCGGGTAGCTGCCATACAACTTTTTTTTTAAAATGAGCATTTCTCTGTACCTATTACAGCTGCGTGTCTGAAATTTTGCCAAAAGTAATTAGTGTTTATAATAATGATATAATGTTTATATAACGGTCATACGGGTATCCCAGAGTTGACAGAGTCTACACTACTACAATCTTCCTCGTTTTAACATAAAATCATATTAAAATATAAACACATGGAAATGAATACAAACATAAATTTCAATACACTTGACTTGATCAACACGTCTATTGATCATATTGTATATTAGCTTATATAATTTTTGGTGTTGCCATATTGAAAGACTAATGTAATTTCCTGATTTATCAACATATAAGATTTTAGAAACTTATACCCTATTCACACTACTCGAAAGTAACATGTTACCTGCGTTAACGTGTTATTTAGTTGTTAAAATTTCCAAGTAACTAGAAATTTGTATGAAAAAAAATTGTCAAAAGTATTGTGAAAGTAAACATGTTACTCATTTTAACATGTTATTTTTTAAGGTTGTGTACTTCAGTTTTTTAATATAATCGATATTTTTTCGATTCATCGAAGTTTTTTTGAGTCTTCATACCCTTGGATTACAGCTGTTTTGAAATTTTAAATTTGAAATTTGAATCAATCATAGTTAATTATAAAAAAAAAATATAATTTGAATCAATAATTATTCGTTATTTGCAATATAGAAAGGTAAGTATATAATTTAAATTTGTAATAATAATTTTTAATAAAAATTATATATGTACGTGAAATATTAACTAAATTTTTATTTGCAGATGTCTGAAAAAAAAGAAAAAAAAAAGTGTTCTGGAATGATGAACAATTCAAAATTTTTATAAATATTTGGAAAGAGAAAAAAGGAGACTTAAACAAAGCTAAGAGAAATTCCCATATCATTTTAGAAATGCAAAACGAACTTGAAATCAATGGAATTATAGCAAGTGTGGCTGATATAAAATCGAGGATGCACAATTTAAAATCAAAATATATGTATGTCATTTTTTTTTCAACATATTTTTATAACAGTAACAAAATTTATTTTTAGGAAAGAAAAAAAGGATATTGGTCCAACAGGAGGATCACCTTCTGAGTGGGAATTCTTCGATGATATGAAGGATATTCTGGGGTCCAGCAAATTCATAAATTCCATGGATTTTATGGACGAATGCTTTGAAGATAAAATGAAAATAAGTTAATATCATTTGAAGAAAGAAAAACTATAACTTTAGAAAAATTATATGAAGACACTGTTAAATTCAATGAATTATTGTTAAAAAAATTATAAATCCATAAAATGAAATAAAAAATAAACTTACTGATAAATATAAACTAATAGCATTTCTTATTGAAATTCCGCTACGTGCATTTAAATTTATATTTATATTATATTAATTATTATATATATATTATATTTAATTTTTATATTTAATTATGAACTTCTGTTGATAAAAAACATAAATAAAAATTTTAAATCAAACTGCCAAATTTAACAACTAAAAACGTAGTCTGAAACGAATTTTACTTAACATGAAATATGACGCAGATAACATGTAACTTTCGCGTAGTGTGAATAGGGTATTACACATAAAAACTTTAAAGAATTACTTTTTCTAAAAGTTATGTAAGATTTGGAAATTATTTTTTGAATATATAAAATATTTAAAGTATAACTTATATTATAATTTAATTATAATTCATATTATAATATAACTTATATTATATAAATATTAATACCACAAAAAAAATTATTTTTTTTAAAATTCTTAAAACTACTATTCAGTTATAAATTTATAAAATATATTTTTTATTTTATGATTTAGAGCGTGATTTAGATTTTTTTTTTTAAATATTGAAGTTTTTAAAACTTAAATTAAAAAAAAAATTAATTTTTTAATCATGCAAATGATATGGCAATATTGCATTCATTTACATACACATCTTCATAAAAAAAAAAAAAATTACTCAAATATTATACGACGATATTAATAGTTTGATACTTGGTTAAATGGTTTGATACAAAATCAAAATTCTAAATTATAACTAGTAAATAAGTTTTATTTGAAAAAAGTAATAAAAAATAAAAGAAAATAGAGGTGATTTTTAAAATTTTTCTTATGAGCTTGTATTTTATCATTAAAATTTAATAATCTTATTTTTATATTTGATACATATTCCACATATTTTTTGGTACCTAGAAAAACTATAAAGGCAAACTCTATGAATAGTGCAAAAAAGCATTAGTGAGAAAGAGATAGCATATGGGGCAATGGTTTTAAGAAAAAATTAAGAGAATTCTAATTGACAATTTTTGTTCTACTTGCTTTATCTATATATGTATAATTTTTGCCCTAGCCTAAATGACAACGTACGGCGTATATTTTCTGTCAAAACAATTTTAAATTTTATTTTATATATTTATTTAGTTTCTTAAAAAACTATTACATTTAAATTTTAAAAATTCAAATCAACTTCATTTTATAAATTATATTACAATTAAAAGCTTTGGTTAATCAAGCAAATAACAATTCTTTATATTATTTAACAATTTTCTTTTGAATAATGATAGACTAGATTGAGTTTTAATATCTACAGGTAGCTCATTATATAATTTTAAACCCTTATACATTAAATTATTCTGAGCAGTATTTGTTCTGAAAAATTGTAATCTAAAATTAAAAATATTGCGCAAGTTATAATGCTGAACCTCACCTACGTAAACTAATTTATCAGATAAATATTTAGGCATCATATTATTTTTTATTTTAAACACTAACACTAACGCATTATACACTAATTTCTGTTTAACATTTAACCAGCCTAACGAGCGTAACATGTCCCGTATATGTGTTAATCTAGCACATTTCAAGATAATCCTCATATTCTTATTTTGCAGTTTCTGTAATCTATTTACTTGCTCATTGCTAACAAATGCTATGATACGAGTAAATACTCGAGTATGACGCAAAATTGGATTTGCTGAAATGTAAAGGCTTCTGCGGTAAAAAACTACATGGAACTTGTGTAGGTCTAGAAAGAAATTGGCATTCTTCTAGACTTTGTAACAATTTCGTGTGTGATGAATGCCTTAACATTCATGATCTCTTGGCAAATATGAACAACAAAAACTTAACAAGCTTGCTTGATATCAAAGATGATCAAATGCAAGTGTTAAATAAAGCGATTAAAGTTATAGACAACACAAACAATGTCTTATTGGATTTGTGTCAACGCTTCGACGACACAAATCCATTAGTTTTATCTATGTCAACTAACGAGACGGTGACGATTGCAGATATAAAGAACGAAGTTGCCCACAACCTGGCAGAATTGAAATCAATGATCTTCGATAAATTGGAAAAAATAAATAAAACGGACAGACTAGAGGATGAAATATCCTCTCTTAAAGCGGATATTAGGAAGCTTTGTGTCATTGGGTCGAAAGCCTCCAATACGTCTATAAATAATGTAGACAAACTGAAAGACGAGATCTGTTCACTAAAAACAGATATAAGGAAGCTTTCTGAAAAAGTCGAAGCCGGCTGTCATGTGAACAAATGCTTTCAAATAAATGAAAAAAAGACCGTTAAAGAAGTTTGGTCGCAAACGGATCAGTTTGTCAGTTTTATTTCTTCTATCGATACTGCTACTACTACTTTGGGGCCTGAGTACTTCAAACCGACAACTACTGTATCAGCTGTCAAAACAATGTCGAGTTTATCCGCTAATGCCGGGAATGACATCTCATTACATAGTGAATTAGCAAAAGCGGAATCTTCTTCTAACACAGCAAATATTGCTACCTTACCAACCAATGGTTCCACCAACTTTTCAAATCAACCTACATTCAACGGCACATCTGGTAACATCGCCCTTTACTTTTCAAAATGTCCAGCATTTACAACCGTAAGAAGTTTAAATAGTTTTTTAAAAAATAAGTTTAAATGTAATAATATTAGTATAGTTAACATAACATTACACCAAAAAATTTAAAATATAAACCGAAATACAAATCGTTCAAGGTTATGGTACCTATTTCCAATGTTAATGATATAATAGCTTAAAAACAATGGAAAAAAGGTACCATAGTTCAACACTTTAAAGATTCTACACTAAACAAATCAAACACAAGCTCAAATAAAACTATTCTCAATCCTTTTGCTATCCCTTTTAACACTGTTAAACCAAAAAAAGTTCATTTCAGCACTCAAACAATTAACAAAGCAACTTGCCATTGAATTTAAACACAAAGCAAATACAGCATACGATAACTATGTTGCTGATATGGGCAACAAACTAATCGCTCAACCCAAAAAATTTTTCGACTTTGTTAACACAAAGCGTAAGTTATTTGGATATCCTAACTCAATGTTGTCCATGAACAATGTGCTTTCTTCTTGTCCTAAAGAAATTTGTAACTAAGGCACCAATGGCTTTTTCTGCTAATTCTTTATCTACCAGCTCAAATTTGCTAATTTCAAACTTACGTCTTTCACAAAATGATATTCTTGAAGCAATTTTTAGTCTGGATATAAAAAAAGGTGCTGGTCCAGATCTTATCCCCCCAATATTTTTACACAACTGTGCTCAAAATCTAATTATCCCTCTTCACTCCATCTTCAACAAGTCGCTTTTAGATGGCATTTTTCCACAAGTGTGGAAATCCTCCCATTTAACTCCCATTTTTAAAAAAGGTGATAGAGCTTCAGTTATAAACTATCGGGGTATAGCCATTCTATCAGCTATTCCTAAATTATTTGAAAAGATTGTCGTTGATAGAATTACCCCTGTTATTAATGTTAAACTTAATGAACAACAACATGGTTTCAGAAAGGGTCGTTCTACTACAACTAACCTTATGATGTATACGTCCGAAATACTGAACCAAATGGAGAAAGGATACCAAGTTGATGCAATTTACACAGATTTTAGTAAAGCTTTCGATCGTGTAGATCACTTAATTTTGCTAAATAAGCTATCAACTTTTGGCATTACGGGTTCTTTTCTTTTTTGGCTTAATTCTTATCTATCAGAAAGAACCCAAAACGTCAAATTTCAAGGTCTGTTATCCAAATCTATTAATGTTACTTCTGGTGTACCACAAGGTAGTCATTTGGGGCCACTTCTTTTCAATGTCTTTATTTCTGACCTTTCGGAATATTTAGACGCCATACCACATATTGCTTTTGCTGACGACTTAAAAATGTATAAAATTGTAAAAGATAATTCTGATGCAGTTATACTTCAATCAAGCTTATCAGATTTACAAACTTGGTGCACATCAAATAAATTGGAACTGAACATACAGAAATGTAAGGTTATCAGCTTTACCCGAAAACGATCTTCTTTAGTATATGACTATAAGATAGATAATGTAACTCTTGAAAGGGTTTCTAGCATTTCTGATTTAGGCATTCTTCTCGATAATAAACTTAATTATAATCTTCACTATGACCAATTAGTTTCTAAGGCTAATAAAATGTTAGGTTTCATTAAGAGAAGAGCTAAAGAATTTAATGACTTAGCTGTGACAAAATCCCTCTATTGTTCACAGCTTGTTCGATCAATTTTAGAATACGGTAACATAATTTGGGATCCAGCCTTTCAAGTTCACTCCAATAGAATTGAATCAGTTCAAAAGTAATTTCTCTTATTTGCATTAAGAAATATGTATAATCCTTCTAATTTTGTTATTCTTCCTAGCTACAACACAAGACTTAAGTCCTTAAATATGCTTTCTTTATCTTCACGAAGACAACTCTTGTCATCATGTTTTACTTTTGATATTTTAAATAACAGTATTTTTATTCAATCTCTTAATAATAACTTTAGACTTAACGCTAATGTTCGGCAAACTAGAAATACAAGATTTTTAATGGATTATCAACATAATACAGAGTATGGTAAAAATGAACCCATCAATAGATGTTGCATTACTTTCAACAAAATTAGTCATCTTTATTCTACATCTATCTCCAAAGCTACTTTTAAACACACTTTACATAAACATTTTTTTAATTTAATGACCTCAGACAATTAAACTATAATATAATTAAAACATAACACACAACACACTTACTGTATTGCATTAAAATACAACAAAATTGCTATTTATGTTTTGTTTTTTTTTTTTTTAATAACAACATATCAAATTACTTTTTAGTATGCTACCAAAATAAATATTTATTCTATACACGCATGTATACCTATATGTACATAATTTTGTATATAAAATTAGTGTAGTGTTTTTTCTTTTTAAGAATGCAAGAATAAGCATTTTTTTTTTATTGTTTAAGTCATTATATTGTATAATTTTAAATATAAGTAATAATTTTTAAGAATTTTTTTTTGTAACGACCTTGTTTTGGTCTGTAAAATAAAATAAAAAATAAAAAATAAATAAAATAAAGTTCAAAATGAGGCTTAATAATAGCATTATAAACCATTATTGCACTCTTTCTAGGCATCTTATCCCTAATCTTTCTAAAAAAATACGTTTTCTTTGAAATTTTCTTACACATATAATCAACATGTAAATCAAATTTAAGCCTATTATCTATATATAATCCTAAATATTTAATTTCATGAACCTTATCTAAAGTGACACCATCAATTACTATTTGATCATCTGAGTTACCATTTATAATCATATATTTTGTTTTTTCGACATTAAGTTTTAACCTATTCATAATTAACCAATCATTTACATTTTTTAAATCACTATTCATTTTAACTATGCAATCTGCAACCGAATCTCCATAAGTGTATAAAAGCGAGTCATCCGCAAATAATATCAGCTTAGCAAAGTTTACTGCAGTCACCATGTCAGTAGATCAGAAACAGAAGTACCCCGAGCACACAGCCCTGAGGGACCCCAAATAACACATCGATTGCATTGGATAGAACATCATTAACTTTAGTCCTTTGTCTGCGATTCGCCAAATATGACTTAAACCAGCATAGCTCTGTATTTTTTATTCCAATCGCATCCAATTTTGCTACTAGGATGTTTTTATCAATCGTTTCAAACGCCCTCCTAAGATCGAGAAACACAGCCACTACAACCTTTTTCTCATCAATAATTTGCTTCCAATTCGCGATGACCAAATTAAGCACCGACTCACAACTATGGTTTTCTCTGAACCCAGATTGATTTTCCGTGATTATACTATTCAGGTTTAAATATTCCACAAGCTGAGCATATACAATCTTCTCCATAATTTTCGACTCAATATTTAATAATAATTTGCTTCCAATTCGCGATGACCAAATTAAGCACCCACTCACAACTATTCGGTGTTTAAAATTTTATTACATATATACGAGTTCTTAGCTTTATCAAGCTCTTTCTTATATTTGTTTCTCTCTAGTTTATATCTATCCCAATGGGTTTCATTGCCTGTTGAAATTGCTTGATAGTACCAATTAATTTTCTCGTTTTTCATTTGACGAAGTAAACGATTAAACCATGGATTTCTATTGTTATTTAGTGTTATATACCTAGATAAATGTTGTGCAACGCTTGCCAATTCGTTACTGAGAAAAATGTAGTCATAATTTGACTGTCGAATATCAAATTGCGAAATAAACTTTTTTCATATCTGAGAATTTTTATTGATTTTGGCAATATACTGGTAATATTATTGTTTTCTTTAATGTTTATCTCAATCGATTTTAGCTGTTATTAATTTCTTGTGGTTAGTTACAACATAATCAATAAGAGTTCTACTCGTATTCGTTATTCTAGTAGGATCATTCACAATTTGTATAAGATTAGAGTCATTGAGAATCTGCCTAACATCAGCACATAAAGAAGAACTTTCCAACCAATCAATATTAAAATCTCCAACTAATAAAACCAATTCATTCAGTTCATGTAAATACTCGACCATATCATTTAAGTGATTAATAAAAGTTCCTTGTGGATAAGCACTGTTAGGTGATTTGTACAATGTTATCAATATCAAGCTGAAAGAATTTAGTTTTATTCTTACTACTATATATACCACAGATTCCTACCATAAATAAAGGACTTCAATACTTCAGAATACCAGTGATCCTTTTTTCAGTTGTGATTTTTCAGCTGTCCAAACATTATTAATTACACCAAGTTAAGTGTATTATTGCTTAAAAATTATTAAAAATTGAAAAAAAATTTAATTCAATAAAAAAAACCAGTTAATTTCATTTCGACATTTGAATTCTTAACGGGAGATTTCGATAAGTTGAAATGTAAGACTAACGGGCCGGTCACTTTTAACGATGGTAATGATTCCATCGATAATGACACAAGCGTATAAATAGGTTTCTCAACAGAAACAAATATTAAAGAGACCATACTTGGATTGCATATTCAAGTATGGGTCTTAAAAAAGTAACGAAAAGTTGTTTTGTGATAAAGGGATGTGAAAACTCTTTTGACCAGCGCGTGGCAAATCCAACAGTTGAGTTGGCTTTATTAATTATGAAGTTGTAGTGATTCTTGAAATCCAACCTACTAACAAGGATGAGTTCCAAATCAGAAGCAAGATCTGTTCTTTTTATAGGTTGGTGGTTTATATTATTATCAAGTTTGATAGTTGAGTGCGCGTTTAACCTTGAAAAGCTCATAATTTGGCATTTACCATCGTACGAGATTGTTGTTCCTGCACCATGAGCCAAATTGATTAAGATCATACTGCAACAATTCACAATCCCGAGATGAGGTTATAGTTTTGCAGATTTTTGTATCATCAGCAAAACTAAGAAAATATGAGTGGGATAGACTTAGGGGACTGTCAAGGACGAAACTATGAAATTTAAGGGATCTAGATGGCTTCCTTGCGGAACTCCTGAGTTAGCGACGTAAGTCACTGTAGTTGTAAATCTAAAAAAGACTTGGTAAGACCTACATGACAGATACAATGATAGCCATTTTAGGCTATGATTCGAAGATTCTAATACTTTATGCTTTTCAAGGATGATTTTATACGGGATCAGGTCGAAGGCCTTAATGATATCAGTAAACTTTAACAAATTTTCAGCTACAAAAGGTTTTTAAAACTTTTAATATAAAATATTTCGTCACATCTTTTAAAAATGTTCAAGCTAATTTGAATTCTTCTAACTTGAGTTCAAGTTATTTTTCTTTTACCTCTAGTTTCTTCATCTAACTTTTGCCTTTTCTTCATGTTTTTTGTTTTTTGTACACTGCAAATCTTTGTTCTTTGATGTTTTTATGTTCTTTAGTATTCGTAATTTTTATTCTTTAATTTTTTTTATATCCTTTAATATGTAATATTGCTTTTTTGAATAACTCTTCATTCCGTTAATATCCACTCTAAATTTTTTAAAATCGTCAGTGTGTTCTTTTAATAAACTGACTCGATTTTCCACTGCAGATTTTTGGTTTTGTTTTATATTACTTTGTGATTGCCCTTCATTTGATTCATTTTGAAATGGCGTTTCAATTTGTTGTTTATAATAAAATGATTATGAATGAATCTTATAATTTTATTTATAAAGATTATAACTTCAAAAATTCGAAATTTTATCAACTTACCCTAGATTACTTTCCTGGCGTTCTAAATGAAAGTCCCGCGCCGTTTAGCTCTACTGCCACCTTTTGCCAAAACATATCGTGTTTTTTTAGTAAATTTCGCTTCCCTCCATTAAAAGGACCTTTTTTTTTAGCTGCCTTTTTTTAATAAAAATTTAACTTCATAAATTCGTAATTTTATCAACTTACTCTAGATTACTTTTTTGGCGTTCTAAATGAAAGTCCTGCGCCGTTTAGCTCTACTGTCACCTTTTACCAAAACATATCGTGTTTTTTTAGTAAATTTCGCTTCCCAAGGACCATTTTTTTTAGCTGCCTTTTTTTACTAAAAATTTTTCAAAATATATTTTTTTTTGTTATTTTACCTTTTTATTCTACCTTTTTTGAAGTGAATCCATGATGCTTGCTCTTCAAAGTCTACAGCAAAGTATATCTATAGTTAAAATCTATAGTTAGTTAAGTTCACTCTCTTTTACTAAAATTTTACTAAACCTAATGCATTTTTTACAACAAAAAACTTTGTGTGTATAAGCATATACAGTATATTTTGTTTTGTTTCATATTCACTGTGTATAGGAAAAACATGTATGAAAAAAAAACAACACTAAAAATTTTTGTAATTTTAAAAGCGGGCTCCTACAAAATTGTATATGGATGAGTACAATGTATCAGGTATAGGAACTCCTGAAATTGAAATCGCGTATATATATACTTACTTTTTCGACAAACGTGTGCATAAAATTTTATTCAAAAAAAAAGGGAATAAAATAACAAATGATTTAAAAATTTATAAAATACTTTCTTTATTGGTTTCTGCTGTAATAATGATCAATGAATTCTTTTTACATTCTTATTTTAACTAAAAATTATTCTAAAACTTATTTCTAAAATTTCTTATCAGCAAAACGATAAATTACAATAAGGTTATTTACTTTATCGATTTGTTGTTATAAAAAATTTATGAAATTATTTCAACATAACTTAAACGCAACAAAAAATGTTTCATATTTCAGTTTACGTTTTTGTTGTTGTTAATTAAATTGTTTAATGCATAAGTGCATTGAACAATTTGTATTTCGTAAACAAAAATGTTTCGTATTTCAAAAAATTTGTTTTAATGCAAAGTGCATTGAACATTTTATTTTTTTATCTTTTTTCTAAAATTAGGTTAAAATTTGATATAATAAAAATTGTAGGATAAGCTAATTTTGAATTTAAAAAAAAGGAAAGTAAAAATAAGAAAAGTGAATTATATTTTAAAGTAAGGTGTTTGGGATTTTAATGGAAGGGCAATTTAGTTATTGGCGGGCAATCTTTTGTGACTTGTGGTGGAGAAGAGTGTGATGATGTAACTATATAGTGGCGGGCTCGTTTGAAATTTTGTTTAGTTGAGTACATGGTGTTAAATTATTTTAAACGAATTAATCTTAACAATAGTGAATATTTCAAATATTTAAAATAGTTACATATTTATATAAGATTTTGTGAAAAATGAGTAAACATACTTTAAAATGTTTGTGGTGCGGTTTTAAAAGTGATGAATCTGAAAATAATTTTTCCGTTTACCAAAATCTAGTGAAAGGTATATTTATACCCGTGCATATATATATGAACATCGGGTATATTAGATTTGCTCCTCCGTTTGTAACGCATCGATCTAGACGAGCTAGATATAGTGTCAAGGGTACGTATCGGCTCAGAATCGAAAAATTAGTCGATCTAGCTATGTGTGTCTGTCCGTCCGTCCGTCCGTCCGTCCGTCCGTGTGTCATCACGATAACTCAAAAACTAAAAGGGCTAGAGTCTTGAAATTCACACAAAGTCATTTTTAGACAATTTCTAGGTTCCCTATTGTTTTTGGTTAAAATCGGACCAAGGCTTCGGGGAGCTGCCATACAACTTTTTTGCACCAATATGAATTTCTTCAAAACTATTTATACTACGGGGATGAAAATTACACACGGTTAGTTTTATATTGAGTCCGGCACTTATATGAAGTTTCAAAATGTTAGGGCCCCATTTTCGGGGGGCTGCCATACAACTTCCTTGCACCAATATGAATTTCTTCAAAACTAATTATACTACGCGGATGAAAATTACACACGGTTAGTTATATAATGAATCGAGCACTTATATGAAGTTTCAAAATGTTAGGGCCCCATTTATGGGGGGCTGCCATACAACTTCTTTGCACCAATATGAATTTCTTCAAAACTAATTATACTACGAGGCTGAAAACTACACACGGTTAGTTATATAATGAATCGAGCACTTATATGAAGTTTCAAAATGTTAGGGCCCCATTTTCGGAGGGCTGCCATACAAAGTTTTCGATTCAATAACTGTGAATCTAATAAAGCTACAAGGTTAAAATTAAAATTGGGCAGGTAAATTAATAGGGCAAGTTACTTGGCAAAGTTGGACATCACTCGGACAATCGGACTTTTAGGGTGGGCCAATTTTTTTTTTTTGTTTTTTTTTCTTTGTTGTTTTTTTTTTTTTTATTTTTTTTTTTTTTTTTTTTAAGCTTAAGTTATGGGACAATGAATGAAAACTTTTTTTTTTTTTTTGTGATTTTTTTTTTTTTTTTGTTAATTTTTTTTTTTTTTTTTTAAGCTTAAGTTATGGGACAATGAATGAAAATTTTGTTTTTTGTTTTGTGACTTTTTTTTTTTTTTTGTTAATTTTTTTTTTTTTTTTTACGTCAAAATTATGGGGTAATGAGTTAAATGTATAAGAGAAGTAAATTACGGTTTATTTTATACACCATAGTGGGTATGCACGGGTATCTAAAAGTTGACAAGGGCAACTATAATCTTCCTCGTTTTTAAATAATTTTTTTAATATTATGTGCATATATAATATATGATGTTTTTAATTTTTTATGAGAAATATATGGTTTAAAAATTTTAATAGATCTAATTAACACGAATATTACCGTGTATGCAAAAATAATTTTTCTGATTCATAAAAAAGTTTTTGAAAAGAAATGCAGTTCCAATTATAAGTAAATCTTTTTCAAAAGTTAAAGTTTTGGAAAATATTTTAATAGCTCCTGCAATAGGTGAATATTTAATTATCAAAATATTTAATTTAAAAAAATATCAAAATATTTTAATAAATTCGTTATATAAATAAATTATTTTTACAGAAAAAACAGAACAAAATACTAGTCTTATTGAAGACGTTTCACCAATTACTGGTCATCAAATCTATCAGGTAAAAATAAATATTTACTTGTAAAATAAAAACTCTGAAATTTTTAAATAACGTTTCTTATTCTGTAAGGTAAAGAAATTCTTGCAGGTGCTAACAGTGATATTTCTGATAACGTATATGTTCCAGTTATAACAGTTATTTAAATATAACACATAAAATTAATTAATATACTACGTATAATAATAAATTTTTATTTGCATTTTTTATTAACAGAAACTTCGGATGATTATTTGGAATCTGTTGCTACATTTGCAAATATTAGGAATGTTTGGAAACCGACTCAAACTAAAAGTACCGAGGTAAATCTTGAAGAATTTGAAAATTAAAAAAAGAAAACGAAAAGCTTAAAAAGGAAAATATAAAATTAAAAAAGAACATGTTTTTGGCAGAATTATAATTAATAAAGCAAATGAACTATTACCAGACGAATTGGCAAAACTAGTTAAAAGCAATGTAAAAAATGCCAAACTTAAACAACAAGGAAGGAGATATTTCAATGACATGAAAAAATTCAGCTTAAGTCTATATTTCATCGCCCCAGTAGCTAACAGATTTCTAGCTAAAAACACGAATTTTCCATCAATACCAACTCTAACGAGATTTACTAAACACTGGCCATTTGGACCTGGACTGCACGAAACACTTTTTAATGGCCTGAAATTAAAAATTTACCAGATATTGCCGAAAATTGTTTGGTTTGCATAGATGAGGTTTCCTTAAAAAACAATTTGTATTTTGATAATCTACTGGAGAAATTATATTTTTAGAGGATGATGGTGAGAATAAAACAAAACTGGCTGCAAATTACGCTTTAGTTGTTCTGATACGAGAAATTGCACACAAATATAATATCTAATGAAGCTACGAGGTTAAAATCAAAACTGTGCAGATAAAGTAATAGGGCAAGTTAGTTGTCAAAGTTGGACATCACTCATTAGGGTGGGACATTAGGGTGGGCTATTTTTTTTTTTTTTCTTTTTGTTTTTTAGCAAAAATTATGGTATAATGAATTAAAAATTTAATTTTTTTTTGTTTTGTTTTTTTTAAGCAAAAATTATGGGATAAGTTAAATTTTTTTTTAACTAGGTATTTTACTTTCTTATATTTTTTTTGTAATATTTATAATAGCATAGTGGAAATAAATAACGGTTAGTGGGTATGCACGGGTATCTAAAAGTTGACAAGGGAAACTACAATCTTCCTCGTCTTTTAAAATCATTTTGGAAAAACTTCATAAAATATGATATCGTTTTTTACAATAATAAAAAAGCTTGTTGGAACGATGTTAGAAATTTATATTTACAAGGTAAAAATCAACAATTTAAATTAGCTCCCAAATTGACGGAAGCACACATTGCTCCTAACATATGGCAGAAAATGCGAATACCATATGCAGCTCAAGCTATTAGTTGGACAGCCGCCAGTAGCCTCTACATTTTGGCAAGTGGGGGTACTACAACCTCTACCACATTGAATACAGGTAAAGTAATAGAAAAATTCGATCAATTATTTGACATTTTTAATTCTTGTAAATTTGATGAAGGAAAAAAATTTAGAAGGCCATTTTTCGGAAATGAATGTCAATTACAATTTTTTCATGAAGTAGAAGTTTTTATATTTAACATGGATTTTATTAATGGAGCAGGCGAAATAGTTACTTCGAAAATAAAATTTTCTTATTAGCAAAACGATAAATTACAATAAGGTTATTTACTTTATCGATTTGTTTTTATAAAAAATTTATGAAATTATTTCAACATAACTTAAACGCAACAAAAAATGTTTCATATTTCAGTTTACGTTTTTGTTGTTGTTAATTAAATTGTTTAATGCATAAGTGCATTGAACAATTTGTATTTCGTAAACAAAAATGTTTCGTATTTCAAAAAATTTGTTTTAATGCAAAGTGCATTGAACATTTTATTTTTTTATCTTTTTTCTAAAATTAGGTTAAAATTTGATATAATAAAAATTGTAGGATAAGCTAATTTTGAATTTAAAAAAAAGGAAAGTAAAAGTAAGAAAAGTGAATTATATTTTAAAGTAAGGTGTTTGGGATTTTACTGGAAGGGCAATTTAGTTATTGGCGGGCAATCTTGTGTGACTTGTGGTGGAGAAGAGTGTGATGATGTAACTCCTCCCCCCTTAAGATTCGACTTCGTGCGAATTTCTTTTAATTCAATATTTATTTTTGAACTTTTAGCTTTAAATTGTTTTAGACAATAAAAGCCAATAGATATTGATAATACAAGAATGAAGCCAATAATTGAGTTTGTTAAAACGCTTGCGTGCCACTTCCGAGAACTGTTATATTTAATTTCTTCTATTATTTTTGTATTGTTAATATTGGAGGCATGTAATTCTGTTAATTTTGAAAAGAACTGTAAAGTTTTATATCATCAATCATAATTCCTATTATTCCTTTACTAGGAATATGATTTTTAAAAACTTCGATTTTAAATAATTTCAATTGTTCTTGTGAACCCTTTTTTATGATAATTTGTGTTTTGTAAAAGTTAATTGGTGACTCTGATATAGGGATGTATTCGGAATTATCTTCGTCAGCTGAATGCTTTGTCGAATGCTGAATGCATTGTGTTCCATGTCATTTGAATTATTTTCGTTTGAGTTTAACCTATTTAAATTTGATTCGTTTAAATGAATCTGAACACGTGGGAGAGCGTCAGCAACTTTGTTTTCTCGACCACTTAAATATTCAATGTCGAAATTAAATTCCTCTAACTTGATTTTCCATCTTTGCAACTTGGAATTAGGTTCTTTCAAGTTATGAAGCCATTGGAGAGGTTTGTGATCGGTTCTACTATTAAATTTACGACCAAAAAGATATGGACGGAAATATTTAGTTGCCCAGACTATTGCGAGCAACCCCTTTTCGATGGCAGAATATTTGCATTCATGCTCATTTAAGATACGTGATGCATAACATACAGGGTGGTTATCTTGTGATAACACAGCACCTATAGCGAAATCACTTGCATCCGTGGTTAAAACGACAGGTTTTGAGAAGTTTGGATAAACAAGAATAGGATCCGTTGTAATGAGCAATTTTATTCTATTAAAAGCTTCTTTATAATCATTGTTACTAACATCAATACGCTTTCCTTTTTTTAAGCAAAGTGTAATTGGTTTAGCAATTTTTGCGAAATCTTTAATAAATTTCCTATAGTAACCCACTAAACCTAGGAAACTTTTTATTTGCTTAGGGGTTTTGGGTATCGGAAATTTATTAATAGCTTCAATTTCATTGGGGTTTGGTTTTATTCCCCTTGTCGTTATTATATGACCTAAGAATTCTGTCTCTTGTTTCATAAACTCGCTTTTATCGAGTTGAATTTTTAAGTTTTCGTCTTGGAGTCTATTAAGGATCTTTTGTAAGATAGCAAAGTGCTCTTCTTTGCTAGTGCTAAATATGATGATATCGTCCAAATACACGTAGCAATATTTGCCTATAAATTCTTTTAGTACGGAGTTCATTAAGCGTTGAAAGGTTGCCGGGGCATTTTTAAGCCCGAATGGCATTCGCAAGAACTCATAATGACCATTGGTTGTGCTAAAAGCTGTTTTCTTTATGTCATTTTTTTCTATCTCGATTTGGTGGAAGCCTTTAGCCAAATCGAGAGTAGTGAAATACATTGCACGACCAAGTTTGTCAAGGATTTCATCGATATTCGGGATTGGGTATTTGTCATTTATAATAACGTTATTTAGTTTTCTATAGTCAATGACAATACGCCATTTTTGTTCCTTTGATGCATCGATCTTTTTTGGAACAATCCATAAAGGAGCCGTATAAGGTAAATCGCTGTGTCTTATTATTCCCTGGTTAAGCATTTCGTCGATTTGTTTGTCGACTTCTTTTTATGCACTTCGGGATACCTATAAATCTTAGTATAGATTGGTATTTCGTTAGTTGTATTAATTGCATGTTTGATTTCGTGGGTGAAAGTTAAATCATCACCTTCATGAAAAAAGGCTTTGTTGAACTTTTTTAAAATTTTCAAAAGTTCACTTTTAATTGTATGATCTAAATGATCACATCTAATATTGTTTTCACCTACAAAAATTTCGTTTTGAAAGATATTTAACTCTTTCATTGATACCGGGATGTTATATTCTTTTTCGTCTTTTTCATTAAAATAAAGAGCAATGATATTGTCGGTGTTTATTTTTAAACAATTGTTTTCATAGTCGATTATAGATTGTAACGGTTTAAGAATGTTGTTACCTATTAAACCATCAAATCTATCATGGAAGTTTATTTCCAAAAATTCGAATTTTCCTTTAGCGTCAAATTCGAGAAAAGGATCAATTATGATTTTCGTATCACATATAAACTTATTGCGTAATGTTTTAATATTAATAGGTTCAATTTTGGATTTGTAAATTGGATTGCAAATTCCACTATTCATTATGCTCATAGTAGCACCTGAGTCTATAATAAATTTTAATGGTCTCCTTTTTGATTGTATCTTTATATAAGGAAGTCCCTGTTTTGCTCCGAGGCTATTGAGTGAAAATTTTCAATTTCGCGATTTAAATTTTCGTTGTTACGCTGAGTTCGTGTTTCAAGAGTATTAATTCTACGATTTATGGTAGTTGGATCAACCTCCATAGTTTCGCAGTTTCTTTGGTTATATCTAGAATGGTTCTGATATTGTTGGGAAGATTGCGTATTAAAATTTTGTTGGGTTCTACGAGAATGGTTACGACTATTATATGTCGAATTATTATAATTAGAATTACGCTGTTGGAAATCTGACCTAAAATTGTTATTGTTACCGTGATTATTGTTTGTAAAATTATTATTACTTTTATTGTTATAATTATTATTCCTATAAGCTCCATTTTTATTTGTATTGAGATTTTTACTACGAATGTCATTTTTATTTTGATATTTGGATGGATTGTATTCGTCGTAGTTACCTTCATACAAAATATCCATTGCATTTTCTAGGGATGTTGGATTTCTACTAAATAAAATGGAACGTACTGGTTCCGGAAGTTTATCTTTGAAAATTCGCAACGCGGTTAAAATATTAGATTCAATTAATAATGGAGAATTAGCTTTGTTTTTAATTTTATTATTTAGTTTTCTAAGAATTGCTTTGATTTGGTTATATAGGTCGACGGGTGTAGAACGAAAGGTAACACTTTGTAATTCTTCAAATATTTCAAAAGCGGACTTTCTTTCGCCAAAATTATTTATTAAAATATTTTTAATTTCTGACCAAGTATTAACATGATTATTAATCTCTGTTATTTCCCTAGCTTTACCGATTAACTTAGCTTTAATTTTATTTAATAATATGGTTTGACTATCTGAATTATATCTTAAAACTAAAGGTATTATACATTCTACTAACTCTAAAAATTTAAATAATTCCTCACCTTTTCCACTAAATTCTGGGAGGTCACCGATGTACTTCAGCGGGTCCAAGGTTAAACATAATTCTGCTGATGTTGTTGTAGTTGTAGACTGTTGATTATTGGATGCTGCTTGTTGTTGATTGTTTGATGCTGCTTGTTGTTGGCTATTCAGTGCAGTTTGCAACACGCTTGGAAAAATTATTCCATTGTTGGTTGCCATATTTTTTATTTGTTTTTTTAATTTATTATTTTTTTTATTAATTAATGTATTTTATTTATTTTATTAATTAATTTATTTTATTTATTTTGTTAATTAATTAATTTTATTTATTTTATTAATTAATTAATTTTATTTATTTTATTAATTAATTAATTTTATTTATTTTATTAATTTTATTAATTCAGTTTGTTATTGTTTTAATTTTATTATAACTGTAATCTTATCTTTTAACTGTTTTTCAAAGTTATTTATAAGATTTGTAAATAAAAGTTATTTTATTGTTTACTTAATTTAATTTATTTTATTAATTATATAATTTTTTATTTATTAAAATTATAAAAATTTTTTTGATTATTATTTCGCACAAACAATATTTCTATTCAAAAGCAATTCTTTTTAGAATTTTATTGTAAAATGTTTTTTCCTCTTTTTTTTTTTTTTTACAACACTAATGTCTTTGTTTTAAAAATCCTACCGACTGCGCCACTTACTTTTTCGACAAACGTGTGTATAAAATTTTATTCAAAAAAAAGGGAATAAAATAACAAATGATTTAAAAATTTATAAAATACTTTCTTTATTGGTTTCTGCTGTAATAATGATCAATGAATTCTTTTTACATTCTTATTTTAACTAAAAATTATTCTAAAACTTATTTCTAAAATTTCTTATCAGCAAAACGATAAATTACAATAAGGTTATTTACTTTATCGATTTGTTTTTATAAAAAATTTATGAAATTATTTCAACATAACTTAAACGCAACAAAAAATGTTTCATATTTCAGTTTACGTTTTTGTTGTTGTTAATTAAATTGTTTAATGCATAAGTGCATTGAACAATTTGTATTTCGTAAACAAAAATGTTTCGTATTTCAAAAAATTTGTTTTAATGCAAAGTGCATTGAACATTTTACTTTTTTATCTTTTTTCTAAAATTAGGTTAAAATTTGATATAATAAAAATTGTAGGATAAGCTAATTTTGAATTTAAAAAAAAGGAAAGTAAAAGTAAGAAAAGTGAATTATATTTTAAAGTAAGGTGTTTGGGATTTTACTGGAAGGGCAATTTAGTTATTGGCGGGCAATCTTGTGTGACTTGTGGTGGAGAAGAGTGTGATGATGTAACTCCTCCCCCCTTAAGATTCGACTTCGTGCGAATTTCTTTTAATTCAATATTTATTTTTGAACTTTTTGCTTTAAATTGTTTTAGGCAATAAAAGCCAATAGATATTGATAATACAAGAATGAAGCCAATAATTGAGTTTGTTAAAACGCTTGCGTGCCACTTCCGAGAACTGTTATATTTAATTTCTTCTATTATTTTTGTATTGTTAATATTGGAGGCATGTAATTCTGTTAATTTTGAAAAGAACTGTAAAGTTTTATATCATCAATCATAATTCCTATTATTCCTTTACTAGGAATATGATTTTTAAAAACTTCGATTTTAAATAATTTCAATTGTTCTTGTGAACCCTTTTTTATGATAATTTGTGTTTTGTAAAAGTTAATTGGTGACTCTGATATAGGGATGTATTCGGAATTATCTTCGTCAGCTGAATGCTTTGTCGAATGCTGAATGCATTGTGTTCCATGTCATTTGAATTATTTTCGTTTGAGTTTAACCTATTTAAATTTGATTCGTTTAAATGAATCTGAACACGTGGGAGAGCGTCAGCAACTTTGTTTTCTCGACCACTTAAATATTCAATGTCGAAATTAAATTCCTCTAACTTGATTTTCCATCTTTGCAACTTGGAATTAGGTTCTTTCAAGTTATGAAGCCATTGGAGAGGTTTGTGATCGGTTCTACTATTAAATTTACGACCAAAAAGATATGGACGGAAATATTTAGTTGCCCAGACTATTGCGAGCAACCCCTTTTCGATGGCAGAATATTTGCATTCATGCTCATTTAAGATACGTGATGCATAACATACAGGGTGGTTATCTTGTGATAACACAGCACCTATAGCGAAATCACTTGCATCCGTGGTTAAAACGACAGGTTTTGAGAAGTTTGGATAAACAAGAATAGGATCCGTTGTAATGAGCAATTTTATTTTATTAAAAGCTTCTTTATAATCATTGTTACTAACATCAATACGCTTTCCTTTTTTTAAGCAAAGTGTAATTGGTTTAGCAATTTTTGCGAAATCTTTAATAAATTTCCTATAGTAACCCACTAAACCTAGGAAACTTTTTATTTGCTTAGGGGTTTTGGGTATCGGAAATTTATTAATAGCTTCAATTTCATTGGGGTTTGGTTTTATTCCCCTTGTCGTTATTATATGACCTAAGAATTCTGTCTCTTGTTTCATAAACTCGCTTTTATCGAGTTGAATTTTTAAGTTTGCGTCTTGGAGTCTATTAAGGATCTTTTGTAAGATAGCAAAGTGCTCTTCTTTGCTAGTGCTAAATATGATGATATCGTCCAAATACACGTAGCAATATTTGCCTATAAATTCTTTTAGTACGGAGTTCATTAAGCGTTGAAAGGTTGCCGGGGCATTTTTAAGCCCGAATGGCATTCGCAAGAACTCATAATGACCATTGGTTGTGCTAAAAGCTGTTTTCTTTATGTCATTTTTTTCTATCTCGATTTGGTGGAAGCCTTTAGCCAAAGCGAGAGTAGTGAAATACATTGCACGACCAAGTTTGTCAAAGATTTCATCGATATTCGGGATTGGGTATTTGTCATTTATAGTAACGTTATTTAGTTTTCTATAGTCAATGACAATACGCCATTTTTGTTCCTTTGATGCATCGATCTTTTTTGGAACAATCCATAAAGGAGCCGTATAAGGTAAATCGCTGTGTCATATTATTCCCTGGTTAAGCATTTCGTCGATTTGTTTGTCGACTTCTTTTTATGCACTTCGGGATACCTATAAATCTTAGTATAGATTGGTATTTCGTTAGTTGTATTAATTGCATGTTTGATTTCGTGGGTGAAAGTTAAATCATCACCTTCATGAAAAAAGGCTTTGTTGAACTTTTTTAAAATTTTCAAAAGTTCACTTTTAATTGTATGATCTAAATGATCACATCTAATATTGTTTTCACCTACAAAAATTTCGTTTTGAAAGATATTTAACTCTTTCATTGATACCGGGATGTTATATTCTTTTTCGTCTTTTTCATTAAAATAAAGAGCAATGATATTGCCGGTGTTTATTTTTAAACAATTGTTTTCATAGTCGATTATAGATTGTAACGGTTTAAGAATGTTGTTACCTATTAAACCGTCAAATCTATCATGGAAGTTTATTTCCAAAAATTCGAATTTTCCTTTAGCGTCAAATTCGAGAAAAGGATCAATTATGATTTTCGTATCACATATAAACTTATTGCGTAATGTTTTAAGATTAATAGGTTCAATTTTGGATTTGTAAATTGGATTGCAAATTCCACTATTCATTATGCTCATAGTAGCACCTGAGTCTATAATAAATTTTAATGGTCTCCTTTTTGATTGTATCTTTATATAAGGAAGTCCCTGTTTTGCTCCGAGGCTATTGAGTGAAAATTTTCAATTTCGCGATTTAAATTTTCGTTGTTACGCTGAGTTCGTGTTTCAAGAGTATTAATTCTACGATTTATGGTAGTTGGATCAACCTCCATAGTTTCGCAGTTTCTTTGGTTATATCTAGAATGGTTCTGATATTGTTGGGAAGATTGCGTATTAAAATTTTGTTGGGTTCTACGAGAATGGTTACGACTATTATATGTCGAATTATTATAATTAGAATTACGCTGTTGGAAATCTGACCTAAAATTGTTATTGTTACCGTGATTATTGTTTGTAAAATTATTATTACTTTTATTGTTATAATTATTATTCCTATAAGCTCCATTTTTATTTGTATTGAGATTTTTACTACGAATGTCATTTTTATTTTGATATTTGGATGGATTGTATTCGGCGTAGTTACCTTCATACAAAATATCCATTGCATTTTCTAGGGATGTTGGATTTCTACTAAATAAAATGGAACGTACTGGTTCCGGAAGTTTATCTTTGAAAATTCGCAACGCGGTTAAAATATTAGATTCAATTAATAATGGAGAATTAGCTTTGTTTTTAATTTTATTATTTAGTTTTCTAAGAATTGCTTTGATTTGGTTATATAGGTCGACGGGTGTAGAACGAAAGGTAACACTTTGTAATTCTTCAAATATTTCAAAAGCGGACTTTCTTTCGCCAAAAATTATTTATTAAAATATTTTTAATTTCTGACCAAGTATTAACATGATTATTAATTTCTGTTATTTCCCTAGCTTTACCGATTAACTTAGCTTTAATTTTATTTAATAATATGGTTTGACTATCTGAATTATATCTTAAAACTAAAGGTATTATACATTCTACTAACTCTAAAAATTTAAATAATTCCTCACCTTTTCCACTAAATTCTGGGAGGTCACCGATGTACTTCAGCGGGTCCAAGGTTAAACATAATTCTGCTGATGTTGTTGTAGTTGTAGACTGTTGATTATTGGATGCTGCTTGTTGTTGATTGTTTGATGCTGCTTGTTGTTGGCTATTCAGTGCAGTTTGCAACACGCTTGGAAAAATTATTCCATTGTTGGTTGCCATATTTTTTATTTGTTTTTTTAATTTATTATTTTTTTTATTAATTAATGTATTTTATTTATTTTATTAATTAATTTATTTTATTTATTTTGTTAATTAATTAATTTTATTTATTTTATTAATTAATTAATTTTATTTATTTTATTAATTTTATTAATTCAGTTTGTTATTGTTTTAATTTTATTATAACTGTAATCTTATCTTTTAACTGTTTTTCAAAGTTATTTATAAGATTTGTAAATAAAAGTTATTTTATTGTTTACTTAATTTAATTTATTTTATTAATTATATAATTTTTTATTTATTAAAATTATAAAAATTTTTTTGATTATTATTTCGCACAAACAATATTTCTATTCAAAAGCAATTCTTTTTAGAATTTTATTGTAAAATGTTTTTTCCTCTTTTTTTTTTTTTTTTACAACACTAATGTCTTTGTTTTAAAAATCCTACCGACTGCGCCACTTACTTTTTCGACAAACGTGTGTATAAAATTTTATTCAAAAAAAAGGGAATAAAATAACAAATGATTTAAAAATTTATAAAATACTTTCTTTATTGGTTTCTGCTGTAATAAAGATCAATGAATTCTTTTTACATTCTTATTTTAACTAAAAATTATTCTAAAACTTATTTCTAAAATTTCTTATCAGCAAAACGATAAATTACAATAAGGTTATTTACTTTATCGATTTGTTGTTATAAAAAATTTATGAAATTATTTCAACATAACTTAAACGCAACAAAAAATGTTTCATATTTCAGTTTACGTTTTTGTTGTTGTTAATTAAATTGTTTAATGCATTAGTGCATTGAACAATTTGTATTTCGTAAACAAAAATGTTTCGTATTTCAAAAAATTTGTTTTAATGCAAAGTGCATTGAACATTTTATTTTTTTATTTATTTTCTAAAATTAGGTTAAAATTTGATATAATAAAAATTGTAGGATAAGCTAATTTTGAATTTAAAAAAAAGGAAAGTAAAAATAAGAAAAGTGAATTATATTTTAAAGTAAGGTGTTTGGGATTTTAATGGAAGGGCAATTTAGTTATTGGCGGGCAATCTTTTGTGACTTGTGGTGGAGAAGAGTGTGATGATGTAACTATATAGTGGCGGGCTCGTTTGAAATTTTGTTTAGTTGAGTACATGGTGTTAAATTATTTTAAACGAATTAATCTTAACAATAGTGAATATTTCAAATATTTAAAATAGTTACATATTTATATAAGATTTTGTGAAAAATGAGTAAACATACTTTAAAATGTTTGTGGTGCGGTTTTAAAAGTGATGAATCTGAAAATAATTTTTCCGTTTACCAAAATCTAGTGAAAGGTATATTTTTTAAATATTTTTTTTAATATTATGTGCATATATAATATATGATGTTTTTAATTTTTTAGGAGAAATATATGGTTGAAAAATTTTAATAGATCTGATTAACACGAATATTACCGTGTATGCAAAAATAATTTTTCTGATGACCAGCTGGCAAAATCAAAAAAAGTTTTTGAAAAGAAATGCAGTTCCAATTATAAGTAAATCTTTTTCAAAAGTTAAAGTTTTGGAAAATATTTTAATAGCTCCTGCAATAGGTGAATATTTAATTATCAAAATATTTAATTTAAAAAAAATATCAAAATATTTTAATAAATTCGTTATATAAATAAATTATTTTTACAGAAAAAACAGAACAAAATACTAGTCTTATTGAAGACGTTTCACCAATTACTGGTCATCAAATCTATCAGGTAAAAATAAATATTTACTTGTAAAATAAAACTCTGAAATTTTTAAATAACGTTTCTTATTCTGTAAGGTAAAGAAATTCTTGCAGGTGCTAACAGTGATATTTCTGATAACGTATCTGTTCCAGTTATAACAGTTATTTAAATATAACACATAAAATTAATTAATATACTATGTATAATAATAAATATTTATTTGCATTTTTTATTAACAGAAACTTCGGATGATTATTTGGAATCTGTTGCTACATTTGCAAATATTAGGAATGTTTGGAATAAACCGACTCAAACTAAAAGTACCGAGGTAAATCTTGAAGAATTTGAAAATTAAAAAAAGAAAACGAAAAGCTTAAAAAGGAAAATATAAAATTAAAAAAGAACATGTTTTTGGCAGAATTATAATTAATAAAGCAAATGAACTATTACCAGACGAATTGGCAAAACTAGTTAAAAGCAATGTAAACAAGTAATGATAAAAAACCAAGGGTTTTTAAAAAAGCACATTTTCAAAATAATATAGTGTTTCATACTAAGTATTTTATCGGAATATAATGTTCAAGCTTCAATATTAACGTTTAAGGAAATATATACGTTG
This sequence comes from Dolichopus griseipennis, assembly GCA_963082915.1. Classification (NCBI taxonomy): domain Eukaryota; kingdom Metazoa; phylum Arthropoda; class Insecta; order Diptera; family Dolichopodidae; genus Dolichopus; species Dolichopus griseipennis. The sequence continues at coordinate 128,956,360 of OY720443.1, read as the reverse complement.
GTGACTAAGTTACTGCTTACTTATAAAAAAAGTAAATATTTTATTTGAAAGTTCTAATAGCCCTTCAATGGGGAAGGTTGCCAAATTTCTCAAGGACCTAACTTCACCTAACCCCCCCCCCCCCTTCCTCTCCATTTTTGTAGTTTCTACGAATTAAACCAAAATTTGGAATTTTACTTAGAATTTTATTATCTAAGAAAAAATGGGTAAAACTGCGAGACACTTTCTTCAATTTAAGGAACCGCTTTTAAATTTAAGAAAAACCTTTAACATATGTTAAAATATAATGTTGGACCTTCAAATTTTGTATATTAATAAAAAAAAAATTGGACAAGTATTCAAGTTACAGGTGCTTAAAAATAGCAAAATTTCAATTTTCGAGCCCTTATAGCTTCTAAACGGGGGGCTTGACAAAAAAATTTTGTTAACCGACTCCTACTAATTTTTAAGGATCTAACTTCTCCCGAAATTTCAAGACCCTAGCTTGAACCGTTCAGAAGATATGTGTGGTCAAAAATTTTGCAAAAATGGAGTTTTGTGTAATGTTAAATTTTAGTACTGTCTGGTAACCCTTAACATTTGGCTGTAAAAAATTTATAAAGTTTATGAAACCAGCTATCGTTTGCCGTTTTTAGATTGAAAATATATTTAACAGAACTCTTGTTATAACCATTTAAATATAGGGCTTTTTCCAAATTTGGGGGGCTGTAGCCTCGTAACAGGTGGGGCTACAGAAAAAAATTCTTCTACGAAATTATTTTTTTTGCAAAAACTACCCATGGTTAAAATTTCTTTACTCTATTTCAAACGGTGTAAAAGTTTTTGTAAACATACGGACGGACAGAGTGAAGCTATATAGCCACATTTTTACAAAATTTTTTGAAAATGTGGTAAAAATGCCAAACTTAAACAACAAAGAAGGAGATATTTCAATGACATAAAAAAATTCAGCTTAAGTCTATATTTCATCGCCCCAGTAGCTAACAGATTTCTAGCTAAAAACACGAATTTTCCATCAATACCAACTCTAACGAGATTTACTAAACACTGGCCATTTGGACCTGGACTGCACGAAACACTTTTTAATGGCCTGAAATTAAAAATTTACCAGATATTGCCGAAAATTGTTTGGTTTGCATAGATGAGGTTTCCCTAAAAAACAATTTATATTTTGATATTCTACTGGAGAAATTATATTTTTAGAGGATGATGGTGAGAATAAAACAAAACTGGCTGCAAATTACGCTTTAGTTGTTCTGATACGAGAAATTGCACACAAATATAATATCTAATGAAGCTACGAGGTTAAAATCAAAACTGTGCAGATAAAGTAATAGGGCAAGTTAGTTGGCAAAGTTGGACATCACTCGGACCAACTATTAGGGTGGGCTATTTTTTTTTTTTTCTTTTTGTTTTTTAGCAAAAATTATGGTATAATGAATTAAAAATTTAATTTTTTTTTGTTTTGTTTTTTTTAAGCAAAAATTATGGGATAAGTTAAATTTTTTTTTAACTAGGTATTTTACTTTCTTATATTTTTTTTGTAATATTTACAATAGCATAGTGAAAATAAATAACGGTTAGTGGGTATGCACGGGTATCTAAAAGTTGACAAGGGCAACTACAATCTTCCTTGTCTTTTCATCATTTTGGAAAAACTTCATAAAATATGATATCGTTTTTACAATAATAAAAAAGCTTGTTGGAACGATGTTAGAAATTTATATTTACAAGGTAAAAATCAACAATTTAAATTAGCTCCCAAATTGACGGAAGCACACATTGCTCCTAACATATGGCAGAAAATGCGAATACCATATGCAGCTCAAGCTATTAGCTGGACAGCCGCCAGTAGCCTCTACATTTTGGCAAGTGGGGGTACTACAACCTCTACCATATTGAATACAGGTGAAGTAATAGAAAAATTCGATCAATTATTTGACATTTTTAATTCTGGTAAATTTGATGAAGCAAAAAAATTTAGAAGGCCATTTTTCGGAAATGAATGTCAATTACAATTTTTTCATGAAGTAGAAGTTTTTATATTTAACATGGATTTTATTAATGGAGCAGACGAAAAAGTTACTTCGAAAATAAAATTTTTAAAAGGCTGGTTACAGAACATCAATGTATTAATAGATCTTCATAAAGATTTACAATCACAAAACATTAAATTTCTTTTAACACGCAATTTGAATCAGGACCGTTTAGAAAATGCATTCGGTACTTTAGGAAAACGTGGAGGAAATACAAAATTATTGACACCGTTTCATTTTGTTTGTGCATTTAAAAAAATTGTTTCTGTAAAGTACATGGAAGATATAACACCAGGCACAAACTGTGAACCAACAGGAAATCTTGAAATTGCTGATTTTTATGATACAGACTTCCACATCCCACAACAAATCTCACACCAAGTTGATTCATTTAAAATAGAATTACTTACTAACGACTATAAATCTATGGATTTTGGAGAAGCTAACGCATTTTATTACTTCGGCGGGTTAATATAATTACATAATTGCAGTTAATTGGAAATGAAAATATTTATTTACACTTCATAGAACTCAAGGAATATGATAACGCTTCACTTATTAAACCACCTGAAGATATTATTAATATACTAAAAATATTAGAAGATTAATTTGTTAATAAATTCGATAGTATTTGTACTGAAAAAAAAAAATTGAAAACAAATTATTTGAGCATTTAAAAAATAATTTCAATTATAAGTGTTGTGATAAATATGACTTTTCTTTTGTATACAGACAGAAAATCAAATATATTAGAAAATTAAAGCTATAATAAAATTTTAAAGTCTTTTAAAAATTAAAATTTATATAACTTTATATTATAACATTTACAATTATATTTTAAGAAATTATTGGTTTATTACTTTCGACACACTACACAATTTTACTATGTTTCAATTTCATTTTTTTTTTTTAATTTGCCGTCTTTTTCTTGTATGCAATATTCTTATTACTATCTACTTCCAACAATTTGAGTAAATTTTTGCATATGGATGTGTGCAAAGAGTAAAAGTTAGCAAGAAAATTTTTGATTACGTGACCAAGTGAAACTACTTCTTACAATAGATATACTTTGGTCTACAGCTAAAATTCATTTGACTTAATTTATGACAAATGCCAAACCAATAGACATTCATGATAGCGAAAATTGGAATTTTTTAAAAAAACGTCTAACCCACTAGACTTTCCTGATTGACAATTAATGAAATTTTTCTAAAAAAAAACTCTTTACTCACAAGGCTTTTATGATTGACACCACTATGTTTATTAATTTGAAATATGTGCTTTAAGGTCTTGCGAGTAGTGGGGGTGGTACGCAAACCACTATTCCAATTCATTCAAAACTTCAAACATATTTCAACCAACAAATAAGAAGAAACATCTTTGCACCAAATTTTTAAGAATTTATCTTTTCTAGTTGTCTTTTTTATTTTCAGATGTCAATTTGAAAAAAGCCCTCCACCGCTTTTTTTTAGCTGCAATGCAATTACAAAATTTTTTCAAAAAAGTTCATTTGTCAAATTCAAAATAAAATTTAAAAATATTATTGTTTTTTTATGAAAATTTTAGGACAAAACTTATGGTTTCCAAGGCTTTTGCTAATTATTATATTCTATACCTATGAAATTGGTAAAAAGTTATATTAACTTTGGTATGGTGTTTGTAACCACCTAAAGGAAGCGAGCTAGATATGAAAAAGTATATATATTTATGATAAGGGTGACCTCCTAATTCGATTTATCCATGTTCGTAGGAACGATAAACTAAAATCTAAAGGAGCTATTATAATAAAATTTCATAGCTTCTTTGAAATTTGGGACCAATTTGAGTGGTGAATCGGGGATCATCTACACAGGCCTTAAAGCATATCTTCGAAATTAACAAAGATAGTAACTTAAAACAAATGTAGAAGCTTCAAATTTGACACAAGGGTGTTATTTACTATTTCATGCGTGTTCCCCTAATTTGGATCAATTGTAGTGGTGGTTCAGGTATCTCTCTTAGACCTCGCAAGGTTTATCATCGAAATTAATAAAAAAAGTAACTTAAAATAAACATAGAACTTTCCAATTTGTTCTATAAATACCTACAAATATGTATACTTTTCCATATTTAGCTCGCTTTTTTTAGGTGGTTATAAACACGATACCAAAGTTAATATAGTCTTTTCCTATTTTATAGGTGTAGGATATAATAAATATATACATATAGATTTTTAAAACTATTTACAAATATTATAAACTTAAGAATTTAGAGATTTTTTTTAATTTTTTAGCAAATTTAAGAAATTTCTTAAGATTAATAATTAAGAGATTTATAAAACTTAACGAAATGTTTAAAACCAAATTAACAAAACATAAATTCTACAATGATAATTAAGTACCTATAAAAAACAACAAAATTTTCATATATATAATAGACAAGATTATATAGACCTTGCCAACATGTCTATATTCATGATTAAAGAATATAATAGAAGTAGAATCATGAATAAAAAAAAAGTTAAAATTATTTCACTGTCATCATACCATATTCATATTAAAAAATACAAAAGAAATAGAGTCAAACTAAATCGAAGTTCGAAAATAAGGGGAAAGAAATTACATGAATGAAAAAAACAAATTAAAATTATTTTACTGTCATCATATCAAAATTTTAGAAATAGAAGAATATAGAACAAAGGAGAATATAAATTGTTTTCTTTTTATTTATTAACCGAAATTCGAAAATTTAAAACAGCTTTTATTTTTTTTATGAATATATTTTGCATTAAAAAAGTTTTCAAATTTATTTACCTACAAGAAAATAATTTTTTTTTTTTTTTTTTTCCCCTCCTTTTTATTGTAACTAAGTTAATTAAGCTTTTTCAAATTATTGCACATGCGATTAAAATTTGTTTTGTCAACTGGAGCTCTAGTAATTTGCCATCTTTTCCTAGCTTTCCGTTTTTCTTTTATTAATTTTCTTACTTCTAGTGGATATATAAAATTATTTGTGTCATTGATTATAGTGCGAGGATTAGTGTTGTTCCAGACAGAATTTTGAATGTCCGTAATAAATTTGTTGGCTTCGATTTCTAATTGTTGAGCACTTCTCAGAGGAGTATTTAATTCAATGCAGATTTCTAATTCATTTCGAACGTTGTTCCAGTTTGTTGATTTATTACATAGCTTAGGTGGTTCTTGTTTAATAATTACGGATTCGCTTATGGTAAGTAAGACAGGAGTATGATCCGAGCTTAAATCAAGATTTTCATGTTGAAGTATGTAATTGCCAGATATGCCTTTGGAGATAAAGAAATATAGAGTTTTTAGGTCTGGAGTTTTATTTTGATCTGCAGGCCAATATGACGGTTTACCAGAAGAGTGGAAATCACAGTTCATTATAGACGCTGCTTCGTAAAGTGCTTTGCCTTTAGGCGAATTAAGTCTTGAGCCCCATGCAGTGTTTTTGGCATTAAAATCTCCGCCTATTATGAAGTTTACTCCTAGTTTTCCGAAAAGCCCTTTATAGTCTTTAGTCTTTAGATTGAATTTAGGAGGACAGTAGATAGCTGACACTATGACTTTCTTGTTTTTAAACATTATTGCTACTGATGAGACTTGCATGCAATTTTCTTCAATCTTAGGTACTTCGTAGTGACTAATGTTGTTTTTAATAATTATTGCAGAGCCTTCTTTAGCTTTATTTTCCGGATGCTGGGTGTGATAACACGTAAACCCTCTTATATTTAAGTAACTTTCTTTTGTAAAGTGAAATTAATCCTACGTCAATTTTTTCTTCGTGTAAAAATATTTCAAGCTCGTGAATGTGGTGTAAAAGGCCATTAGCATTCCATGTCATAATTCTAATTGATTTCGTCATTTCTTATTAATTCTAGAGTTTAATTTATTTTCTAACGAGCTAATTCTATTGCAAATGTTTATTTCAGATTTTTTCTGTTCGTCAAGTTTGTTCAGGATCAGAGCTAGAGTGTTTTCAATACTTGTTGTATTATATCTTTGGTATGTGCTTGCAGCCTGAGCATAAGTTCGTTCGTCTTTTAGATTAGCATTAACATAATTAATTTTGTCAGCCTTATTAATATTAGAATTACTATTTTGTCCTTGGGGAGGACTATTTGCACTTGGGAGATTTCTTGATTTAGAAGCTAGGTCTCTCCTTTTCTGTAGATCTTTAGCTACTTTATAGCCTCTATAGTTTGCTGGATGGTTACCTCCGCAGTTAACACATGATGCAGGAACATCTCTTTTGTGTGGGCAGTTATTAGAGAGGTGACTGCAGCCACATTTGACGCATTTAGGATCCTTTTTGCAGAAGTTTCCTGAATGATTAAATCCTTGGCATCGCTTACATTGAACTATAGACTTGCTTGTTTTCTTAACAGGTTCAATTTTAACTATCAGATTTAAGATGGACCTTATGCTGTAGATTTTTGTTATATTTTCACTTCTATCGAAAGTTAGCATAAAATTTTCATTGGCAACTCTTTCGTTTTTTATTATGTTTACAGCGTCTACAATGTTAAGACCTTGACTGGTGATATCTTGGATGATTTCGCTTTTGTCACAACTCCAATGGAGACCTCTGGCCATAACCCTAAACGGTCTATCATTTTTATCTTCGTATGTAAACCATTCGATTTTTTCACTTTCCAGCTTTCTAACTAGTAGCCTGTAGTATTCAGAGGTGTCTGGGTTAACTTTCCACACGTTTTGACTTAGTGATGTAATTTTATAGTTTTTTATGTTTGAATCTAGCAAGGTTTTAACTTTGTTATATTCTTCAATTCCAACAAGGTTTATAGGGGGTGGCTTTCTTTCCCTAATTTGCAGGAGCTCGTTCCCTTCGCTACTAGTAATACTAGCACTATTATTAGTTTTGTGTTTATTAGTATTACTTGAAATGTTTTTTCCCTTGTGATTATTATCATTATCATTACAATTAATACTACCATTTGCAGGAATAATAGTAGTACTATCTTTGACGATGTTTGTTACTTTACTGAGAACTGGAGAGGCTTTGGCTTTCCTTTTTTTTGCTTTTCTTGTATTTGCTATCCATTTATTTCCTTCTGATTCAAACCCTGTCAGATCACTACTTGAGTCTGATGAATCATTCTTTGGACGGTTGATATTGTTTTTTGCAAGTTGGGCAGATTTTAGAGCCACGTTTTCCTTTTTTAACTCGTTGATTTCATTCTGCATCTTTTTGATAATTGATTCTAAATCTTCCAGCTTTTTACACAGCAGCACATTTTCCTGTTTATATTTGCCGGCGATTGGTGAAGTACTTACAACTTTTGGTGGAGTTCTTGGTATTTGGAGTTCTTGGTATTTTGTTACTTCTGTTGAAACTGTTAACTTGAGTTTCCGTAGATTGTAGATTCAGCAATAGTTGGTCTCCCCCAGAATCCGTGAGACCGACCTCGTTTGAGGGTGGATTTACCAACTTATTTGGCATGCCACCTGGGGTAATTATTCCTTGTGTTTTTTCCATTGCATCTTCTTTTTTACGTGTATCCTCGTCAGGAGCCCTCACAAGGTGCTATCAGCCGGGCCAGCTGAACCTAGGTTTTTTAACGAGATTGGTACTCCTCCCCCTCCTCCTTTCTCATCCGGGCTTGGGACCGGCATTGGCAGAGTTACAAGAAAATAATAAGACAAAAAAAATAATAAGACAAAAAATAATAAGACAAAAAAAATACTACTTAAAAACATTTTAAAATTCGGCAGTCCGTGCTGTGGTGTGATACTTTTTTAATGTTTTGTATTGTAGGCAGTGGTGCTATATTTTTTGTTGTGTAATGGAAATATTACAAAAATATAAGTCATAAATTGAAATATTTTGAATTTGATATGCATATATATCAAATTTATTTTTAAATTTTTAATAAAGTACGTAGTTTGATTTTTTTTGAACTACTAATAGTAGTATGTAGTAGTACTGTAATGATACCTAAGTAGTAATTATTTGTTTTATTTGATTTAAAATTCTAGAAATATAATATAAAGGCAAATAAAAAAAATATATACGAAATTTCCATAAATTGACTCCAAATTGGGTAACTTCATTTGTATGTGATAATAAAATAACTGAACTTTTTTCCAAAGGTAGTAAATTAAAAGAAACGACGTACTGCATATGGTGATTTCAAACCATGGATTCGGGTTCTGGAATATTTAATTGGTTAAAGGACTAACGAGCATATAAAACAACAAAAACAATAACTCAAAATCTAATGACGCTTTTTTGATGAAATTCTAGGTCACTTCACTAGTAATGAAAGTATGGCGGGAATTTCTTATGGTCGAGATCGGATAATGGGTTCGGATTCTGGAAGCTTTTCATCGAATTAAGGTTCTATTAGAAGATAAGCTGTGAAAAAAAAAGCTGTGTGGGTTTACCCATATCTATTAACCTAAAGTGAAACTGTCACCTTGAAATATAAAGTTGCCTTTTTTTAGTAAACAATCTGTAAATATTCATATTTCAGTATGAATGTTATCTATGGTTGTACTATCTTGAAAACTTTAATTGTTATTAAAACGGACAAACACTGTTAAATCAATTCGGGCGCTGATCCAGAATGTGGATCTAACTTGCTTCTTTTTGAAAGTTACAACTTACAAACACCATAGTCCATACCTAGCCAAAGTTAATGCATTTCTATGGCCTTTTACCTTATTTATCTGAAGAATGATTGTAGGGTATAAATTTAAAATAAAATTATTAAGCTTTTGTATTTAATCTGTAACTTTATCGAAATTAAAAATAAATTTATATTGCATTGATGCTCTTCGCAGAAAATTAAAAACAAAACGCATAGTAGTAGGTTGTGGGAAATGTTAAAAATTGGATTTTTTTTTAATTTAATGGAAAAAGAAAATTTCTCTATTTTTTGCACAAAATATAAATAAATTACAACAAATATCAATAATAAAATATTTTATTTCATGAATATATATTTTTTGACATTCTTATATAACATAAATATTAACAAAAATTAGGCCGAATTAGTAAACTTTTTAATTTTTTATGATTATTCTTTTAAAGATATTTTGAAATAAGGAATTTATAGTTTTTGGAATTTATAGTTTCTTTTTGCTTATTTTTAAATATCTGTAAAGGAAAAACCATAAAAAATCCGCCATTATTTGAAAAAATGCATAAATTAAAATTATGATTTTTCTGTTACAGATTTCTAAAAAAGAACAATTTGTTTTTTTTTTTAAGCGCTAACTGTTGAACTGTTAGGCTAATAAGCCTGTCTTGTCTGTACCATAGGTACATGTTGGAACAGGGGGTCATATTATATTCGTGTTATTAGAATTGGTCTTATTGAATTCCACATACAATTTAAACATGAGATAGTACTAGGCCTTATAACATGTAGAAGCGTCTTAGATTTTCAATATTTACAATAATTCTATTTTTTATTTGTATTGTAATATTTTATATTTTACTTATATGGTATACGTATTCTATATCTGCGAGTTATATTATTTAATTAAATTATTTGTTTATATTTTGCATTTGTTTATATTTTTATATTAAAGTATTTTTTATTAAAGATTTATAATTATTAATTATGCCATTAATTTGAACCCAATGGCGAATGGTAGCTGAATCGAGTCGAAAGCCAGAAAAGTTTTCTTCACTTTCACTAGAATTCGAACCCGGGCCCTTCCGCATGAAAGGTCGGCACTCAACCACTGTGCAGTCAAGCCTGTCTATACCATAGGTACATGTTGAAACATGGGGTCATGGCCCGGGCCCGGGCCCGGAAACTTACAATTTTTCCGGGTTTCGACTCGACTCAGTTACCATTCGCTATTGGGTTCCAATTAATGGGTTAATAAATAATTAATAATTATATACCCTTAATAAAAAATACTTTATAAACTTTATTAAATGCAAAATATAAACAAATAATTTAATTGAATATTGAATAATAAAACTCACAGATATAGAATACCATACTCAAAAACAAAATAGTTAACAGTTAGGCCTTAAAAAAAACAGATTTTGTAGCTAAAACTTAAATCAATAGAATTGTATGTAAATTCGACACACCAATTTCATACAAAAATTAAAGAAATTTTTCAAATATTCATAAAGAATAGTAAAAAAAACAAGCTAGAAGTAGTGTTTTTTTTTTGTTTCAATGAAATTGATTACGTAAAATTTAAAAAAATTTTATTTTAACTTTATTTTATGTTATTTATTATATATATTTACTTAAATAGCATATAAAAAAATTTTTCTAACATATACACAATTTTCATAAATTTTTTATACAACCCTGCTCATTTACTATTTTTAAAACAATTTTTACAATGATTGGAAGGAATTGCACTATGGCAGCACTTATAAAAATTGAAACGTCAAATACAATTTTCATATATATTTTTAGTTTTTATATGAGGAACCAATTATTTAGAAATGAAAAAAAAGGTTGGTTCGTAGCTGGAATTAGGGAGAAAATCGTGATTCCAAACCCGGGCAGGGATTTAAATAAATTATTATAAATTGTTATTTGTACATTTTAAACTTATTAAATTTTTAACAAATTTTAATTAAAGAGGAATATAAAGGGTACAATAAAAGTACAAGCAATGAAAATAAAAAATTTTGCAAACTTGATCAAACATAAAAATTAAAACAAAAGGATTTGTACCTTTTCATCGGATGCGCACTAGCAGTATTTGTGGATATGTGAATATTTAAAAAGGATTATATGTGACACCAAAATTAAAATCGTAATAGCGTGAATATGAAGCGCAGGTGGTCCAGTATTACATGTTTCAGAATTCGTTGATATTAGATATAATTCAAATAGAGCTGCAAACGCTCAGTCTAAAATTAAAATACTAAATGTAAAACCGTTTGGAATTATTTACATTGGTTTAAATATTTTTTCAATTCTGAAAAAAATGCTAATAACATTACGATTTCTTGAAGTTGAACCAATTAGATTTGATTATGATTCTGGATTTAGGTTGGTGAAAATGGATGTGGTAAAACAACAATACTTGAGTTATCCGTCCATTAGCTTTTAAAAGTGTAGAAAGTTAATGTGGACATAAAGATGTTTTTTGTTAAAATAAAATTTTTTATGTATTAATTTATATTAAAATTATTATTATTATTAGAAAGTACTTTTTGACATTTCAGTCAGATTAAAGGGTAATTTTCATTACAAAAATTTACTGGGCAAAAGTTAGAGCATAGGCAGAAGATACAAAAATACTATTCGTGTGACAAAGAAAAAACGATAAATTACTGGGAGAGTCATCCATAATCCTTGGAGAGTCTACATAATCCTTAGACAAGTATTGAGAGATTTACCATATTCCTTGGCAAAAAGATGTTCTCTAAAGTCTTTTTCCTATAAAGTTGCTACAACATACAAAAAAAAAAGTGTATTCTACACAAACATTTTTTGCATTAATACATATTTTTATGGATACATGACATTTGAATTTTGTAAACAAACAAGAGAATGTAATCAAAGAAAAAAAAATTTTTATATTATGGTTTGATGAACGAATTTTTATTTAAAATTATTTGCAATTGATTAAAATTTTATCATTTATTTTAAATAATTAAATTTTAACTTTGAATTGACATTTAAAAAAATTTTAATATAAGTTTAATCATTTTGCTCTTTCTCTCCTATTGAGAGAATATGTACTATATACCTCTCTTTCTAAAGTTAAGAATACTGGGCAAAGTTTTCTCATGAAAACCTGCCTTAAACGAGAATATCTACTACATGAAGAAGTTCGATTCTAATTTTATGCACACTAATGTAATTTTTTATATTACTATTACAAAAAAATTCCATTGGTTTGAGCAGGAATAGAAAACAAATAGAAAAGAAAAAAATACAATTTTTTCTGCAGGATTTTTACAATGCTTTTTTAAAGGCGCCCTCGGCCCTCCATTCATACATAAACATGAATTTGTGCAAGTAAAATTACATTTTTTTACATAGTTTTTTAAAGGCGCCCTGGTTTGAAAATGTTATCATTTTAAAATAAGGTGTTGAAAAGTGATGTACATTTATCTTTAAGTGATAAAGTTTTTTGATATTTTTTTTAAGGTATAAAAAAAAAATTAAAAGTACATAAAGTGGGTGAACATTGTTTAAAATGTTTAAATTGCCATTTAAAAGAAGAACAACCAAATAAGTTTTTTAGATTTCCGCAGATATTAAATAATATATTTTAAGTATTTATTTTTAAATTTTTGTTATCAGATTTTAATATATGTATTTATCTTACATATTTATTTATTTATTTGTAGTGCCAGACAATAGTAAAAATTGCTTGATAATAATCCTTTGCCGATTTGAACAAATTATCAAATTATTGTAATATACAATATATTTTTTTATTAATAACAAAATATTATATGATCAGTGTTTAAATCTGACTTTAAATGTAAAATCAAATCTGAAACTTTCCGATTGAAAAGCCGCCACTTTACCACTGAGCTATCGGTCAGATTCATGCATATAACATACATGGATATTTCTGATTCAAATTTTAGACAATTATTTTTGCTACACACTTTTGTTTACAATTTGTCTCTTTGCAAATATAATTCTTATTACTGCCTAATTTTTAAATTCTTTTTCATAAATATGAGCATTTAGTAGTTGGATAGCAGAAATTTTTTAGTCACGTGATAGGGAGTCGAATTTCTTATTGTAATAGATATTCTATTTGGTTTTTGGTTTAGCCACCTATCGCCTATCTACATATAATCAAGTAAGAATTAAATTATGCTTGCTCCGTCGATTATTTTTAATTTTTTTTTTTTAAATGTAACAATAAGTATATGTATAACATATATCAATGTATTTTCGAATTTGAGAACCGACCACTAGGCTAGTGTGAATATGTGTAAAAAATTAATTAATACAAACATATATAAAGTACTTAATACATTTAACCAGGTTTGTTATTTAGTGTAGTGTTTTTAAGTAATTTTTAGTTTGTGTCGAATTTTCATCGCGATAATTTACTTTATTTGTAACTTCGTATATATGGTGTTATTAGAAAATATTGCCAGAGATTGTAATTTGTAAAAAAATTCATATTCCTTGTTAAATTAAAATAAATAATACTAGTTGTGTTGTGCATTTTCAACCTAAAATCTTGGTCATAATGATTTAATTTGGTTAAAACTTGCAATTAATTAGCTTAAATTGTTATTCTTAATCAACTGAATCATATATTAACTTAAATATTTAAATGGCAACATAAATTCTTTGCAGGTATGTTTTGTTTTATAAAAAGAATTACCACATAGAGAAAATCATTTTAAAGGCCTTTTCAGACAACCAAATAAAGATGGTGAAATTCGTAACAAATTTCTATTAAGCAAAAAATGTTGCCGTGTGAAAATTAAAAAATTTGGCAACATATTTTGCAACAAAAAATTAAAATTGAATTGTTTCTTATTTGATATAGACGTCATTTGTTTTATTTTGCCATTTTGATTTAAAATCTTGGGTTGCATGCGTAGATAAAGATAATATTTACAATAAATATTACCGTTGTTGTGTAAGGTTCATGGCTTAGGTAATGTGTTATAAAGTTTCTTTTGTATTTAAATTTTAAATCTATAGTGAAAATAAAAAAAGAAAGGCAAGAAATATAAAAATAAACAATTTTGTATCAGACAATTGCTTAAATATTAAAGGTAGGTAGGTAATATTATATTAAACGTTTCCACATCCATCCCGCAAAAGTTTTTAAACCAATTAAGATCTTCCATTTTCAGTTCATCAAATAAATTTTATAATATTTTTTAAATTTTAAAACCGACTTTTTGAAATAAAAATTATAAAATGTCAAATGCCAAAACTAACAAATTTATAAGACCAAAATATAAATTTAAGCAATTGTCTGATACATAAATATGGAGAAATGTCAAAATAGAGTTCAAAAATATATAACAAAAATAACATTTCTGCTTAATAGAAATTTGTTACGAATATTACCAAATTTATTTGGTCGTCTAAAATAGCCATAAAACACAAGTGTAGCCAAAAATTAAATTTTCAGTTTGACATTTAATATCTGATAAATGACAAATGAGTGACGGTACTCGATACAATCTATAAATGTAGTAAAACATTCGAAAGTACCGGACGGAAGGAGAGAGCTCATATTAATAAGAAGTCTAGCTTCATATGGAGGGAGACGTACGGATCTGCCCAAGCAAGATGGCGGGGAGCGAAATGGAAATATCTTTTTGTACTGATTCAATACGTGAAATGTCTATATCACGTATTGGAGACCACATTTGGTTTGCATATTCAAGTATAGGTCTTACAAAAGTAACGGAGAGTTGTTTTGTCTTATAGGGATCAGAAAACTTCTTTGACCAACGCATAACAAATCCAAGAGTCGAGTTAGCTTTACTAATTATAAAGTTGTAGTGATTCTTGAAATCCAACCTACTAACAAGGGTGAGTTCCAAATCAGAAGCACGATCTGTTCTTTTTGTAGGTTAATCGGTTTTTTTGTAATTGTATTTAATAGTTGAGTCCGCTCTTAACCTTGAAAAGCTCATAATTTGGTATTTGCCAAGGTTTAATACGAGATTATTGTTCCTGCACGAGGAGCCAAACTGATTGAGATCATATTGCAACAATTCACAATCACGAGGTGAGGTTATTGTTTTGCTAAGAAGATAGCAGTGAGATGATAGACTTTGGGGACTGTCATTGGTCGAAACTATGAAAATTTGACTACTGAGTTAGCGACGTAAGTCAATGAAGTTGCAGATATAAAAAGGACTTGTTAAGACCTATATGATAGATATCAGATAGCCATTTTAGGTCATGATTTGAAAATCCTATTCCTTTATAATGCTTTTCAAGGATAATTTTATACAAGATTAGGTCGAAGGCCTTGCTGCCATGCTGTTGTGGTTGTATAAATTGTTGGCAATAGTCAGCGAAGTGAGAGCAATTTATTTTCGCAAAAAATTTGAGAATAGATGGTAATGTAGCAATTGGTCTATAATTACTAATGATGTTAGAGCCTCTTATGTACTGGGTTGCTATACGAAAGTTTCCAGGATTCGGGAAAGTAGCCACATTGAATGGAAAGATGATTTCTCAAGGATCTAACCTCAATCACCCACCGTTTAAAGAATTGCTTATAAATTTAAGAACAACCTTTAACATATGTTAAAATATAATGCTGGACCTTTATATTTTGTATATTAATAAAAAAAAATTGGACAGGTATTCAAGTTATAGGTGCTTGGAAATAGCAAAATTTCAATTTTGGACCCCTTAAATGAAGGGCGCAAAAAAAATTTTCTTAAACGACTCCTACTAATTTCAGAGGATTTAACATCTCCCAAAATTCAAGTTCTAGCTTAAGCCGTTCAAAAATTAATTGATGCAAAAATTTTGTAAAAATAGAGTTTTAGATAACGGTAAATTTTAGTACCGTATGAATTGGCAACCCAATGAATTTTTTTTTTAAATGTTTGTAAAATTTATAAAAGCAGATGTCTTTCGACCTCATAGAACTCTTGTTATAACGTTTTAAATATGGGGTTTCTTCCGATTTTGGGGAGCTGTAGCTACATAAAAAAGTTCTTCCATGAAATTACTTATTTTGCTATATAAATTATAATTTTGTTAAAATCCTCAAAGTGGTTAAAATTCGTTCTCTCTTTTTCAAACAGTGTAAAAGTTTGTGTAAACACACGGACGGACGGACGGACGAACAGATAAAGTCAAAATTAAAGAAAAACGTTGGCACTTGTTGAAACTTTCGTTTTGGAACCTTCAGTTTTATATATAAGTTAAATCTTTTTCACCGCAATAATACTTTTTAAGAAATCTAATTTAATTTAATAATGATTTTTTATTTTATTTTCAAAAATGATCTGTAAAAATCTTTAATTAATTTTATGAATAAAAAAATCTTTTAATTAAATTTTATGTCTTCTTTTATTAAAATCTGAATGATAAGTGATTACAAAAGTTTTAAAAAGTTCTACCTGTCGTTGCCACGTGAGTTCTAATTTCGTGGGAACGATAATAAGTTATATTTCCCAATAAAAAGTGCTGATTATGTTTTTTGTATTACTTTTGTTTGAGTTGTCGTTGAACTATATTGCAATTGAATGAAAATTATAATTAGGTAAAATATGATCCCTATGTTGAAATTTTAATAAGAAAAATTATATTGCATGTGTTAACTCCTCCATCCTTTAAAATCAAGTGTCCTCACTTGATCGAACTTGGGAATTGGTAATTGTTGCGGATTTCTTTTTATATTTGTTTTTTTGTAAATTGAGTGCTTGTTTTGTGCGTTCTGCGGGCTGTATTGAAATCTCGTTGGTTGCTTCTTCTGTTACTGTTGTTTCTGGTACTCTTGTTGTGATGCGTTTGATGTGGTCTGACTATGATGATTGAGAACTATTTTGTTTCTTATTTTGCAATTCAGTAATATAGCTGCTATTATCAGGAAAAATATGCTGAAAGTAGTGGGTCCTAAAGTGATTAGACTTAGAAGGAGGTTATTTTGATTGTCTTCTTTTAATAGTTGTATTTCTTTTGTGTTATTGATATGTATGTCTTGTTGCGGGATTTTTTAACGCTTATATATCGAAGAGTGCTCTTCTGACAGGCACTTGATTTCGTCTTTGAACAGCTGCTGTTGTTAACTGCATTCGCGCAACAACTAAATGGTGATCGCTTCCAACGTCACCGTTCTTCTTATTTCGAACGTCGCAAAAAGATTTCCTCCATTTCTGCTGGACAATGAAATGGTCTATTTGGTTTCCAGTTTGACCATTTGAGGAAACCCATGTTACCTTATGACATGACTTATGTGGAAACAACGTACCGCCAATGACTAGCTGGCGGGAATTGCAAAAATCCACGAGCCTTTTGCCATTGTCGTTTCTTGCCCCAATGCCAAGCCGTCCCATGACTCGTTCTAAAACAGAGTTTTCCGTTCCGACTTTCGCGTTTAGATCACTCAATATAATCTTTATGTCGGCTCTGGGACCGTTATCATATGTTGTCCCAAGTAGAGTGTAAAAATTCAGCTTTTCATCTTCTGCTTCTTTGGTAGGAGCGTAACATTGTATTATGGTTATATTTCGGACCCTGGACTTGAATCTGGCAGTCATCAGTTTGCGCGATATTGGTTTTCAAGAGATAAGACTGTGTCTTGCTTCAGCATTTAGCATAATTCCTACTTCAACGCGCCTTATTCCTGTTTCTGCTTCATCATCTCCTGAGTACAGCATGTGAGTTAAATTACTGTCTGAAATAATTTTACCACAACCTCTCCATTTAGTTTCACTGACGCCAAGTATGTTAATATTGAATCGTAACATGTCACGCTCGGCTTGCTCGTATCGCCCAACACCATATAGTGTTCTCACGTTCCATGCTCCGATTAGCGTCCGCTTCTTGAAGCCAAAAGTTTTCACTATTTCACGTGACCGGTTTCTTGAACTTCCGTTCGATTCTCTTATCCTGTTTCTATTTAAACATGAATTTATCTGCACCCCCAAATCCGATGTGCAGTTTACATTGACTGGAGAAGTCAAAGGAGGATTCACCATATTACTATGATTACCCCTTGGGGAAATATATCCATTCGCATTTTTGTTCATGTTTGCATATTTTATACAGTTATTGTTTTGTGAGATATACTTGATAAGCTCATGTCTGTAGGCACACTTGCCTTTTGGATGAACAGACATATCTCACACACGTTTATATAGCGAACCGCTGGTTTCAAGACGGATAAACGCTTGGAGCCGCCAATTCTTGGTGCAGGCGCTCCTAAATGAAGCCTATGTTTTGAATACATAAGACTCGACCCGCCAAAATCTCGTTGGTTTGTTGATCCTACTTACTCCACCTGGGTTGGGTACCAGATTTTCCGGTAGGATTGCTCGACGTAACAGGGGGGACTAACGTGAAGGTGAGATTTGACTTGGTGTAGTAGAGGCTAGGCCAACGTACCAGGATACCCGTCAGCTGCAATCGCATACTACACCCATTGATCCTATAGAGCTACCCAAAAGAGACACTCCATAGAACACCCCCCCAAAAAAATTTGTAAAGCTTATAAAAACACCTGTCTGTTACCGCTTTCAGGTTGAAAATATACCTTATAAAATTCTTGTTATAAGTTTTTAAATATAGGGCTTTTTCCGACTTTGACGGGCTGTAGCTCCGTAACGGGGGTGTGGGCTACGGAAAAAAGTTTTAACATTAAATTATTTTTATTGCAATACCTAACCGTTGTTGATATTTTTTAGTCAGCCGTAGGTAAAAAAGGACGAACAGACGGACGCACATAGTGAAACTATATAGCCACATTTTTACAAAGTTTTTTGAAAATGTGGCAAAAAGGTTTGTATGAATAAATGATATCCCTACTCACTACTGAGATTTTTTAATTTTTATCAGTTTATTTCACAATTAAATTTAAAATTATATTAAAAGTTAAATTTTATTTTTCGAAAGCTGTTGTTCATTAGCTATTTAATATATTTAAATATATTTTTATTTTACATTGTGTTTAATAATTGGAGAATTTCACTTTTTTTTACAATAGAGCGCTTCTCAAAAACATTTCGAAAACAATCTTTTAAATTTTTAAAATTAATCAATTTCGTATATTTTTTTAATCACATATATAAAGAAGAAAATTTGTTTGTTTGTTTGTTTATTTGTTTTTTTTTTGTCCAGGATTCACGTGAAAACTACTGGTCAGACTGTCACGACACATTTTTAAAAGTCAACAGGTTGCGGCTCCAGAGCCGTTTTAAGCTTTTTCGTTTTTTTGATGTCGAGTCGAAATGATTTAACCGATTGACTTGAAATTTTGCACAAATGTTCCTCTTAGCAAACGAAATTAGTTGTATAAAGTTGGTTGGAATGAAATAACCCATTTCGGCCTGGCGGGCTTCCAAAAAATTTTGTGCTTCCGATTTGTGTCCAATTTTACTGGGTGGTTTTGCAGTCAAAAAGAGAGGCTAACACAAATTTTTGTTGAGTTCGGTTAACCCGTTTAGGCACGAAGGCGCAATGAGCTTTTTCAATATTTTAGATGTCGAGCCGAAACACTTTGACCGATTGACTTGAAATTTTGTACAAATATGGCTGTTAACTAACGGAATTAGTTGTATAAAGTTAGTTGGAATATATTACGCATTTCGGCCCGGCAGGCTTCCAAAACTTTTATTTCCGATTGTTTTCAATTTTACAGGTTGATTTTGCAGTCCAAAAGAGAGGCTGACGCAAATTTACCTTTATTCCAAAAGCTTATTTGATTAATAAGACATTTTTGTTTTTGCTCTCTTCAAATAGTGCAAAAGCTGAATGAGATAATATTAATAATAATAAAAATAAACCTAATAAGGAATCCGAATAATAATATCCTTAAATTTAAATACCATTACATTTTCCTTCTCTAAATTTTTTCGTAAGTCTTTGTTTTTTATCTACTTTGCAGTTGTTATTCTTTAAAAATAGATTTCATTGTAAATTTGCAGTTTTTTTTCTAATGAAATCTCAAAAAATTCAATTTCGTATATATTATGCTTAAATACATAGTATTTTAAAACATTTTTTCCAAAAAAGAAGCCTGCATTTCTTTCATAAAATCTTAAAAAAACGAGGAAGAGCGTAGTAGAACTTTCAGGTAAGTACAAAACCAAATATTAGTTGAAAAGCAGATTTTTAAACCTTTTCTAAATCATTGACTATATTTTATTCAAACGTTGGCAATTCAAGTAAACTACTATTAGCATAGTATTAGTATACCCTTTTGACCTATAGTCAAACGGGTATAATAATACTGATAAGTAAACTTGCTATTACCAGGTGCACGTTGTCCCGCCTCTCAATGGAGTTTTAATTTAAGTTGATGTTATTGAAAAAGTTAACACAAACATTACACATAGTGTACATGTTAATTTTAAAATGTAATAAAGAAGTTTTTTTAAAACGATTTTTTTAGGATTATTCTAGCAATTTTTCAACATTTTTAACAAATTTCACTTAACCCTTTTCATAATTATTAAATAATAAAAATAAAAATTTTAATTCAGTTAACATTGGTCGCCATCCACCATCCTCCACTCTATCATCAAGGAGCATCAAATTGTCAAGAAGCACCACATATAAGAAAATTAGAGATAATCTTTAAAACTGTTTTGTAAGCTGTTTTTTAAAGTTTTTGTTTTTCTGCTTAAGAGTAAAGTAACAAAAAATCTGTCAAAATCTGGTGTGCCGCAATTTAGTTAATGGAACTCCACAAATATTTTTTTGAGCTTTTTTTTTTACCAAAATTTACTTTTTTACAATTTGCACGCTCCCGGGCAACGCCGGGTAAATCTGCTAGTCTTATATATTTTTATTTCTAATGCTTCACTTCGAAAAATTCTCACAAAATCTTGTAAACAAACGTTTTTTACATTAAAATGTAAACACATAAACATCAATGAAAATCAACTACACAATTTAGCATAAAATATTTTCTAGCGAAATTAATTTAGCGCTACACTGAGTGCTGCACTTTTTATAGCGCTGGATGGTTCTGAACGTGACCAATGAGAAGTTCCATTTTTAAACTAAACCTCTAAAATTTTTACTAACTCTATATATACTCTATATAACTCTATATAACTATAAACATAAATATTAGTATGACTATAAGTCAAAAGGTTATACTAAATTTGCTATTACGTTACGGTAGATATAGACTCAAAGGTATGGATCGGGTCAGAATGGAAAAGTAATTCGATTTAGCTACTTAAGGAAATAGGATTTTGAAATATTCGCAAATTCGATTTATGCAATAGCCGTCATCGCTAGTAAAATCCAGTCATTTTGGTCCACGGGTTTGGGTAGCTGCCATACAACTTCCTGTTTTATATGAGCATTACTCTATACCTATTGAAGCTGGGTGTCTGAAAGTTTACCAAAAATAGTTTAGTGTAATGGCCAAAGTTTCTGCAAAATTTGGTTAGTCTACTGCAGTGGGTTCGAGTAGCTGCCATACAACTCTTTTTATAATAAAGCTGTGTGTTTGAAATTTTGCCTAAAGTAATTAACCGGATGATATAATGTTTATGTTACGGTGTTACGGAATGTTTCCGACCCTTTTTTTCTAATGCGATTTCCTATCCTGAGTTGTTCAGAAAAAAAATTCTTATGCGGATACAAATGGTACGGCTACTTTTTCTGTCATTATTTAAAATTGAGTAAATGAGAATGTTTAGCAAGCAGTTTCTCATTAGTTTTTTGTTTACATCTTCACATTGAAATACATTTTGGTTGGAAAGTATATATTTTAGGTTATTTCGTACAAAGATATTTATAATTTGATTTAATTTACTTTTAATATTAAATATTTACTTTTTAGTATTATATATATTATTGAACAAAACATCAAGAAACAAATTTGAATAATATTAGAAGGAGAAATTGCGGTCAATATAAATTATTAAAAGGTTAAAAGGTAATTAAATAATTAAAAGGTTTTTTCTTTATCCTTTTTTTATTCAACATTTATTTAACATTTTATTTATTATTTAAAAATTTTAGCATTATAATATGATTTTCAAAAAAAACTAGGGAGATTATATTTGCCCTTGTCAACTTTTAGATACCCGTGCGTACCCACTATTATGTATTAAATAAATAAGAATTTCATATTTGCAATTTAACTGAAAATTTGAACTGAGAGTTTGGCAGAAAATTAAAAATACATGTTTTTTATATTTAATTACAAAAAAAAATTAATAAAAAAAAGATGAATTAAAAAAAATAAGATGAACTAAAAAAAAAAAATGCTCTGAACGAGATTTGAACCGAAACTTTTTAATTGAAAGGCCGGCGTTCTAACCACTAAGCCATCAATTTTTTTTTATCTTAATTTTTTTTTGAAAAGTTACTATGGTATCAATTGTATTGTTTTGAAAAACAGTTTTGAATTTTATTATAAAAATGTTAAAAAAATTAATAATTTTTAAAATAAATGAGAGTTTTCTGTAAAATTTTCTATCAAATAAGAATTTCTCATACACAAAATAAATACATATATTTAATTAAAAAGGAATTTAAAAATAAAAAATTTTTGCCCCAGCCTGGATCCGAACCGAGATGTTTTGACTATTCATTTACCTACATTTTGTTTGTTTTTCTATTTAGTTATTAATTTTGAAAATATTCATATAATTTAAAAAAATTGTATGGCAGCTACTCGATCCCTTTGTCCGATTTTAACCTAAAACATTAGGGAACCTACAAATTGTCTAAAAAAACTTTGTGGAAGTTTCGGAACTCTAGCTCCTTTAGTTTTTGAGTTATCGTGTTGACAGACGGACAGACAGACACACATAACTAGATCGATTTACTTTTCGATGTTGATTCGATACGTACCCTTGACACTCGTTTAGATCGATATGTTACAAACGGAGGAGTAATTTTAATATACCCATTCCCTTATTTGTATTTTTCGTTCTCATTTAAAAATATCGAGTTCGGGGCAATTTAAGCCTAAAAAACCTATTTCCGGTTTTTTCCGGAAGTTTAAAATATTGCCAATCGATAGAGCTACCTCAACTTATGTAATTAATTTTATTTTTATATTTTAAATTAACTAATCCTTCCTTGCTTAAAAAACTGATACGCATGGTCTGAACCACCCTTCAATTTGTTTCATATTTAAAATAAACAAAAACATAATGCTTTTATTACCTTTTTATCACATAAATTGTTACATTAATTTTTAATTATTCAAAATAATATAAAATTTAAGTATATTGTGTATTAATTTAAAAGATTCAAAAAAGTAAAACATGCGAATAAGATCCCTACTTAACAAATATAAAAAAATTTTTATAATTTAAATTTCAACATTCATGCAGCAAGTACTTTTAGTAGGCAAGAATTTATGTATCATACGCAATTACTTAATTATTAATTATATTATTACCTACGGCAATAATTCAATAAAATATCGGATATAATAAAAATTTAAAAAAAAATTAAATTTAGTAGTTTATTAAAAAAATATCTCTGTTCTTTATTTATAAAATATTAAATATAATAAGTTTTAAATACAAAATTTAATTAATTTTTTAGCCTTATAAAAATATAAGTATTAAAATAAGTATTAAATAAGAAAGCATATAGAACAGAATGATAATTTTATTTTACATTCCAAAACAAAAAGTTTGGAGTATAAACTGAATTACACACAACAATATAAATTAAAAAATTCCATTGATATTGTTGGTTTAAAAAGCAACAAAAAATTATTTAAAGACGGTTTGTCTCTTGAAATTAGTGATGGGCAAATTGAGAAATGTACAGTTAGTAGAATGCAGAATAAAATCAATAAAAAAAATAACAATAACAACAACCATATAAGTAATAATAAAACAAAGAAGAGCAACGATTTAGTTATTTGTCTTAAACTAAAAGACTATGAAACAAAACAAAATTTTTATTAATGAGAGTTGAACTAAGTATAATAGAGCATTGTTTATGGAAGCAAAAAAGAAAAAAGTAGAAATGCAGTATGAATTTTTGTGGTACAGAAAGATTAAGTTTTATTTAAAAAAAAGAGGGAGATGCAATCATTCCAATAATATCGTTTGATGATATAAATAAAATTTAATACATTGTAATAGTGTAAGAATTTTATTTCTGATATTCAATATTCTCATCTTTTTTTTTTTTTATTAGTAATGTTTACCATCGAAAACGATTTTTTGGATGATTGCAGTTTCTTCAATAATGTTAGTGACGGTTTTGGGAATGTTTTTACAAATGGTAATGAATATAAAAATTCCTTATTTATAATTCATCAAAACATTAGAAGCTTAAGAGTAAACTTTAACTCACTTGTGAAACACTTAGAAATTTTCAAAAAATTACCAGACTTTATCTTTTTGTCCGAAATTTGGATTTATAATGATGAAATTGATAAATTTTATCTACCAAATTTCAATTTTTTTGCACCTATTCCCTCTTTTCACTCCCATTTAAAGAACGACTTATTGCTTTTGCTGATAATATTGGTTTCGCTTATGGAGCAGATAATTATCTGAAACTAATTTCTGATCTAAATTATGATCTGGATCTCCTCAGAAAGTGGTTTGATCAACATTACCTTATAATTAGCAATAAAACCAAGGTAATGTTTTTCAACTTTAAAAGGCAAAGTCAACCTGCTGTCAACTTAGTATTTCACTCTCCAGAGTGTAAAGCTTTTAAAATATTTAATGAATCTTGTTTACGTGATTTTAGTCACAAACTGTTTTGTCATCTGGAAAAATGTAGTACTAATTGCTTTTTTGTTGAAGAGGTGAATAACTTCAAATATCTAGGTCTCAATTTAGACTCTCAGCTGAATTGGAGTACTCACTCTGAAAATTTACAATACTATTTTAGGTCAACTCTGAGAATAGTATACGAGTTAAATAAACTATGTCCATTACAATTAATGAAAAATGTATATTATAGTATTGTGCAATCTAAAATTCAATACGGACTCTGTTGTTGGGGTAGTTGTAACTATAATAAAGTACTACCTATAATGAATATGCAGAAACATATAATTCTAAAAAAAACGAACTAATAAATAAAATCACGATAGCTCAACAACTAATGACGCTATCTTCACGAAATTTGTGCTGTAGGTTACTAGTAATTAAACTACGGCGAGGATTGCGTACGATCGAGATTTGACTATGGGTTCGGAACCTAGAACTTTTTGATCGAATTTAGGCCAAACGAATATAATTCCGAAACCAATAAAGATAGAACCTCCAAATTTGGTATCACGGTGTCCCTTCCTATTTCCTGGTTCTATTTCCAGTACCCCTCTTAGACCTCCCAAGGTTTAAAAACTTATAATCGAAAATACTAAAAATAGTAACTTAAAATTAAAATAGAACACCAATTGTGTGGAAGGGTTAACTAGTATTTAAAGTACAGCGCGTCTACTCTTTCTTGCGCGTCCCCCTAATTTTGAATCAATCGGAGTGGTGGTTCAGTACCTCTCTTAGACCCCTCAAGGTTTAAAAGCTAATCATCGAAATTAATAAAAATAGTAACTTAAAATTAAGATAGAACGTTCCAATTGTATACAAGAGTTAACTAGTATTAAAAGTATGACGGGGACTGCATATGGGTGAAATCGTACAATGGTTTCGGTTTCTATCTTAAAAACAGCATAACTCAAAAAATAATGCCGCTATTTTGATGAAATTTAAACTCTAGGTTATTAGTAATGAAAGTACCATGGGAATTGGTTCTTGTCAAGGTCGGATGCTAGAAGCTTTTGATCGATTTGAGGCCAAACGAGTATGATTTCGAAGCCAAAGAATATATTTCCTATGTGTCCCCGAAATTTAGACTTAATTGTAGTTGTGGTTCAGGTGCCTCCTAAGAAATCCCAAAATTAAAAAGCTTATCTTCGAAATTCATGAATTTAGGATTCTTTCCTATTTCCGTTTTTATCTAACACTTTTATATTTTTAAAAGGCTAAGAATTTTACTATAAAACATATTTTGTATAATATTTTGTATATTGAAAACAAAATATTTTTTTAATTAACGATTAAATTCTTTTTTTTCAATTTTTATTATATTATATATTTTATTAAATTATTACCATAGGTGATATATAATTAAGACATTGTGTACGACACTTAAGCTATATTCAAAGGCACTTGCTGCATTTATGTAAAATATATTTTTATATTTAAATGAATTATATGAAAAGTTCTAAATTTGTAATTGTATTTTAGAAATACATTTACTGCATATTTTGCGTTTATAAGCTTTTCTAATAGGTACATAAAATAACAATTTAAAATAATTGCAATTTTGAAAAATTTGATTTATTATATATATTATGCTTTGATTAGCTTTTAATCACAAAATTTAATAATTCAAATTTTTTCACTTTTGCAATTGAATTGAAATTAATATATTTTTATTTATTTCAAGTTTTTTTGTTTTTTAATATTTTAAAATAGATAAATTAGAATTTGTAATTTTTTTTGAAAAGATAACGTTATTAGAAATGGTTTTAGTATTATAAAGTTAATTTGGTTAGCTATGTCTTACGATCAAACTAATAACAGCTTTTATGGTTTTAAAATGACTTATGGATATCTAATTAAATTTGAACCAAATAGGTGTAGGGTATTCTAAGTCGACTGACTGTTTCTTTACTTGTTTTTCTTTTAGTTTGCTTTTATGATAACAAAATAAAAGAATTCTTAAATTACAGTCGAGTTAGTGTGTTTCTTTGGAATATAGGTTAACTTTTTTCAGTTATTTTTAAACCATTAACAAGTTAATAACGGTATCTTTATTAAACGCGCTTTTAATTTTAATTCGTTTTAAAATTTTTATTTTTAATATTTTTAATAAACAAATTTTAATAACCAATCCTAATAATTTTAAAAATAATTTCTTCAAAATATAGAAGTACTGACTCTTAATTTAAACAAGTAAAGAAACAGTCAGTTGACTTAGAAATACCCTACACCTCTTTAGCTAAAATTTAATGGGAAGTCCATAAATCATTTTAAAATTATAAACGCTTTTATTAGTTTGATCGTAAAACATGGCATACCAAATTTACTTTATAATACTAAAAACATTTTCTAATTATTTTATCAAGTCAAAAATATTAGCAATTCTTACTAATTTATCTATTTAAAAATATTAAACAACAAATAAAGTTGACATAAATGGATTCATAAAATTCAATTACAAAATTACATATTTAAATTAAAAGATTAATATCTTTTATCCAATACCATAAAATCTTACACACATTCAGAAATTAATCCTTTTCAGGATTTTTAGCTGTAGTGCATTTACTGTTGAATGATTTAGTACCCTTGGTTAATTATTTTAATTTTTAATAATTTTTAAATTTACTCTCTTAATTTACTTATTTATTAATGTTCTATATCATTAAACTCAAAGTTATTCGAAAGAAATATTAATTTGCAATAATATAAATATAAAAGTTTATATAATTTCATGGCTTTTAATGTTAGTTAAAACCACTAATGCTTTCATTCGCTTTTTATCACAAAATTTAATAATCAAAATATGCAATAAATGTAAAAATAAATTTTACAACTTAAGTATCGTACACAATTTCTTAATTATGGAATAGATTATTATTTGACATTATGGTCCAGGATTCTTACCTCTGGTAATAATTCAATAAAATATAGATATGATATAATAAAAATTAAAAACAAAAAAATTGCGTCGTTTATTAAAAAAATATTTAGTTTTTAATTTATAAAATATAATACATAATATGTTTAACAGCAAAACTCTTAGCCTTTTAAAAATATAAAAGTGTTAAATAAGAACGGAAATAGGAAATAGTGTATGAAATTTGATTTTTTTATCTTTATTAATTTCGAATATATTATGCTCTAATGTCTTGGTAGTAGTGGGGGTGGTCCACAAACCGCTATTCCAATTCATCCAAAATTTCACGTACACAAAACAAATAAGAAGAAACACTTGAGTTAAAAATATAAGGTTCTATCTGTTCGATATGCTTTAAGGTCTTCAGAACTGTGTGGATGGTCCCCGACTCATTACTCTAATTGGTCCTAAATTTCCAGGATTCTAAGGACATAGGAAGAGGCACACTGATACCAAATTTGATTTTGTACCAGATTTTATCTTCATTGGTTTCGGAATTATGCTTGTTTGGCCTAAATTCGATCAAAAACTTCTAAGATCCGAACCCATGGTCCGAACTCGTACGCAGTCCCCGCCATTGTCTCATTCCTAGTAATCTACATCACACAATGCATGATTGTAACGCCAATAGTTGTTGAATTATCCTTATTTTTGGCCCTTGGAACAATTAAAAGGTTCAGAATCCGAACCCACGGGTTGATTTCGCCCATGCGCAATCCCCGCCGTACTTTAAGTCCTAATAACTTACAGTTAAAATTTCATCAAGATAACTCCATTAGTTTTTGAGTTATCGTGACGACGTGCGAACGGACGGACGGACATGGCTATATCGACTAAGGAGGTCACGCTGATCACAAATATATATACTTTTCCACATCTAGTTCGCTTCCTTTAGGTGGTTACAAACACCATACCAAAGTTAATATACTCTTTTCCTTTTTCATATGTGTAGGGTATAAAAACAAAATAAAATTTTTTTTTTTTTGTTTAAAGTTTTTTTATTTAACTTTGAACTTAGTGTGTCTGTTTGTTTTTTTTTATAATAAATTTTAATGGTTGAAAATCTAATTTCAATTTAGTTCACATAAGTTAGTTTACTTTTGATCAAATATTCGCAACTGAATTTATTTTTAACTTTATAAAAAACCGACCTAATTGAAATTTATCATTATATTATCAAAATGTCAGAGGTCTTAGAACAAAAACAAGATAAAATATACTTAACTGCTTTAATTGAAACTTGGCTAAATTCTTCTATTAACAACTTGAGCTTTTTGATGGCTCATACTCCGTTTTTATAAAAGGCAGATACTCTGAAGTTAATGTATCTAATTGTTACATTCCTAAAGGGGAGGAGAATTTATAATGTTAAAAACTATTTTAATGCAAATGAAGTTCCTATTTCTAACGCAGACTGTCTTGAAATAATTAGTGTGAACATAACATTTTCAAATAAAAGTGTTAATATTGTTAACATATACTCTTTTAATACTTCATACTTTACACATACTCATATTACTCTGTTAAACGTAATAGATTCGATTTGCTGTAATTGTGGTCCTAACGATGAGTTAATTCTATGTTCAAATTTTAATTTTTATAATTTAACTTGAATCAATCATGGCGAAGAATCTTTTCGATTCCTGATTCTTCAGTGAGTGAACTTGTTTCGCAATTTTGTGTTTGTGTATAAATAAATAAATAAAATAAATAAAACTTGCGTTAGTTTTTAACCAGTTTGAAATAGGACAACTTTATTTATTTTTCAACCTTTAGTAGATTCAAACCGTTTAAGATAAAAAACACAAAATTCAAATTGTTCTTATGTTATAAAAATTATTTTTTGTGATTAAAAGATATTTTTAATTTATTAATTTACTTTAATTTAATTTATTTAGTTTACATTTATTTTTTTTTTATTTATTATATTGGCACGTGATTTGTTTTGTTAACATTAAATTTAATACTACTATGTTTTATTGAAGATTACTCCTCATTTAACATCTCCTAGTTGTAAACAAATCAATAATAATATATTTATATCATTCCCTGTCCTTTGGATGATTATATTCTTATTTTTAATATCGCTAATTAATTAATACAATATTACCGTAAAGGTATTTTGTATTTTCTTTTAATTTTTGAGGGTATACGTTAAATTTATTCATTTTTTATGCATAAAAGAAAAAGAAGTACTGAAATGTTCAGTTTATTTCTTTCTATTTAATTAAAATTATTTAAATTAAATTTAATTATTTATGTATATATGCGTATTTTTACTTGAATGAAGATTTTGCTGTATGTGGGTTTTGATTGTAGTAACTAAGTTCAATGAGGTCAAATTAAAAATGGCAAATGGTGTTATGAACCTATTATGCATTCATAGCAGAAAAGAATAAATGTATTGTTTTTAGCATTTTATAGATATTATTAATAATATTTTTTTTTTATAAACGGTGGTAACATGTTCGGGTTGTACAAATCGTACACATATAATATTTCACTTTAATTTTATATTCGAATATATCTTTAATTTTACATAAAATTTTAAATCCCGTTTTTATAAAATTTTTGTTCTTTTTTTTCAAAACTAAAACTTAAAGTTTTTATTTATTTTTATAACCTACACTATAAAGAAATCATATACATAGAGAATTCATCTAGAACAAAAAATGTTAGTCAATTTTTTTGATTTGAAATCACCCCTAAAATTACCCCTAAAAAAACATGACCCTATTTTTGATATACATAGTAAAATCAAATTGAGATTATTTCTTTTCTTTATTTTTATTTTGTTTGTATGTCAATCGATGTATGTACAATTGTTTATATTTCCTTATCAAGTTGGAGGATTTGTTTTTAAAAAATTTTATTTAATATTTATATTGTTGTGTTTTTTATTTGTATGTTAATCGATGTATGTAATATGTATGTATATTTGTGTATTTTGTATATATGTATGCCTTTGTACAATTTGGACGATTTCTTTTTTTCTAGAAAACAGAGAATCTTTGAAAATAAATAATAATTATTCAAGCACCAAATGCTATTCTAACAAAAATGTAAGAAATTTTTATGTACCTTTTGAAAATTTTCAAACTGTCTCGTCAGACG
This sequence comes from Dolichopus griseipennis, assembly GCA_963082915.1. NCBI lineage: Eukaryota > Metazoa > Arthropoda > Insecta > Diptera > Dolichopodidae > Dolichopus > Dolichopus griseipennis. The sequence continues at coordinate 128,925,937 of OY720443.1, read as the reverse complement.
AAAAAAGTTGTTTTTGCAGGCATTGCTTAAAATTTCAGAAGAATGCAGATTTTTATTTAAAAAAGTATTCGACAGTTCATAAAAAGCTAGTTTTCTTTAAGAAACAAAATTTAATTTAGAAAAAAACATTATTTACTTAAAAAATCTAAATAAAAAATTAGGGCAAAAATTAAAAAAAGAAAAACAGGATTTATCTTTATGTAGCATTATTAATAGGCAGTTTCAACTGCGTAACGAAGCCAAACAATTTTTAACAAGTGAGGAAAAAACCAAAGGTTTTTACAAAACACATTTTCAAAATTATATATGGTTTCTTACTGAGTATTTTATCATATTTTATAAAAATATATATAAAAATAAATGATAATATGATAATTTTGTTATTTCATTAATTTATTAATTATATGACTAATAGTGAAATACTTGGAATATAACCCCAATGCACTCAAGAAAACCTGTTAATAAGTGCGAAATATAATGTTGGAGTTTTAATGTTAAAGTTTAATTTTGGAAAAACTTACACTGGTGAATAAGTTACTGTTTTATAAAAACATAAAAGTTTTAATTTTTAAACCTCGTAGCCTTTCAATTGGGAAGGTTCCCAAATTTTTGCTTAGCATGATGGATTTGCCCACACCCCTCCTTTCCCACCCTTCCATTTTTTTGGGTTCTAGGAAATCAATTGTGACCTCCCCCAAAATTTGGAATTTTATCTAAAATTTTACTATCTAAGCAAAAATGGTTAAAACTTAGAGACAATTTCTTCAATTTAAAGAAACGAATTTCAAATTTAAGACAAACCTTTAACGTATGTAGAAATATAATGCTGCAGCTGTAATTTTTTTATATTTGTAAAAAAAAATTTGAACAGGTATTCAAGTTACTATTGTTTAAAAAATAGCAAAATTTATATTTTCGAGGCTTTATAGCTCCTAAACAAGGGATGTGGCAAAAAAATTTTGAACTGACTCCTACTAATTTCTGAAGGTCTAGCTTGAATCTTTTAGAAGATAAGTGGGCCAAAAATTTTGCAAAAATTGAGTTTTGCAATTACCGTATAGCAACCTTATAAATTTTAGCCTTATATTTTTGTGAAAACTATAAGAGCAGCTCTCTTATACTGTTTTTAGATTGAAAATACGTTTAACAGAACTCTTGTTATACTCATTTAAATATAGGGCTTTTTGCAATTTGCAGGGGCTGTAGCTTCGGCACCCTTCAAAATTAAGAAAAACCTTTGACACATGTTGAAATATAATTAAAAATCTTTCAATTTTGTATGTTACTAATAAAACGAGGAAGATTATAGTTGCCCTTGTCAACTATTAGATACCCGTGCATACCCACTATGGTGTATAAAATAAACCGTAATTTACTTCCCTTATAGATTAAACTCATTATCCCATTATTGGTTTAAACAAAAAAAAAAAAAAAAACAAAAACCATAAAAAAAAAACAACAAAAAAAAAGTTTTTAATTCATTGTCCCATAATTTTGCTTAAAAAAAAAAACAAAAACAAAAAAAACAACTACAATTAAAAAAAAAAATTTAATTTATTATCCCATAAGTTTTGCTTAAACAAAAAAAAAAAACAAAAAACCAAAAAAAAAAAATTGGCCCACCCTAAAGGTCCGGTGGTCCGAGTGATTTCCAACTTTGCCGAGTAACTTGCCCTATCACTTTTAGCCCAATTTTAATTTTAGCCTCATAGCTTTATTAGATTCACAGTTATTGAATCGAAAACTTTGTATGGCAGCCCTCGAAAATGGGGCCGTAACATTTTGAAACTTCAGATAAGTGCTCGATTCATTATATTACTAACTGTGTGTAATTTTCATCCTCGTAGTATAATAAGTTTTGAAGAAATTCATATTGGTGCAAATAAGTTGTATGGCAGCTCCCCGAAAATGGGGCCCTAACATTTTGAAACTTCACATAAGTGCTCGATTCATTATATTACCAACTGTGTGTAATTTTCATCCTCGTAGTATAATTAGTTTTGAAGAAATTCATATTGGTGCAAAGAAGTTGTATCGCAGCCCCCTGAAAATGGAGCCCTAACATTTTGACACTTCATATAAGTGATCGATTCATTATTTAACTAGCCGTGTGTAATTTTCATCCTCGTAGTATAATTAGTTTTGAAGAAATTCATATTGGTGCAAAGAAGTTGTATGGCAGCCTCTCGAAAATGGGGCCCTAACATTTTGAAACTTCATATAAGTGCTTGATTTATTATAAAACTAAATTTGTGTAATTTTCATCCTCGTAGTATAATTAGTTTTGAAGAAATTCATATTGGTGCAAAAAAGTTGTATGGCAGCTCCCCGAAACCTTGGTCTAATTTTAACCAAAAACAATAGGGAACCTACAAATTGTCTAAAAAGGACTTTGTGTGAATTTCAAGACTCTAGCCCTTTTAGTTTTAGAGTTATCGTGCTGACACACGGACGGACGGACGGGCAGACACACATAGCTAGATCGACTAATTTTTCGATTCTGAGCCAATACGTACCCTTGACACTATATCTAGCTCGTCTAGATCGATGCGTTACAAACGGAGGAGCAATTTTAATATACCCGATGTCATATATGTATGCACGGGTATAAAAAAAAATGGGAAAGGGATATAAGTTACAGGTGTTTAAAAATAGGAAAATTTCTATTTTTGAGCCCTTATAGCTCCTAAACAGGAGGCTTGACAAAAACATTTTGTGAACCGACTCCCATTAATTTTTGAGTTTCTAACATCTCCCAAAATTTCAAGATCGTAGCTTCAACCATTTAGAAGATATGTGTGGTCAAAAATTGTGTAAATGGTGTAAAAGTTTTGTAAACATACGGGCATACGGACGGATGGACAGATTTAAGCTATATAGGCACATTTTTACAAATTTTTTCCTGAGTCAATTTTGCGATGTTCCTCCGTCCGACCGTAGGCACGATAACTCAAAAACTATTGACGCTATCTTGATAAAATTTATACTGTAAGTAGTCAACCTGGCACTCAGTAAAATTTTTTCCCATTAATCATATTTTAATTACTTTTATAACATATATAGATCACCGGAAGTAGGTCAAGCCGGAAGTAGGTCAAGAAAGTTAAGCAACTCTTGTTGTTTATATTGTAAATGGGAATCATGGAAAGAGAAAATCCATTAAAAAAAAAATTTAAAGTCACAAATAGCAGGTTCATTAAAATATAAAACTTGTTTTCTGCCCAATATATATTATATGTAATAAGTAGAAGAAAAAAGTCATCTTTTTCTGTAAGGAATGAAAAAAAAATCAAAACTGGTTACCTATTTATACAAATAACAAGTAAAGAAACAGTCAGTAGGTGCAACCGACTTAGAAATACCCTACACCTATTTGGTTCAAATTTAGGACATATAATAAGTCGTTTTAACACCATAAGAGCTGTTATTAATTTGATCGTAAGACGTAGCTAACCAAATTAACTTTATAATACTAAAAACAGTTTCTAATTACACTATCTATTAAAAAATATTACAAATTCTTACTAATTTATCTATTTAAAAATATTAAAAAACAAAAAAACTTGAAATAAATGAACATATATTTATTCCAATTCAATTACAAAATGAAAAAATTTGAGTTATTAAATTTTGTGAAAAAACTAATATATTTAATAATTAAAATTTTTCAAAATTGCAATTATTTTAAATGGCTTGTTTATGTACCTATTAGAAAAGCTTATAAACGCAAAATATGCAATAAATGTATTTCTAAAATACAATTACAAATTTAGACCTTTTCATATAATTCATTTAAATATAAAAATAAATTTTACATAAATGCAGCAACCTTTGAACATAGCTAAACCACTACTACTAAGTCAAAATTTCGGGGACACATAGGAAATAGGAAATATATTCTTTGGCTTCGAAATTATACTCGACCAGAACCAATTCCCATGGTACTTTCATTACTAGTAACCTAGAGTTTAAATTTCATCAAATAAATCTACATTATTTTTTGAGTTATGGTGTTTTTAAGATATATGTTTGTTAGCCTTTGAACTTTTCAAGGGTTCCACAACCCGAAACTATGGTACGATTTCGCCCATATGCAGTCCCCGTCATACCTTCAATACTAGTTAACCCTTGCACACAATTGGAACGTTCTATCTTAATTTTAAGTTACTAGTTTTATTAATTTCGATGATAAGCTTTTACATATTGGTGGGTCTAAGAGAGGTACTGAACCACCACTCCAATTGATCCAAAATTAGAGGGACACGCAGGAAATATTAAAGAACACCCACGTACCATATTTGAAGCTTCTACTTTTGTTTCAAGTTATTATCTTTATTAATTTCAAAAATATGCTTTAAGGTCTTCGGAGCTGAGTGGCTGGTCCCCACCCACTACTCCAATTGGGCTCATACTTCAAGGAGACTAAGGAGATCGAAAGCGACACTGTGATACCAAATTTAGAGGTTCTATCTTCATTGGTAACGGAATTATGCAAGTTTGGCCTAAATTCGATCAAAAAATTCTAAGTTCCGAACCCATTGTCCAATCCTCACCGTGCGCAATTGCCGCTGTAGTTTTATTACCAATAACCTACAGCACAAAATTTCATGAAGATAGCGTCATTAGTTGTTGAGTTATCGTGATGTTTTACATATGTTCGTTAGCCCTGAAACCGATTAAAAGGTCCAGAATCCGAACCCTTGGGCTGATTTCGCTTTTATACAGTCCGCGCTGTACTTTAAGCACTAGTTAACCCTTGTATAAAATTTGAACGTTCTATCTTAATTTTAAGTTACTATTTTTAGTTATTTCGAGTATAAGCTTTTAAGACTTGTAAGGTCTAAGAGGGGTACTGAACCACCACTCCAACTGATCCCAAATTAGGGGGGCACGCAAGAGATAGTAAAGAACACCAAATTTGAAGCTTCTACATTTTTTCAAGTTGCTATCTTTATTAATTTTAAAGATATGCTTTAAGGTTTTCGGAAATGTGTGGCAACCCGAAACTATGGTACGATTTCGTCTATATGCAGTCCCCGTCATACTTTCAATACTAGTTAACCCTTGTACACAATTGGAACGTTCTATCGTAATTTTAAGTTACTAGTTTTATTAATTTCGATGATAAGCTTTTACACATTGGGGGGTCTAAGAGAGGTACTGAACCACCACTCTGATTGATCCACCCACTTATCCAATTGGGCTAAAATTTCAAAGAGACTAAGGAAATCGAAAGCGACACCTTCGTAGATTAAATTTGGAGGTTCTATCTTCATTGGTTTCGGAATTATGCTAGTTTGGCCTAAATTCGATCAAAAAGTTCTAGGATCCGAACCCATAATCCAATCCCGAACTTACGCAAACCCCGCAGTAGTTTCATTACTAGTAACCTACAGCACAAAATTTGATGAAGATAGTGTCATCAGTTGTTGAGTTATCGTGATTTTTAACAGTTATCGTGATTTATTTTTATACCCTACACCTATAAAATAGGTAAAAGGGTATATTAACTTTGGTATGGTGTTTGTAACTACCTAAAGGAAGCGAGCTGGATATAGAAGAGTATATATATTTGTGATCAGCGTGACCTCCTGAGTCGATATAGCCATGTCCGCCCGTCCGTCCATCCGTCCGTAGGCACGATAACTCAAAAAATAATGGAGCTATCTTGATGAAATTTTAACTGTAGGTTACTAGGACTGAAAGTACGGCGGGGATTGCATGTGGGCGAAATCGGCCCATGGGTTCGGATTCTGGACCTTTTAATCGATCGAAGGGCTAACGAACATATATAAAAAATCACGATAACTCAACAACTAATAACGCTATCTTCATCAAATTTGTGCTGTAGGTTACTAGTAATGAAACTTCTGTGGGTATTGCGTAAGTTCGGGATTGGACCATGCGTTCGGAACCTAGAATTTTTTGATCGAATTTAGGCCAAAAGAGCATATTTCCGAAACTAATGAAGATAGAACCTCCAAATTTGGTATTAGGGTGTCCCTTCCTATTTCCTAAGTGTCTTTGAAATTTGGGCCCCATTGGAGTTGGAGGTCGGGGACCAGCCACACATTTTCGAAAACCTTAAAGCATATCTTTAAAATTAATAAAGATTGCAACTTGAAAAAATGTAGAAGCTTCAAATTTGGTGTTCCTTACTTTCTCTTGCGTGCCACCCTAATTTGCTATCAATTGGAGTGGTGGTTCAGTACCCCTCTTAGACCTCCCAAGTCTTAAAAGCTTATACTCGAAATTACTAAAAATAGTTACTTAAAATTAGGATAGACCGTTCAAATTTTGTACAAGGGTTAACTAGTACTTAAAGAATAGCGCGGACTGTATAAAACCGAAATCAGCCCAAGGGTTCGGATTCTGGACCTTTTAATCGGTTTCAGGGCTAACGAACATATGTAAAAAATCACGATAACTCAACAACTAATGACGCTATCTTCATGAAATTTGTGCTGTATGTTTTTGGTAATGAAACTACGGCGGCAATTACGCACGGTGAGGTTTGGACAATGGGTTCGGAACTTAGAACTTTTTGATCGAATTTAGGCCAAACTAGCATAATTCCGTAACCAATGAAGATAGAACCTCCAAATTTGGTATCAGAGTGTCGCTTTCGATTTACTTAGTCTCCTTGAAGTTTGAGCCCAATTGGAGTAGTGGGTGGGGACCAGCCACTCAGTTCCGAGGACCTTAAAGCAAATTTTCGAAATTAATAAAGATAATAACTTGAAACAAAAGTAGAAGCTTCAAATTTGGCACATGGGTGTTCTTTACAATTTCCTGCGTGTCCCTCTAATTTTGGATCAATTGGAGTGGTGGTTCAGTACCTCTCTTAGACCCACCAATGTGTAAAAGCTTATCATCGAAATTAATAAAACTAGTAACTTAAAATTAAGATAACACGTTTCAATTGTGTACAAGAGTTAACTAGTATTGAAAGTATGACGGGAACTGCATATGAAACGGGGACTGAAACCCTTAAAAAGCTCAAGGGCTAACACACATATATCTTAAAACACCATAACTCAAAAAATAATGCCGCTATTTTGATGAAATTTAAACTCTAGCTTACTAGTAATGAAAGTACCATGTGAACTGGTCCTGGTCGAGTTTAATTTCGAAGCCAAAGAATATATTTCCTATTTCCTATGTGTCCCTGAAATTTTGACTTAATTGTAGTGGTTCAGCTATGTTCAAAGGTACTTGCTGCATTTATGTGAAATTTATTTTTATATTTAAATGAGTTATATGAAAAGGTTAAATATGTTTATGTATTTTAGAAATACATTTATTGCATATTTTGCGTTTATATGCTTTTCTAATACGTACATAAACAAGCCATTTAAAATAATTGCAATTTTGAAAAATTTTAATTATTAGATATATTAGCTTTTTATCACAAAATTTAATAATTCAAATTTTTTCATTTAGTAATTGAATTGGAATAAATATATTTTCATTTGTTTCAAGTTTTTTTGTTTTAATATTTTTAAATAGATAAATTAGTAAGAATTTGTAATATTTTTTAATAGATAATGTAATTAGAAAATGTTTTTAGTATTGTAAAGTTAATTTGGTTAGCTATGTCTTACGATCAAATTAATAACAGCTCTTATGGTATTAAAACGACTTATGGATATGTCCTTAAATTTGAACCAAATAGGTGTAGGGTATTTCTAAGTCGGTTGCACCGACTGACTGTTTCTTTACTTGTTTTTAGTTTTATATAATTTTATATTGAATGTATGAACGTCTTAGTTTAGCATTTTTTCTTTTAACGAGTATACATTAAAACAATTTTTTACTGCATATCTGAAATTGTGGTTTAAATGTATAGCACATGATGTTTTAAAGTTATCAATCTTTTCATAAAGGCGGAAAAGCTCTGCTTAGATTTTCTATTTTGACACTGTCAATATACTTTTGAAGGACAAGTTTTTTTTGTTCTCCTTTAACATAAATTTTTTCATCTGGTTCTAAAAAATGTTTTATTTTACATTTCACATTTAAATATTCATCTAAACCGTTACCCCATTTAAGTCAGTTTATTTTATTTTCGAAATACTGATTGATATATCTGACTTCTTGACTAAGTTCTTCTGCAGGGTATGGTTTAAAATGATACACATTAAACTTCCTTTTTCAAGTATGGCTAGTTCTTTTATGAAATTTTGTTTGTCATTTCCTAATTAAAATTGAAGATCAACTACTAAAACTTGTTTAACCATGTTGAAGGTTATTAGTAGAATAACCTTTTCATTATTCATAAATAGTTTTTATATAAATATAGGTTAGTAATATTAGTTTTCACTAATACAACTATGTTTTTTCACCCGTTTACAATGATGGGGGCAAGACCATCCTGTTGTGGTAAAACTACTTTTATTCATAATTAAATATAAAAAAGAAAATATACAACCTGAAATTATTAGAATTGTTTGGTGTAATCAAGACAAAAATGCTATTCCACAATATATGAAAGATGTTGAATATACTAAAACTATACCAGATTTTAAAGATAATCAAGAACCTTTGATGATTGTAATCGATGATATGATGTTAAATTCTCATAATAAGAATGTGTGTGATTTATTTACTAGAGGTTCACATTATATGAATTTGTCTATAATATTTGTTACTCAAAATATATTTTATAGGTAAATTTTCAAGAGATATTTCACTTAACTGTAAATATCTAGTACTTTTTAAAAATCCGAGAGATAAATCACAGATATTATCTTTAGCTCGTTAGATTTTTCAAATCATGTCAAAGCATTATAATCAAGTGACCTCAGACCCATACGGGTATATTATATTAATAGATCTTACTCAAGATATTAATGATATATTTCGATTAAGAAGTGTTATATTTGAAAAAAATTTCTGCACAAGAATTTTTGTACAAGATATATATCAATTACAACAATTTGGGGGAGAAATTGAAACGTTTGAAAACCAATCGACACATATTGCACCTATTAAAAAAAGTAATAATAATACAATGTGATGTTCAAGTGATGAAAACTTTTTTCTTAAATTGCTTTAAATATTTTAAAAGGTAATTGTAATCAGAGTAAAAAAGCAACAACTCAATTACGAAAGTATAAAAATGTATATTCATTTGCTAAAAATCACTCATTTGCCGTAAAAAATTTATAAATTGCAAAAGAAAAATTATTCAACGAGGTGGATTTTTACCTACATTTCTTGGTGCACTACTTTCAGGAATAATAGGAAATTTTATAAAATAAATAATACAACATTTAACAAAATTATTTTACTAAAACTAGAGGTTTATGAGAAAATAAAATAAAATGCGGACGTAGAAGTGAATGAGTTGGATAAAACTATGAAAAAAATTTTGTTAAATAAACACCTGACAGATACACAAAATGGTATTTATATCGTCAAAATCTATTTAAAGTAAGAAATAAAAATAGAGTTCTTCCTCCAAATAAAGAGGAGCAGGTAAAAATTACAGAAACAAAAGGTACTCAAACTCGTGTAAAACCTATGTATTAAGATGTATAAAGAACCTCAATCAAATGAACCTGTATATAAGGATGCTGCAACAGAAACTTTTCCTCAAGAAGATGTATATGAAAAAGAATTTGAGGAAGTATTCGATGACGAAATGGAAGAAGGTTTTAAAAAAGCATTGTCTGCTGCTTCAGCTGGAGAACGCCTAAGAAAAAGAAAATCAATTAGAAATAAAAGTGTAACTGATACAGGAGACATAATATCAGTTCCTTTAGATAGCCCAAGCCCACCAACGAAGAAAGAAAAAACTATAAATAGCAAAGAGTTAAATAGTACAGCAAGACGTGTTTTACGGGCAGCGGTAAGTAATACTCAAACAGAATTTAATTTTCCAATACAAAAAAATAAATCAACAAGCTCATGGACAACATACAAGTAAATGATGAATTTTACGTCACTTTACTAAGCGATTCATCCATGAATTATTATCCTAAAAAAACATTGTCCTCTTCTACAAATAAAATGGATAAATACATGATTGATTTAAATTGGAAAATCGGTATTTCTGAAATATATGTTAATAAATTTATACCAAATGTTTACTGTGAAGAGTGGGATAAAGGTGCACAAATTTATATCTCAGGTATGAAAAACGATATGCTTAGTGTAGGTATGTATTGTAACTACATACATACCATACAATTCAAAACAAATTTTATGTGGCTGGAAAATATTTTTAATACCTACACTAATTCAAAATGTACGACCATTTCATGGTTATTCTAGGAAAGAAGTTGTGCGGCAGTTGATTTGGGGAATTTTTAACTTTTTGAATGATGATAAAAACTACAATGCATCAGATGGAAACGAAGATTTTCCTATAAATTAGACTTACACTACTATCTGTTAAGCTAAACCAAATGTAGATATTAAGATCAGAGCAGGATTCTCATATACTTTAGACAGACTTTTAAAAACATGTTTTTAACAAGTATTACTCAAAGCAAAGGAGCTTAAACAACAAAAATCTCGAATACTTGAAGCTTATAAACTTTTAATTATTAGTTTAGGTTTATTTTCTGTAGGCAAACCTGATATGTTTTTTATATATACTGATATTATTAAACCACAGAATGTAGATGGAAAAGATGTAAGATGTTTAAGTACTAGTAGAGCAAGAATTTAACAATATTCAATATTGCGATGTGGAAAAATTATTCGATAGTATTTCGGTAAGTTCAAATACCCAATTCAGTAATTGAAACCAGTTTTTTTAATATATTCGACGAAAGACAAAAAAGAAAATGGGTTTTTGAAACCCAAAATTATTATTTTGCGCCCGATCAATACGGGCAAATTTACTCCAAGGACCCCTTCCTAATAACTTTAATAGGGGAGATTTTCATTTAAATAAAAATTATTTAAACATATTACTTGATCATTGAACTTTTTTGATTTTTTCTTTCTTTTTAGCACATTTTCAAAAAATTTTGTAAAAGTGTACCTATATATAATTTCACTCTGTCTGTCCGTCTGTCCGTATGTTTACAAAAAATTTTACGTCGTTTGAAATAGAGGAAAGAAATTTTAACCACGGGTAGGTATTGCAAAAAAATAATTTCATAGATGAACTTTTTTTTGTAGCCCCACCCGTTAAGGAGTTACAGCACCCCAAAGTTTAAAAAAGCCCTATTTTTTTAATTGTTATAACAAGAATTCTGTTTAGTGTATTTTCAATCTGAATACGGCACAAAATAGCTGGTTTTATAAACTTTATACATTTTTAAAATTCAAATGTTTAGTGTTGCAATACGGTACTAAACCTTACCATTATACAAAACTCAAATTTTGTAAAATTTTTGGCCCACATATCTTTTAAACGGTTCAAGCTAGGGTTTTGAAATTTTGGGAGAAGTTAGATCCTTAGAAATCAATGGGAGTCGGTTAACAACATTTTTTTGTCATTTTTTTGTGCCCCTGTTTAAAACTATAAGGTTTCGAAAATTGAAATTTTACTATTTTTAAACACCTGTAACTTGAATACTTGTTCGAATTTTACTTTACAAATGTACAAAATTTTAAACTTTAGCATTATTTTCTAACATATGTTTTCAAGGTTTTTCTTAAATTTGAAAGGGTTTCTTTAAATTGAAGAAATTTCTCTTAGTTTTAACCATTTTTGCTTAGATAATAAAATTCTAGGTAAAACTTCAAATTTTGGTGGAGTTCACAATTGATTTCCTAGAACCTAAAAAAATGGAAATGGGACAGGAGGGGGTGGCAGGTTCATCATAAGATTTCTAAGAAAATTTTGTAAACCTTCCCCATTGAAGGACTACTTGGTCTTCAAAATTCATTTGCGAGCAATAAAGTTGTCGAGAACAATTGTCTTTCCCTGAATGATTTCATTACAAAAAGAATAGATGAAAAAAAATATGTGGCTTGTCTTTTTCTTGATCTTCAAAAGGCTTTTGATTGTGTTGATCATAAAATTTTACTTTTTAAGCTAAAAAAACTAAACTTTACAAATAATCAAATTTTATATTTTCAATCTTACCTATCGAACAGAAAACAACATGTCATAATAACAGAATTTTTAAGTGATGAAAGAACAATTGTAAACGGTGTCCCACAAGGATCCATTTTAGGACCAGACCTTTTCAAACTATATATTGACGATATAGTTAAACTGGATCTAAATGGAAACATTCAACTGTATGCCGATGACGCCGTAATTATATATGGTGAGACATCCGAATCTAGTTTGAAAAATTCTATTGAAACTGACCTAGGCATTATAGCAGAGTGGCTTGTAAAACATCGCCTCTTGTTAAATGTAAAAAAAACAAAAATTTTGTTGTTTGAAAACAAGAAAATTTCAGCAATAAATTTTATTACAATAACAATTCCATCGAAGTAGTAAAATCTTTTAACTATCTAGGTTTAGTAATTGACAGCAAATTAAATTGGCATAATCATATTGAACATGTCATAAAAAAAATTTCACCAATAGTAACGTACTGTATATATTATATTCATCATATATTCTTTCAAATATAACATATTTGAATCCATTATGGAGTAATTCGTCAAGGTGTTATTTAAATAAACTAGATATTTTAAATAAAAAAAGCATCAAAATAATAAACGACTATCCAATCATGTATCCAACAAGTCTAATTTATACATCGCTTTATTTTAGTTTTGATAATATTTGCAAACGCGAACTATATATTCTTGCCTTTAAAATAATCAACAAGCTTATTAAACATAACTTCATCCTCAATAGATTAATCGATATTCACAACAATAATACGAGAAATTGATCAAATTTTTACTTAACTTTATTCAGAACAGACAACAAAAAAAAAAATTGCCTGTATAACTGTCTAAAACTATTTAATGATTTACCCACTGAGTTAAAACAAATCAACAATATCTGTTTTTTAAAAAAGAAAATCAAGGAACTTATACAATTGTAGTCCCACTAACTATAAGTCTTCTAAATATCAGTAACACTCAAGAGAAACCAACATTTTAAAGTGATCTTCAAAAGCGCCAATAAAGAGAAAATTATTTAGACCAAATATTATTAGTGTAAGTGAAAGCGAAAATAGTGATAGTAAAAAATAAAAAATAAAAATAAAAAAATGAAAACCAAACAAAATCAAAACAATCAAATCAAAACAGAAAGAAAAAAAAAAAAAGAAAAAAAAATATATAAATAAATTAAAATTGTAATTATAAATTCTATATAAAAAAAAAAAAAAATTACATTTAAATAAATCAAAATTAATTATGAATTCTATAGGGCCAGACGGCTAAAAGCTAAGGTCCCAAAATTACCTATATATATTTATGAATTTTTATTTATGTTACTAATATTATTTTAAAAAATTGTCTAGATATAAGTTAAATATTTAAGTAGGAATTAAATTAAATAAAGAAAAAAAAAAAAAAAAAAAAATTGAAAGAGAATTATCAATCAGCAAACATTTCTTTATAATCAATGATCGAAATGTAAAATGATCAATCTACCTCACTGTAATAGTTCTTTTAGGACTTTTGCGAAAGTGTAAAGAATAACTTTTGCAAATCATCTTTTCCACCGCTAATTTGTTTGCAAAATTCTTTGCGGCAAATTCTACGCTCCCACCTACAGTACAAACTCCACCAGTACTACCCTCTGTTGATCCGACTAGGGTTAAAATTCTTCATAGGGTGTACTTTAGAACACGTACTGTAGTGAAAGTGCTAGAAAATCTGAATGTTAGAAAGTCCACTGGTGCTGATGGAATTTCTGCAATGTTTCTGAAACATATTGCCTCTCTCATTTCGAAACCTCTGCGCATTTTTTTTTCATTATCATTTTCGACTGGTCGATATCCCCTTCAATGAAAAATTTGTCATGTTTCTCCGATTCCCAAAAAAGTTGACAAAAGCGACCCCTCCAATTACCGGCCAATAGCCATTATATTGGTCATTTCCAAAGTTATGTAAATTCTTGTTAACAAACGGTTGATGAGATACCTGTACTTTAGAACACGTACTGTAGTGAAAGTGCTAGAAAATCTGAATGTTAGAAAGTCCACTGGTGCTGATGGAATTTCTGCAATGTTTCTGAAACATATTGCCTCTCTCATTTCGAAACCTCTGCGCATTTTTTTTTCATTATCATTTTCGACTGGTCGATATCCCCTTCAATGAAAAATTTGTCATGTTTCTCCGATTCCCAAAAAAGTTGACAAAAGCGACCCCTCCAATTACCGGCCAATAGCCATTATATTGGTCATTTCCAAAGTTATGTAAATTCTTGTTAACAAACGGTTGATGAGATACCTTGACTGCAGAGGTATTTTGCATAATTCAGTTTTAAAAGCTTATAATCGAAATTATTAAAAATAGTAACTTAAAATTAAGATAAAACGTTCAGCGGCGATTGCGTACGGTGAGGATTGGACAATGGGTTCGGAACTTAGAACTTTTTGATCGAATTTAGGCCAAACTAGCATAATTCCGAAACCAATGAAGATAGAACCTCCAAATTTGGTTTCAGGGTGTCGCTTTCGATTTCCTTAGTGTCCTTGAAATTTGAGCCCAATTGGAGTAGTGGGTGTGGACCAGCCACTCAGTTCCAAGGACCTTAAAGCATATTTTCGAAATTAATAAAGATAGTAACTTGAAACAAATGTAGAAGCTTCAAATTTGGCACATGGGTGTACTTTACTATTTCCTGCTTGTCCCTTTAATTTTGTAGTCTTCTTAGACCACCCAATGTGTAAAAGTTTATCATTGAAATTAATAAAACTAGTAACTTAAAATTAAGATAGAACGTTCCAATTGTGTACAAGGGTTAACTAGTATTAACAGTATGACCGGGACTGCATATGGGTGAAATCGTACCATAATTTCGGGTTCTGGAACCCTTGAAAAGTTCAAGGGCTAACAAACATATATCTTAAAAACACCATAACTCAAAAAATAATGCCGCTTTTTTGATGAAATTTAAACTCTAGGTTACTAGTAATGAAAGTACCATTGGAATTGGTTCTGGTCGAGTTTGGTCAATGAGTTCAGATTCTAGAAGCTTTTGATCGATTTGAGGCCGAACGAGTATAATTTCGAAGCCAAAGAATATATTTCCTATTTCCTATGTGTCCCCGAAATTTTGACTTAATTGTAGTGGTTCAAATATGTTCAAAGGTACTTGCTGCATTTATGTAAAATTTATTTTTATATTTAAATGAATTATATGAAAAGGTCTAAATTTGTAATTGTATTTTAGAAATACCTTTGTTGCATATTTTGCGTATAAGCTTTTCTATTAGGTATATTAACTAGCCATTTAAAATAATTGCAATTTTGAAAAATTTGGGTTATTAAATATATTATGCTTTGATTAGCTTTTTATCACAAAATTTAATAACTAGAATTTTTTCATTTTGTAATTGAATTGGAATAAATATATTTTCATTTATAATAAGTTTTTTTGTTTTTTAATATTTTTAAATAAATAAATTAGTAAGAATTTGTAATATTTTTTAAGAGATAGTGTAATTAGAAAATGTTTTTAGTATTATAAAGTTAATTTGGTTAGCTATGTCTTACAATCAAATTAATAGCAGCTTTTATGGCGTTAAAATGATTTATGGATATGTCATTAAATTTGAACCAAATAGGTTTAGGGTATTTCTAAGTCGGTTGCACCGACTGACTGTTTCTTTACTTGTTTTTATTTCTATGTTGATTATAAATTGGTACCAAAAGGAATTAAACAGTTTGATTTTTTTTTTCATTTCTTACAGAAAAATATTAGTTTTTTCTTCTACTTATTAAATATAATATATACTAGGCAGAAAACAAGTTTCATATTTTAATGAAGTTGCTATTTGTGACTTTAAATTGTTTTTTACTGGATATTCTCTTTGCATGCTAATTTGCATGCTAATTTGCATACGCATACTACTTTTACATGATTCCTGGTATAATATAAACAACAAGAGTTGTTTAATTTCTTCTAGACCTCTCTGACCTAATTATCGGCATCGCCGACGTCAAGGTCACCTACTTTTAACATTACATGAGCTACTTCCGGGTGATCTATATATATCATAAAAGTAATTATATGATATGATTAATGGGAAAACAATTTTTACCATGACAGAGTGCCAGGCTAACTACTTCTGTAAGTTTCTAGTAATGGAAGTTATCGGGGATTGCATACGATCGAGATCAAACTTTGAATTAGGAATCTAGCAGCTTTGGATCGAATTGAGTCCAAAAGAGCGTAACTTCGAAACTAAAAAGATAGATTCATACATAAATAATTCGTTATACTATTTGAAAAGTACATAGTCGCGCTTTTTTTTGTGGTCCATAATTTTTATTTAAAATTTTATAATTTTTTTTGTTTTTTTTATTTTAAGTTAAAACTTTTATGATAATATAATATTGCAAAAATAACAAATATTAAAAAATTAACGAATATCAAAAAAAAAAAAACAAAAAAACCAACAAGATTTAAATTGCACTATAATTTTTCCTTGTTTTATTATTACTGAGATTGAAATGGCCAAGACGTGTTCCACTTGCCGTGGAAACTTTACCGGTAATTCAAAGGGAGTACAATGTAGTGCAGTGTGTCGTGGTTTTTTCCATATTCGGTGCGCATCAGTCACAAGGGAACTTTATGAAGCTATAAAATCAGGTATTGCAACCTGGAAATGTTCAAAGTGTCCTTTAAATGGAAATGAATCTATGGTAATTATGAATAAAATAATGATAATGATGCAGAATACAACCTTGTTGAGGACAATGATGACGATTTAAATGCTGCTAAACAATTATCTAACTTTGATTTCACAAATTGTTCCCTGGATAAAATGGCACAATACTTAAAGGGTTTATGCTCCGTTGTGATTCGAATACAAGAATCAGAGATGGAAATTCAAAAATCCCAAAATTTCTTTAGCGCCCAATTAAATGAATTTATTAAACACAATAGGAAAATTGTCAAAGAAAATCAAACTTTACAAGAGCAATTAAAAAAATCCGAAAACAAAAATATTGATCTGGAACAAAAAATAAACAAAATTGAAGTAAAATTGGATGAGACACAATAATAAAAAAACAAGTTAAGGAACAGTCAGTCGGTGCAACCGCCTTAGAAATACCCTACACCTATTTGGTTCAAATTTAAGGACATATCCATAAGTCATTTTAACACCATAAAAGCTGTTATTAATTTGATCGTAAGACATAGCTAACCAAATTAACTTTATAATACTAAAAACATTTTCTAATTACACTATCTATTAAAAAAAAATTACAAATTCTTACTAATTTATCTATTTAAAAATATTAAAAAACAAACAAACTTGAAATAAATGAAAATATATTTATTCCAATTCAATTACAAAATGAAAAAATTCTAATTATTAAATTTTGTGATAAAAAGATAATCAAAGCATAATATATTTAATAATCCAAATTTTTAAAAATTGCAATTATTTTAAATGGTTAGTTTATATACCTAATAGAAAAGCTTACAAACGCAAAATATGCAATAAATGTATTTCTAAAATACAATTACAAATTTAGACCTTTTCATATAATTCATTTAAATATTCAAATAAATTTTACATAAATGCAGCAAGTACCTTTGAATATAGCTGAACCACTACAATTAAGTCTAGATTTCGGAGACACATAGGACATAGGAAATATATTCTTTGGCTTTGAAATTAAACTCAACCAGAACCAATTCCCATGGTACTTTCATTACTAGTAACCTAGAGTTTAAATTTCATCAAAATACCGGCATTATTTTTTGAGTTATGGTGTTTTTAAGATATATGTTTGTTAGTCCTTGAACTTGTCAAGGGTTCCAGAAACCCAAACCATGGTACGATTTCGCCCATATGCAGTCCCGTCATACTTTCAATACTAGTTAACCCTTGTATACAATTGGAACGTTCTATCTTAATTTTAAGTTACTAGTTTTATTAATTTCGATGATAAGCTTTTACACATTTGGGGGTCTAAGAGAGGTCCTGAACCACCACTCCAAATGATCCCAAATTAGGGGGGCACGGAAGAAATAGTAAAGAACACCCTGGGCCAAATTTGAAGCTTCTACATTTGTTTCAAGTTATTATTTTTATTAATTTCGAAAATATGCTTTAAGGTCCTCGGAACTGAGTGCCTGGTCCCCGACCCACTAGTCCAATGGGGCCCAAATTTCAAAGACACTTGCGCAATAGGAAGGGACACCCTGATATCAAATTTGGAGGTTATATCTTCATTGGTTTCGGAATTACGCTAGTTTGGCCTAAATTTGATCAAAAAGTTCTCAGTTCCGAACCCATTGTCCAATCCTCACCGTACGTAGTCACCGCCGTAGTTTCATTACCAATAACCTACAGCACAAATTTCATGAAGATAGCCTCATTAGTTGTTGAGTTATCGTGATTTTTAATATATTTTCGTTATCCCTGACACCGACTAAAAGGTCCAGAATCCGAACCCATGGGCCGATTTCGCCCATATGCAATCCCCGCCGTACTTTCAGTCCTAGTAACCTACAGTTAAAATTTCATCAAGATAGCTCCATTATTTTTTGAGTTATCGTGCCTACGGACGGAAGGACGAATGAACGGACGGACGGTCGGACATGGCTATATCGACTCAGGCGGTCACGCTGATCACAAATATATATACTTTTCCATATCTAGCTCGCTTCCTTTAGGTGGTTACAAACACCATACCAAAGTTAATATACCCCTTTACCTATTCTATAGGTGCAGGGTATAACAATAAAAATATAATAATTGCTGGACTTTCACAAGAAGTATCATATCCAAAAGAGATAGATCTTAAAATAGCCAGGAAAATTGATGCGAATATTAAGTAGGAAAATATCCTGAACATTACCGAAATAAAAAAAAAGGACAGCCTGGAAATAATGCATTACATCTTGTAGAACTAAACTCTGAAGAAGCGAAAAATGAGGTAATGATGAAGAAACGGAAAAAACA
Organism: Dolichopus griseipennis; assembly: GCA_963082915.1. Taxonomy (NCBI): domain Eukaryota; kingdom Metazoa; phylum Arthropoda; class Insecta; order Diptera; family Dolichopodidae; genus Dolichopus; species Dolichopus griseipennis. The sequence goes on along the minus strand of OY720443.1, from coordinate 128,906,909 downwards.
TATTTTCACATCAGAAATTTTTGTGGGAAGTCAAAATAATAATGAAATTTTTCTTCGCATTCACCTCACTCCAATGCAATCGAAGCTCTATTATGAAGTCAAAACGATCAAAGAAGCACACAATTTTCAATTTCTTTGGATTAAGAACAATCAAATTTTCTTACGTCAAACGGCTGCAAGTAAGGTTTATCAAATATCTTCTTTTAATGATATTCAATTTGTCAAAAAGGTATTTAAGAGCTTGGTTTAATTACAAATTATTATTACACACTTTTTTAAAATTTATACTTTTTCTTTAATTTACTAATTAAAAAACGGTTATATATTCAAATTAATTATTTTATTACTAATTTTATTAATTACTTCTTATTTACACTTTATTACATAACATTAAACTATAATTTAATTTTATATGATTCAATATTTTGCTTCGTGACTTTCTTAGATATTTTTCCAAATACAAGCATTTTATATTACTATGTAAACATCAAATTTTTTAATACTAATTTTAACTCAAAAAAAGAAAAGAAAAAAAATGGTAATTCATTATTCAATTTTTTTTTGATTAATAAGAATTCCACTTTAAATTATTATCTTAATTTACTAAAAAAAAAAGGTTATATTTCCACGATAAATTTATAAAATATTTTTTATTTTTATTCTATTACATAACCTTAAATAATTTACATTGCTATTCAAATATACAAATATTTAGTAATACTAATTTTGATTTAAAGAAAAAAAAAAGCAAAAAAATTTCTTATTTATTAACTTATTTTTTTTCACAACTTTCTAAATTTGCGATTACACTTCACTAATATTGGTAATATTTTTAATATTTTTAACATTACTAATTTTTTTTCTGTTAACCTATTTTTGTTTTTTTTTTTTTATTTTGATTATTGACATTATTTTTTTTTTGCCAGTAATTATGACAGTAATTATGACACTAATTAAAACTTTTAAATTTACTGAGAATTCCTACAATTTTCCTACATTATTTTCATTCGATTATATAAATCTCCAATCGCATTTAATTTTTTATTATATTGTTTTGATTTTTTTTTTTTTTTTTTTTTTTCTTTATTTTTTTAAATCTTAATAATAAATTTTACAATAGATTTACAATTTATATATAAATTAATTGTTTGCATACGACCCTGGCTGTGGGTCTAATAGAATTATAAATAGTTTTTTTTTTACATTATTATATATATTTATTTAATTAGTTTTTTTTCTAACCATAGCCTAAGTAAGCCATTTGGTTGTATAGATTAATATTATTGTCAAGCAATTTTAAGTATATCTTTTAACAATTTGTTATAATTAAAATAATTTTTTTTTTTTTTTTTTTTTTTTTTCTTAACTAAATGTAAGAATTTATATTTTCCAAATCATCTGATAATCCATTATGATATATTTATAATAATATATGAGCATTCTACCATTTTGTTATTTAATTTAGGGTTAAAAGCAAATTTTTTATTTTTTTCTTAAATAAACTATAAGAATTAATATTTTTCAAATCATCTGATAAACCATTGAAAGCACTTAAACTATTATATACACAATTCATTTTTTGTTTGTCCGTTCTAAACAATGAAAGATAAAAATTTGCCTTATTTCTAGTATTGTAGTTATGTATATCTATGTTGCGATTAATAAGGAAGTTATGTTTGATTAAGTTGTTAATTATTTTATAGGCCAGAAAGTATAATTCTCTTTTGCATATAGTTTCAAGACTTACATATTGTGACGAATATATTAAATGGGACGGATGTGTAATTGGGTAAAATTTTATTATTTTTATAGCCCTTTTATGTATGATATCAAGTCTTTTTATATACGTTTGTGGCGCATTGCTCCAAAGTGGATTTAAGTATATTAAGTTTGAGGAAATATAGGATGAGTATATAACATACAATGTGTTCCTATCAAAGTATTTCCTCATTCTTCTTAATATAAACACATAGGGTATAATTTTCTTGATAATATGGTCTATGTGATCTTGCCATTTGAACCTACTATCTACTAACAATCCCAAATAATTATAGCTTTTCACTACACTGATGTGGTTAGATTTATAATTGATACTAGAAAAACTAAAAGTTTTGTTATCGAAGAGCAGAACTTTTGTCTTCTTTATATTTAATGACATTTTATTTTTAAGAAGCCATTCCTCAATAATATCAAGGTCATATATAATTGATTCCCTTAAATCTATCTCATTATCTGTAGAATATTTAATAGCCGCATCATCTGCGAAAAGCTGTAATACACCCTTTAGCTCTAATCTGGCTAAATCATCAATATAGATTTTGAATAGATCAGGACCGAGAATTGATCCCTGAGGTACCCCTTTTTTTATGTATTTCATATTACTGTAGGTGTTATTACAGTGTGTCCGTTGTTTTCTGTTGTGTAAATATGATCTAAAAAGATTTAACTGAGTCTCACTAAATTGCAATTGAGATAACTTAAAAAGAAGAATGTTATGGTCAACACAATCAAAGGCTTTCTGCAAATCTATAAATAGGCAAGCAGTAAATTTTTTATTGTCCATACTCTTTGATATGAAATCAGTTAGAGATAAACAGGCAGCCGTCGTATTAGAATTTTCTTCAAACCCATATTGTTCTTTATGCAATATACTATTTGAGTTCAAGAAACACGCGAGTCTTTTTTTAATAATGTTTTCAAATATTTTTGAGACTGAATTCAGAACTGAGATTGGACGGTAATTTGATGGAAGCGTTTTATCACCAGCTTTATGTATCGGGGTAACAATGGCATGTTTAAGTGAGTCAGGAAACGAACCAGCTTCGAAAGATATATTGATAAACTTCACCAATATTGGACTTAACTGGCTTGAGAACTTTCTCAACACTTTAGATGAAATATTATCATGTCCAGTCGCCGATCCCAAATTTAATGAATTAATTGTCATTTGAACTTCTTCCAAGTTTGTAGGAAATAAAGAAAATTGATTGTAGATGTTTTTTGGAAATGAAGCCAAGTATATTTCATCTATGGGTTCTGTTGCTATATCTAAGGTTTTTGTAACATCTATAAAATAAGAATTCATTGTATCTGTGATTTGCTGAAAGTTGTTTATAACGCTATTGTTGTAATTAATTTCATTTAGAGTATTATTATTATCGAAACTATTTATATTATACATGATTCTTTTGTAAAGACACCATAATTTCCTACTATTATTGGGGTCACTAGATATTATCTTATTACAAAAATTATACTTAGCTTGTTTTATCTGTCTTTTGACTATGTTTTTATGTTTTTTATAAAGTTCATTAACCTTTACGTCATTAGGATATTTTTTTTTGTATTTATAGAAAGAGTCACGAATCTTCATGCTACGAATAATCTCATTATTCATCCACTCATGTTTTTTCTTGGTGTTATTAGGAGAAATTATTTCAGTGTAATTTTTGATTTTTTCAGAAAACACTTGGATAAATTCATCCAAAGTATTAAAATTGCCTAGATTTTGCCAAAAAATGTCCGTGGAAAGCTTTTCATAATTTAAAATTTTTTTTGTAAAGTTAGTATCTTCCTTAGTAATACTAAGGTCTGAACTAATAAAGAGCAATTGATGGTCCGACAAAGATGTGTTAGCAACATGAAGATTATAATTGTATTCAATTAAATCCGTGCAGAAATGGTCTATTATAGTTCTAGAATTAGTGCCTATTCTTGTTGCGTATTTGTCATTTATATTGTTGTAGACCACAAAGCCATTGCAAAGTAGTGTGTTCAAATAGTTTCTTACATCACAGTTATTTTTATCTAACAAGTTAATATTGAAATCTCCTAGAATTAGAGATTTATTATATTTGCATGTAATTTCATCCAATCTGTCAATAAAATCTTTTAAATTTGTCTGATGAGCCCTATAGAAGCACATTATGTCTAGTTTTGGTTTTTGCAATTTTACTCCAAGAATATTTGAGTTGAAGAAGTTTTCTTCAAATTCAAGATTGCTGCTTATTTTATTAGATATGTAAATAGCAGCACCACCGTTGGATTTTTCGCGATTAGAAAAGTAATATTTAAAAAAAATAATCGATTATGTTTGTATATAATATTATCATATATTGTTTTGATTTTTTTATTCCATGTAAAAAATAATGCATTACATACGTCCATACTCATATGTTTGCTTACAGAATTCATGTATATAAAAATAATTAAAACTTTTAAATTTACTGAGAATTCCTACAATTTTCCTACATCATTCTCATTCGATTATACAAATCTCCAATCGCATTTAATTTTTTATTATATTGTTTTGATTTCATTATTATTTAAAAAAAATAATCGATTTATGTTTGTATATAATATTATCATATATTGTTTTGATTTTTTTATTCCATGTAAAAAGGAGGAAGATTATAGTTGCCCTTGACAACTTTTAGATACCCGTGCGTGTATTAAATAAATAAGAATTTCATATATTGCAATTGAACTGTTGGACAGAAAATTCAAAATATTTGATTTTTTATATATAATTACAAAAAAAATGAATAAAAAGAAAAATGAATTAAAAGATGAATTTAAAAAAAATATGCTCTGAACGAGATTCGAACCCACACTTTTCAATTAAAAGGTCGACGTCCTAACCACTAAGCCATCGACTTTTTGTTCATCTCCATTTTTTTTTTTAAATTATTATAGTTGCTATGGTATCAATTGTTTGTTTTGAATAACTGTTTTGAATTTTTTTAAAAATGTATTAAAAAAAAATAAATAATTTATAAATGAGAGTTTTAAGATGAATTTAAAAAAAAAAAAAAATTTTGCCCCAGCCAGGAATCGAACCGAAATATTTTGAATACTAGTCCCATGTCCTAACCACTACACCATAGAACAATTAAAATTCTGCCTACAAAACGAGTTTTTATTTATCTTAATTTTTTTTTTTAAAAAATAATTGTAGTTGCTATGGTATCACTTGTTTGTTTTAAATAACAGTTTTGAATTTTTTTATAAAAATATTAAAAAAAATTAATAATTTTTAATATAAATGAGAGTTTTCTGTCAAATTTTCTATAAAATAAAATTTTTCATACTTAAAATAAATACATATATTTTATTAAAAAGAAAATAGATAACAAAAAATAAATTAAAAAAAAAAAAAAAATTTCCCTTAGTCTGAATTCGAACCGAGACATTTTGGCTACAAGGAACATGTCCTAACCACTACACCATGAATCGATTATTAATTTGACTACATTTTGTTTGTTTTTATATTTGGTTTCTATTTAGCTATTAATTTAATTTTGAAAATATTCATATAATTTCGAAAAATTTGTATGGCAGCTACCCGAAGCCCTTTTCTGATTTTAACCAAAAACAAAAGGGAACCTACAAATTGTCTAAAAATTACTTTGTGAAAGTTTCAGAACTCTTGCTCTTATAGTTTTTGAGTTATCGTGCTGACGGACGGACGGACACAAATATCTATCTCGATTCACTTTTCGATGCTGATTCGATACGTACCCTTGACACTATATCTAGCTCGTATATTTCGATGCGTTACAAACGGAGGAGTAATTTTAATATACCCGATGTTCATATATGTATGCACGGGTATAAATAATGCATTACATACGTCCATACTCAAATGTTTGCCTATCGAATTCATGTATATAAAAATCTTAATATCTTACATACTTTCATTACTCACATATTATATCATTTACCAAATATAAAAATTTTAAGTAAAAATGGAAACAGCTGATGAAATAAACCTAGACACAGATTTATTAGTTAATTGTTATACAGAGGTAGGCAACCATTTAAATAATAATGAATATCGAAACAATGTTAATATATTGTACCTAAATATGCAAAGTCTTCGCAATAAATTGAATGTCAAGAATAAATTTAAGTCAATCAGAAAATAAGTTTTTTAACTTACCATCTTACAATGTATATTTCTCCAATAGGAAAGATTCTTCTGGAGGTGTATCAATTTATGTCAGTGAAAAACTATGTCGTACATTAATTTTTGAAGAGGAATTCCAAGAATCTAATATAGTAGGTATTAACATAACAAAACGTTAATAACAATAACGTTAATGTATTCAGTATATATAGGTCTCACAATACCCACGTTACCGTTTTTCTTGAAAAATTAGATTTAATAACAAATAAATATAGAAACTCAATTATTTTAGGAGATATGAACATGAATTTATTAAACTCAAACAATAGTGAAATCAAAAATTATTCTAGTACATTACTTAGTAATGGTTTTGTTATATATAATATTAAAACTCATAAATACGCAACAAGAATTGGCAAAACATCTAAAACCATTATTGACCATTTTATCACTGATATGGTTAAATTCAAATATATTTTTTATATTCTAAATACTTCACTATCTGACCACCAACGATTTTTTATAAGTGTTGATCTAAAACCTATCAAGGAAAATGAAAACAAGGTCAAAAAAGTTCTAAATTATGCCAACTTAGAAAAAGATAAAATTTGGTTTAATTTGGGGTTATATAATGTTTTCAATAAATTTGTATCTGATCTCATCACTGTGATAGAAAATAACACACAAGTTTATAATGTTGTTGAAAAGAAAAAAAAAGAATGAATAACAAATGAGATAATAAACAAAATTAAAATTCGCGAATCATTTTATAAATATACCAAAAAATATCCAAATGACATCCGTATTAAAGAGCTTTACAAAGATATTAAAGAGGAAGTAAAAAATCTTGTTGCTGAAGCAGAAAACAAATTTCACTCTGATGAATTTAATAGAGATCCGGGAAACAGTAAAAAACTGTGGGACTTAGAAAAAGGTAAAATTTGGTTTAATTTGGGGTTATATAATGTTTTCAATAAATTTGTATCTGATCTCATCACTGTGATAGAAAATAACACATAAGTTTATAATGTTGTTGAAAAGAAAAAAAAAGAATGAATAACAAATGAGATAATAAACAAAATTAAAATTCGCGAATCATTTTATAAATATACCAAAAAATATCCAAATGACATCCGTATTAAAGAGCTTTACAAAGATATTAAAGAGGAAGTAAAAAATCTTGTTGCTGAAGCAAAAAAAAAATTTCACTCTGATGAATTTAATAGGGATCCGGGAAACAGTAAAAAATTGTAGGACTTATATAAAAAAGTTATGTTTAATAAAGCTTCTTTGAATTCTTCTAATTATATTAAACTATTAGAACACAACAATCAAATTATTTCTAATAAACAAATCATAGCTGAATCAATGAATAATTTTTTCATAAATGTTGCAGACGAACTTAACATTTCTACACTCGCTGTAGACTATGATTATTTGAATAAATTTTCAACTAACATTTATTCAAGCTTTAATCTGAGTCCAACCAATATTGAAGAAATCTCCGAGACGATTAATATGTTAAAAACAAATGTGGCAACTGGTTATAACAACATCTCGGCTAGATTTATTAAAAAATATTCAGATGTTTTAGCTCCGTTATTAGTCAAATTTGTTAATATTTCATTTCAAAACTCAATTTTTCCGGAAAATTAAAAACTGCGATTGTAACACCCATATTCTAAAGCGGTTGCGTAACTAAAAGAACAAATTACCGGCCCATTTCAATTTTAAGTGCGTTTTCTAAAATATTTGAAATAGTTATTAAGAATCGAATTGAAAGTTTTCTTAAAAGTAACAATATTTTACACAGCGAGCAATATGGGTTTGAAAAAAACTCCAACACAACCGCGGCCTGTCTTAATCTAACAGATTTTGTTACTAAAAACATAGACAGTGGTAGATATGTTGCATGTGTTTTTTTAGACTTTCAAAAAGCATTTGACTGCGTAGACCATAACATTCTACTTTATAAACTTAAAAAACTAAATTTCAATCACAATCAAATTAATTTCTTCAAAACATATCTACTAAATCGGAAACAAAAAGTTAAAAATAATTGTGCCACTTGTACCTCTAGTGTCATTAGAAAGGGAGTTCCGCAAGGGTCAATTCTAGGGCCAGATTTATTTAAGATCTACATTAATGACTTTGCGAATTTAAGATTAATAGGAACAATCCAAATGTATGCAGATGATACAGTTTTAAAATATTCTGAAAACTGTGAGGTTAACTTAAAAAATTCCATTAGTCACGATCTCAGTGTAATAGAAAGATGGCTCAATAATCATAAACTTTTACTGAATATTAAAAAAACAAAAATTATTCTTTTCGGTAATAAATTATACAGTTGTTTAATATGATTTATAGAAACACCGCTCTAGAAGTAGTAAAAAACTATAACTATCTTGGACTAATTTTAGATAATAAATTAAAATGGTATGATCATATTGTCAAAAAACCAAGCCCATATATTTTTATTCTACGACGACTGAGAAATTTCTTTTCAAAAGACATATTATACATAATTTTTTCTTCATATGTTTTGTCAAATATTACCTATCTCAATCCTATATGGTCTGGAGTTCCACAAATTGCATTAAATAAAATAAACATTCTCCATAAGAAAGCTATTAAAGTAATTCACTTTCATTCTAATCTTTTTCCATCAAGATTGTTGTATACAGGTAGGTTCTTAAGTTTTGATAATATTTGCACACGTGAGTTATATATTATTGCTTTTAAAATTATTAACAATTTCATTAAAAATAATTTTCTATTAAATAGAATGATTATATACATAACCATAACACCCGAAACAAGTCAAATTTTTATCTCACTCTTTTCAAAACCTATAGGCAAAACAATAACTGCCTTTATAATTGCCTAAAATTATACAATGAATTACCCTATGAATATAAATTAATTAGTAATATGCTAGAATTTAAAAGAAAAATAACAGAATTTATAATTGGAAGACACGTAAGTAATTAATTGAATTATGTAAATTTTAATTTGTCTAATTATGTGAAATACCTAAATTAAATATAAAATAGTGAATTGAATTTTAAATAAAAAAAAATTGGTATTGATTTTTAAAATATGTAAAATTGAACTTTGAAAAAAAAAGAGTAAATTGTTTTTTTGTTTTTTGATTTTTTATTTCATTCTATTTTGGTTTAATTTTTTTTTATTTTTTTTTATGATTACGTTGAATTGTAATAATTCTACTAAGAAAACAATGTGACCAAAAGGCTAAGGCTAGGGTCTTTAGAAAACAAATTATAATACACAATAAAATTCTTTTTGTAAAATAAAAACTGCTGAATTAAATGAATAAAGAAAAAAAAAAAAACAAGAACCTTTAAATTTAGTGCAAACAAATTTTTTCTTTTTTCATTTGTGTCTTAGAAATTTGGGAGTAATTGGAGGTTCGGGTACCGCCCACGTAACTCCCAAGACCTTATAGAATATCTTCGAAATTAATAAAAATAGTAACTTGAAATAAAAATAGCTTTAAATTTGGTTTAAGCGTGTTCTTTACTATTTCCTTTGTGTCCTCGAACTTTGGACTCAATTGAACTGGTAGTTCACGTATCCTTCTTAGATATTCCAAGGTTTAAAAGCTTGTCTTCCAAATTAATAAAGATAGTAGCTTAAGATAAAGAAGGCACTTTCAAATTTTGTGCAAGGGTTTTTTTCTCATTTTCCTCATGTTCGTGAAATGTTGGACCAATTGAAGTAGTAATTCGGAAATCCCGTACCTCCGAAGATCTTACAAGCATATCTTCAAAATCAATAAAGAAAAAAACTTTAAATTTGATCAAAGAGTGTTCTGTTTCGTTTCCATTAAGTTCGTAACATTGGGTATTAATTAGAGTGGTGGTTCAGGTAAATCCCACATTCTTCCAAAAATCTAACAAGCGTATCTTCGATTTAAATAATCATAGAAACCCGAAACGTGGTACAAGAATATTCTGTTTTATTTAATACTTATATTTTTAAAAGGCTAAGAAGGTAATTAAATTTTAATATAAACGAGGTTGACTGTAGTAGAGTAGAATATGTCAACTCTGGGGTACCCGCATGACCGTAATATAAACATTATATTATCCGGTTAATTACTTTTGGTTTGTTTTTTAAAATTTTAAATAAACAAATTTTTAGGCATTCAGTTACGAACAAAACAAAATTAAAGTTGAAAGATAGCTCTTAGAACCTCTTCCACTTTACCGACTATATTTTATTCAGACGTTGGCCACTAAAGCTATCTCCTATTGATAACATTTTAAATATGCAGCTTTATTATGCATAGGGTAATGCTCATGTGAAATATGAAGTTGTATGATAACTACTTGAACCCACTGCAGTAGACCAACCGAATTTAGCAGAAATTTTGGCCATAAAACTAAACTATTATATTTTTCGATTCTGATCCGATCCATACCCTTGAGTCTATATCTACCTCCCTCCTTCTCTGTGTCACAAACGTAATGGCAAATTTATTATACCCTTTGACTAATAGTCATACGGGTATAAAAATAAAATTTTTTTATTCATTTATTAAAAAAATAGTTTGGTTTTTTATACCCTACACCTATAGAATAGGTAAAGGGGTATATTAACTTTGGTATGGTTTTTGTAACCACGTAAAGGAAGCGAGCTAGATATGGAAAAGTATCAGCGTGACCTCCTGAGTCGATATAGCCATGTCCGTCCGTAGGCACGATAACTCAAAAAATAATGGAGCTATCTTGATGAAATTTTAACTGTAGGTTACTAGAACTGAAAGTACGACGGTGATTGCAAATGGGCGAAATCGGCCCATGGGTTCGGATTCTGGACCTTTTAATCGGTCCAAGGGCTAGCGAACATATATAAAAAATTATGATAACTTTACAACTAATGATGGTATCTTCATTAAATTTGTGCTGTAGGTTACTAGTAATGAGACTATGGCGGGGATTGCGTACGGTCGAGATTGGACCATGGATTCGGAACCTAGAACTTTTTGATCGAATTTAGGCCAAACGAGCATAATTCCGAAACCAATAAAGATAGAACCTCCAAATTTGGTATCGTGGTGTCCCTTCCTATTTCCTTAGTGTACTTGAAATTTGAGCCCCACTGGAGTCGGGGACCAGCCACACATTTCTGAAAACCATATCTCTAAAATTAATAAAGATAGCAACTTGATAAAATGTAGAAGCTTCAAATTTGGCACTAGGGTGTTCTTTAATATTTCTTGTGTGTCCCCCTAATTCGGGATCTATTGGAGGGGTGGTCCAGTATCCCTCTTAACCCTCCCAAGGTTTAAAAGCTTATAATCGAAATTACTAAAAATAGTAACTTAAAATTAATATAGAACGTTCCATTTGTGTACAAGGGTTAACTAGCATTTAAAGTACAGAGCGGACTATACTATATAGAACGTTCCAATTGTGTACAAGGGTTAACTAGTATTGAAAGTATGACGGGGACTGCATATGGGCGAAATCGTACCATGGTTTCGGTTTCTGGAACCTTTGAAAAGTTCAAGGTCTAATGAACATATATCTTAAAAGAGGGTTAACTCAAAAAATATTGCCGCTATTTTGATGAAAGTTAAACTAGTAACATTCTAGGTTACTAGTAATGAAAGTACTATGGGAATTGGTTCTGGTCGAGTTCGGACAATGAGTCCGGATTCTAGAAGTTTTTGATCGATCTGAGGCCAAACGAGTATAATTTCGTAGCCAAAGAATATATTTCCTAATTCCTATGTTTCCCCGAAATTTAGACTTATTGTAGTGGTTGTTCAGGTGGTACCTAAGAAATCCCAAAATAAAAAAGCTTATCTTCGAAATCCATGAAGATAGAAACTTTAAATTTAATACATGAGGGTTTTTCCTATTTCCGTTTTTATTTAGCACTTTTATATTTTTAAAAGGCTAAGAATTTTATTATAAAGCATATTTTGTATAATATTTTATAATAATTACCATAGGTGATGTATAATTAAGACATTGTGTACAATACTTAAGCTATATTTAAAGGTACTTGCTGCATTTATGTAAAATTTATTGTTATATTTAAATGAATTATATGAAAAGTTCTAGATTTGTAATTATATTTTAGACATACATTTAATGGATATTTTGCGTTTATAAGCTTTTCTAATACGTTAGGAAACTAACAATTTAAAATAATTGCAATTTTGAAAAATTTGATTTATTATATATGTTATATATATTTTTTTCACTCTTGTAATTGAATTGAAATAAATATATTTTCATTTGATTCAAGTTATTTTGTTTTTTAATATTTTTACATCGATAAATTAGTAAGAATTTGTAATATTTTTTAGTGGATAAAGTAATTAGAAAATGATTTTAGTATTATAAAGTTAATTTGGTTAGCTATTTCTTACGATAAAACTAACAACAGCTTTTATGGTTTTAAAATTACTAATGGATATTTGATGAAATTTGAACCAAATAGGTGTAGGGTATTTCTAAGTCGGTTGCACCGACTGACTGTTTCTTTACATGTTTTTTAAAAATATAGTAAGTAATATGTTGTATATTAAAATATAAATAAAATATAACCTTTTTAGCCTTTTTAAAATGTAAAAGTATTATATATCTCGTGTACAATCGTACACTTAATCTCGTGTACAATCGTAATTTTGAAGATATGCTTTAAGGTTTTGGGAGCAGTGGTGGTGGTACCCGAACCACAACCCCAACTGGTCGCAAATTTCAAGGATTCAAAGCCACACAGTTCCGAAGACCTTAAAGCATATTTTCGAAATTAATAAAGGTAGTAACTTCAGTGGAGCAGTGGTGGTGGTACCCGAACCACAACCCCAATTGGTCGCAAATTTCAAGGGTTCAAAGAAAATTAGAAGATACATCTGTGCCCCAAATTTTAAAATTCTATGTGGATTGGTTTTGAAATTATGCTTGTTTCGCCTCATTTTTATCAAAAACTTCTATAATTCGAACCCATTGTCCGATTTTGACTATAAGTAATCCTAGCGGTACTTTCATTATCAGTGAAATAGAGTTTACATTTCATCAAAATAGATTTTTGGATATATCTTGCTTAGCACTTAGACGATCAAAAGTTCCAGAACTCGAAGCTATGGCCCGACTTCGCCCATATGCAGTCCTTTTCAATACTAGTTAACCCTTGTACCAAACTGGAAGGTTCTATCTTTGTCATAAATTACCATTTCTGTTAATTTCGATGATAAGCTTTTAAACCTTGGGAGGTCTAAGATAGGTGCCTGAACCACATCTAAAATTGAACCCAAATTTCGGGGACACGCATTATATTAAAATTTAGCTTCTACATTTGTTTTAAGTTACTATCTTTATTAATTTCGAAGATATGCTTTAAGGTCTTCGGAGTTGTATGGGTGTTCCCCAAACTAAATTGAAATGCTAATCTAATTGATCACATATTTCAAGAACACTAAGGAAATAGAAAGAGACCTCCTTATATTAAATTTGGAGGTTCTAAATTTTTTGGTTTCGAAATTATTCTTGTTTGGCCTCAATTTGATCAAAAGCTTCGAGGATCCGAACCAACGGAGCTATTTCGGCGACACCCAATACCCGTCGTAGTTTAATTACTAGTGACCTACAATACAAATTTCATTAACACAGCGACATTAATTCTTGAATTATCGTGCCTACGGACGGACGGACATGGCTAAATCGACTCAGGAGGTAATTTTTTTTTTTTTTTTTTTGTCTTGGGGTAAGGATGGTGGAAATCGTCGAAAGATACTGAGCGCAACCACAGTTATGTGTGACTTTAATACACTAAAAACACCCGCCCTGTTTTAAAGTATTAAAACTAGTCTTAGAGACTAACCATTAATTTTGCGCTACTGGAATTACAGACCTCCGTTAAGGTGATCTGAATTTATCGCTAGTTGGAGGGGCCTAGTTCTTTTAAGCCTTCTATTGACATTTGAAAATAGTAGAAGTTTTGACGCTTCTATGTTTATGTGACCTTCTAAGTGGGTCTTATGTTTTATGGCATATTTTTTTATTTCATCGCTAACAATAGGAATTCCTAGATCCCTATGTAAGTCGGAATTTCGTACGTACCAGGGAGCACTCACCATGTTACGTAGCACTTTAATTTGAAATGTTTGAATTCTCTGAATATGTGTTCGTTTGGCACACCCCCAAAGTTGTACGCCGTACAACCAGATAGGCTTAATTATTTGGTTATATAACAAAATTTTGTACTCTATTGGAAATTTAGATTTTCGACCTAGGAGCCAATACATTTCTCTATATTTTTGTTCTAATTCTATTCTTTTCTTTTTGACATGTTCTTTCCATTTTAGCTTGACATCTAATGTCATTCCTAGGTATTTTGCCTTGTTTTCATGAGGAATATCTACCCCATTTAATTGTACGGCTGGGGGATTTTGAATAGGTTTGTTTGTAAAATTTACTTGCACTGATTTCAGTTCATTTAGTTTAATTTTCCATCTTTTGGTCCAAAGATATAATTTATCACTTGCTTTTTGTAGTTTATTTGTAGCCTCGCTGACATTTGATCCTACTGCCATTATTGCAGTATCGTCAGCAAAAGTCGCTACAGTTATTTCTTGAAATTGGGGCAAGTCACTAGTATACAGCAAGTATAATATTGGTTATATAATGTTTTCAATAAATTTGTATCTGATCTCATCACTGTGATAGAAAATAACACATAAGTTTATAATGTTGTTGAAAAGAAAAAAAAAGAATGAATAACAAATGAGATAATAAACAAAATTAAAATTCGCGAATCATTTTATAAATATACCAAAAAATATCCAAATGACATCCGTATTAAAGAGCTTTACAAAGATATTAAAGAGGAAGTAAAAAATCTTGTTGCTGAAGCAAAAAAAAAATTTCACTCTGATGAATTTAATAGGGATCCGGGAAACAGTAAAAAATTGTAGGACTTATATAAAAAAGTTATGTTTAATAAAGCTTCTTTGAATTCTTCTAATTATATTAAACTATTAGAACACAACAATCAAATTATTTCTAATAAACAAATCATAGCTGAATCAATGAATAATTTTTTCATAAATGTTGCAGACGAACTTAACATTTCTACACTCGCTGTAGACTATGATTATTTGAATAAATTTTCAACTAACATTTATTCAAGCTTTAATCTGAGTCCAACCAATATTGAAGAAATCTCCGAGACGATTAATATGTTAAAAACAAATGTGGCAACTGGTTATAACAACATCTCGGCTAGATTTATTAAAAAATATTCAGATGTTTTAGCTCCGTTATTAGTCAAATTTGTTAATATTTCATTTCAAAACTCAATTTTTCCGGAAAATTAAAAACTGCGATTGTAACACCCATATTCTAAAGCGGTTGCGTAACTAAAAGAACAAATTACCGGCCCATTTCAATTTTAAGTGCGTTTTCTAAAATATTTGAAATAGTTATTAAGAATCGAATTGAAAGTTTTCTTAAAAGTAACAATATTTTACACAGCGAGCAATATGGGTTTGAAAAAAACTCCAACACAACCGCGGCCTGTCTTAATCTAACAGATTTTGTTACTAAAAACATAGACAGTGGTAGATATGTTGCATGTGTTTTTTTAGACTTTCAAAAAGCATTTGACTGCGTAGACCATAACATTCTACTTTATAAACTTAAAAAACTAAATTTCAATCACAATCAAATTAATTTCTTCAAAACATATCTACTAAATCGGAAACAAAAAGTTAAAAATAATTGTGCCACTTGTACCTCTAGTGTCATTAGAAAGGGAGTTCCGCAAGGGTCAATTCTAGGGCCAGATTTATTTAAGATCTACATTAATGACTTTGCGAATTTAAGATTAATAGGAACAATCCAAATGTATGCAGATGATACAGTTTTAAAATATTCTGAAAACTGTGAGGTTAACTTAAAAAATTCCATTAGTCACGATCTCAGTGTAATAGAAAGATGGCTCAATAATCATAAACTTTTACTGAATATTAAAAAAACAAAAATTATTCTTTTCGGTAATAAATTATACAGTTGTTTAATATGATTTATAGAAACACCGCTCTAGAAGTAGTAAAAAACTATAACTATCTTGGACTAATTTTAGATAATAAATTAAAATGGTATGATCATATTGTCAAAAAACCAAGCCCATATATTTTTATTCTACGACGACTGAGAAATTTCTTTTCAAAAGACATATTATACATAATTTTTTCTTCATATGTTTTGTCAAATATTACCTATCTCAATCCTATATGGTCTGGAGTTCCACAAATTGCATTAAATAAAATAAACATTCTCCATAAGAAAGCTATTAAAGTAATTCACTTTCATTCTAATCTTTTTCCATCAAGATTGTTGTATACAGGTAGGTTCTTAAGTTTTGATAATATTTGCACACGTGAGTTATATATTATTGCTTTTAAAATTATTAACAATTTCATTAAAAATAATTTTCTATTAAATAGAATGATTATATACATAACCATAACACCCGAAACAAGTCAAATTTTTATCTCACTCTTTTCAAAACCTATAGGCAAAACATTAACTGCCTTTATAATTGCCTAAAATTATACAATGAATTACCCTATGAATATAAATTAATTAGTAATATGCTAGAATTTAAAAGAAAAATAACAGAATTTATAATTGGAAGACACGTAAGTAATTAATTGAATTATGTAAATTTTAATTTGTCTAATTATGTGAAATACCTAAATTAAATATAAAATAGTGAATTGAATTTTAAATAAAAAAAAATTGGTATTGATTTTTAAAATATGTAAAATTGAACTTTGAAAAAAAAAGAGTAAATTGTTTTTTTGTTTTTTGATTTTTTATTTCATTCTATTTTGGTTTAATTTTTTTTTATTTTTTTTTATGATTACGTTGAATTGTAATAATTCTACTAAGAAAACAATGTGACCAAAAGGCTAAGGCTAGGGTCTTTAGAAAACAAATTATAATACACAATAAAATTCTTTTTGTAAAATAAAAACTGCTGAATTAAATGAATAAAGAAAAAAAAAAAAACAAGAACCTTTAAATTTAGTGCAAACAAATTTTTTCTTTTTTCATTTGTGTCTTAGAAATTTGGGAGTAATTGGAGGTTCGGGTACCGCCCACGTAACTCCCAAGACCTTATAGAATATCTTCGAAATTAATAAAAATAGTAACTTGAAATAAAAATAGCTTTAAATTTGGTTTAAGCGTGTTCTTTACTATTTCCTTTGTGTCCTCGAACTTTGGACTCAATTGAACTGGTAGTTCACGTATCCTTCTTAGATATTCCAAGGTTTAAAAGCTTGTCTTCCAAATTAATAAAGATAGTAGCTTAAGATAAAGAAGGCACTTTCAAATTTTGTGCAAGGGTTTTTTTCTCATTTTCCTCATGTTCGTGAAATGTTGGACCAATTGAAGTAGTAATTCGGAAATCCCGTACCTCCGAAGATCTTACAAGCATATCTTCAAAATCAATAAAGAAAAAAACTTTAAATTTGATCAAAGAGTGTTCTGTTTCGTTTCCATTAAGTTCGTAACATTGGGTATTAATTAGAGTGGTGGTTCAGGTAAATCCCACATTCTTCCAAAAATCTAACAAGCGTATCTTCGATTTAAATAATCATAGAAACCCGAAACGTGGTACAAGAATATTCTGTTTTATTTAATACTTATATTTTTAAAAGGCTAAGAAGGTAATTAAATTTTAATATAAACGAGGTTGACTGTAGTAGAGTAGAATATGTCAACTCTGGGGTACCCGCATGACCGTAATATAAACATTATATTATCCGGTTAATTACTTTTGGTTTGTTTTTTAAAATTTTAAATAAACAAATTTTTAGGCATTCAGTTACGAACAAAACAAAATTAAAGTTGAAAGATAGCTCTTAGAACCTCTTCCACTTTACCGACTATATTTTATTCAGACGTTGGCCACTAAAGCTATCTCCTATTGATAACATTTTAAATATGCAGCTTTATTATGCATAGGGTAATGCTCATGTGAAATATGAAGTTGTATGATAACTACTTGAACCCACTGCAGTAGACCAACCGAATTTAGCAGAAATTTTGGCCATAAAACTAAACTATTATATTTTTCGATTCTGATCCGATCCATACCCTTGAGTCTATATCTACCTCCCTCCTTCTCTGTGTCACAAACGTAATGGCAAATTTATTATACCCTTTGACTAATAGTCATACGGGTATAAAAATAAAATTTTTTTATTCATTTATTAAAAAAACAGTTTGGTTTTTTATACCCTACACCTATAGAATAGGTAAAGGGGTATATTAACTTTGGTATGGTTTTTGTAACCACCTAAAGGAAGCGAGCTAGATATGGAAAAGTATCAGCGTGACCTCCTGAGTCGATATAGCCATGTCCGTCCGTAGGCACGATAACTCAAAAAATAATGGAGCTATCTTGATGAAATTTTAACTGTAGGTTACTAGAACTGAAAGTACGACGGTGATTGCAAATGGGCGAAATCGGCCCATGGGTTCGGATTCTGGACCTTTTAATCGGTCCAAGGGCTAGCGAACATATATAAAAAATTATGATAACTTTACAACTAATGATGGTATCTTCATTAAATTTGTGCTGTAGGTTACTAGTAATGAGACTATGGCGGGGATTGCGTACGGTCGAGATTGGACCATGGATTCGGAACCTAGAACTTTTTGATCGAATTTAGGCCAAACGAGCATAATTCCGAAACCAATAAAGATAGAACCTCCAAATTTGGTATCGTGGTGTCCCTTCCTATTTCCTTAGTGTACTTGAAATTTGAGCCCCACTGGAGTCGGGGACCAGCCACACATTTCTGAAAACCATATCTCTAAAATTAATAAAGATAGCAACTTGATAAAATGTAGAAGCTTCAAATTTGGCACTAGGGTGTTCTTTAATATTTCTTGTGTGTCCCCCTAATTCGGGATCTATTGGAGGGGTGGTCCAGTATCCCTCTTAACCCTCCCAAGGTTTAAAAGCTTATAATCGAAATTACTAAAAATAGTAACTTAAAATTAATATAGAACGTTCCATTTGTGTACAAGGGTTAACTAGCATTTAAAGTACAGAGCGGACTATACTATATAGAACGTTCCAATTGTGTACAAGGGTTAACTAGTATTGAAAGTATGACGGGGACTGCATATGGGCGAAATCGTACCATGGTTTCGGTTTCTGGAACCTTTGAAAAGTTCAAGGTCTAATGAACATATATCTTAAAAGAGGGTTAACTCAAAAAATATTGCCGCTATTTTGATGAAAGTTAAACTAGTAACATTCTAGGTTACTAGTAATGAAAGTACTATGGGAATTGGTTCTGGTCGAGTTCGGACAATGAGTCCGGATTCTAGAAGCTTTTGATCGATCTGAGGCCAAACGAGTATAATTTCGTAGCCAAAGAATATATTTCCTAATTCCTATGTTTCCCCGAAATTTAGACTTATTGTAGTGGTTGTTCAGGTGGTACCTAAGAAATCCCAAAATAAAAAAGCTTATCTTCGAAATCCATGAAGATAGAAACTTTAAATTTAATACATGAGGGTTTTTCCTATTTCCGTTTTTATTTAGCACTTTTATATTTTTAAAAGGCTAAGAATTTTATTATAAAGCATATTTTGTATAATATTTTATAATAATTACCATAGGTGATGTATAATTAAGACATTGTGTACAATACTTAAGCTATATTTAAAGGTACTTGCTGCATTTATGTAAAATTTATTGTTATATTTAAATGAATTATATGAAAAGTTCTAGATTTGTAATTATATTTTAGACATACATTTAATGGATATTTTGCGTTTATAAGCTTTTCTAATACGTTAGGAAACTAACAATTTAAAATAATTGCAATTTTGAAAAATTTGATTTATTATATATGTTATATATATTTTTTTCACTCTTGTAATTGAATTGAAATAAATATATTTTCATTTGATTCAAGTTATTTTGTTTTTTAATATTTTTACATCGATAAATTAGTAAGAATTTGTAATATTTTTTAGTGGATAAAGTAATTAGAAAATGATTTTAGTATTATAAAGTTAATTTGGTTAGCTATTTCTTACGATAAAACTAACAACAGCTTTTATGGTTTTAAAATTACTAATGGATATTTGATGAAATTTGAACCAAATAGGTGTAGGGTATTTCTAAGTCGGTTGCACCGACTGACTGTTTCTTTACATGTTTTTTAAAAATATAGTAAGTAATATGTTGTATATTAAAATATAAATAAAATATAACCTTTTTAGCCTTTTTAAAATGTAAAAGTATTATATATCTCGTGTACAATCGTACACTTAATCTCGTGTACAATCGTAATTTTGAAGATATGCTTTAAGGTTTTGGGAGCAGTGGTGGTGGTACCCGAACCACAACCCCAACTGGTCGCAAATTTCAAGGATTCAAAGCCACACAGTTCCGAAGACCTTAAAGCATATTTTCGAAATTAATAAAGGTAGTAACTTCAGTGGAGCAGTGGTGGTGGTACCCGAACCACAACCCCAATTGGTCGCAAATTTCAAGGGTTCAAAGAAAATTAGAAGATACATCTGTGCCCCAAATTTTAAAATTCTATGTGGATTGGTTTTGAAATTATGCTTGTTTCGCCTCATTTTTATCAAAAACTTCTATAATTCGAACCCATTGTCCGATTTTGACTATAAGTAATCCTAGCGGTACTTTCATTATCAGTGAAATAGAGTTTACATTTCATCAAAATAGATTTTTGGATATATCTTGCTTAGCACTTAGACGATCAAAAGTTCCAGAACTCGAAGCTATGGCCCGACTTCGCCCATATGCAGTCCTTTTCAATACTAGTTAACCCTTGTACCAAACTGGAAGGTTCTATCTTTGTCATAAATTACCATTTCTGTTAATTTCGATGATAAGCTTTTAAACCTTGGGAGGTCTAAGATAGGTGCCTGAACCACATCTAAAATTGAACCCAAATTTCGGGGACACGCATTATATTAAAATTTAGCTTCTACATTTGTTTTAAGTTACTATCTTTATTAATTTCGAAGATATGCTTTAAGGTCTTCGGAGTTGTATGGGTGTTCCCCAAACTAAATTGAAATGCTAATCTAATTGATCACATATTTCAAGAACACTAAGGAAATAGAAAGAGACCTCCTTATATTAAATTTGGAGGTTCTAAATTTTTTGGTTTCGAAATTATTCTTGTTTGGCCTCAATTTGATCAAAAGCTTCGAGGATCCGAACCAACGGAGCTATTTCGGCGACACCCAATACCCGTCGTAGTTTAATTACTAGTGACCTACAATACAAATTTCATTAACACAGCGACATTAATTCTTGAATTATCGTGCCTACGGACGGACGGACATGGCTAAATCGACTCAGGAGGTAATTTTTTTTTTTTTTTTTTTGTCTTGGGGTAAGGATGGTGGAAATCGTCGAAAGATACTGAGCGCAACCACAGTTATGTGTGACTTTAATACACTAAAAACACCCGCCCTGTTTTAAAGTATTAAAACTAGTCTTAGAAACTAACCATTAATTTTGCGCTACTGGAATTACAGACCTCCGTTAAGGTGATCTGAATTTATCGCTAGTTGGAGGGGCCTAGTTCTTTTAAGCCTTCTATTGACATTTGAAAATAGTAGAAGTTTTGACGCTTCTATGTTTATGTGACCTTCTAAGTGGGTCTTATGTTTTATGGCATATTTTTTTATTTCATCGCTAACAATAGGAATTCCTAGATCCCTATGTAAGTCGGAATTTCGTACGTACCAGGGAGCACTCACCATGTTACGTAGCACTTTAATTTGAAATGTTTGAATTCTCTGAATATGTGTTCGTTTGGCACACCCCCAAAGTTGTACGCCGTACAACCAGATAGGCTTAATTATTTGGTTATATAACAAAATTTTGTACTCTATTGGAAATTTAGATTTTCGACCTAGGAGCCAATACATTTCTCTATATTTTTGTTCTAATTCTATTCTTTTCTTTTTGACATGTTCTTTCCATTTTAGCTTGACATCTAATGTCATTCCTAGGTATTTTGCCTTGTTTTCATGAGGAATATCTACCCCATTTAATTGTACGGCTGGGGGATTTTGAATAGGTTTGTTTGTAAAATTTACTTGCACTGATTTCAGTTCATTTAGTTTAATTTTCCATCTTTTGGTCCAAAGATATAATTTATCACTTGCTTTTTGTAGTTTATTTGTAGCCTCGCTGACATTTGATCCTACTGCCATTATTGCAGTATCGTCAGCAAAAGTCGCTACAGTTATTTCTTGAAATTGGGGCAAGTCACTAGTATACAGCAAGTATAATATTGGACCCAAGATACTTCCTTGAGGCACACCCGCTTTAATTTCTCTCAGTGTAGAGTACTCTTCATCCTGTTTAATTCTAAACAGTCTATCAGTTAAGTATGATGAGAGTATATCTACATATTTTTTAGGTAATAGTTGCTGCAACTTATAAATTAAGCCTTCGTGCCAAACTTTATCAAATGCTTGTGCTACGTCTAGAAATATTGTAGAGCATATTTGTTTTTCTTCTAGAGCTTTCTCAATTATATCAGTAATTCTATGTACTTGGTCAACAGTAGAGTGTTTTTCTCTAAAACCAAATTGATGGTTTGGAATTAGTTTTCTATTTTCTATTATAGGTTTCAACCTTTTTAATAACAGTTTCTCAAAGAGTTTTGACATAATTGGTAACAGAGAGATAGGTCTATAAGACTTTGTTTCGTTTGGAGGCTTTCCTGGCTTAAGTATCATAATTATTTCTGCCACCTTCCAAACGTTAGGTACATAATTTAACCTTAACATAGCATTCATTATATATGTTAACATTGTCATCCCTTTTTTCGGGAGTTGTTTTAGAATGTCTGCAGTAATTAAATCGAAACCTGGTGCTTTTTTTGACTTCAGAGCTTTAATTTCATCAACCATTTCTATATGAGTAATTAGTTCAATGTCATTTTCTTCTCTTCTGAAATCATTTTCTATGTAGAGGTCTGACTCTATTTCATTGGGCCGAAAAATTTCTTCCAGGTGATCTGCGAATGTTTCGGCTTTTTCTTTATTATTTTTTGCCCATTTACCATCCATTTTCCGAATTGGTGGGACTGGCACTACAGGTTTTTTCAAACTCTTTGTTGCTTTCCACAAAGAGTAATTTTTTTCTTTTTTAGCTGATAAATTCTCAACATATTTTTCATATGATTTGTTTTTTATTTTAAGAATTCTTCTTTTAAGATTCTGCGTTATTCTATTCAACACAGTTTTATCAGCTGGGTCACGTGTTTCATGCCATCTTCGTCTAGCTCTTCTCTTTAGTTTAATCGCATTTAATATATCTCTAGGATAATTAGGTCCTGCTGTCATGTATTTACATTCTTTTGTATTGTTCCATGCAGCATTTTGGACAATTTTATTAAGATTTTCAATTGCTAAATCTATTTCATCTTTAGTTGTTATTTTAACCCTTAAATTTATATTATTTTCTATCTCTTGTTTAAAGTTGAACCAGTTTGTTGATTTATTAACAAGTGTAGGCTTATTTTATTTCTTAACAATTTTTTCATGCAGGTTTAGTACGACAGCCGAATGGTCTAAGTCTAAATCCTCATTATTTTCTAGGCTAATAAAATTTGGAGGTATTTTTTTGTTATGAAGAAATCCAGTAGATCAGGAGTTTTTTTTGTATCAGTAGGCCAATAAGTTGGTTCGCCTGTAGAATGAAAATAGCAACCCAACCCTCTAATAGCTTTCCTTAGCTCTCTTCCTCTTGTTGAGGTAAGTCTTGAACCCCAATCGATATGTTTGGCATTGTAGTCACCTCCCAGGATGAACCTATCCCCAAGTCGGTTCAAGAGGTCTTTAAGGATCATATTCTTTAAATTGCAATTAGGAGGGCAATATAAAGCTCCAATATTTAAATCCTGTTTAAGGGACTTAACACGTATTACTGAAAGTTGAAATTCATCAGTTTCTATTTGACACTCTTCGTGATGTAGTAAAGAGTTTTTCACCAAAATTGCACTACCTCTTCGCGGTTTATTACTAGGGTGTGTCGCATTATAACATGTGAAACCTATTATTTTTAGTTTTGACTGTCTTGTCATATGAGTTTCTGATAGGAGACACACATCAATGTTTTTAGTTTTTAGAAATAGCTCTAATGCTAGTTTTTTATTTAGTACGCCGTTTGCGTTCCATGTAGCAATACTAATTTTATTTTGGGCCATTATTTAGAAATTTTCTCGGAGTACCACTATAGCTTTTGCTAGAATTGTTTTCTAAATTAGTTATTCTTTTAGAGATATCATTCATTGAATTTAACAAATTTTGCATCATCTGCATTAAAATGTTATTATCAGCTTTAGTGTTAGGTTTATGAATGCTATTTGTACTAGTAGTTATATTCCTAACGTTAGTGCGTTTTATTATTTTTTCAGCTGATTTTTCTAATGCTACATTGTTCTGTTTTGTTGCACTAATAGGTTCTTTTGCTGTATTTTGTGATACTTGGGCATACGATAAACCGTCGATGACCCTGCTAGGATTTAAGCTTCTAGATTTAGGGTTAGGTGAATTCGACGCACCGTCTTTGGTATGTTTTGGATTACTTTTCTTTTTTCTCTTTTGTAATTCTTTTGCAACTACGCACCCCCTATAGTTTGCAGGGTGTGCCTCAAGGCAGTTAGCACACTTCGGCGTAACCTTTTTGTCTTTGTCACAATTCGTTGATAGATGTGACCTTGCACATTTTACACATTTAGCTAGACGCTGGCAAAATTTTTGTGTGTGACCATATCTTTGACATTTTTTACACTGAGGAATCAGATTTGTTTTTTTCAGAGCTTCAATTTTCACTCTCATATGCTGAATAAACTCTATTTTATAAATCTTATTAATGTCCTCAGTATTTTCAAATGTTAACATAAAAAGAGGTAGTTTAACTATAGTTTCTTCCTCATTCTTTTTGATTTTCTTTCTTTTGTTAACAACTTCAATGATTTTAAAACCCTTACATTTAAGCTCTTGCTTTATATCTTCAGGATCGCATGAAGGATGCAAGTTCCTAGCCATAACTTTAATTGGCCTGGTCAACTTGTTTTCATAAGTATGCCATTCTAACTTAGCTTCATTTATAATCTTTGTTAGTTCTCTGTATTCCCCTTCTTTTTCAACATTAATCTTCAGTTGATGGTTATTCAACATATTTATTTTATAGTTAATTTGTACATCTTTCAGTATTTTATTAACTTTGGGGTATTCTACAACATTACTTAAGATAACCGGAGGATTATCAATTGAAATTTTTGGTTTAATCACCTTTAATTTTTCTACACTATTTTCTTTGTGTATTTCTGGTGAGTGCTCCGCTTTTCTTTTTTTCCCTGTACGTTTTACAATCCACTCGGTTTCCCGAGTTAGTTCTTCTTCATCTGTACAGTATTCTACTGCACTTTTAGTTAATTGCTTTTTCTTTAGCATTTTATTTTCTTCGGTTAGAGTGTGAATCTGACTCATTAAGTCGCTACACATCTTCTCTAGTTCACTTATTCTTAAATGAAACTGTTTCTCTACTGTAATACCCACGTCTAGGGGTTTATTCTGACCGTCATCGTTAGACATATTTTTTATTAATTTCGAACCAGTAATATTTCTAGTGACATTAGCCTGGATTCCCGCTTTGTCACTGGTTTTATTTTCAACGGCAGGTGGTGATCTTCCCACTAAACCGCCCTTTTTAAAAGGGTCGGTTGCGTTGAACGTAGAAACATTTTTTACCACTGGCGACTTAACTAATCCCTTTGTGGAATTAGCCAAGCCCTCGCCGGCAGCCGTGGTCTCTGCCGACATTTTGGTAGATATCCCTACCATATTTTTATCTTTATATATGTTCATTATTTTATATTATTATATTTTGTATTTTATACCTACTACCAGGTATTTTAACTGCCGCCCCTTTGGGGAACCGACGCAGACCAGAGAGCCGTCCATTCTGGATCAGTCGCTTCTGGATTTTCGTTGGATTTTAGAGGACTCGTACCCCAAGCATTCCTTACTGCGGATGTTTCTAAGCCCCAATCCGCCGGGGGGTAATGCTGATCAAAAATATATATATTTTTCCATATCTAGCTCGCATCCTTTAGGTGGTTACAATTACCATACCAAAGTTAATATACCCCTTTACCTATTCTATGGGTGTGGGGTATAAAAATATCACAAAAACCAGTAAAGAAACAGTCAGTCGGTGCAACCGACTTAGAAATACCCTACACCTATTTGGTTCAAATTTAATGGGAAATCCATAAGTTATTTTAAAACCATAAACGCTTTTATTAGTTTCATCGTAAGACATGGCTAACCAAATTAATTTTATTTAAAAATATTAAACAACAAATAAAATTCAAATAAATGGAGTCGTAAAATGAAATTACAAAATCACTTTTTATCCAATTCAATAAAATTTTACACACATGCAGCAATTACTTCTTTTCAGAATTTTTAGCTGGGTGCATTTACTGTTGAATGATTTAGCACCCTTGATTAATTATATCAATTTTAAATAATTTTTAAATTTATTCTCTTAATTTACTTGTTTAATAATAATTAATATCAAAGGCATTCGAAAGAAATATTTATTTTTTATTTTAATAAAATAGAGATAGACAGTTACAAAAAAACTGGTATAAATCTCACTTATAACTAGCTTATATCTAACAAAATATAAAACAAATATTAGTATTATTTTTTTTTTTTCAATTATTATGTTTTTTTCTATTCAGCTCTTAAATTAGGGGCATATTTTATATTGTTAGGAAGGCTATTTAAAATTTTTATACCATTTAACATGACCCCGGAGACTAGGAGAACAGAAATACTTTCAGTAAGGTATGCTTGTGGTACGAGTCCACTAAAATCCAAAAAAAAATCCCAGAGGGGCGGCAGTAAGAAACCCTGGCTGTAGGTATAAAAAGCATTAAATAAATAAAAGACAATGTCATATAAAAATAAAAATTCGGTAGGGATTTCTAACAAAGTGTCGGCAGGGACCACGGCTGTCGGCGAGGGCTTGGTTGAACGTTCAAGGCGTTTAGATGAGTCGCCAGTGGTTCATAATAATAATATTAATAATATAAATAATCTGTATAAAATAATAAACCCTTCGCTATGAGCTTGAAAGTTCAAAGAAGTCCGCCTAAAAAAGGTGAAAAAAATAAGGTAACAGAAGAGGGCGGCAATAAAGAAAAAATATTGATTGATGAAGGAAATATAAAGAAAAACCATGAGGGTAATTATAAAATCCAAAGTCCGATATTACAAGAAGTATTAGGGAAGTCAACTCAAGAATTAATGAGTGAAATAAATAGTGTGCCAAATTTATCCACAGATATTAAAACTATGACATACGAAACGAGTTGGAAAAGAGAAACTGATTGGATTCTGAATAGGAAAAGAAATCCGAAGAAATGAAAGCAGTTAAGTCCCCAGATGTTAACAGATCTGGGGAATCGCTATTTAAACCCCAACAAGAAGAATTAAAAGGAAACGATAAGGTCACTAAAAAATATAAACCTCCTGCATCAATTTTGAGCAATATAAAAAACTATTCTCAGATTATAAAAATAATAAAAAAAGAAAATATAAATGTTAAAGTCAACATGATGACCAATTAAAAATTAATGTAAACAACGAAAATAAATATAGAGTTTTGACAAAATCTATAAAAAAAGCCGAGTTGGAATGACATACATATGAAAATAAACTGACTAGACCATTTAAAGTTAGTAAAGATTTCTACCCATCATATGGACCAGAAGATATTAAAAAAGAACTTATTAATAAAGGTTTTAAATGTCTAGATATGACAAACAAAATTAAAAACAAGTAAAGAAACAGTCAGTCGGTGCAACCGACTTAGAAATACCCTACACCTATTTGGTTCAAATTTAAGGACATATCCATAAGTCATTTTAACACCATAGAAGCTGTTATTAATTTGATCGTAAGACATAGCTAACCAAATTAACTGTATAATACTAAAATCATTTTCTAATTACACTATCTATTAAAAAATACTACAAATTCTTACTAATTCATCTATTTAAAAATATTAAAAAACAAACAAACTTGACATAAATGAAAATATATTTATTCCAATTCAATTACAAAATGAAAAAATTCTAATTATTAAATTTTGTGATAAAAAGATAATCAAAGCATAATATATTTAATAATCCAAATTTTTAAAAATTGAAATTATTTTAAATGGTTAGTTTATATACCTAATAAAAAAGCTTATAAACGCAAAATATGCAATAAATGTATTTCTAAAATACAATTACAAATTTAGACCTTTTCATATAATTCATTTAAATATAAATATAAATTTTACATAAATGCAGCAAGTATCTTTGAACATAGCTGAACCACTACAATTAAGTCTAGATTTCGGAGACACATAGGACATAGGAAATATATTCTTTGGCTTCGAAATTAAACTCGACCACAACCAATTCCCATGGTACTTTCATTACTAGTAACCTTGTTAAATTTCATCAAAATACCGGCGTTATTTTTTGAGTTATGGTGTTTTTAAGATATATGTTTGTTAGTCCTTGAACTTTTCGAGGGTTCCAGAACCCGAAATTATGGTACGATTTCGCCCATATGCAGTCCCGTCATACTTTCAATACTAGTTAACCCTTGTACACAATTGGAACGCTCTATCTTAATTTTAAGTTATTGGTTTTATTAATTTCGATGATAAGCTTTTACAAATTGGGGGGTCTAAGAGAGGTTCTGAACCAACACTCCAATTGATCCCAAATTAGGGGGGCACGCAAGAAATAGTAAAGAACACCCTGGGCCAAATTTGAAGCTTCTACATTTGTTTCAAGTTACTATCTTTATTAATTTCGAAAATATGTTTTAAGGTCCTAAGAACTGAGTGGCTGGTCCCCGATCCACTACTCCAATGGGGCCCAAATTTCAAAGACACTTACGAGGGACACCCTGATACCAAATTTGGAGGTTCTATCTTCATTGGTTTCGGAATTATGCTCGTTTCGCCTAAATTCGAACAAAAAGTTCTAAGTTCCGAACCCATTGTCCAATCCTCACCGTACGTAATCACCGCCGTAGTTTCGCTGCCAATAACCTACAGCACAAATTTCATGAAGATAGCCTCATTAGTTGTTGAGCTATCGTGATTTTTTATACATGTTCCTTAGCCCTGACATCGATTAAAAGATCCGGAATCCGAACCGTTGGGCTGATTTCGCCCTTATATAGTCCGCGCTGTACTTGTAGTACTAGTTAACCCTTGTAAACAATTTGAACGGTCTATCCTAATTTTAAGTAACTATTTTTAGTAATTTCGATTATAAGCCTTTAAAACTTGGGAGGTCTGAGAGAGGTACTGAACCACCACTCCAATTGATCCCAAATTAGGGGAACACGCAAGAGATAGTAAAGAACACCCTTGTGGCAAATTGGAAGCTTCTACATTTTTTCAAGTTGTTATCTTTATTAATTTGAAAGATATGCTTTAAGGTCTTCGAAAATGTGTGGCTGGTCCCTGACCCACTACTCCAATGGGACCCAAATCCACAAGACACTTAGGAAATAGGAAGGGACACCCTGATACTAAATTTGGAGGTTCTATCTTCATTGGTTTCGGAATTATGCTTGTTTGGCCTAAATTCGATCAAAAAGTTCTAGGTTCCGAACCCATGGTCCAATCCCGACCTTACGCAATTCCCGAAGTAGTTTCATTACTAGTAACGTACAGCACAAATTTGATGAAGATAGCGTCATTTGTTGTTGAGTTATCGTGATTTTTTATATTTGTTCGTTAGCCCTGAAACCGATTAAAAGGTCCAGAATCCGAACCCATGGGCCGAATTCGCCCATATGCAATCCCCGCCGTACTTTCAGTCCTAGTAACCTACAGTTAAAATTTCATCAAGATAGCTCCATTCTTTTTTGAGTTATCGTGCCTACGGACGGACGGACGGACGGACGGACGGACATGGCTATATCGACTAAGGCGGTCACGCTGATCACAAATATATATACTTTTCCATATCTAGCTCGCTTCCTTTAGGTGGTTACAAACACCATACCAAAGTTAATATACCCCTTTACCTATTCTATAGGTGTAGGGTATAAAAAATAAGATAGAAATATAAATATTGTAACCAAGCTTCCACTATTTATGTTATCTTTTAATCATTCAGAAAAAATAAATAAAATATACAAAATAAAATATTTACAGCACATGAGAGTAAAAATTGAGGCTGTCAGAAGTAATAAGTCCATTCCTCAGTGTAAAAGATGCCACAGTTTTGGACATACGCAAAAATTTTGCCAAAGACAGGCTAAATGTGTAAAATGTGCTGGAAATCATATGACAGCAGAATGTAGTAAAAAAGAAAATGTTCAAGCCATATGTGCAAACTGCAGCGAGGAACACCCTGCTAGCTATTGTGGTTGTTTGGTAGCAAAAGAATTACAGAAAAGAAAATTGACTATGCGAAAACCTAAACAATCAAATGAAACAAAAATACCGAAAAAAACCACACCATTTATATCCAGTAAAGTTGCGAATGGAGTTTTATACTCCAAAGCACTAAAAACTACAATTAAAGAAAACATTATAACAGAAAAACAAATTAAGGTTATGAAATCTAAACGTAATGACAATGAAGTGATGCACAAGATGCAAAACACCTAAAAAAATTATAAAAAATGTATCTAGTTAAAATACGTATTGCATCTTGGAATCCTAATGGTGTCCTCATACACTAGAAGTGTTCTTAAAATCTAACAATATTGATATATGTTAATAAAACTTTAAAATTAGGAAATTTTCCAGGTTTTGATCTTATTACAGCTTACATTATAAAAGAGCTTCCACAAAAAGCTCTAAAATTTTTAAGAAAAATCATAAATGTAGCAGTAAAACTGAAGTATGTTTCAATCGCTGAGAAAGTAGCAAAGGTTATTATGATAGCAAAGCAAGGGAAACTTTATGAAAAATTGTTGTTCAAAAGACTGAAGTCAATTATAGAAAATAAAATTTTATTCCAAACCATCAATTTGGATTTAGATCCAAGCATGAAACAATTGACCAAGTTCATAGAATAACAAATAATATAGAAAAAGCGTTTGAAGAAAAACAAATATGCTCTACAATATTTCTAGACGTAGCACAAGCGTTTGGCAGAGTTTGGCATGACGGATTAATATTTAAATTAAGGAGATTGATACCTTTACAATATGTGGATTTTAAGATAAAAAAAAAGAAAAGAAAAACAAAAAAAAATTTAATAAGATTTCAATCTCTTTGTTCATTGAACATTTGAACTAAACAAAAAAAAAGTAAGATATAAGTCGGCACCTATAATAGTTTGATTGAGTTGCGAGTTACAATCGCAATTGAATTACATTTACACAGAAAGTCGGCGCATAATATTATAGTCATAAGCCAAAACTTTGAATCGCATAACCGTTAAATTCAAATTTACGTTAAATTTAAGACAGGTTTATTATTGTAATATGAAAACAAAAAAAAACCTTTCTTTTGGTTGTTGTTTTATTGAAGTTGGTCAAATAGTTCTTTCTATTTGTGTGGGAAAAAATAAGTCGATTTAATATTATGATCTGGTTAGCTATGTCTTACGATCAAAATTCTATCTAAACTATATTATGATGCAAAAAAAATAAAAATTTCTTTCTAATTAACTTTTAGTTTCTATGGGTCAAATACTTGATTAATAATACTAAAACACTTAAATTGTTAAACTTTATTTGTATTTATTTATTACTTTTGTTTTGACAATTTTTGTACTCACATATATTTGCTTAAATTAATTATTTTTTTTAATACCTACTTGAAATTACTCGTATTCAATGAAACAATTTTTATATTTAATTTTTATTACTTGTTATTTTCTTTACAATCTTTTTAATCTTATATATTTGTTTAAATTTTGTACTTTTTTTAATACGTTAAATTATTCTATGAAACAATTTTTATTTTTTTTAACTTTTTTGCCTTAATCTACTTTAACATAACCTTAAATAAATATTCAATTTCTTTATTTTTTCTCTTGGCATAAATTTCTAAAAAATAATTATTATATTATACACTCTAACATTAAATTCTTCTTATTACATAAACTAATAATTTCAAAAATTCTTTACTTTTTATTTAGAATCTGTTTAAAACCAAATCATAATAAGACACATTTATATATAAATGGCTCTTCGAGACTCTAGAGTCTCCGGTCGACTTCACATAATTTCTCCATTGGTCTCTATCCTGGGCAGCTGTTCTCCATAAGCCCGGCAAACCCAAATTTCGATAGTCCCGTTCTACTCCTTCTTAGTTTTGGTCTGCCTCTGCTACGTACACCATATGGGTTGGATTCAAAAACCATTCTCATCGTACAATTTTCTTCCCTTCTTACAACATGCCCTAGCCAACGCGGTCTTTGTATTTTTACTCTCCTGACTCGGTTTATATTGTCGTAGAGTGCGTACAGTTCTTGGTTATATCTATGTCTCCATTACCCATTTATATTTACAGGACCAAAGATCTTTCGTAGGATTTTCCTCTCACATGCATCTAACAAATTTTCATCGTTTTTCGACATTGTCCATGATTCTGAGCCATAAAGCAATATTGGAACAATGAGAGTGTTGTACAGCGTTATCTTTGTTTTATTTAACCCAAAATAGCATCTGTTCGCTAGAAGAATCCTACGTTTGACTTCTTGGCTGGTGTTATCGCCATCATCCGTTATCATATAACCAAGGTATATAAAAATTTTTACCACCTCAAAGTTGTAATCACCAAAAGTTATATTTTGACCAATTCGGTGGGCTAGAGCGTTATTTTTTGTTGCTACCATATATTTGGTCTTGAATTCGTTGATCCGCAATCCTATTTTCTTAGCGCTCTCTTCCAGTGTTGTGAAGGCTTGATATCCTGACTCTTTTTGTTTCCCGATTAGATCTATATCGTTAGCATACGCAAGAGTTTGGGCTGTTTTGAAAAAGATTGTTCCACTAGTTTCAATACCAGCATCGCGCACAATGCAATATTAAATAAATTACAGAAAAGTGCGTCGCCTTGTCTACAGCCTTTGTGAGTTTGGAAGCTGCTGGAGGTACGATTATCTATTTTAACAGCACACAATGTAAAGGCCAAGGTCATTCTACATAAATTTACGAGTTTTGGCGGAAAATTTAGCTCAGTCATGGCCTGCAGAAGCTCGTTCCTTCCGATCGTATCGTATGCCGCTTTAAAATCTATGAATAGATGATGAGTTGTTATGTTGAACTCGTGACACTTTTCCATAATCTTGTGCAATGTGAAGATTTGATCCGCAGTTGACTTTCCAGATCTGAAACCACACTGGTAGTTGCCGATATTTTGTTCTATAAATGGTTTCAATCTGTCACATATGATACTAGACAGGATTTTATAAGCCACATTAAGAAGACTGATACCCCGATAATTACTGCATTCTTGGCAATCTCCTTTTTTAAAATGGGACATATAATGCTAGCGTTCCACTCGGTGGGCATATTTTCATCAACCCAAATTTTCACCATTATTTGGTGCATGTGCACACTCAGTTCGCTACCGCCATATTTAAAAAGCTCTGCGGGTAATGTATCTGTGCCAGGTGCTTTGTTGTTTTTTAGGCGTTTTATTGAGTTTTGTACTTCTTTCAAAGTCGGTGGTGGCTCGTCTTGATGATTGAGTGGTATATTATGGGAAGTAGGTGCTGGTGGATTTAGTGGATTGTGAATTGAGGAGTCTCCAGCCAGCATTTCCGAAAAGTACTCTGATCATCTTTGAAGAATACCATGCTGGTGTGTGATAAGATTTCCCTATTTATCCTTAGGCACTGATCCTGGGTTAAAACCTTGAGTTTGAGATTTTACCCTCATAAAGAATTTTTGGATCTCATTCTTTCCTTTGAGTTCTTCTAATAGTTTTGCCTAATTGTTTTCATAAGTTCTTCGTTTCTGCTTCTTCAGCTTAACTTTTTCTCGCCTTATCTGCTTATATTCTTCGTAAGCAGTTCGTGTTTTCTTTTGCAGCCAATTTCGATATGCGGAGTTGTTTTGTTTAACTTTTTCAACACATTAATTGTCAAACCATGGTATTTTGGGGTTATATTTAGAGTATCCCAGAATTTCTAACGCGGTACATTTTTAGATACCCGCGCATTTTTGCAATTGTTCATTAGCTGATGCTAACTCGTTTACAGGATGTTCTTGTAGCTTACGTGAGATGGTGTTTGCGAATACTGTGGCAGTATAATGAGATTTCAGCGCTTTAACGTTTATTTTCCGTGTTGGCCTTGTATATTGTTTTCTCTGCTTGGAGGTTCGTGCTCGAACTTTCGCCATAACTAAAAAATGGTCCGAGTCCATATTAGCTCCTCTGCGAGTACATACATCCAGAACAGTTGTAGCGTGACGATTATTAATCAAGACATGATCAATTTGAGTAAATGTTCTATGATCAGGATGACGCCATGTGAATATCGCGGTGCGGGAATTTGGTGCTACTAACTACTAAATTTTTCATTGCACACCAATTTGCTAGACGTAACCGATTCTCATTTGTTGTGTTATGGGCGCTGTGTTTTCCAATCGTTTTCTCATATATATCCTCTTTACCAATTTGAGCGTTAAAATCTCCGATGATAATTTTGACATCATGCTGATGGCATTTGTCGTAAACTTTGTCCAAGGTGTCATAGAACATTTCGCTCATTGATAGCGTTCCAGCCTATAACTTTACTCTTTAATTCTGGTCCTACCACAAAGCCGCATCCGAGTCTTCGTGTTTTCTGTTGGCCGCTGTAGTATATACACCATTCTTTTCTGTGGTATTCTTTCATTCCAGATCCTGTCCAGTTCAATTCTTGGATTGAATTCCAGAATTTCCTACTTCCTGAGACGCCAATGTTGTTGGCCATTCAGGTTGCAACTAATCATCCCTCCTCCTTTCTCAACCGGGCTTGGGACCGGCTTTAGCAGAGTTAAGACACATATACATACCACAATTTCAAAGAAATATATATTTATTTTTTTATTTTCACATCTATTCAAAGTTAAGCTTTTGCTAAATTTCATTACCAAACCTTTCATTATAAATTTTTATCGTAGCATTAACCATAAAAACAATACAACGCCGAATGAGCTTTTAATTGACTTTACAAACCATTAACAAGTTAATAACAGTATTTTTTAGTTTACTTTGAATTCATCATTTTCATTAAAAAACAAATTTTAATAACAAAAACAATTTTAAGAACAAACTTTAATTTAAACTGCTGACTCTTAATTAAAAAAAAAAAATAAACAAAATAAAAAATTTTATTTGAACAAATTTTCATTTGCTTAAAAAATTTCATATAACTTTAAAGTTAGTTTTTTTTTTTTGTTGCAGATCAAATTTCAGTTTGGGTCACCCAAGTTCGTTTATTATAAATTAATTATATTTTAAATTAATTTTTTTTTGCAGTTACAAAGAAAAAAAATTCTAACTAAAATTAATCAAAACAAGTAAACAGTCAGTCGGTGCAACCGACTTAGAAATACCCTACACCTATTTGGTTCAAATTTAATGAGATATCCATAAGTCATTTTAACACCATAAAAGCAGTTATTAATTTGATCGTAACCCATAGCTAACCAAATTCACTTTATAATACTAAAAACATTTTTTAATTTCACTATCTAATAAAAAAATATTACAAATTCTTATTAATTTATCTATTTAAAAATACTACAATACAAAAAAACTTGAAATAAATGAAAATATATTTATTCCAATTCAATTACAAAATGAAAAAATTCTAATTATTAAATTTTGTGATAAAAAGCTAATCAAAGCATAATATATTTAATAATCCAAATTTTTCAAAATTGCAATTATTTTAAATGGTTAGTTTATATACCTAATAGCAAAGCTTATAAACCCAAAATATGCAATAAATGTATTTCTAAAATACAATTACAAATTTAGACCTTTTCATAAAATTCATTTAAATATAAAAATAAATTTTACATAAATGCAGGAAGTACCTTTGAACATAGCTGAACCACTACAATTAAGTCTAAATTTCGGGGACACATAGAAAATATATTCTTTGGTTTCGAAATTATACTCGTTCGGCCTCAAATCGATCAAAAGCTTCTAGAATCCGAACTCATTGACCAAACTCGACCAGAACCAATTTCCATGATACTTTCATTGCTAGTAACCTAGAGTTTAAATTTCATCAAAATAGCGGCATTATTTTTTGAGTTATGGTGTTTTTAAGACATATGTTTGTTAGCCCTTGAACTTTTCAAAGGTTCCAGAACCCGAAACCATGGTACAATTTTGCCCATATGCAGTTCCGTCATACTTTCAATACTTGTTAACCCTTGTACACAAATGGAACGTTCTATTTTAATTTTAAGTTACTATTTTTATTAATTTTGATAATAAGCTTTTAAACCTTGGGGGTCTAAGATGGGTACTGAACCACCACTCTGATTGATTCAAAATTAGGGGAACGCGCAGGAAATAGTAAAGAGCACCCATGTACCAAATTTTAAACTTCATTATTTGTCATTTTTTGTTGAGTTACCGTGATTTTTTATATATGTTCGTTAGCCCTTAGACCGATTAAAAAGTTCAGAATCCGAACCCTTGGGCTGATATCTTTAAATACTACTACTTTAAATACCAGTTAACCCTTGTACACAAGTGGAACGTTGTATATTAATTTTAAGTTACTATTTTTAGTAATTTCATTTATAAGCTTTTAAACCTTCGGAGGCCTAAGAGGGGTACTGAACCACCACTCCAATCGATTCCAAATTAGGGGGACACACAAGAGATAGCAAAGAGCACCCATGTACCAAATTTGAAATTTCTAAATTTGTTTGAAGTTACTATATTTATTAATTTCGAAAGCATGCTTTAAGGTCTTCAGAACTGTGTGGCTGGTCCCCGACCCACTACTCCAATGGGGCCCAAATTTCAAGGACACTAAGGAAAAAGAAAGAGACACCCTGATACCAAATTTGGCCGTTCTATCTTCATTGGTTTCGAAATTATGCCTGTTTGGCGTAAATTCGATCAAATAGTTCTAAGTTCCGAATCCATTGTACATTACCCACCGTACGAAATCTCCGCTTTAGTTTCATTACCAGTACCCTACAACACAAATTTTATGAAAATAGCGTCATTAGTTGTTGAGTTATCGTGATTTTTTATATATGTTCGTTAGCCCTTAGTGACCAACAGTTAAAATTTCATCAAGATAGCTCCATTATTTTTTGAGTTATCGTGCCTACGGAACTCAAAAAATAATGGAAGTATTGGGAGGTAAGAACAGAAGCAGTATAAAAATTTTTATCAATAACGAAGGTTTACCAACCGAATATGTACAAAGAATTATATAAATTACATATTAAATTTCATGAAAGTAAAGAAATATCCAAAGATATTTCTAACTTAAAGGAATACCGTAGTCATTGTAGTAGTAATTATTACATCTTTGATTCAATTTTGATAAATTTATCATTATATTATCAAAATGTTAGGGGTCTTACAACAAAAAGAAGACAAGTCCTACTTAACTCAATAAATTTAAATTTTGACATATTTGCTTTAACTGAAACTTAGCTATATTCTTCTATTAACAATGCTGAGATTTTGATAGCTCATACTCTGTTTTTAGAAAAGACAGATACTCTCAACTTAATGTATATAATTGTTACATTCCTAAAGGAGGGGGGGAGTATTGATAGCCGTTAAAAACTCTTTTAATAGGTTCGAATGAAATGCAAATGAAATTTATATTTCTAACGCGGACTATCTTGAAATAATAGGTGTGAATATAAAATTTTTAAATAAAGGTGTTAATATTGTTAACACATACATTCGTGTTAACAATATTAACACATCTATTACGTTTAAAAGAGTAATATATCTACTTACATTGGAAGAGGGTGAATTTAAGTAGATATATTACTCTTTAATTGGAAGAGGGTGAATTTAAGTAGATATATTACTCTTTTAAACGTAATAGATTCGATTTGCTGTAATTTTGGTGTTGGCAATAGGAATTTCACCTATTGTAGTGTTGGACTCCAATCATTCTTTAACCAATTTTACCTTTTGTTTAAAAAACTCCGTAAATCATGAAGCAGCAGATTCTTATAGTTTTAAATAAAACTAATTTTCCATTTTTTCACTAATAAATTTCTTAAATGCCTATGACTTCATGTCTCTATTTAATAATATAGACCTTAATCAAATGGTAATTAGGGGTTTTATGAAATAATATTCGATGGATTCACTCAATTATTTCCTATTTCAGAAAACAGATGTTCTAACTCTAGCCCACCATGGTTGACAAAGAGCTTAGATCTTTCAGAAATAAGAAAAACAAAGCCTGACATAAATATCTCAAAACAAAAGATATTATTGCAAATAACTATTTTGTCATATTGTTTGAGAATTTTAAAACCTCATCTTATCTACTTTATAATAATTACATTAACCTAATAGCAACTAAATTAAAGTCTGATCCGAAAAAATTTTGGAAATTCATAAATCTAAACGTAAATGTGATGATTACCCAACATTTAAGAGTTCAATTCTCTTTCTAGTACTGACCCTTTCACTATTTCGAAATATTTTCACGAGTTTTTTAGTAATTCATATAGTGGTTCTTCTTTTTCGCCTAATGAAAATTATTTCTCCTATATAAACACTTATCAAAAAACTTCTTTTACTGTAATTAATATTGATGAACAAATAGTTTCTAGCTATTAATAAACAGGGCGATAATATTTTTCCAGGACCTGATGGGATACCGGAAATAATTTTGAGCAAGTGTTCTAACATTCTCACTACTATTCAAAAATCCATTAAATTCCGAATATTTTCCACCTTTTTGAAATACTCCTTATATAAGGACGATTAATAAAAAGAATGCTAAAAATGAAATTACTAACTATCGCCCGAGCCAGTCTTCAATTCCTAAATTATTTGAATTAATTATAACGGATTCAATTTACAAGCAATGTAGAAATCTTTCAAAATCAGTAATCAGTATGGCTTTGTAAAACAAAAATCGACTGTGACCAATTTAGTTGAAACCACATCTCTTTTCCTTAATAACATGGAAGAAGGATTTCAAGCAGATGTTGCTTATACTGGTTTTAGTAAAGGATTTGATATATTGACACATAATATTATTTTACTAAAACTCGAAAAATATGGCTTTCCACTATTCTTCCTTAAGTGGATACATTTTTATTTATGTGATCGCCCCTATAGTGTTATATTTAAAAATGTAATTTCAGAACCTTTCGTGGCAAATTCGGGAGTTCCACAAGGTAGCCACCTCGGTCCTCTACTTTTTATCTTATCGGTAAATGATGTTTCTTCTATCATTTCTAATTGCGAGCCCAAGTTTACGCTGATGATATGAAACTTTTTAAAAAGATCACATCTTACAATGACACCATTCTTAGGGTGCGTTTATGTTGGAGCTTCGATATAAGCGATGTAGAATAAAAAAAATAATATTATTTATAGTTGTTTTAGATTAATCTGGTAAAATTTAAAAAAAAAAGAAAAAGAAAATTAAAATAAAATAATTTTAAGAATTAAATAATAATAACAAAGCATATTTATAATTGTTTATTTATTGGATTTTTTATTTAGGGTCTTATTTAATATAAAACAAACCCAAAAAACAAAATCATTTAAAAAGAGAAATAACCTCCCCAAACTGGTGAAAGTAATAATAAAACAAGTAAAGAAACAGTCAGTCGGTGCAACCGACTTAGAAATACCCTACACCTATTTGGTTCAAATTTAATGACATATCCATAAGTCATTTTAACACCATAGAAGCTGTTATTAATTTGATCGTAAGACATAGCTAACCAAATTAACTGTATAATACTAAAAACATTTTCTAATTACCCTATCTATTAAAAAATAATACAAATTCTTACTAATTTATCTATTTAAAAATATTAAAAAACAAACAAACTTGAAATAAATAAAAATATATTTATTCCAATTCAATTACAAAATGAAAAAATTCTAATTATTAAATTTTGTGATAAAAAGATAATCAAAGCATAATATATTTAATAATCCAAATTTTTAAAAATTGCAATTATTTTAAATGGTTAGTTTATATACCTAATAGAAAAGCTTATAAACGCAAAATATGCAATAAATGTATTTCTAAAATACAATTAAAAATTTACACCTTTTCATATAATTCATTTAAATATAAAAATAAATTTTACATAAATGCAGCAAGTACCTTTGAACATAGCTGAACCACTACAATTAAGTCTAGATTTCGGAGACACATAGGACATAGGAAATATATTCTTTGGCTTCGAAATTAAATTTCAAAGACACTTACGAAATAGGAAGGGACACCCTGATACCAAATTTGGAGGTTCTATCTTCATTGGTTTCGGAATTATGCTCGTTTGGCCTAAATTCGATCAAAAAGTTCTAAGTTCCGAACCCATTGTCCAATCCTCACCGTACGTTATCACCGCCGTAGTTTCGCTGCCAATAACCTACAGCACAAATTTCATGAAGATAGCCTCATTAGTTGTTGAGTTATCGTGATTTTCTATATATGTTCCTTAGCCCTGACATCGATTAAAAGGTCCGGAATCCGAACCGTTGGGCTGATATCGCCCTTATATAGTCCGCGCTGTACTTATAGTACTAGTTAACCCTTGTACACAATTTGAACGGTCTATCCTAATTTTAAGTAACTATTTTTAGTAATTTCGATTATAAGCCTTTAAAACTTGGGAGGTCTGAGAGGGGTACAGAACCACCACTCCAATTGATCCCAAATTAGGGGAACACGCAAGAGATAGTAAAGAACACCCTTGTGGCAAATTGGAAGCTTCTACATTTTTTCAAGTTGTTATCTTTATTAATTTTAAAGATATGCTTTAAGGTCTTCGGAAATGTGTGGCTGGTCCCCGACCCACTACTCCAATGGGACCCAAATTCACAAGACACTTAGGAAATAGGAAGGGACACCCTGATACTAAATTTGGAGGTTCTATCTTCATTGGTTTCGGAATTATGCTCGTTTGGCCTAAATTCGATCAAAAAGTTCTAGGTTCCGAACCCATGGTCCAATCCCGACCTTACGCAATTCCCGAAGTATTTTCATTACTAGTAACCTACAGCACAAATTTGATGAAGATAGCGAACTAATGAGTTGAGTTATCGTGATTTTTTATATTTGTTCGTTAGCCCTGAAACCGATTAAAAGGTCCAGAATCCGAACCCATGGGCCGATTTCGCCCATATGCAATCCCCGCCGTACTTTCATTCTTAGTAACCTACAGTTAAAATTTCATCAAGATAGCTTCATTATTTTTTGAGTTATCGTGCCTACGGACGGACGGACGGACGGACATGGCTATATCGACTAAGGCGGTCACGCTGATCACAAATATATATACTTTTCCATATCTAGCTCGCTTCCTTTAGGTGGTTACAAACACCATACCAAAGTTAATATACCTCTTTACCTATTCTATAGGTGTAGGGTATAAAAATATTTAATTAAAAAAAAATTAAATTATATTTTTTAAAAGTTATTTTATAATTATAAAAAATAAAACAAAAAATTATTTTATCAACAATAGAAAAAATTTTTATTTTATTATATTATAAAATGTATAATTGCACCTACTTGAAAGTTTGTATAAAAGAAAAAATAACAAACAAAAATAACAAAACATTTATTTATATATTAAAATTAATATATTAAAATAAAATAACAAATGAGAGTAAAACTTT
Organism: Dolichopus griseipennis; assembly: GCA_963082915.1. Lineage (NCBI taxonomy): Eukaryota > Metazoa > Arthropoda > Insecta > Diptera > Dolichopodidae > Dolichopus > Dolichopus griseipennis. The sequence continues at coordinate 128,865,055 of OY720443.1, read as the reverse complement.
AATTTAAAAATTTTTATCATCGATAAGAGCGTAGAAAACTGAATAAAGAGTTTTCTATGCTCTTATCGTTTATCGATGATCAAAGCGATGCCCTTACATAAACACCTCTATTTAAATTATATATATAGTTTTCTTCGCTATGCTCTTATCGACGCTCTTATCACTTATCGCAGCTCCAACATAAATGCACCCTTATGCAGAATGATCTTCAAAACTTTAAAAATTGGTGCGTTAATAAGTGTTTAAAACTTAATGTATATAAATGCGCATTGATATCTTATACAGGCCGAATTAGTCCTATTTGTTTCAGTTATAACTTAGATGCAATTAGTTAACCTAAAGTTACCTCAATTAAGGACTTAGGAGTGTATTTTGGTTCTCAACTTTAAAACTCATTATAACAATATTATAAATAAAGATAATTCATTGTTAGGATTTGTTAAACGTTCTGCAAAGGAATTTTCAGATCTTTACGTTCTTAAATCGTTTTACACTTGTCTTGTAAGACCAAACCTTGAATATACTAGGTCAAGTTGGATCTACGTTTTATATGGTACATATTAAAAGGATTGAGGCAATACAAAAAATTTTCTTTGATTTGCCTTACACCACTTGCAATGGTCGAATCCGATTATCTTACCTCCATATGAACAAAGGCTAAAATTAGCTGACTTGTGTACTTTAAATTTTCGACGAAAGGTTTCTAATGTCATTTTTATTACGGAAATTGTCAAGAGTAACGTTAACACAACTTTAATTTCTAATAAAATTATTATTAGAAATCTTCAACGCCTTCGCTCTTGCAATTTAGTTAAAACAAGTAATCATAAGGCTAATTATGGTAAATTTGAACCTACTAATAGAATGCTTATTATAGATAACAAACACAAACATAATATTATATAATAGACTTTACACTTTCAAATTTAATATTGTAAGAATTATAATTTTTATTTAATATGGTAAAAAGCTCATCTATTTTTGGAATTGAGTGCTGCGTCAAAGAAGCTTTTTGTTTATCAGAAGTTCTCCTCAAAGATGCATTAAGGGGCTCGTAGTCCTTTGCCATCTCATTAAATGACACCGAATTACATTTTATTGTGTGATTGCATTTACATGCGAGTCCTGCATATTCATCTTTAATATTCTTAAATGACGTTTTAACATCATCTAAAATCATTTTGATGCTTGAATGAAAATGCAAGCATGACTCACATACAAAATATTGAGCGAGAAATGCCGAGTACCAGCCTCCTCTGGGAGCATTTAAACAAACTCCATGGAAACTCCATATGGATGTTACTGATTCAGTGATCACATTTAATTGAATCCATTTTGATACTTAATATTTTTTATTGTTTATTTATACGCGAAATAGATAAAGGGTATATTAACTTTGGTATTGTGTTTGTAACCACCCAAAGGAAGCAATCTAGATATGGAAAGGTATATATGTTTGAGATCAGCGTGACCTCCTAAGTTGATATAGCCATGTCCGTCCGCCCATCCGTCCGGCCGTAGGCACGATAACTCAAAAACTAATGGAGCTATCTTGATGAAAATTTTAACTGTAGGATATTAATACTTAAAGTACGGCGGGGATTGCATATGGGCGAAATCGGCTCATGGATTCTGGACCATTTAATCGTTCTAAAGGCTAACGAACATATAAAAAAAATCGGATCCTAGAACATGTTCGGATCCTAGAACATTTTGATCGAATTTAGGCTAAACAAGCATAATTCCGAAAACAATGAAGAAAGAACCTTTAAATTTGGTATCAGTGTGCTTTTTCCTATGTCCCTAGGGTCCTTGAAATTTAGGAAAAAATGGAGTAGTGGGTCGGGGACCATCCACATAGTTCTGAAGATCTTAAAGCATATGATTGAAATTAATAAAAAAAAGTGGCTTAAAATTAAGATAGAACGTTCCAATTGTGTACAAGGATTCACTAGTATTGAAAGAACGGCGCGAACTGCATAAAGGCGAAATCCGACAATGGGTTCGGATCTTTGAACTTTTTCGTCGAATTCAGGCCAAACGAGCATGATCCCGAATCCAAAGAAGATAGAACTTCCAAATTTGGTATCAGGGTGTCCCTTCATATTCCCTTAGTGTCCTCGAAAATTGGAACCAATTAGAGTAGTGGGTCGGGGACCATTCACATAGTTTCGAAGACCTTAAAGTATATTTTCGAAAATATAAAGATAGTAACTTCAAACAAATTTAGAAGCAATTTCAAACAATTGTGTACAGGGATTAACTAGTATTGAAAGTATGACTGGGACTGCATATGAGCGAAATCGTAGCATGGTTTCGGGTTCTGGAACCTTTGAAAAGTTCATGGGCTTGGAAACATATATCTTAAAAACACTTAAAATATATAAAAATATATCTTTGATGAAATTTAAATTCTAGGTTACTAGTAATGAAAGTAACATGGGAATTGGTTCTGGTTGAGTTCGGAAAATGAGTTCGATTTCTAGAAGCTTTTTATCGAATTGAGGCCAAACGAGTATAATTTCGAAACCAAAGAAAATAGAACCTTATTGTGTACGTAAAATTTTGGATGAATTGGAATAGCGGTTTGCGTACCACCCCCACTACTCCCAAGACCTTAAAGCATATATTCGAAATTAATAAAGAAAGAAACTTCAAATTTTGTACACTTTATTTTATATTTCCTATTTTTGTTCTTATTTAACACATTTATATTTTTAAAACGCTAAGAATTTTACTTTAAAACATATGTATTATATTTTATAATTTAAAAACAAAATATTTTTTTAATAAACGACGAAATATTTTTTTTTTAATTTTTATTATATCATATCTATATTTTATTGAATTATTATCATATGTAATTAATATATAATTAAGAAATTCTGTACGATACTTGTAGTGAAGATGTAAAATTTATTTTTATATTTAAATGAATTATACGAAAAGCTCTAAATTTTTCATTGTATTTTAGAAATACATTTATTGCATATGTTGATTATGAAATTTTGTGATAAAAACCTAATGAAAGCATAAGTGTTTTTTTTTTAGTTATTTTTAAATTAGTATTTTTAAATTTAAAATAAATAAAAAAATTAAAAATTATATAAAATTTAAATAATTAATCAAGAGTCTAATAAATAAATCTTTCAACAGTAAATGCACTACAGCTAAAAATCCTGAAAAGAAGTAATTACTGCATGTGTGTAAAAGTATAGATAAATTAGTAAGAATTTTTAATATTTTTGAATTGATAAAATAATTAGAAAATGTTTTTAGTATTATAAAGTTAATTTAGTTAGCTATGCCTTACGATCAAACTTATAAAAGCTTTTATGGTTTTAAAATGGCTTAAGGACTTCCCATTAAATTTGAAACAAGATATTCCTAAGACGGTTGTACCGACGGATTGTTTTTTTATTTGTTTTTTTTTGGAAAAAGCGTTTTGAAATACTATGTATTTAAGCATAATATATACGAAATTGAAATTTTCGATTTTTAGATTTATTAGAAAAAAAATAGATAACTGCAAATTGACACTGAAATCTATTTTTAAAAAACAACAAATGTAAAGTAGATTAAAAAGAAAACTTACGAGAAAATGTAGAGATGGAAAATATTTTTTTGTTTTACTTTATTAGTCTCAGAAGAAACTTTTATAAAAACAAGTAATAATAAAAAATCAAGGGTTTTTAAAAAAGCACATTTTCAAAATAATATACTGTTTCATACTAAGTATTTTATCGGAATATAATGTTCAAGCTTCAATATTAACGTTTAAGGAAATATATACGTTGGTGACTAAGTTACTGCTTACTTATAAAAAAAGTAAATATTTTATTTAAAAGTTCTAATAGCCCTTCAATGGGGAAGGTTGCCAAATTTCTCAAGGACCTAACTTCGTCTAACCCCCCTCCTCTCTATTTTTGTAGTTTCTAGGAATTAAACCAAAATTTGGAATTTTACTTAGAATTTTATTATCTAAGAAAAAATGGGTAAAACTGAGAGACACTTTCTTCAATTTAAGGAACCGTTTTTAAATTTAAGAAAAAACTTTAACATATGTTAAAATATAATGTTGGACCTTCAAATTTTGTATATTAATAAAAAAAAAATTGGACAGGTGCTTAAAAATAGCAAAATTTCAATTTTCGAGCCCTTGTAGCTTCTAAACGGGGGGCTTGACAAAAAAATTTTGTTCACCGACTCCTACTAACTTTTAAGGATCTAACTTCTCCCAAAATTTCAACCCTATCTAAAACCGTTTAAGAGATATGAGGAACCAAAAATTTTGCAAAAATTGGGTTTTATATAATGCTAAATTTTAGTACCGTATGGCAACCCTATATATTTAATCGACCAATTTTTGTTAAGTCTATAAAAGCAGCTCTCTTATACCGTTTTTCGATTGAAAATAAACCTAACAGAACTCATGTTATATCATTTTAAATATAGGGCTTTTTTGGAATTTGCCGGGGCTGTAGCTTCGTAACCCTTTAAAATTAAGAAAAACCTTTGACACATGTTGAAATATAATTATAGAGCTTTAAATTTTGTATATCACTAAAAAAAAATTTGGACAGGTATTCAAGTTACAGGTGTTTAAAAATAGCAAAATTTCAATTTTCGAGCCCTTATAGCTCCTAAATAGGGGGCTTGACAAAAAAATTTTGTTAACCGACTCCTACTAATTTCTGATTATCTAACTTCTCCCTAGCCCGAACCATTCAGAAGATATGTGTGGTCAAAAATTTTGCAAAAATGGAGTTTTGTGTAATGTTAAATTTTAGTACCGTCTGGTAACCCAAAACCCAAATTTGCCTGTAAAAAATTTATAAAGTTTATGAAACCAGCTATCGTTTGCCGTTTTCAGATTGAAAATATATTTAACAGAACTCTTGTTATAACCATTTAAATATAGGGCTTTTTTCAACTTCGGGGGGCTGTAGCCCCGTAACAGGTGGGGCTACAGAAAAAAATTCTTCTACGAAATTATTTTTTTTTCAAAAACTACCCATGGTTAAAATTTCTTTACTCTATTTCAAACGGTGTAAAAGTTTTTGTAAACATACGGACGGACGGACGGACAGACGGACGGACAGAGTGAAGCTATATAGGCACATTTTTACAAAATTTTTTGAAAATGTGCTAAAAAGGTACATATAAATGGGAAATTTTATATCCTAAGAATTATGTATTTAAATGTTCCTTTATTTTTTTTTTAAGGTACTAAGTCTAAGCTCGTTTTCGATGTTCCTAGGAAGATTATTTAAAAACTGCACACCCTTCTACAAAAGTGAATTTTGTGCCAATCCTTTTTTGCCACAATCAACAAACTTCTTCCACTCAGTTATAATCCAATTTAAGGCCGTTTCAGTTGAATATCCCTTTCTAAATCCAGATTGCATTTAACTGTGTACACGCTACCTTTTCTAAAATCTTTTCATGGAGGGGCAATGTGTTGAATGGTCTCATATTTTCAGCCGATTTACTATTTACAATTTTTTCAACATGTACTATGGTAGATAGCTTCCATATATTCGGAAATTTGCCTTTCTGTAGTGAACCATTAACAATCTTCAACAAGACAGGGAAAATAACATCTTTGCAGTCTAGAATAATTCTAGAATTCAGCCCCATTTAAGTCGCTTTTTTGAGAAATATTCTTATTTATTTTTTGTATTTTGTCAAAATCAATTTGGCTAAATTTAAATTCATTTTGTAAATACCTAATATTATCATTATACCTAATCGTTAGGTTATATCATCATTTATTTTAGAAATGCTATAAATAAAATATTCATTTAACTTGGTGGCTATATCAACTTCATTATTAATTATTGTGTTATTTATAACTACTTCATTTATCTCTCGCTTTTCTTTTCTTTAGACATAACGCTTTCCGCATAGCCTTTTGATTATTCCCCTTCTCATGAATTTTATTTTCGACATAAGCGTATCTTACTCTGTTGCACTCTTTCTTGTACTTATTTCTACATTTTTTATATTCTTCCTATTTCTCATTATTATATCCCGATAAGTAACTGGTGTTATATAATCTAATTTTTCCCTCTTTCCGCCTTAGCAATTCTTCGTTAATCCATTCTACGGTGTTTGGTTTGACTGTAACTGTTTTAGATAGCTTACTTAACGCTTCTTAATTTCTTTCTGCAAATACATCACTACTTATATTTACGTCATCCTATTATCTAAGATATTAAAATTATTTTTAGCTTACTTATTTAGGAAGATTTCCTTATTATAACATGTATAAGAAAACTGATTTGGCAATTTTAAATTTTCGGACTTACTTCTTAAATTTATCCATAACGTCTCATGATCTGATATATTCCAATTTTTATTAACTAATGCACTAACTTTTGTGAAATGATCTACTAATACATAATCTATAATTGTTTTGCAACTATTTGTAATCTTCGTGTACTCGCTGACCATTTGCTTCAATCCGAAATCTTTTATCAACACATTAATTTTCCCTTTATCATTAGTTTCACTGCTATAATCAATGTTAAAATCCCCGCATACTATAAGATTTTCTCCAAATTTCATATTTATCTCCAAGAAATTTTCTAGTGAGTTCATAAAATCGCTAACAACCATTCCAGGTGATCTATATGCAGTTACGAAATTCCATATTGCATTTTGGATTCTCATTTTTACAGCTATGATCCATATCTTATTATAAATTGCAACAATATTTAATAATTCCGAATTTAGCATTTTACTAATATAAACTGCAACTACTCCCGTATGTCTGGAATTAGAATAACATAAATACAAGCTATAACCATCTATAAAAATTTCTCCTAAATCAATATTTTTTGTTATATGTGTTTCTGTTAATAAGTTATATTGGTTTTTAAATACTAGTTCCCCCAGCTCAGCAAAGTTCCCAGTTTGACCCTGCATATTTAACATAACGCCACTAAGGTCTCCAAACACCTCTTCTCTATTTATAAAAAATATTTCCTTTTTTAACAGCAATTTTTCTACTTAAAGTAGGGCACATTTTATCATCTACTCTTTGGTTTACATCCAAATTTAATTTAAGCTTTTCATTTGTTTTAATACAGTTTATACACTTCCACTCCGTTCCTTTGCAATCTATCATCAAATGTTCACCTCCACATTTTTTACAAATTTGGGTTTCAACTGAACACTGGGCTTTTTTATGATTATATCCATGGCATATTCTAACATTAAAGCTTTCATATAACTTGTATCTATTTCATCCCACTCTAATTTTACTTTCACTTAATATATTTTTGTAATTATTTAAATTAATTTCGCATAATTATCGCATTATTTGAATAACTACTTCTATTGGTTTTATAATCCCTTATATATTTGACCTCATCTTTATAAATAAAATATTTTGGACAAACAACTTAATTTATATGTCTTCTCCACTATATTCTTCAGATATTCCTACTATTAGTATTTTTGGGTTTTTATTAACTGGTAATGCAACTTAATACTTATCTTGTAATTTTTCTTCAATCTGGGTTTTGATACTTTGCTATTTTCACAAAAAACTGCTATCGCTCCGCCCCATCTTCTCTATTTGAAATACCATTTATGAATAATTTGTATTCACTGGGTCAACTTGACATCCCAATATTTCTCTTGCGCGGACAGCTGTTTGTTTTTGTTTTGGTTTAACTAACACAACTTGATCTTGCTTGAGGATTTCAGCATATGATTGAGGTTTAGAAATATTTTTTTTTTATTTAAAGTAATTTCTTTGCTAATATTTTCATTATAAGCTTTTAGGTTATCCAATTTATCCCCATTTTTTTTAGTTCAAAAACACTTTTTTCACAAGAATTTTGGGCAGTTTTCATAGATTTTAACCATTCAATGTATTGAGTTTCAATAGTTACAAGTAAGTTTTTGATTTCATTCACATTTCTGGCAATAGACTCCTCAAATTTATTCTTATACTCTTCTAATTGAATTTTATTTCTATTAACAGACTCATCAACACTTCCCAAGACCAAGTCCACGTTATGGATGTATCTAATTCAATCTTCACAAATAAACTTTATTCTACTATTTGTGACCAACAAATTACTGCTAGGCTGACCAATTCCCGAAATTTTAAACCCGAATGATAAACTTTGACGCAAACTTCTGAGCACCTAATTTATGATTTTCTTCGAATCACACTTCTGCAATGTTAACACTTCCGCCATTTTTTCCCAAAAAAAAAACAAAAAAAGTTTTAAAGCTCTTAGTACAGTATTATGATTATTTTATATTATTATTTTGATAGTACTTGCGTATAATGCTTGTAGATAATTTAGTATTATTTATTATATTGTATTTAATTATTTAATATGTAATTATGTATTTAGATCAATATTTGCAAGTAAAATTTTATGAAAATGACAGATGACACTTGATCTATAAACAAAATAGAAACACCATAAAAAAAATTATAAAAAAAAAAAAATATGTAGAAATAATATTTTATCAATAATTTATCATTAATTTATTATTTTTTAGTATTCATTAGGGTTTTTAAATTTTTTCAAAGTCAAAAAACATAATTAATGTGTTGGATGTGTGATTACCAATGTAAATGTTAATGTTCGATTCTATTGATGGATGATTGCCATTTTTCCGGATTAGTAATTTAGTAGAATTTTATTTTTCAACTTTTACAAATTAAGCCTTTGTGTTTATTAGTTCTATTTATTTATTATTTGGATCAATCAGAGTGGTGGTTCAGTACCCCTCTTAGACCCACCAAGGTTTAAAAAACTTATCATCGAAATTAATAAAAATAGTAACTTAAAATTAAGATAGAACGTTCCAATTGTGTGCAAGGGTTAATTAGTATTGAAAGTATGACGGGGACTGCATATGGGCGAAATCAGACCCTGGTTTTGGGTTCTGGAACCTTTGAAAGTTCAAAGGCTAACGAACATATATCTTAAAAGCAGTATAACTTAAAAAATAATACCGCTATTTTGATGAAATTTATCGATCTTTTGATCGATCTAAGGCCAAATGAGTATAATTTCGAAGCCAAAGAATATATTTCCTATTTCAGGTGGCTCCTAAGATATCCCACATTTAAAAAGCTTATTTTCGAGATTCATGAAGATAAAAACTTTAAATTTGATACACGAGGGTTCTTTCCTATTTTCATTTATATTTTAAAATTTTATATTTTTAAAAGGCTAAGAATTTTACCATAAAACATATTTTGTATAATATTTAATAAATTAAAAACAAAATATTTGTTTAATAAACGATTAAATTCCTTTTTTTTACTTTTTATTATATCATATATTTTATTGAATTATTACCATAGGTAGACATTGTGTAATAATTAAAATTTTTCAAAATTGCAATTATTTTAAATTGTTATTTTATGTACCTATTACAAAAGCTTATAAAAGCAAAATAGGCAATAAATGTATTTCTAAAAAATAATTACAAATTTAGAACTTTTCATATAAATCATTTAAATATAACAATAAATTTTACATAATAATTTTACAGCAAGTACCTTTGAATATAGCTTAAGTATTGTACACAAAGTCTTAATTATATATCACCTATGGTAATAATGCAATTAAGTATATGATATAATAAAAATTAAAAAAAAAAGGAATTTTATCGTTTATTAAAAAAATGTTTTGTTTATTTTATTTATAAAATATTATACAAAATATGTTTTATGGTAAAATTCTTAGCCTTCTAAAAATATAAAAGTGTTAAATAACAAGTAAAGAAACAGTCAGTCGACTTAGAATACCCTACACCTATTTGGTTCAAATTTAATGGGAATTTCATAAGTCATTTTAAAACAATATAAGCTTTTATTACTTTGATCGTAAGACATTGCTAACGAAATGAACTTTCTAATACTAAAAACAAAACACCATAACTCAAAAAATAATGCCGCTATTTTGATGAAATTTAAACTCTAGGTTACTAGTAATGAAAGTACCATTGGAATTGGTTCTGGTCGAGTTTGGTCAATGAGTTCGGATTTAAGAAGCTTTTGATCGATTTGAGGCCGAACGAGTATAATTTCGAAGCCAAAGAATATATTTCCTATTTCCTATGTGTCCCCGAAATTTAGACTTAATTGTAGTGGTTCAGCTATGTTCAAAGGTACTTGCTGCATTTATGTAAAATTTATTTTTATATTTAAATGAATTATATGAAAAGGTGTAGGTAAATTTGTAATTGTATTTTAGAAATACATTTATTGCATATTTTGCGTATAAGCTTTTCTATTAGGTATATTAACTAGCCATTTAAAATAATTGCAATTTTGAAAAATTTGGATTATTAAATATATTATGATTTGATTAGCTTTTTATCACAAAATTTAATAATTAGAATTTTTTCATTTTGTAATTGAGTTGGAATAAATATATTTTCATTTATAACAAGTTTTTTTGTTTTTTAATATTTTTAAATAAATAAATTAGTAAGAATTTGTAATATTTTTTAAGAGATAGTGTAATTAGAAAATGTTTTTAGTTTTATAAAGTTAATTTGGTTAGCTATGTCTTACAATCAAATTAATAACATCTTTTATGGCGTTAAAATGACTTATGGATATGTCATTAAATTTGAACCAAATAGGTGTAGGGTATTTCTAAGTCGGTTGCACCGACTGACTGTTTCTTTACTTGTTTTAAAATAAAACCAGATATATTCATATCACAAAACAATTATTTGTTGTAGGAACTTATAGTTTAACATAATTTAAAATAAACTTAATTATTATCATATAAGGATCCTGCAAACATTAAAAATATTAAAGAATAAAAAAACTTGAAATAAATGAAAATATATTTATTTTAATTCAATTGCAAAAGTGAAAAAATTTTAATTATTAAATTTTGTGATAAAAATCTAATCAAATCATAATATATTTAATAATTAAAATTTTTCAAAATTGCAATTATTTTAAATGGTTAGTTTATGTAACTATTAAAAAAGCTTATAAACGCAAAATATGCAATAAATGTATTTCTAAAATACAATTACAAATTTAGACCTTTTCATAAAATTCATTTAAATATAAAAATAAATTTTACATAAATGCAGGAAGTACCTTTGAACATAGCTTAAGCATCGTACACAATGTCTTAGTTATATATAACCTATGGTAATTATTCAATAAAATATATGATATAGGAAAAATTAACAAAAAAGAAATTTAATGTTTGTAAAAAATTATTTTGTTTTTAATTTATAAAATATTATACATAATATGTTTTATGGTAAAACTCTTAGCCTTTTAAAAATATAAAAGTGTTAAATAAAAACGGAAATAGGAAAGAACCCTCGTGTATCAAATTAAGATTTTTAACACTACAATTAAGTCTAAATTTTGGGGACAAATAGGAAATAGGAAATATATTCTTTGGCTTCGAAATTATACTCATTCGACCACAAATCGATCATAAGCTTCTAGAATTCGAACTCATTGACCAAACTCCAGAACCAATTGCCATGGTCCTTTCATTACTAGTAACCTAGAGTTTAAATTTCATCAAAATAGCGGCATTATTTTTAAATTTCTTTTTATACCCGTGCATACATATATGAACATCGGGTATATTAAAATTACTCCTCCGTTTGTAACGCATCGAAATAGACGAGCTAGATATAGTGTCCAGGGTACGTATCGAATCAGCATCGAAAAGTGAATCGATCTAGCTATGTGTGTTCGTCCGTCCGTCCGTCCGTTAGCACGATAACTTAAAAACTATAAGAGCTAGAGTTCTGATTTTTAGACAATTTGTAGGTTCCCTATTGTTTTTGGTTAAAATCGGACAAAGGCTTCGGGTAGCTGCCATACAAATTTTTTTAAATTAAATGAATATTTTCAAAATTAATAACTAAATGGAAACCAAATATAAAAACAAACAAAATGTAGATAAATTATTAATCGATTCATGGTGTAGTGGTTAGGGCATGTGACTTTTAGTAAAGATGTCCCGGTTCGAATCCAGGCTGGGGCAAAATTGTTTTTTTTTTAAATTCATTTTTTGTTATCTACTTTCTTCTTTTTGTTAAAATATATGTATTTATTTTATGTATGAAAAATTTCATATCTCTCTCATTTATATTAAAAATTATTAATTTTTTTAATATTTTTATAAAAAAAATTCAAAACAAACAATTTATACTATAATTATTTTCAAAAAAAAGTTAAGATACATAAAAACTCGTTGTGTAGACAAATTATTAATTGTTTCATGGTGTAGTGGTTAGGATATGCGACTAGTAGTCAAAATGTGTTGGTTCGAATGCAGGCTGGGGCAGAATTTTTTTTAAATTCATCTTTTTTTAAATCTGTATTTATTTTATGCATGAGAAATATAATTATAGAAAATTTGACAGAAAACTCTCATTTCATTTATATTATAAATTATTAATTTTTTTTTTAATATTTTTATAACAAAACTCAAAACAATTTTTCAAAACAATACAATTGATACCATAGCAACTATAATAATTTTCAAAAAAAAATTAAGAAAAACAAAAAATCGATGGCTTAGTGGTTTCGACGTTGGCCTTTTAATTGAAAAGTGTGGGTTCGGATCTCGTTCAGAGAATATTTTGTTTTTAAATTCATCTTTTTTTTATTAATTTTTTTTTTTAATTAAATATAAAAACAAATATTTTGAATTTTCTGTCAAACAGTTCAATTGCAATATATGAAATTCTTATTTATTTAATACATAATAGTGTACGCACGGGTATCTAAAAGTTGACAAGGGCAACTATAATCTTCCTCGTTTTTATTTGAATTATTTTAATGTATTTTATTGAATTATTACCATAGGTGATATATAATTAAGACATTGTGTACGATACTTAAGCTATATTTATTTTATTTATTTTATTTTATTTTATTTTATTAATTCATTTCTCTAAAAGAGCACTAGGCTCGTACAGAGTATATTAAAACATATATATATAGATTAACGCTAAAGTGTAATAGATGCAATAAGAAATTCAAGAAAATTAACAATATATACAAAGTATAAAACGTGTAAATCAAATTAAATAATATTTACAAATTGTAATTCAAATTAAATACGATAAATTTAGGTTTTTTGAATGTTTACTTATTAAAGTTTACAAAATTAAAATAAAGAAAGGATTCTGAAAATGAATTTAATTATTATACTGATCTAGGAGTAGTTTCTTTAAAGTGATTTTAAATTTTTGAGCTGTTGAAACTTTGACTTCTGGCGGTAGATCGTTGTACAATTTGATACCTATGTTGATATTTTGTTCAATTCCATATAGTCCTATACCTTGTGTTGGACGAAGGTGATGCGCTGATCGAGTACTATATTGGTGAAAATTGCTATTTATTGCTATTTGTATGCTGGACTTTATGTCATTATGTAGTATATTTCTAACATGCATAGTACAGCAAAGATTTTTATAATCATTTAATTTTAAAATGTTTAGGACTCTATGTATCCTAGATGTAGATGCTCTCTTATCATATAAGAATAAGTTTTTTAATGCTTTATTTTGGATTTTTTGGAGCAGATTTAAATTTTTTTTAAAAGTACTACCCCAAGCTTCAATACCGTAGGTTATGATGCTGTGGAATAGCGAGTAGTAAGTGGATATTTTTGTTTTATCCGGTAGGCGCTTACTTAGTTTTTTGAAAATACCCGCAATTCTATTTGTTTTGGATGCAAGTTCTGTAATATGGGTGTTCCATGTAAGTTCTTCGTCTAAACAAACTCCTAGATATTTGTAATTTTTCACTTGTTCGATTTCAGCATTGTTGTATTTGATGTTTATTAATGCATTTTTACTCTTTATTATAATAAATTTTGTTTTTTGTACATTAACTGTTAATTTATGAAGAGACATCCATGAGTATATTTTGCCCATATCTTCGTTTATGGTGCTTTCAAGTGATGCTATATCTTTTCCAGCATATACTATTGCTATGTCATCTGCAAACATTACGGGACTACCCCCTAATTTTAGATTTGAAAAGCTTGATGTGTAGCAAGAAAATAGCACAGGTCCCAACGAACTACCTTGTATTACTCCATACTCAAAGTTGCTTGCAGTACTTCTAATTCCATCATACTCCGAATATTGTTTTCTGTTACTGAAGTAGCTTTCAAACCATTGGTATTCTTTGCCCATAACGCCACATTCAAACAAAATTCTTAGCATTATCGTTCTATCGACCGAATCAAAGGCTTTAGCAAGATCTAAGAACACTATGGCCACTTTCCTGCCTGAAATTATGTTATTTTGGACATTATTTATTACATCAAATAGAGCTGCTTTAGTATTGGATTTTTTCTGAAAGCCGTATTGTATTTTACTTATCAGGTTGTTTGCTGTTAGGTATTCTGACAGTTCGTTGTGGACAAATGTTTCCAGAATTTTGCTAACGACAGACGAAATCGAAATTGGTCTATAATTGTTTATATTTGTTTTATCACCACTTCTTTTATAAATCGGAGTGACCTTGTTGGTTTTTAGTGCATCAGGAAACGCACTTTGATTAATCGAGGCATTTATTAACGCTGTTATTGGTTTCAGAAGTTCCGTTTTACAGTTCTTTATTAAATATGTACTTATTCTACAGTTCTTTATTATATATGTACTTATATTCAAAGGTTCTTGATGCATTTATGTAAACTTTATTTTTATATTTAAATAAAACTATATGAAAAGTTCTAAATTTGTAATTGTATTTTAGAAATACATTTATTGCATATTTTGCGTTTATCAGCTTTTCTAATAAGTACATAAACTAACAATTTAAAATAATTTAAATTTTTAAAAATTTTGAATTATTAAATATATTATGCTTTGATTAGCTTTATATCAAAAAATTTAATAATTAAAATTTTTTCACTTTTGTAATTGAATTGAAATAAATTTATTTTATTTATTGAAATAAATAAATATTTATAATTGAAATAAATTTATTTTTATTTATTTCAAGTTTTATGTTTTTTAATATTTTAAAATAGATAAGTTAGTAAGAGTTTGAAATATTTTTGAATAGATGAATTGATTAGAAAATGTTCTTAGTATTATAAAGTTAATTTGGTTAGCTATGTCTTACGATCAAACTAATAACAGCTTTTATGGTTTTAAAATGAGATATGGATATCTTATTAAATTTGAACCAAATGTAGGGTATTTCTAAGTCGGTTGACTGACTGTTTCTTTACTTGTTTTAGTATTAATATTAGAAATTTGCATTTAAAGTTGTATATGGAATAACAACTTTACAAAAGGTAAGAGTTTTAAAAATGTTGTTACAAAACTTTTAAAAAAATTCATTAGGTATCGTGCCCAAACGGGTTATGATATCGCAACCAAAGTATCTAATTTAGCTTTTGTACTATTAGAGGAGAGCAAAATAATTAGTCTTATTTATTAAGTGATCTTTTGGAATAAAGGTTAACTTGCGTTACTTGCTTAACGTAAAACCAAATATTGCGTAAACAAGTCAAAACCCAATTAACCCAGTTGGCTTTTACAATTAAAATCAATGCTGGTGCAAAATTTTGAATAAAATTCAATTAACCGTGTAAAAAAATAAAATTTATAGAAAACTTCATGGCGTCGTCCTCGAAAACGGGTGAATCGAACTCAACTAAATTATTTTGCAGCCTCTCATTAGAATTGCAAAATCAACCTGTAAAAGTGGACACAAATCTGAAATAAAAATTTTTTTATAAGCCAGCCGGGCCAAAGTAGGTTAAAATATAATTTAACCAACTTTTTACAACTAATTCCGTTAGCGAAGAGGAACATTTGTGCAAAAAATTTCAAGTCAGTCGGTCGTATTGTTTCGGTAAAGACATCAAAAAAACGAAAAAGCTTAAAAAAGGCTCTATAGCCACAACCTGTTGACTTATAAGACTTCACATAGCCTATGTGATCTCCTGGGCTCTCAGAATTATTTCTGAAAATTGTTTCTCCAGGTTTCTCCAGGATTGTGGTGACAATCTTACCAGTGGTTTTCACATGAATCCTGGAGAAACAAACAAATAAAATAATTTTCTTCTTTATATATAAGACTATTAAGACTGTGGAATTATAGTACAACACCTGTTTTAAATCTATATAAAAAAAATCATTCCACTTATTCTACATTATCATTATCAAGTTGAACCATATATTATTTACAAAAAGCTCTTCCGGAATATAATTATACAATCGGCAGTCAATGCACCTAATTTTCTCACGGAATTCCATTGTTTCTGTTGATAGCATGCGATTTTAACACACCAAAGGGATGGGGATATGGAAGGATTTGGGATTACGGTGGAAATTATTTGGGATTTCTGGAATATGGGGGATGGGGAAAATAGGATGGGATATTTAGAAGAAAGATTTTAATGTTCTTCTTAAATTTGGCGAAATTGTACATATCCACATTATAATTTTTGGGGAACACATTTGTTGGAATATGGTTCAATAGATGTGATGAGCGCATGATAAACGAATTTCCATAAGCCATGTTACGCCATTTGGTAAGCTCAACTGTGTAGGAATGAGCATCTGTTGCCCTCCATGTTTCCCTTTGGAAAATCTTGAGTGGAGGCATAAATTGTTTAATCTCTTTAGAACTGGTGTTAGTCCCTGCAAGGTATTTATAAAACAAGGTCAGTGACCCAACAGTATAACGATGGCTGAGTGGAATGAACTTTTAGGTAACACTGAGATTATTTGTAAGACGAAAAGTCCTATTTTAAACTTTATCAAGATATCCCAGCGCCTTAATCGAAGCTACAGCCCAAATGGGTGCATTATACCCCAATTTTCGGCCTGATATAAGCCTTATACATGTTAAGGAGCTCAGAGGAGAAGAAGTAAGTTTTTCAGCGACACAAGAAACCCAAACACTTAGTAGTGTTCTTAGCTACTACAAAAATATGATTTGACCAATTTTTAGTTTAGCTCAATCCCCAAAATGTTAAAGTCTGTCATGTAACTTAAAGCTTCTCCTTGAAATGAAACGTATGGAATGGTTGTTGCTTTTTCGCGAGATTAGAAGTTATAGTTACTACACCACTGTATACTATTACATAAATGTCACGTTAATACACCACTGTAAAACATAACATAACACCACTGTAAAATATAACATAAAAATGTTAAATTTATTTTATATAAATTCTTTTAAGAAGTTAATTTGAAAACAATTATTTCTAATTCATTTGAATATCATATTTCGAGTTGATTAAAATGTTACATAAAGTTCTTAAAACCATAAAAATCATAATTAAATTATTTCACGTTTAGCGAATATCATATTCAACTTCAATTTCCGTTCTCACGAAATAGCCAACATTCCAACAAAATATCACAGACATAGAGTCAGCGATATTAAAATTTTAACCAAAATTATCCTATAATAAAATTAAAATTTAACCAAAATTATCCTAATCAAAAAACGAGTAACAGTAACCAGAAACGCAACTAAAATAACGACAATAGGCATAATCACAACAGATATAATAATACCAACAATAACACATCCCAAAACCAAGGAGACCATAACCCATATAATTATAGAAACAATATCAATTGACAGTCTCGAAACTATTACAATAGACCTTCCGCTAACCTACAACAAAACAATTATAATAACCGCCCAAATTAACAAAACAATTATAATCATTATAATAACCGCTCAAACCAACAAAACTACAAACCTATGGATACTTACGAACAAGAAATCCAAATTTTCAATACTCTGCTTAGACAAAATCTTACCTAATAAATATTTAAGTTAAAAGTAAACTTACTCCACTAAAATTTATTATCGATACTGGAGCCACCCACCCCATAAGCAACCCAGGATTGTGTGATCCGAAATGTCAAAAAACAAATTAATATACCTCTCAAAACGCTCCAACATACCGTCAATGTTTCTGAATAGGTAGAAATACCTTTATCCCAATATATCCCAAACAAAATCCCAATATATTTTAAAGATTTTAAGAATACTAAAACTTACCTTCTTGATACTCAAGGAGAATATTTCGTTGATATACCAGTTAAACAGAAATCTGGCTTAGCATATACGAGTAAAATTGCGTTTGCGAAGGTAAGATCCGATTTCTCATTATAAAATATACCGGAAAATTTTTAACAAGTTTATGTAAATTTTGGATTTTCCGGGGTTTAAGTGGTTTGTACGAACTTAGTATATATCAAATAAAACTTCTGACGATAACAAAATCATAATCAAAGAAGGTGTTTACGAAGTTGAAAATAATAAAATTAATGCAAATGTTAAAAGACTAGACAATAACCCAAAAAGTAGTACATTTAATATTTTAAAAACTGAAACCGTAACTGATGAAAATTTCTACTTTTCAAATGACGTTAAAACTGTACCATTACTAGAACAAGTTCGTACAAACCACTTAAACCCTGGAAAATCTAAAATTTACATAAAATTGTTACAAATTTTTAGATATATTTTATAATGAGAAATCGGATCTTACCTTCACAAACGCAATAAAACACGAGATTCGTACGAGCGATCATTTTTCTATTGCTGTTAAGACATATAGTTACCCATAAATACATAAAGAGGAAGTCAAACAACAAATTTCAGAAACGTTGGAAAAGGAATTATAAAACCAAGTCAATCTCCATGTTCTGCACCAGTTTGGGTAATACCCAAAAAACTGAATGCAAGCGGTCGACGTAAATGGAGACTTGTAATTAACTATTAAAAGTTAAACGAGGTTACAATTAATAACGAAACCCCATTCCCAACATCGATGAAATTTTGGAAAAACTTTGTAGATGCCAATATTTTACAACATTGAACAATTCTTACATCAAATTGAAATTGATAGGAAAGATATTTATAAAACAGTATTCATCGTGGAAGGCGGTCACTACGAATTTCTTCGTATGCCGTTCGGGTTGAAGATAGCTCCGGCCACCTTCCAGCGACTTATGAATAATGTCCTAGGTAACTACATTAATAATATCTGTATAGTATACCTAGATGATATAATTATTTTTATACGAATCTTAAAGTCCAATTGGATAAATCAGAGTTTTTAAAAAGGGAGACCGAATTATTCGGTCACGTAGTGTCAAATGAGGTATAAAACCAAACCCTCAAAAAAGATCGTGTGTGCAACATTTTCCAATTCCCAAAAACCCTAGAGAAATCAAACAATTCCTTGGTCTCACAGGATACTATAGGAAATTTATAAAAGATTATTCTATGATTGAAATACCTATGACTAAATATCTTAGAAAGATATGAAAGTAAATATTGAAAACTCCGAATATATAAAAAGGTTTGAAACCTTAATACTAATGCTCACAAACGATCCCATTCTTCACTACCTTGACTTTTCTAAATTATTCACTCTACAAACCGACTCAAGTAAATATGGCTGATAAACTTGCATATTTTTCTTTCACAAAATGGTCATCCTATTTCTTACGCTAGTCGTACACTCAGCGACCATGAGCAAAACTACAGCACTATCGAAAAAGAGCTTCTAGGAATTCTGTGGGAAACGCAATATTTCCGCCCATACCTTTTTGTGTTAATTGAAGATGCAGTGTTAATTGAAGATGTAACCTTTTCGAACTACTTTATTAATACCATAAAAAATCATTTTAACAATTACAATAATAAATTGAGAATTGTCAAATGTGGAAAACTACTAAAAGATATTACAGACCAAAACGAACTGAAACAACTTATAGAAAGTGAACACCTCAGAAATAATCATAGAGGTATTAACGAAAATTTTATGCAACTCAGAGAAAAAATTTACCATCCCAAATTACAAGAAAGAATAACAATATTTGTTAACAATTGCGAAATCGGCAATATTGAGAAATATTACAGGAAACCCGTCAACCAAAAATATGACATTACTGAGACTCCTTTACACGCAGACGTCTTCTATAAAAATATGCCCTCAATAAAAATATGTTTTTAACAACAATCGACAAGTTTAAAAAATATGCAAGTTACATATTCAACCTCACTCAATGAACCTAACAATACATTTGTATTGCCATCAGGTTCAAGTTCAATACAACTAGCAAATATCAGATTACAAGCATAAAATAAAATTCATTTTTTAATAAACTTTTTATTAAAAACAATTTTCATATAATTTTAATATAATTTTAATGACATAGACAAAAAACCAAAAAGTACAGTTTCGTAAAGTTAAACTAATTTATATTTTAAAATAACACATTGTAAAAATGATGATCTTGCAACTTACCAATTGCAAATAATGTGATGTTTCCTTATATTCGTTGTAGTTAGAAAAAGCTTCTGTTTCGATCAACACGTATCGCAAATATCTTAAAATTAAAAATTAAAATGAATAAAAATTAAAATTATAAAAATTGTAAATCATATTAAAAATAAAATATTAGTTAATAAAATAAATAAAATTATAAATTATCTAAAAATTAAAATTATAAAAATTGTAAATCATATTAAAAATAAAATATTAGTTAATAAAATAAATAAAATTATAAATTATCTAAAAATTAAAATTAATAAAAAATTAAAGTTATAAAATAAATAAAAATTGTGAACCACTTTAAAAATAAAAATTAAATTATAAAATAAGTAAAATTGTGAATTATAAAATAAAAAGTTTAATTAAATGAACTTATTAATAACTAATAAAATTTTGTGTTTTTTCCTTTATTTAAATCCTAACAAGGTTTCGATAAAAAAAATACAATAAATAAAATTATATAATATGACATTTGTATTATATTAAACTGGCGCAGTCGGTAGGATTACCTTAACCAGTTACCTAAATTAATCACAAGAACAGTTAAAGTGATCAATTGTTTATAAAGTGGAATTAGTTAATTGGGTTTCTCTTAAGAACTTAATAGGTGAATCAAACTTTTTAATAAAGAAACCTTAATAAATTTAAATATTTAAAAACAAAACAAATTTTTTAATTTAAATACAAAAAAAAAAAAATCATTTATATACAAAATTACAATTTAAATATTAATAAATAATAAAAACAAAAAAAATATATATATTTATTATGGCAATGGAACTTAGAGAATTTATCACAGAAGCAAGTTCCGTACCAGTGTTCAAAGGTGATGATAGTTTTCAGCTGTCGCACTATATTGCCCAAGTTGAAATGATCCTAGGACTAACTCAGGATGTAAATATCAAAACTTATTTACTAAACATACTGTTGACGAAGATACAAGGACCAGCTGCCATTGCGATAAGGAGATTAGAAAATTTAACATGGGTAAATGTAAAAACTCAACTTAAAAAATCGTTTGGTGTTAAGGAAAGTTATCTCAAATTAAAAGAAGAAGCTGATGGCATCAAATTTCAAAACGTAAGTCGATATTATTCAGACTTAAGTATTATATTAGATAAATTAAATTTTAAGTATAAGCTAGACGAAAATTCCCCTATGGAATTTAACGTGACAAATAATGAAAAAAGCATTCTAAAAAAATTTCTAAACAAATTACCGAGAGAAGATAGTATGTTTGTACGGATGAAAGATCCGAATACCTTGGAGGAAGCTTATGACGAGCTGATCCAAACTGGGGTTAATAATGTTAACCCTTTCAATAGAAATTCTAATCAAAGAAATAGAAACTTTAATTCCAGAATTAGAAACAATAATAATTATCATAATCGGTCAAACTCTAATAATCCTAATAATAATAGTAATAGTAATAATAATAATTATAATAATAACTATAAAAATCACAATCCTTTTCGTAATAATGATTTTAACAATCGGTCATATAATAATAATTATCATAATCGTTCAAACTTTAATAATCCTAATAATAATAGTAATAATAATAATTATAATAGTAATTCGAGAAATTGTAGAAATTATAATTACCGAAATAACAGTAGTCTCCAACGTTCCAATCAAAATCACAATAATAAAGTAGAACCAATGGTAGTAGTAGACCCGAGTGAACAGAATTTTCACATAGGACGGTCGAAAATAATCTACCAATAGTAGAATTTACTATAGAAAGAAAAAAAATTAAATGCTTGATCGACTCTGGATCTTCAATATCCATATTAGATCAAAATCTATTTCCTAAAATTAAAAGAAAAAAACTAAAAAATCCCATAAACATTACTACCTTAATTACTACCTAAAATGTTTAAGGAAAATTATATACAAAAATACAGATTTGTTTTACAAAGAAGGTGACAATCTCACTCATGTTAAGGAAATAAAACATCAAATTATAACAAAACATTCTAATCCGTTATATGCAAAAATTTATAGGATCCCAAAGGTTCACGAACTTGAAGTCGAGACTCAAGTAAAAGAAATGTTAGAACAAGGGATAATTAAACATAGCAAATCACCATATAATTCACCAATATGGGTGGTCCCAAAAAAAGAGGACCAATCTGGGAATAAAAAGTGGAGAATTGTCGTCGACTACAGAAAGTTAAATGAAATCTCTGTAGATGACAAATTTCCGATTCCCAATATTGACTCGCTTTTTGACAAACTGGGTAGAGCCCAATATTTTACGACGCTAGATTTGGCTAAGGGATTTCATCAAATCCTAGTGGATGAGAAAGACCAGCCAAAGACCGCGTTTTCAACAGCACAGGGAAACTTTGAATATGTCAGGATGCCATTCGGATTAAAGAATGCTCCTGCCACATTCCAAAGAATGATGAACTATGTTTTAAGAGGATTAATTAATATTTCTTGCGTTGTTTATTTGGACGATATATTAATATTTAGTACGTCCATCCAAGAACACGAAGAAAATATAGATAGAATTTTTGAAAGATTACGTAAATACAATTTAAAAATACAAATCGATAAATGTAGTTTTTTTTCTAAAAATACCGAATACCTTGGACATTTATTAACGGATCATGGAATTAAACCTAATCCGAAAAAGGTCGAGGTTATAAAAAAACTTAAACTGCCAACTACAAGGAAAGCGATAAAAAGTTTCCTTGGAATTACGGGATATTACCGTAAATTTATTAGAGATTATGCTAAAATTGCACAACCTCTAACAAACAGTTTAAAAAAGAACAATAAAATTAAAATAGATGATTTAAAATATCAAGAAGCATTTAATAAACTTTTAAAAATTTTATACTAACAACCGACGCAAGTCAATATGCGATTGGCGCTGTCCTGTCTCAAAATGGACATCCAATCTCATTTGCTAGTCGTACATTAAACGACCACGAAATTTGATATAGCACAATAGAAAAGGAATTATTGGCTATAATCTGGTCCACAAAATACTTTAGACCTTATCTGTATGGTACTAAGTTCACTATAAAAACAGACCACAGACCCTTGGTCTGGCTACATTCTTTAAAAGAGCCAAATTCCAAACTTCAAAGATGGAAGATAAAGCTCAATGAATTCGACTTTGATGTTGAGTATATCAATTTTTTAAGTAGGTTAGATAATGATAAACACGAAATAAACAATGTAGAATTTCAAAATGAGAACTTTGATAGAACAAGCGATATGGCTACAATCCATAGTGGCATCGAGAATTTAGATGACCACATTCCAATTGTAGACAACATAATAAATAAATACCTTAGTCAAATTCACTTAATTGAAAATAAAACTAACGAACTTGAAATTAAATATAAAAAATATAGGAAATTATTTATATGCGAGGCAGATTTAGTAAACGAAAATTATTTGAATAACATTTTTAGGCGTTTTATTAAACCGGGAATAACAGCTATATTTTCAGAACTAGAAGATAATAAATATGCTATTCTTCAAAAGAAATTAATAGAATTGTTTAGTAATAATAAGAAAATTAAATTTGTTAAATGTGCCAAGCTTGCTCAAGAAATTGATAGCGAAGAAGAAATATTAGAAATTATAAAACAAATTCACGAGAACACAAACCATCGGGGTATATTAGAAAACTTTAGCGAAATAAAAGACAATTATTATATTCCTAAATTAAAGGATTTTATTTATAAATATATAAACAACTGCGATACTTGCAATTTAGCCAAGTATGACAGAAAATCTAACAAATACCAATTACAAATTTCCGAAAGTCCGTCCGAACCAAATGAAATAGTCCATGGTGACACCTTCTATTTGAAAAAATAAGTATATCTTACCACCATAGATAAATTTACAAAACATCTTTCAGCAGTAAAACTTTCCGACAGAAACAGTATAACCATTATTCAAGGTTTAAAACTACGAAACTCCTTATTCGGTAAACCAAAAAAATTTGTTTTCGATAATGAATTCAATAGTTTGAATCTAAAAGATTTCTGCAGAAACGAAAACATTATAATTCATTTTACATCCCCGAGAAGCCATACCGGTAACAGTGACATAGAAAGAGCCCATGGCACTATTACCGAACACATAAGAATTTTCAATATAACAGAACCTGATCTCGATACAGAAAGTAAAATTTTAAAGGCTGTAGAAAATTACAATAAAACAATTCATTCTACAACCCAAATAAAACCCGTTGATTTTATTAACGGCAAAATAACTAATTTTGAAAATATAAAAGTTAAAATTCAGGAAAAAAAAGAGAAAGTTATTAATAACCTAAATAAAAATAAAAAATATTTCCATCCACCTGAAAATGACGAAATTTTAATAAATAACCCTGCTATAGTAAGATATAAGGAACTACCTAAGTATAAGAAAATTAAAATTAAATTAAATAAAGATAATAATAAAATTACTGATAATAAAAATCATAACATTCATCCAGTTCGTATTAAAAGAAATTTTAAATTTTCAGAAAATAAACGCAAAAATAATAATTCTAGTCCTAATATCAACAATAATAATACCGTGTCAAGCAACAATTGACATCAAAACTTTGGATACCGAAGCTGGATATATAATAACACAACAAGATGACGTTGAATTAATAGGACAATATAATAAAATAATACACATAATTAATTTAAAAGAAATTGAAAACGTAATAAAAATAATAGAAAACCAAATAAATGAAACAAAACTAACCAATATAAATGATAACCTTTATAAAACTTTAAATAATAAAATTAATTTAATTAAACATAATTTTAAAACGTTAATTCCAATAAGACATAAAAGATCTCTAATTGACGTTGGTGGATCATTTCTAAGATGGATTTTTGGTACAATGGACCAGGAAGACAGAATAGAAATAGAGAACCACTTGAAAATCCTTGACGGAAATAAGGATAACTTAATACAAAATTCTAATAATCAAATTCAAATAAACTCAATTCTGGAAGAAAATATTAAATCTTTGAAAAATAACGTAAATCAAAATGATGTAATAAGAGACCAAATTTCAAACTATATTTCTAACGATCACAGAATTTTAGCTAAACACTTACAATATTTTCAAATACTTTCAAGTATTAATCTTCTATACGATGAAATTGAAAAAATTCAAGACAATATTATGTCTGCAAAATACCAATTAATGAGTAGATCAATTTTAACTCCTGAAGAAATTGACTACGATGAAATTGATATTCTTAAACTTCAAGAAATAAAAAGCGGATTAGCTATAAAAGATAACAGATTAATTTTTATATTACAAATTCCCAAAATGTTTCAAGAAAAAGCAGAGCAATTCAAAATTATTCCAATTCCTAATTCTAACTATGAAAAAATTTCAATAGAAATATCAGACGTTATATCCTTCCGTAATAAAACATACTATCACACTCAAGAAAAATATCTAAATAAACTAAAACTAGCTTCAGAATGCTTAACAAACTTACTAAATAAATCACACCAAGGTTGTTTAAAGATTCCGGATAAGAGTTCTAAAATTGTTGAAATAGACTCCTGGATCATTTTTATACAAAATGCAAATAATATAAGGTTAAATAACTATTGTAATAATTCAGAAAATATTTTAAATAAAAATCTCTTAATATTATTTAAAAATTGTACAATTGAGATTAATAGTGTAAAATTTTCAAACAGACAAACTGAATTTAAGCAAAATTTTGTAATTCCAAACTATTTAAATTTACAAACTGTTAATTTTTCTCTAAGTTTGGAAACTTTAAACATTAAACAAATTAAAAATAACCATGAAATAAAAAATATATATTATAAAAATAATCAAGTTAGTATCATAAGTTATTGTAACATTGGCTTTATTGTCACCTTTCTTATCTTAATAATAATTGTAATTTTTTGTAAAAACAAAGAAAAAATCACATAGCTTTTGGTAATAAAAATAAATATACGTAAATATGTTGTCCAGGAGAACAACAAACTTAAGGAGGGGGAAGTTACATGTTCAACCTCACTCAATGAACCTAACAATACATTTGTATTGCCATCAGGTTCAAGTTCAATACAACTAGCAAATATCAGATTACAAGCATAAAATAAAATTCATTTTTTAATAAACTTTTTATTAAAAACAATTTTCATATAATTTTAATATAATTTTAATGACATAGACAAAAAACCAAAAAGTACAGTTTCGTAAAGTTAAACTAATTTATATTTTAAAATAACACATTGTAAAAATGATGATCTTGCAACTTACCAATTGCAAATAATGTGATGTTTCCTTATATTCGTTGCAGTTAGAAAAAGCTTCTGTTTCGATCAACACGTATCGCAAATATCTTAAAATTAAAAATTAAAATGAATAAAAATTAAAATTATAAAAATTGTAAATCATATTAAAAATAAAATATTAGTTAATAAAATAAATAAAATTATAAATTATCTAAAAATTAAAATTATAAAAATTGTAAATCATATTAAAAATAAAATATTAGTTAATAAAATAAATAAAATTATAAATTATCTAAAAATTAAAATTAATAAAAAATTATAGTTATAAAATAAATAAAAATTTTGAACCACTTTAAAAATAAAAATTAAATTATAAAATAAGTAAAATTATGAATTATAAAATAAAAAGTTTAATTAAATGAACTTATTAATAACTAATAAAATTTTGTGTTTTTTTCTTTATTTAAATCCTAACAAGGTTTCGATAAAAAAAATACAATAAATAAAATTATATAATATGACATTTGTATTATATTAAACTTGCACAGCAAAAAAAATTGAAAATCGAAAGTGGACTGAATTTAAAAGAGTCCTGACCCAATATCTCACCATTGTTGGAAATGTTCAAAATTTAGTTGTCGATAACGAATTTGGTCTAAAAGCTCTCTCATTGCGAAAATTTTTAGAGGATGAAAACATTAGCATACACTTCACTTCTAACAATAACCATATATCTAACGCGAACGTCGAACGCCTTCACAATACAATAAACGAACACCTACGCCTTTTAAGACATGACGATAAAGTATACGAAGACTCCGTAAAAAAAAAATACACAAAATAATAAAATTCTAAAAGAACTCTATACATAGTACGGATGGAAAAAAGCCAATAGACTTCTTTCATGGTTCTATAACACCAGATCAATATCCAGAAATGAAACAAAGAATACTGAAAATTAAGGAAAATACCATTGAAAAATTGAATCAAAATAGAGAAGACGTTGATATAGAAACAGGACCGCAATTTATAAAAGAAATAAGGGGAGGGAAAAATTACCGCAAATTTAGAAAAATAATAGCTGAACCCTTAGACGAAAACTTATAACTCCAGACGGATATAAATATTATAAATCTTTCGTAAAGAGAGGAAAAAAGCACCAAAAAAATAATAAACCTACAATTAAAGCAAAAGTTAGAAGAAAAAATAATAATAGAAATTTACGTATACTTCCAGAAACGAATCATGACAATAGGGACAGCACTTCTAATCGGGACATTACTGCCAAAAACAGGCGAAATTAAAATTATCAAAAATTTTGAAAAAATTCTGCATATAATAAATACTAAAAAGTTCAAATATACGACAATATTAAAATAATAGAACGAAATGCAAAAAAAATGCACTTGCAATAAATACCGAGGTCGAAAACTTTAATTTACTAGATTCTCAAATTAAAATACTGAGACCAAATACAAGACACAAACGTGGACTTCTTAATGTAGTCAGTACAGGTCTAAAATTCGTTGCAGGCACAATGGACAGTGAAGACGAAATCCTTATAAAAAACGCAATAGATAAACTATCTCAAAATAGTCATGAATTAATAACCGAAACAAACAAACAAGTTATAATAAACAAACAAATATCCGATCAAATTCATAATATAAGCAAAAATGTAAACAACCAGCAAAAATTAATTTTTGAAATTCTTTCAAATTATACAAGTAGAATTAAAATAAATTACTTGGAAAGAGAAGTAGACATTTTCGAACAACCATACCAAATAAACCATGATATAAACCTTTTACAAAATCACATTGATAACATCGAACAAATCATTTTGACAAGTAAACTCAATATTCTCTCGAAAAATATCTTAGCAGAAAACGAACTAAGACTGACATAGAAACTTACAAAGATATCAAAGTAAACAGTAGCGTATTATAGTGACCAAATCATAATTATCGTTTTTACCCCAAACTATTCTAATACAAAATATTCTAAAAATTTTAATTGAAGCTATGCCAAATATTGAAAAAAAATCTTTATTGCTTAAAAAACAATATTTCTATAGACGACAAGACCACTATTTACAGTAATAATGTAAAGCAAAATCAAAAAAGCTATCTAATTGAATTAATTGATGAATTTTTGAACCACATACTAAATTTTAAAGAAGGTAAAATGCTAAGTTTAAAAGTTGAAATAATTAAAGAAATACGACCAGGTCTTGTAATAATGAAAAATTTTAATAGCACTAACAACTTTTCACAAAATTGTAATATAAATTTTAGGTTATTTAGAAATAGTTAATATAATTTGAAAACTGTAAAAATATTATAAAAAACAAAGTATTTACAAATTAATTTCATAAATTTATGATAAAAATGTATTTCCATATACTAACCAAATTAACTTTATAGTACTAAAAAACATTTTCTAATTACTTTGTCTATTCAAAAATATTACTAATTCTTACTAATTTGTCTATTTAAAAATATTAAAAAACAAAAAAACTTGAAATAAATGAAAATATATTTATTTCAATTCAATTACAAAAGTTAAAAAATTTGAATTATTGAATTTTGTGATAAAAAGCTAGTCAAAACATAATATATTCAATAATTAAAATTTTTCAAAATTGAAATTATTTTAAATTGTTAGTTTATGTACCTATTAGAAAAGCTTATAAACGCAAATCGATCAAAAGCTTCTATAATCCAAACTCATTGACCGAACTCGACCAGAACCAATTCCCATGATACTTTAATTACTAGTAACCTAGAGTTTAAATTTCATCAAAATAGCGGCATCATTTTTTGAGTTATGCTGTTTTTAAGAAATATGTTTGTTAGCCCTTGAACTTTTCAAAGGTTCCACAACCCGAAACCATGGTACGATTTCGCCCATATGCAGTCCCCGCTGTACTTTAAATAGTAGTTAACTCTCGTACACAATTGCAACGTTCAAGTTGCTATCTTTATTAATTTTAAAGATATGCTATAAGGTCTTCGGAAATATGTGGCTAGTCCCCGACCCACTACTCCAATTGGGCCCAAATTTCAAGGACACTAAGGAAATAGGAAGGAATACCTTGATACCAAATTTGGAGGTTCTATTTTCTTTGGTTTCGGAATTATGCTCGTTTGGCCTAAATTCGATCAAAAAGTTCTAGGTTCCGAACCCATGGTCCAATCACGACCGCACGTAATCCCCGCCGTAATTTAAATACTAGTAACCTACAGCACAAATTTGATTAAGATAGCGTCATTAGTTGTTGAGTTATCTTGATTTTTTATATATGTTCGTTAGCCCTTGGACCGATTAAAAGGTCCAGAATCCGAACCC
This sequence comes from Dolichopus griseipennis, assembly GCA_963082915.1. Taxonomy (NCBI): domain Eukaryota; kingdom Metazoa; phylum Arthropoda; class Insecta; order Diptera; family Dolichopodidae; genus Dolichopus; species Dolichopus griseipennis. Next base: position 128,835,134 of record OY720443.1, on the reverse strand, counting down.
ATGGGTCGATTTCGCCTATTTGCAATCCGTACTTTCAGTCCTAGTAACCTACAGTTAATATGTCATTAAGATATCTCCATTATCTCCAAAAACATTTGGAGTTTAATAGTTAATAGTATTAACAAAATAATGTTTGTATCCACCGCTTCCTTTAGGTGGATACAAACATCATACCAAAGTTAATATTTTTCTTATCTCATTGGAGTTTAATAGTTAATAGTATTAACAAAATAATGTTTGTATCCACCGCTTCCTTTAGGTGGATACAAACATCATACCAAAGTTAATATTTTTCTTATTTCATAGGTGTAGGGTATAAAGAAACAGATAACTTAACTAATTTTGAAGAATTGTATCTAAAAGATATAGAAAACAAGTAAAGAAACAGTCAGTCGGTGCAACCGACTTAGAAATACCCTACACCTATTTGGTAAAAATTTAAGGACATATCCATAAGTCATTTTAACACCATAGAAGCTGTTATTAATTTGATCGTAAGACATAGCTAACCAAATTAACTGTATAATACTAAAAAAATTTTCTAATTACCCTATCTATTAAAAAATACTACAAATTCTTACTAATTTATCTAATTAAAAATATTAAAAAACAAACAAACTTGAAATAAATGAAAATATATTTATTCCAATTCAATTACAAAATGAAAAAATTCTAATTATTAAATTTTGTGATAAAAAGATAATCAAAGTATAATATATTTAATAATCCAAATTTTTAAAAATTGCAATTATTTTAAATGGTTAGTTTATATACCTAATACAAAAACTTATAAACGCAAAATATGCAATAAATGTATTTCTAAAATACAATTAAAAATTTACACCTTTTCATATAATTCATTTAAATATAAAAATAAATTTTACATAAATGCAGCAAGTACCTTTGAACATAGCTGAACCACTACAATTAAGTCTAGATTTCGGAGACACATAGGACATAGGAAATATATTCTTTGGCTTCGAAATTAAACTCGACCACAACCAATTCCCACGGTACTTTCATTACTAGTAACCTACTGTTAAATTTCATCTAAATACCGGCATTATTTTTTGAGTTATGGTGTTTTTAAGATATATGTTTGTTAGTCCTTGAACTTTTCAAGGGTTCCAGGTCCCGAAATTATGGTACGATTTCGCCCATATGCAGTCCCGTCATACTTTCAATACTAGTTAACCCTTGTACACAATTGGAACGCTCTATCTTAATTTTAAGTTACTAGTTTTATTAATTTCGATGATAAGCTTTTACACATTGGGGGTCTAAGAGAGGTTCTGAACCACCACTCCAATTGATCCCAAATTAGGGGGGCACGCAAGAAATAGTAAAGAACACCCTTGTGGCAAATTGGAAGCTTCTACATTTGTTTCAAGTAACTATCTTTATTAATTTCGAAAATATGCTTTAAGGGCCTAAGAACTGAGTGGCTGGTCCCCGATCCACTACTCCAATGGGGCCCAAATTTCAAAGACACTTACGAGGGACACCCTGATACCAAATTTGGAGGTTCTATCTTCATTGGTTTCGGAATTATGCTCGTTTGGCCTAAATTCGATCAAAAAGTTCTAAGTTCCGAACCCATTGTCCAATCCTCACCGTACGTAATCACCGCCGTAGTTTCGCTGCGAATAACCTACAGCACAAATTTCATGAAGATAGCCTCATTAATTGTTGAGTTATCCTGATTTTTTATATATATTCCTTAGCCCTGACATCGATTAAAAGGTCCGGAATCCGAACCGTTGGGCTGATTTCGCCCTTATATAGTCCGCGCTGTACTTATAGTACTAGTTAACCCTTGTACACAATTTGAACGGTCTATCCTAATTTTAAGTAACTATTTTTAGTAATTTCGATTATAAGCCTTTAAAACTTGGGAGGTCTGAGAGGGGTACAGAACCACCACTCCAATTGATCCCAAATTAGGGGAACACGAAAGAGATAGTAAAGAACACCCTTGTGGCAAATTGGAAGCTTCTACATTTTTTCAAGTTGTTATCTTTATTAATTTTAAAGAAATGCTTTAAGGTCTTCGGAAATGTGTGGCTGGTCCCCGACCCACTACTCCAATGGGACCCAAATTCACAAGACACTTAGGAAATAGGAAGGGACACCCTGATACTAAATTTGGAGGTTCTATCTTCATTGGTTTCGGAATTATGCTCGTTTGGCCTAAATTCGATCAAAAAGTTCTAGGTTCCGAACCCATGGTCCAATCCCGACCTTACGCAATTCCCGAAGTATTTTCATTACTAGTAACCTACAGCACAAATTTGATGAAGATAGCGTCATTAGTTGTTGAGTTATCGTGATTTTTTATATTTGTGCGTTAGCCCTGAAACCGATTAAAAGGTCCAGAATCCGAACCCATGGGCCGATTTCGCCCATATGCAATCCCCGCTGTACTTTCAGTCCTAGTAACCTACAGTTAAAATTTCATCAAGATAGCTCCATTATTTTTTGAGTTATCGTGCCTACGGACGGACGGACGGACGGACGGACATGGCTATATCGACTAAGGCGGTCACGCTGATCACAAATATATATACTTTTCCATATCTAGCTCGCTTCCTTTAGGTGGTTACAAACACCATACCAAAGTTAATATACCCCTTTACCTATTCTATAGGTGTAGGGTATAATAACAGAAAAGAAATAAAGGAAATTCAAATTAAAAATTCTACTATAATTTACTATTAAGTATAATTATACCAATCAATGTTTTTGTACTAATAATTATTGTAACCTTCATTATACCCGTGCATACATATATGACATCGGTTATATTAAAATTGCTCCCTCTTTTGTAACGCATCGATCTAGACGAGTTAGATATAGTGTCAAGCGTACGTATCGGCTCAGAATCGAAAAATAAGTCGATCTAGCTATGTGTGTCAGCACGATAACTCAAAGGCTAAAAGAGCTACAGTTTTGAAATTTTAACAAAATATTTTTCAAACATTTTCTAGGTTCCCTATTTGTTTTGGTTAAGATCGGACCAAAACTTCGGGTAGCTCTCGAACAACTAACTTTTTTAACTCCAATATTTTCATATAAAAATTTGAAATTTTGTTAGGCATCTTGTATCAAACATGAAATTATGAATTTTGTTTTTATACCCTACACCTATAGAATAGGTAAAAGGGTATATTAACTTTGATATGGTGTTTGTAACCACCTAAAGGAATCGAGCTTGATATGGAAAAGTATATATATTCGTGATTAACGTGGCCTCCTGAGTCGATATAGCCATGTTCGTCCGTCCGTCCGAGTTACATATAAATCTTCATCTTCGAATAACTGTGAAGAACCTCCAAAACTAATGATAAACAAAAGTAATAAATATGATGAAATATTGTCAAGTGCTAATAATTCCCTAAACAGCACTTTACACTAAAACTCAAATAAAATATTAAAACGTTAAGAATTGTTTTAATACATAAGTTCAAATGTTGATAAAGCAAAACCGTACTTGAAAACATTTTGTAATATTAAAAAAGGTCAATATTGCTGATAATACAAAATGTATGTATAACAATTTATACTAATAACATATTATGTTATTGAACTATTGAGAAATCTCGATATAATTAAAAGTATGAAATTTGACACTCAATAATAACATTGCAAGTACAGTTTTGTTTGTGTTCAGTTTATTTTTAAAATGTAAGAGTTTTTACAAAAGAAAGTAAAAAGAACATTATATTAAAAACGAGGAAGAGTGTAGTAGAGTAGACTGTGTCAACTCTGGGATACCCGTATGACCGTAACATATACATTATATCATCCGGTTAATTACTTTTGGCAAAATTTCAAACATTCAGCTTTATTAGGTGTAGAGTAATGCTCATATAAAATTAGAAGTTGTATGGCAGGTACTCGAACCCGTGGACCAAAATGGCTGGATTTAAATAGCGCTTCCGGTTTTTGCATAAAAACGAATTTGTGAAAATTTTATAATCCTAGCTCCTTTACTTTTTGAGTTATCGTGATGACGGACGGACGGACGGACGGACGGACGGACGGACATACATAGCTAAATCGATTTATTTTTCGATTCTGATCCGATCCATACACTTGAGTCTATATCTACCCCCCTCCTTCTTTGCGTCACAAACGTAATGGCAAATTTATTATACCCTTGGACTATATAGTCATACGGGTATAAACACTAGACAGTTCGGTCGAAATACTTTCTTTCGTAAAATTCGTTTTTTGTTAGCATTTAATTATTGTTAAGTTCTTTTGTTTTAAAATAAATGTTAAAGTATAAAATAAAAATAAATTCATCTTTTATTTTTTTATAATTATTTTTAAAAATAAATAATTTAATTGGCGCAGTCGGTAGGATTTTTGTCCGTAGATAGAAATCCAGTGATTAAGAACCTTAATAGTGGCCTCTTTAGGAAATATATTACCTGAGGCAATAAATTTTTAATAAATTTGTAAAACAAATAAAAAAAAAAAATCTTTAACAAATCGTGTAAAGTGGCTTCTTACGGACTCATTACCGGAAGCAATAAACATTAATAAACACATAAAAAAAGAAAATAAAATATATTAACAATAGTTATATTAAATTGCTTTGAAACAAAAAACAAATTATAAACTCTAAGAGTGTATGAAAAAACGTGATAGACCCAACATCTTTAATAAAAATAGAAATATGGACGGACAAAACGTAGTACAACAAGTAGAACAAGTAGACGTAAGTCAACTACTACAACAAATACAGGAGAAAGATATGCAACTAAATCAATTTGCTCAAGCACTACAACAAATGCAACCAGTTCAAAATCAAAATGCAGTAGTGGAAAATCGAGAAAAAGCTGTGAAAGAAATAAAGCATATGAACATCTTTACCGGACGAGGTGATTTCACAATAACTTCGTTTTTAAAAAGCATCGAATATCATCTATCAACTATTAGTAATGTGGAATACAAAAAATGTGTAGTTAGAGCAATTTACAACGAGAAAATTCAAGGTGAAGCTAAGAACACAATCATCAATATACCACAACCGTACAATTGGAATCTTATAAAACAAATTCTAAAACGAAGATACAGACCCGATGTGGAGCCGACGGAGCTTTTCAAAAAAATTGGTAACATAAAAGTTGTTTCGGTAAGTGATTTAGTTAATCAAATTCAAAATATTAGATATAAGGCAAATGAATCACAAGCTTATTATGATGAGGAAAATTATAAAGATTTAAGTACTATTGATACCCTTTTAGTCAATGCAATAAAAGAAACAACACCATATGTGCTATTAGAGAAAATTTATAAAGAAAAAGAAATAGATAAAATTATAGATATAATGAATGAATTCAGGGCAATCTAGGTAAACAAATGAACCAAATTTTAGAAATAACTCGGGCCAATATCGTCGCGAACAGGCTTACTATAATAGAAATTCTGACGAACAAATGGAGGTAGATAATGTACACAAAACTTCTCGCTCGAGTCTTTCTTTAAATTCACAAAAACAAGCAAATGAGACTAATAATGTAGAGTTTTTTATGAACTAGCCTCGGGAAATTTGCCAATAATTCAAGTTTTTAGATTCAGATTCAAGTTATTAGATTTTTTATGAACTAGCCTCGGGAAATTTGCCAATATTTCAAGTTAATAGATACAGGGTCAACATTTAGTATAATTGACGATAAGGTAGAGGGATTTAAAAAACTAAAAATTCCCCCAATATATTTTTCCACAATTAACGGAAAAGATTTTATAAATGGGGAAGTACATACTCCCGATTTCAAAGAATTAATAGGTCCTGTAAATGCTTTAATTAGATGGAAACAAAAGAGTTTACCAAATAGGAAATACCAATTTATAATAAGTGTTGATTTATTAAAAAATCTAAATGCCGTAATAAGCTTAGAGGATGGCATTATAAATATTAATAATCAAGATATAAAATTAACTAATAACCCCTACTCATTTAATGAAATTTCGTTTTTGGAAGCAACAAATCCTAATATTACTAAATTATTAAAACTTGACCATTTAAATAAAGAAGAACATAAAGAAATGGAAAGATTAATAAAAAAATATGCAAGTTTGTTCTATAAAGAGGGTGACAAACTCACTAGTACTATAGCTGTAAAACATGAAATCATAACAACAACAGAACAATCAATCAACGCTAAATTATACAGATATCCACCAAAACATGAGGAGGAAGTGAGAAGACAAATAGCAGAAATGGAGGAACATGGAATAATAAGGAAAAGTGATTCTAGGTATTCAAGTCCATTAATTGTTGTTCCTAAAAAAATGGATAATTCAGGACAGAGAAAATTTCGCAATGTCATAGACTACAGAAAGTTAAATGAGGTTTCCACTTCCAAGTTTCCAATGACAAGTTTCCACTTCCGAATATCGATTGAATTTTGGATAAACTTGGCAAAGCTCAATATTTCACCACTATCAATTTAGCCAAGGGATACCATCAAATACTTATAAAAGAAGAGAACAAAAAGAAAACAGCTTTTGCTACACCCCATGGTCTTTATGAATTCAACAGAATGCCTTTTGAACTGAAAAATGCTCCGGCAACATTCCAAAGGCTAATGAATTAACTCCTAAGAGATTACATAAATAAGAGCTGTGTAGTCTACCTCGACGATATCTTAATATTTATTAATAGTTTAAGAGAACATATTAAATCTATTTCAGATATTTTCGAAATATTAAAAGAAAATAATTTAAAGATTCAAGTAGACAAATGCAATTTTATGCGAATAGAGACTGAATATTTAGGACATGTTTTGACAGAGGACGGTTTAAAGCTAAACCCCAATAAAATAGAAATTATCGAAAATTTAAAATTACCCAAAACACAAAAACAAATAAAGAGTTTTCTGGGTTTAACAGGGTACTATAGAAAATTTGTGAAGGATTATGCTAAAATAGCTCAACCAATCACAAAATATTTAAAAAAAAATATGCATATTAATATTAATGACCCAAATTATGTTGAATCATTCGAAAAACTTAAAAAACTTATAGTAAGTCATCCTGTATTAAGATATCCAAACTTTGAGGAATCTTTTACCCTTACTACGGATGTTTCTAATTACGCAATAGGAGCTGTATTACCACAACAAGGTCACCCAGTGTGTTTTTCGTCAAGAACATTGAATAATCATGAAAAGAATTATTCAGCTACCGATAAAGAGTTCTTAGCGATTGTGTGGTCTATAAATTATTTTAGACCATATCTTTATGGAAAAAAATTTAAAATCTTGACTGACCATCAACCAATCAAATATTTGCATGCCAAATACAAAGGTAGAGATATGTCTCCAAGGCACCAAAGATGGCTATTGAAATTGGGAGAATACCAATTCGAAATTGATTACATAAAAGGTAAAAAAAACAGAGTAGCTGATTTTCTTAGTAGAGTAAAACATAATGAGGACGTAAATTTCGGGAAGGAAGAAAATGAGAAAATTGTCGAAGATATGTCAATATCAGAAAATGTCTCAATACAATCTGGAAGGAGTGATTCAGTTTTAGCAATCTTTAATTTAGAAGATGAAAGAGATGATATTACATTAGCAACTATACATTCAGCAGAAGAAAAGTTTTTGGATCACATACCAATAAAGGAAGAAATTGTCAATAAGAACTCAGTTAATATTAACTAATAATAAAACAATTGAACAAGAAACTATTTTAGGTAGAAAAATTGTATACATTGCAGAATACGACTTTCAAAGGTTAGATGAAATTTTTAAAAATCACTTATATAAAAGAAAATTTGGAATATATTCTGAGTTATCTGATAATATGTATAATATAGTACAACTAAAATTAAGGGAAATGTTTTCAGGGAATAGTCATATAAAATTTATTAAATCTTCTTTTAGAGCTGAAGAAATGGCAAATGAAGAAGAAACTGTAAAGTAGATATCGCTATATCATGTTAGAGAGAGTTTCAAGGAGGAATTCAAGAAACATATAATCAACTAAGAAAAAAAATATGTTATCACAAATTATTAGAATTAACCCAAATTGTAATCATTCAATGTGAAATATGTCAAGAGCTAAATACTTAAACCAAAATTTCAATATACTGAAATTCCTGCAGATGTAAATGAAATTCTTCATATTGACACTTATACCATTATGAAGAATAATTTCTTAACGACTATAGATAAATTCGGAACATCATCTTTCTGACAAAAATCATGTAACCCTTATAGAAAAATTAGAGGAATATTTCAGTAAATTTGGTAAACCAAAAAAAGTAGTAGCGGACAATGAATTTAAAACCATTCACATTAAACAATTTTTACAAGACGAAAGAATAAATTTGCACTTAACTAAACCTAATAATCATACAGATAATTTCAGTTCTTTTAGATAAAATAAAAGAATTAGAAATATAAAAAACAGAACAACCTCTCACTTAATTTTAGCAAATGAATTTAATTTTAATTACTAAGATAGTTAAAAAAAAAAAAAAGAAAAAAAAAAAATAATATATTAATACTATTCTAATAAAAATAATTTTTTTCTCATTTCTATAAAATTACAGATCTTTAAAATAATAATTATTACCATATTATGTTTAGGATGGTTACCAGGAGTATGTAGTTTATTACAAGTAAGTCAAATATCCGAAGAAGTAGGTTATATTCAGATCAAAATAAGAGAGGTAGAAATTACTAACGAAACAGTAATAATACTTCATGTTATTGACCCCAAGGAACTTAATAAATTACTTTCACAAATAGAAAGCAATCTAAATAATTTAAATTCGTCGCATATACTAATATACTAAATTGATTTATTTTTCAATTTAGAGAAGAGAAGAAATCCTAGACCATTTAACAATTGTAGAAGAAAATAATCATAATTCAATTTCAAATTTAAATAATCAAATAAATATTAATAACAATTTTAATAAAACAATTCAAGAATTAAAAAATTTAATAGAAAATGATAGAAGTAAAACAAAAATGTTTTTAATGAAATTAATGAAATGAATTTACAAAGTTTGAAAAATTCTCTATATGTAGATCAAATATTAAAATTAAGATATTTAGAAAATAAAATAGACCAGATACAGCTTCAGCCAAGCATAATTGTACATCTTAGTATCCTAACAACAGAAAAAATAGAAACATATAAAATAGATTTTTATAAATTAAAATTAATTAAAATGGGTATCATGTTATATAAAGAAAATTGTATTGTATTCGCAATAAAAATTCCTCAAAATTATGTAAAAAGAGATTTAAAATTAGTAACACCACTACCAAATAAAGAAAATTTTTAAAAAGATGAAAATAATGAACACGTTGTAACTATTGCAAATCAAACATATACATTTGTAGAAAATGAATTAATAAAAAAATTTAAAGTTAAGTAAAAATTGTATTCTGTTCAATAATTGTAAATTAAAATTTAATGATTAAACTAAAATTGAAGTACTAGATGATGAATAAAATGTTGAAAAATAAAAAATGCTATAAATGAAAAATAAATACAAGATTGTGACGATAGAAAAATCATACTAAATAAAAATTATCTCTTAACATTTTATAATTTTCAAATAAAATTATATAATGAAATTTTCTCAAACCAAAAACATATGGTACATTACAAATATTATTATCCAGAAATAAACAAAAATATTACCTTTAAAAAAATACTTACTTTTGAAAATATAGCAACAGATCATGTACAAAATTTAGAAGAGATTAAAGAATTAAAATACCACAAAAATGTATCATATGGCATTAGTATAACAATTTTTATCTTTCTAGTAATAAGTATAATTTTGTTTATCATTGGTTTTAAAGTATTCAAAGATAAAATTTCTAGTGTTTTTCATTTGAAAAAAGAAATTCAGGAGAATTTCAAACTAAAGGAGGGAGAAGTTACATATAAATCTTCATCTTCGAATAACTGTGAAGAACCTCCAAAACTAATGATAAACAAAAATAATAATTATGATGAAATATTGTCATGTCTAATAATTACCTAAACAGCACTTTACACTAAAACTCAAGCAAAATATTAAAACGTTAAGAATTGTTTTAATACATAAGTTCAAATGTTGATAAAGCAAAACCGTACTTGAAAACATTTTGTAATATTAAAAAAGGTCAATATTGCTGATAATACAAAATGTATGTATAAAAATTTATACTAATAACATATTATGTTATTGAACTATTGAGAAATCTCGATATAATTAAAAGTATGTAATATGACATTCAATAATAACATTGCAAGTACAATTTTGTTTGTATTCAGTTTATTTTTAAAATGTAAGAGTTTTTACAAAAGAAAGTAAAAAGAACATTATATTAAAAAACACAACACAGTTCGGTCGAAATGCTTTCTTTCGTAAAATTCGTTTTTTGTTAGCATTTTTTTTTTTTTTTTTTTTTTTTTTTGCCCGCAACTCTACGTGCTAACTGTTCACTGTGATAGGCTAAACAGCCTGACTATATATGTGCATGTCGGAACAGGGGAGATATATTCATATATTAGAACTGATCAAATGAATTCCACATACAATTTAAACATGAGATAGTACTACGCCTTATAACATGTAGAAATGTCTTAGATTTTCAATAAATGCAGTTCTATTTTTGTTTATATTGTAATATTTTGTATTAGAGTTATATGGTATTCTATATCTGTGAGTTATATTATTTAATTGAATTATTTGTTTACATTTTGTATTTGTTTATATTGTTATATTTATGTATTTTTTATTAAAGATATATAATTATTAATTATTAATTAAGCCATTAATTTGAACCCAAAGGCGAATGGTAGTTGAGTCGAGTTGAAAACCAGATAAAAGTTTTTTCACTTTCACTGGGATTCGAACCCGGGGCCTTTCGCATGAAAGGTCGGCACTCTAACCACTGTGCCACCCAGCCGATATTTAATTATTGTTAAGTTCTTTTGTATGATAACTCAACAACTAATGACGCTATGTTCATCAAATTTGTGCTGTAGGTTACTAGTAATGAAACTATATAATCTTATAATCGAAATTACTAAAAATAGTAACTTAAAATTAAGAAAGAACGTTCCAATAGTGTACAAGGGTTAACTAGTATTTAAAGTACAGCGCGGACTGCATATGAGCCCATGGGTTCGGATTCTGGACCTTTTAATAGGTTTAAGGACTAACGATCATTTATAAAAAATTGCGATAACTCAACAACTAATGACGCTATCTTCATGAAATTTGTGCTGTAGGTTATTGGTAATGAAATTACGGCGGCGATTGCGATTTACAGTGAGGATTGGACAATGGGTTCGGAACTTAGAACTTTTTGATCGAATTTAGCCCAAACTAGCATAATTCCAAAACCAATCAAGATAGAACCTCCAAATTTGGTATCAGGGTGTCTCTTTCTATTTCCTTAGTGTCCTTGAAATTAGGAACCAATTGGAATAGTGGGTCGGAGACCAACTACATAGTTTCGAAGACCTTAGAGCATATTTTCGAAATTAATAAAGATAGTAACTTCAAACAAATGTAGAAGTTTCAAATTTGGCACATAGGTGTTCTGTACTATTTCTTGTGTGTCCACCTAATTTGGGATCAATTGGAGTGGTTCAGTACCCCTCTTAGACCCCGCAAGGTTTAAAAGCTTATCATCGAAACTAATAAAACTAACAACTTAAAATTAAGATAGAATGTTCCAATTGTGTACAAGGGTTAACTAGTATTGAAAGTATGACGGGAACTGCATATGGGCAAAATAGTACCATGGTTTCGGGTTCTGGAACCTTTAAAAAGTTCAAGGGCTAACAAACATATATCTTAAAAACAGCATAACTCAAAAAATAATGCCACTATTTTGATGAAATTTAAACGCTAGGTTACTAGTAGTGAGAGTACCATGGGAATTGGTTCTGGTTGAGTTCGGAGAATGAGTTCAGATTCTAGAAGATTTTGATCGATTTGAGGCCAAACGTGTATCTTTTTGAAGCCAAAAATTATATTTCCTATTTCCTATGTGTCCCCAAAATTTAGACTTAATTGTAGTGGTGGTTCAGATGTCTCCTAAGAAATCCCAAAATTAAAAAGCTTATCTTTGAAATTCATGAAGATAGAAACTTTAAAGGTACAAGAGGGATACAAAAGGGTTCTTTCCTATTTCCGTTTTTATTTAACACTTTTATGTTTTTTAAATGCTAAGAATTTTAACATAAAACATATCATAATATTTAATCGGCTTATGTTTTCCCAAACAAATATAAACACCCCTTTTTAGGACTAACTATTTGACCAATTTTAATGAAACAACAACCAAAAGAAAGGTTTTTTTTGTTTTCATATTACAATGATATTTTTTTTTATTATATTGCGTTTTTTCAGGTGCAAATCCGTCTTCAATTTAACGTAAGTTTGAGTTTAGCGGTCACGCTGTTAAAAGCTGAGGCTTCTGACTCTAATATTATGCACCGACTTTCTGTGTAATTGTAATTCATTTTCGGTTGTAACTCGCAACTCAATCAAACTATTATAGGCGCCGACTTATATCTTTCTTTTTTTTTGTTTAGTTCAAATGTTCAATGAACAAGGAGATTTAAATTTTTGTTTTGTTTTTGTTTTTTCTTTATCTTAAAAAATGAACGAAAAAAATGAGTTCTGTTCGAAATGAAAGCATACATTTGGTGTATACAGTCGTTTTCATTTATAACGAACTCGGTTCAATTTTAATTACAATAAACTACACTTTGTGCTAACGAATTAAATTTTACCTAAAAATGTAAGTTTTTTATTACATTGATATTTCTTTTATTTAAACTTATTATATCTAATTATGTTGCTTGGCGATTAATTAAATGTTTTTAGTACATTTTCAAAAAATTTTGTAAAAATGCTCTGTCCGTCCGCCCGTCCGTATGATTACAAAAACTTTTACATCGTTTGAAACAGAGTAAAGAAATTTTAACCATGGGTAGGTATTGCAAAAAAAATAATTTCGTAGAAGAATTCTTTTCTATAGCCCCACCTGTTACGGGGCTAGAGCCTCCTAAAGTTGGAAAAAGCCCTATTTTTAAATTGTTATAACAAGAGTTCTCCTGAATGTATTTTCAAGCTGAAAACGGCGAACGATATGTCTGGCCAAACTCAATTTTTGCAAAATTTTTGGCCAGACATATTTTCTGAACGGTTCAAGCTAGGGTCTTGAAATTTTGGGAGAAGTTAGATACTCAGAAATCAGTAGGAGACGGTTAACAAAATTGTTTTGAAAAGCCCCCTATTTAGGAGCTATAAGGGCTCGAAAATGGAAATTTTGTTATTTTTAAACACCTGTAACTGAATACCTGTCCACATTTTTTTTAGTGATATACAAAATTCAAAGCTCTATAATTATATTTAAACATGTGTCAAAGGTTTTTCTTAATTTTGAAGGGTGACGGAGCTACAGCCCCTGCAAATTTCAAAAATTCTAAAAAAGCCCTATCCTATAAGAATTCTGTTAAGTTTATTTTCAATCGAAAAACGGTAGAAGAGAGCTGCTTTTATAAACTCTACAGAAATATGTAGCTATATGGTATAGTGTTGCCATACGGAACTAAAATTTACCATTATGCAAAACTCAATTTTTGTAAAAGGAGATGTTAGATCCTTAGAAATTAGTAGGAGTCGGTGAACAAAATTTTTTTGTCAAGCCCCATGTTCAGGAGATATAAGGGCTCGAAAATTGAAATTTTGCTATTTTTAAACACCTGTAACTTGAATACCTGTTTAAATATTTTTTCCTTAATATACAAAATTTAAAGGTCCAACATTATATTTTAACATAATGTTAAAAGATTTTCTTAAGTTTAAAAGCGGTTCTTTAAATTGAAGAAAGTGTCTCTCAGTTTTAACCATTTTTGCTAAATAGTAACATTCTAAGTAAAATTCCAAATTTTGGTGGAATTCACAATTTAATTCCTAGAACCTAAAAAAGTTTGGCGGAAGGGGGGTAGTGAGGATTATATCCTTGAGAAATTTAGCAACCTTCCCCATAGAGGGGCTAATAGAGCTAAAAAATTAAAAATTTACTGTTTTTATAAGTAAGCAGTAACTTAGTCACTGACGTTTATATTTCCTAAATTAAACGTTAATATTAAAGCTTCAACATTATATTCCGATAAAATACTTAGTATGAAACACTCTATTATTTTGAAAATGTGCTTTTTTAAAAACCCTTGGTTTTTTTCATCACTTGTTTATTTAGTTTTGAATATAAAAAAAATCATAATAACGCATCAAAAATACAAAAAAAAATTTCAATAGAAGAAATAGCACAATACATGGGCTTGAGGTTGACACATCAATTAAAATTCTAGCAAATGAGTTCGAAGTGTCCATTCTAGAATCAGTACATCGTACAATGTTCAAGTGTTATACTAATTTTTCAAAATTCATATCATTCTTTTAAAACGACATTCGTTTATTACGACGAATATTTTCCGTCCCATCATGGTCGTTATAACCGAAAAGTACTATATTTTGTTTTCGTTTGCTAAAGAAAATTTTTTGTAAATCATAAATTGTTGTTGCTTTTTGTTAAGTTTTTTGTAAAATAAAAAGCCGACTTCTGAAATATATTCTGTAGTTGCCATTACGTTTGAGAGTAATGATATTAGAAAATATATGTAATTGCAATATATTGAAAAAAAAAAACAAATAATCTTTCTTAAAAAAATTATTTGTAATTTAAATGATTTGTTACTTAGGGCCTAACCAAAATCAACGCGTACGGCGTATAATTTCTGGAAATTTATAGAAAATTTTGTAGTTAGGTAGGTACAAGAATTTACATGTGAGCAATCGCAATACGAGACGTACTGGTACCTCGAATAACATTTTTTTTTTTAAATAATTTTGTTTAAAACATATATTAAAATAAGTTGAAAATACCTCAATATGTTTGCAAAACTAAAAAATTATCTTTTTAAAACAAAAGTTATTTGTTCCTTAGGTCCCAACCTAAATAAAAGCGTACGGTGTATAATTTCTGTCAAAAAATTTAGAAATAAGTAGGTACATAAATTTACATGAGATCAGCCAAAATACGCGTAACGCGATGTACTGCATTTTGGATTTTTAAAATTTACAAAAATTGACAAAATGTATAAAAATATTATTATTATTGGTTTTTCTTACATTTCTAATATTATGTTTTAAAAAATAATGTTCTTTTTAAAATAATTTTTATTAAAAAATATCTTACATTCAAAATAACTATAATATGAAAAAACATTCAAATAAATAATTTTCGATAAATTAAATACTGTACGCGAGTCATGTATGCACATACAAATACACATATAAATAAAGAAAGTAATAAAAAAATGTGCATAGATAATCTACCTCTCAACATAAAACAAGACAAGACATGTTCTGATATTAAATATGCAGAAGTATTAACAGTAATATCTAATAAAGTAAATAGTCATAAAACATTAAAATAAGATTGGACAAAAATCCATCAATAATAATAAACAGATCAATAATAATTAAATATAGATAAGAATACTAATATTAACAAGATCAAACATGAATATGAAACAAAGAACAAGAATCTTTGTGATAATTAAAAAATAAGTAATTTTGTAAAACTAAATGATGAAATATGTGTTTATCATTTATTAATAAACATTTAGTAGATAAGAGTTAATATAAATACTTGTTACTAATGTAAAACAAAAGAGTTCTAATTAACATCTCAAGCCGACAACTTGTAGTTTTACCATTAAATAAAATTTGTATTTTTATAAAAATAACTTTGTTCAAAACGAAATACAAATTTGGCGCAGTCGGTAGGAAAATTCTAAATCGAATTATCCAGTGAAACGAATCGTGATTAATAAATAACAATTATATAAAATAAATTGTTAACACTGATATAAAACGAAACATTTATAGTGATATTAAAGTAGACAACGAAGAGTTCAATAATTAATAACGTAAACATTACTCGTAGAAACAAAACTTTAAAACACTAAAACATTAAAAAGATTAAAGAAAAGAATAAAAATTTAGCAGAAACGAAGCTTAATTTAATCAGTAAAGGTTTTTAAGAAAAGTGGTAAACGAAGAGAAAAAATATATATTACAAAATTTTTTTTTCTCGCAGAAACAAACTTAATTAAAAATAAAAAGTAGTATATGAATAAAATTCATAAGTTCGACGAAAATTGAAAAATAATGGCAGAACAAATTCAAGCAGCAGAATTCATTCAACATCAACAACAGCAAATTCAAGCCCTAACAGAACAAATTAGGAAGTTGCAGATGAACCCACAACAAGTATCACCAGCACCAGTAGCAGATCATACAATAAGTAAAATGATTCAGTACATGTCAGCATTTACAGGAAAAGGCGATGTTACTATAAATTCATTTATCAGCAACGTAGAGTACCAGTTATCAACCGTAGGAGATGATGAATCAAAAAAAGTATGGACTCGAGCAATATATTTCGAAAAAACTCAAAGTGAAGCGAAAAATAAGAGCAAATTCGATAATATTTCAAATATTGATATGGTATCTGTTAATAATACCAAACAAGTGACATTTGAATGTACAGGGAATTGAAGAACAAAACGGATTCACCATAATAAATTTAGATAAAACTAAAATAGTTACAGAAACAGATATAATATTACATATAATTAATACAACAGAAATAATGAAAATTATTAAAGACATGACAAGAAAATATACAAGAAGTAAATATTAAAAATAGACAAATGTTAGAAGTAGAATTAAAAGAATCAGTAGACAAAGTTCTTACAATAGTACCGAGGAATAACAGAAAAAAAAGGGGACTTATATACATAATAGGAAGTGCTTCGAAATGATTGTTTGGCACAATGAACAAAGAGGACAGGAACAAAATTGAAAAACATTTGTCTACAATAGACTTTAATAATCATAATATAATTAATAACGTAAATAAACAAATCAAAATAAATGATAATTTTAATAAAACATTAATAATGTTAAAATATACAATATTAAACGATAGATATTTGATTGAACGAAATACAAATTTCGCGGGTATCGATTTAAGGATATGTAGACAGACGTATTGACGTACTGTCGTATAAAAATTGTACGTCGTATGTTTTGATTTCATTCTAATAATTGGAAAGTTTATTTTACATTTTCAACATCGAATAATGTTTTTATAATAAAAAAACTATTTTTAGTTTTACTTTAACAAAACGAACGAATTTTTTATATCACAAAGTGTACATGAAGATTAGGTAGGCGTAGTTTGTAAATGGAACGCTAATTTTTGTTTCAGAAGTACATAATTGTCAGATTAATTGTCATATATATATATTTGACATTTTAAAACTGTCATTTGAGAAGTAATAAAAATAAAGTGAAAAAAGTTAGAACTGATATAAATATAAAGAATATTTTTTAAAATGGAAGGGGGTAAGTGCTTATTAGTTATCAAATAAAAAATTTGGTTTAACATAACCTATTCAAGTGAATTTTAATTAAGGCCATCTGCCGGAAATTATTTGTCTACTCTGTTACATATTTTTTTACAAGAGCTGTTGTTGCTGATAGTAGTTGAGAGTAGAAAAGAGTTTACTCCTCATAAAGGAATGAAAACAATAATATTTATTTGTTTTAGGAAACTTATGAGTCATGGCTCAGAAATATATTTTTATCAATAAAAAAATTAGGAAAAATTAAATAAATAAACTAGACAAAAAGGTATAAAGTAAGCTAAGGGTGCGTTTATGTTGGAGCTGCGATAAGTGATAATAGCGTCGATATCGATAAGAGCATCGACAAAAGCATAGAAAAAGCTATGCTTTTATGCAGTGTTTATATTACAGCTTCGATAAAACCGATGTAAAATAAAAAAATAATATTATCTGGTAATATTCTTAAAATAAAAAAAAGAAAAACAAAAATAAATTAAAAAAACTTTTAAGAATTAAATATAATAAATATAATAAAGCATAATTATAATTGTTTATTTATTGAAAGGTGAAAGTAATAATAAAAAAATATTAAATTGGAAAAAAATTAAATTATATATTTTAAAAAGTTATTTTATAATTATAAAAAATTTAAAAAAAATTATACAAAAAAAAAATAAAACAAAAAATATTTTATTAACAATAAAAAAAAAATTTATTTTATTACATTATTAAATGTATAATTGCATCTCCTTGAGAGTTTGCATTAAAAAAAAATTAACGAACGAAAGTAACAACATTTATTTAAAAAATTACAATAACAAGAGCAAAACAGTTATTTAAAAATTTTGATCATCGATAAGAGCGAAGAAAACTGAATAAATAGTTATCTATGCTTTTATCGCTTATCGATGATCAAAGCGATGCTCCAACATAAACACCTCTATTTAAATTACGTATTTAGTTTTCTGCTTTTATCGACGCTCTTATCACTTATCGCAGCTCCAACATAAACGCACCCGCACGGTGCGTTTATGTTGGAGCTGCGATAAGTGATAAGAGCGTCGATAAGAGCATCGATAAGAGCATAGAAAAAGCTATGCTCTTATGCAGTGTTTATATTGAAGCCTCGATAAGCGATAATCGATGTAAAATAAACAAATAATATTATTTATGGTTGTATTAAATATTTGGTTATATTTTGAAAAAAAAAAAAAACAAAATGAAATTAAAAAGCTTTTAAGAATTAAATAAAATAATAAAACATAATTATAATTGTTTATTTATTGGAAGGGTAAAGTAATAACAAAAGAATATTAAATTGTTACTTAGTATAAGTGTTTTAATTTTAAGTCATTAAAAAAAGTAAGTTTGCAACAGTTCCTCCTACCGTGATATTTATTTAAAAGACAATATAAAACTCGTATTTAAATTAACAATTAAGTTCTTGAAATTTTATTTTATGAAAAACAGATGAAATATAAATATAATATTATTAAACCTATACAATAAGTTAAAGTTCGTTAAACATGCATTCAAATGTACTTAAAAAATTTTTTTAAACATATTTTACATAGGATTTTAAAAAATATTTGTAGACAAAAGTTAAAACTAAAATTTTGTTATAATATTTACATCTTAAATTTTTACCCTAAATAGTTTATACCTAATATAATACCTAATTGATTTTGTTAATTTTTTTTATTAATTTCCAATAAAAAAAAATTATTTTTAAAAAATTAAAATTATTATTTACATATTGTATTAAGCTTCACGGCCACTTCAGTCCATAACTTGTCCAAAATGAACCTGTTATGGTGATTTTTATCCCTCTGGTCCCAAAAGGATGGCCTGATATATATTTCGCTTATTAATAGTTCCACGTCCATTACTATTTAAATTACTATTTAAACTAATTTTATTTATTGAAAATTATACAAAAAAAAAAATAAAACAAAAAATTATTTTATCAAAAATAAAAAAATTTTTATTTTATTATAATTAAAAATTTACAATTGCACCTGCTTGAGATTTTATATTAAAAAAAAAAATAACAAACAAAAATAACAAAACATTTATTTAAAAAATTACAATAACAAAAGAGAGAAAAGCATTTATTTAAAAATTTTGATCATCGATAAGAGCGTAGAAAACTGAATAAAGAGTTTTCTATGCTCTTATCGCTTATCGATGATCAAAGCGATGCTCCAACATAAACACTTCTATTTAAAACATGTATATAGTTTTCTACGCTATGCTCTTATCGACGCTCTTATCACTTATCGCAGCTCCAACATAAACGCACCCTAAGGAATTCAGAATCATTTTTCCCATGCTTTTCAGAACTTTAGATAGGCATACATTTGCAGTAAAAATTTGCCTATGTAGCTATTAAATTTAAAAATGGAATAAGGGTAGGAAAAATTTATTCTTTGATTTATTGAAAAACTTTTTTTTTATGCTATAAATCTTAAGATTGAGATTTAAAAATAGACTTCGGTCAACTGGACTATTATATTATTTTGTACTTCTGGCAGCTTCAATATAATATAATACTAAGTACTAAACTTTTGAATTATGATATTATGTTAAATTTCGTTGTACATATTATGTATTTATAGAGCTTTTTAATTAGGATATAGAATACGTACTACAACATAGTTCAAATCGTACTAAAATGTTTAGAAAAAAGTACAGTTTGCTATATGAAGGACAGCATTAACTCGAATTTTGGGTTCTTGACTTCAATAAATTTATGTATATGTCTAGAAATATGTATAATCAAATTTTCAGAACATTATATATGTATTTAGATTTTAATTTAATTTAACTGTACCATTTATCCTCTCTTTAAAGCGGCTTAAAGCTTTTGGAATAAAACTCAAAAATGGGTGCTTAACAACGTTTTTATAATTGAGAAATTGTTTTTTTAAGCATATTTCAAGCGCAAGAATTGTTGACAACATTGTTGGCATAATTTTAGTCTAATATAATTTACACAAAACGAATTTTATATGTTAACCTAACAGCAAAAATGGCTCGAATTTCGAGCACAGGGCGATACTAGTTTTGTATAATATTTTATAAATTAAAAACAAAATATTTTTTTAATAAACGATTAAATTCTTTTTTATAATTTTTATTATATCATATATTTTATTGAATTGTTATCGAAGGTGATATATAATTAAGACATTGAGTACAATACTTAAGCTATATTCAAAGGCACTTGCTGCATTTATGTAAAATTTATTTTGACATTTAAATGAATTATATAAAAAGTTCTAAATTTATAATTGTATTTTAGAAATACATTTATTGCATATTTTGCGTTTATAAGCTTTTCTAATAGGTACATAAACTAACAATTAAAAATAATTGCAATTTTGAAAAATTTTAATTATTAAATATATTATACTTTGATTAGCTTTTTGTCATAAAATTTAATAATTCAAATTTTTTCACTTTTGTAATTGAATTGAAATAAATACATTTTCATTTATTTCAACTTTTTTTAATTTATTTGATTTATTTAATATTTTTAAATAGTAAGAACTTGTAATTTTTTTGAATAGATAAAGTAATTAGAAATGGTTTTAGTATTATAAAGTTAATTTGGTAATTTATTATGGTTTTAAAATGATTTATTCATATTTCATTAAATTTGAACCAAATAAGTGTAGGGTATTTTTAAGTCGGTTACGGACTATTTCTTTACTTGTTTTTTTTTTGTAGATAAAAAATCTTTCGAGTTACGATTTGATATGATTTAAATGATGCGTAGTTTCAAAAATTTTAAATAAGCAAAAAAGAATACAAAGATTTTTTTTAAGTAAATGGCTTCATAAATAATTTATATGTATTCTTATGATATGTATATGTGTAATATTTTGCATGCTTTGTATTTTGATATTAAGAGATATAATTATTATGAATATGATGACTATTATCTATCATGATGATCATTTTATCAATATGATTATATGATACTTATTTTGCTTGGGTTTAATATATTCGTGAAATAAAAATTAATTAAAAGAGATAGAATTGAAAAATTAGAGCTAGAGTTTTGAAATTTACACATTTTTTGGACATTTTTGAAGTTCCCTATTCTTTTTGGTTAAACCGGATCAAAGCTTCGGGGAGCTGCCACACAAATTATTTAAACTAATATGAATTTCTTCAAAAGTAATTATACCAGGAAGATGAAAATTACACACGGTTAGTTTTATAATGAATCAAGTATTTATATAAAGTTTCAAAATGTTACTGCTTAATTTTCGGGGGGCTGCCATACAACTTCTTTGCACCAATATGAATTTCTTCAAAACTATTCATACTGCGAGGATGAAAATTATACACGGTTAGTTATATAATGAATCGAGCATTTATATGGAGTTTCAAAATGTTACGGCCCCTTTTCGGGCAGCTGCGATACAAAGTTGTCAATTCGATAACTGTGCATCTAATGAAGCTAGGCAGTTAAAATTAAAACTGGGCAGGTAAAGTAATATGGCAAGTTAGTTGGCAAAGTTGGACATCAATTTTTAGAGTGGGCCATTTTTTTTTTTTTTTTTTTTTAAGCAAAAATTATGGTATAATGAATTAAAATTTAATATTTTTTTTGTTTGTTGTTTTTTTAAGCGAAAATTATGGGATAATTCGTTAAATTTTTTTTAACCATTTTACTTTTTTGTATGTTTTTTGTAATTATGTATAAGGGAAATAAATAACGGTTGGTGGGTATGCACGGGTATCTAAAAGTTGACAAGGGCAACTATAATCTTTCTCTTTTTTGTAAAATCAAAAATAAAAATAAATTTAAAATTGTAATACCGAAGCTAAAATCTTTGTCGGAGCCTCAGACAAACGGTGGGGGAGTTATAGTTACAATACCGCTGTATACTATTATACATAAATGTCACGTTAATACACCACTGTAAAACATAACTAAAAATGTTAAATTTATTTTATTTAAATTCTTTTGAGAATTTTATGTGAAAACAATTATTTCTAATTTACTCGAATATCATATTTCGAGTTAATTAAAATGTTACATAAATTTTTAACTAAATAAACTATAAAAATCATAATTAAATTATTACACAGACGTAAAGTCAGCGATATTATATTA
This sequence comes from Dolichopus griseipennis, assembly GCA_963082915.1. Taxonomy (NCBI): domain Eukaryota; kingdom Metazoa; phylum Arthropoda; class Insecta; order Diptera; family Dolichopodidae; genus Dolichopus; species Dolichopus griseipennis. The sequence continues at coordinate 128,812,534 of OY720443.1, read as the reverse complement.
TAAAACATCTACTTGCTTGTTGTTAAAACGTGAGTTATCCAGAAACAAAATAGATACCAACACGTTTGGGGTTCCGCGACGCTTTTAAATAAAATAAGTGTAAAAAAAATAACTTTTAAATTCGAAATATAATTTTGTTTTTTTATATAATAAAATAAATATAAGTTTTTAATTAAAAGGAGTGTAAAATAAATAATTTTAAAATTAAATATAAAATATTTATTGTTTTTATTTATTTATTTAAAAATTTTATTTTAGGCTTACAACACAAAAAATGGTTTTGAAAGCCTGATCTTTCTATATTAAAAATTAATTTGTTATTTTAATATTTGTACCAATATTTGTAGATTATAAACTTACTTACTACACACTTACATACTAAGCTTTATTTTTACATATTATATTTTAATTATATTTTTATATAAAATGAACAACAAACAAAAAATTAAAAATAAAAAAAAGATAAAAAAACTTAAACATTTTCTACTTTAATGAAGATGATATTTTTCCTTTTTAAATTTAATTATAAAGCTTAAAACTATATTGAATTGTAAAGATTCTGTTTTTTTACGAATTCTATAATCCTATCATTGGAATTGCGGTCATCTGCCGATAGAGAACTCAATGAGATACCTAATGATGTTCTGTGACTTATAGTTAGGGGGCATTCCTCAAAAATGTGGTGTACTGAAATAGTATTGAGAGTGCAACATTCATGTGCTAATCAGTTCTGATTGTCAAATAGGTAACTGTGCGTCAGATTAGTGTGTCCTATTCTCAACCGTGGAGTAAGATCTCTTCGACTTAGATTATCATTGTTTTTCCACTTATCAATTTGTGGTTTTATGTTGTGCAATTTTTTATTGTTTTTTGTATCCCAGTAATTTAGCTTTTTTCGCATTATGTGTTTGTTTATTAGTTTGTCTAAGGGTTCTCTAACAGACTGTTTTGCTAGTAAATCTGCTTTTTCATTTCCATTAATTTTGCTTTTTTCGCATTATGTGTTTGTTTATTAATTTGTCTAAGGGTTCTCTAACAGACTGTTTTGCTAGTAAATCTGCTTATAGTAATACCAATATGTGATGGAATCCATATAAACGCAAAATTTTTTAAAGATAGAGAGATCTCATCTCTTATTTTTTGTGCTAATGGATGTTTTGGGATTATATTTTGAAGAGCTTCAAGACTACTCAAAGAGTCTGTGCAAACCAAAAATTTTTCATTATTAAATTCGTTATTTGCATACTGAATACCTCGATATATAGAATATAATTCGGCTGTGAAAATTGTTGTATTTTCCGGTAGATGAAATTTTGTTTCGACTAAGTCAATGGTGAATGCGCAGCCTGTGGAGTTATTAATGACTGAACCATCGGCGAATATTTGTCAGAATTTTTTTAATTTATTATTTACTTTTTCTTTGTAAAGTTTTCGGTAAATACTTTATCTGCATTATCTTTTTTATATGTTGCTAATTCCGTATCAATACATATAGGTTTCTGAAGCCATGGAGGTTCATTAAGTATTTTTTGTGTATCTATTACGTTATTAAATACATATAAACTTTCTTTTAGATTTCTTAATCTGACAAAACATGGTTGTGTATTAAATTTTTTATCTTTAAACTTGGAAAATAAATTATCATTATTAAAAAATTCGAGTAATGGATGGTTTTGGAAAGAAATTAAATTTGTTGCATATTAAGAGCAAACTTTTCTCTTCTAAGGTTTAAAGAAATTTCTCCGGATTCTACAAGAAGACTATCAACAGGACTTGTTCGTAGCGCCCCTGTAGCTAAACGTATACCCATATTTAGTATTGTGTCTAAGAACTTTAATCGAGTTTTGTTAGCAGTTTCATAGATAAAACTGCCATAGTCAATTACTGAAAGTATTATCAAATTCAATAATCTTAGTAGAAGCTTCCTATCAGAGCCGTAGTTTGTATTTGAGAGCATTTTCAGGATATTCAAGTTTCTTAAAGCTTTTGCTCTAACTGTCCTTATACATAAAGTGTCAACAAATACATAAAGTGTCAACAAATACATAAAGTGTCAACATGGCAAATGAACTGTCAACTACAAATTGCGGCAAGTGTAATAAAATTTGTAAAAAATCAGGGAAAAATTTTTTAATTTGTGAAGGGGACTGCAAGAAGTGCTTCCATAAAGCTTGTTCAGAATTATCTAATCAAAGTTTCGAGGAAGTTAAAAGGAATGATTCAGTCTGGTTGTGTAAAAAATGCTTGGCATTACGTAAACAACGACGAAGTACAATATTTACCGTGGTTAATAATTCAACAATAAGTGAAACACCAGTTTTTAACAATAAAAATGTAAGTGTTTTGAATAATATAAGTAGCGAGCCTAATCTTAAATCATTAAGTGATAAGCTAGATTTAACAATTGCAAAAAATGATTTATTGGAAACTGAAATAAAAAACTTGAAAAAAAGTGTCAATGATTACAAAGTGATTTCAGAAAATCTTATTGAAGAAAATGTTAAATTGATAAATGAGGTATATATTTTGAAATCAAGATTAAGTAAAATGGAATTATCAATTCAAAATAATAAACAAATTTCACTTAATAATTTTATTAAAGTGTCTGGCATTTCTGAAAAAAAAAATGAAAATCTTACCTCTATTGCATCCAATTTATTTCTAAGCACTATAGTTTTTTATTCAAAAAGACGCGAGATTTGAGAAGAGAGCATTTGATTAAATTTGCATGGGTTAAAAATGGAAAAGTATTTATCCGCAAAGACGTGGAAAGTAAAATAATTCAGGTTAAAAATATTGATATTTTAAATGATTTCAGTAAATAGTGACACTATCCCTTTCCTTTTTAATCCATGCAATCAATTTCATAATACGTTTAATGACATATACTTAAATTCAAACACATTAAAAATTAGGAGCATCAACTGAAATTACAAACAATTTTGATAATTTTTTGCTAGAATTTAATAAATGTATAGCTAAAACAAATCTAAATAATAACACTTATATAATTGGTGATTTTAACATTAATTTATTAATAAACACTAACAAAGTATATAAAAATAAGAATTTTATGTCTTCGATTGGTTTCCATATTTGCAATGATAAAATAATTACTAGAAATATTAGTAATTCTTGTATTGATCATTTCTACACAAATAGATTAGATGAAAAACTTAACCTATCACATGTTATTGTTGATCTTCTTGATCATAATGTCATACTGACTGAAGTTTCTAAACATACTGATATACTTCATGACAATTCAAATGTTAACAGTAATGCTTCGAAAAGTAGAACAATACATTTGGAGAAATTAAATCGTCTGAGTTCATCTGAGCCTATATTATTAAATCAAAGCAAGAATTGTGAAAATACTTTGACTGAATTTACCAAAAAAATTCAGAAATTAATTGATAAGTCATCTAGTTATAATATCAAAAAAATAAAAAACCGAAAGTTTAAACAGTGGATTGACAAAGAACTGATTGACGCAATGAAGATAAAGCAGCTTTGGTTTTGTAAATGGAGGCTTGACAGAACTAACATTCATTTAGAAAAACAGTTCAAATACTATCGAAATAAGGTGACCAGTATGCGAAGGTGTAAAAAGAAAAGCTACTTTGAAAAAAAATTTATAGAAAGTGCAAATAATTCGTCCAAAACTTGGATTTGTATTAATAGCATTCTTTATAATGGAGCTAATAGAAAAAGAGATATAACGTTATTACAAGGTTTGTCTGAAAAAGAGGCAACAATGAAAATTAGTGAACTAAATCAGCACTTTTCCACTATTGGTGAAATACTTGAGGAAAAAATATTTTCTACAATAGCAATTACGAATGAGTCTTTTAAATTTGATTATACCAATAAGTATGAAATATCGAATATAATCAAAAAAATGAACAATTCAAATTGACTTGACTATTTCAATCTATCATCTAATATTCTTAAAGCATGTAATGATAACATTACTGATTCTATTTCGTTATTAGTTAATAAGTCATTAATGGAAGGTATATTCCCAGATAGTCTTAAAATAGGCAAGATTATTCCTATTTTCAAATCTGGCAATAAAATAAACTATAATAATTATAGACCGATTTGTCTTGCACCAGTATTATCAAAAATTATAGAGAAAGTAGTTTGCATTCAGGTCAATTGCTATCTTGAAAGTAACAAATTTTTGTCCAAAAATCAATATGGGTATAGATACAAATCTAACACGGAAGCAGCAGTTGATGACATGGTTCATTCTGCACAGAATTTGAAAGACAAAAAGAAGTGCGTTTCACTCTTGTTCATGGACTTATCAAAGGCATTTGATACGATTGACCCGCGAATTCTACTCAAAATTCTTCAATCTTATGGAATTAAGGGATCGGCACATAAATGGTTTGAATTGTACTTTGTTAATCGAAAACTCTTTACTCAAATTGCTAACATTAAGAGTGAGGTAAACACTGTTCACTATGGTGTACCACAAGGTAGCATACTTGGACCGCTGCTATTTATATTATATATGGATGGACTGAATGCAATAGGAATTGACGCAGAAATATTTCTCTATGCAGATGATATTTGCTTTGTGTTCAGTGCTAATAATTACTCCGATTTACAGGACAAAATGAATTCAGAACTTGAAAAAGTATACCTTTGGATGATAACTAGAAAATTAAATATCAATATTTCAAAAACAAAATACTTAGTTATTAGTATGAATCCGCCGTCACTAAATGTAAAGATATCACATCAAACACTTGACCAAGTCGATCAGTATAAATATCTTGGCATGATTATACATTATAATTTAAAATGGAACCTTCATATTGAAAATCTGTGTAGAAAATTATCCACAATTGCAGGTGTTTTCAGTAAAATTTTTTACTTAATGCCATACAAAATCAAAAAAACAATATATTATGCATTATTTCATAGTCGCATTGGTTATGGAGTTACATTATGGGGGGCTTCTCCTAAAACAATTATTGAGGAAATTCAAGTTGTGCAAAACAGAGCATTGAAAAATTTATTTAAATTCAATTGGCGAGAATGCACAGAGTTTATACATAGAACATGTGATCTGCTCTTAATTAAAGATTTTGTCAATGTTAAGCTTTTACTTTTGATTCACAATATTAGTATTGTTAATTTACATTCAATTATCATGTTAACTAAGAGGAGTCAACATCATAAAGTGAATACTAGAAGTAAGGAATTAATGCATATTGAAAAGAAGAGAACATCTCAATTTGGTACCTCTACCACAATTTACCGGGGCATAAAATTATACAATTCGCTGGACGGGCATTTTAAACTCTATAGTAATTCTAAATTAAAAAAAGTATTAACAGAGAATTGTCTTAGTAAATATAGTAATGTAACGAAATTTTCTAATAATGCAGTCAATGTCATTTAATATATAATATTTTTTGTTCTATTGTTTCTCAAATTTTTGTTTGTTAGAATCAACAATAATGTTAAACACTAAACCGGTTTGTTTCATTTGATTTTTGAAGATTTGCAGAACTTAGTCGTATTTTTGTTTTTATTTCCAATTTCTCTTTTATTTTGATTTTATTATTTTCTTGCCGTTAATTTATTATTTAATTAAAAAATTATGTTCTTTGAAAGTAAAAAATTATAATAAATAAATTTATTTTTAAGTAAAATATAAATATAATAATGTAATAAATATAGCCCTATATTGAGAATAAGTTTCTCTTTGGGCATCTAAATAGTTGAAATAAATAAAATAAAAATAAAATGCTGATGGCAGTTCAGTTTTTCATCAAATGTTAGTCCCAGAAATTTAATTCTATCAACGTAAGTTAGTTTATGATTTGTTAAAAACAAATCTGGTTTAATAATATTTTTCCTTTTTCTTGAGAATAACATGGCAACAGTTTTCTTTTCGGGAAACTTAAATCCTGTTTTATTGCTCCATTTGTCTAGTAGATTTAATTGTGTTTGTAGTTTTTTTTGTAATTTTTTTACATTTTTTCCAGAAATAAATATTGTAAGATCATCGGCATAGGCAATATATTTTATTGGGCTTTTATAATTTTTAGAACACTATTAATGGCTATGCTGAATAAAACTACACTTAAGACTGAACCCTGTGGGATACCATTTCCAATAGACTTTTCATCTAACAAAACTTCGCCAATCGTTACCTAAATCTTTCTTTTGCTTAAGAAATTTTGAATGAAATATATTATATTTCCTTTAATTCCCATTTTTAAGAGTTGATCAATTATGAGTCTTTTCCAAGCTATGTCATAAGCTTTTCCTATGTCGAAAAAGATAGCTAGAGTTGACTTTTTGTTAGCTAATGCAGTCAATATTTCTGATTCTAAATATGAAAGATTATCGATCGTTCTCCGATTTTTTCGGAATCCTGATTGATAAATTGATATCAAGTTATTTTTTTCGAAATACCAAATTAATCTTTTCGATATCATTCGCTCAAGGACTTTACAACAACAGTTTGTTAATGCTATTGGACGGTAATTATTAGCACTCTTGGGGTCTTTCCCTGGTTTAAGAATGGGTATAATGTAAGCGCTTCTCCATTTTTCTGGAAAAGAACCTGAAAGAAAGATTTTGTTATAAAAAGTAAGTAGTGCTTGCTTATGATGCAAGCTAAATTGTTTCAACATTTCATAATGAATTGTGTCAGGCAATTGTGTCAGGCGAGCTACCAGTACAATCTTTAAGCGAGTTTTCTAGTTCTATTAAACTAAATTTTTTATTATATAGTTCATTTATTCTTGAAGGAATATTGATTGGTTGTTTTTCAGTTGTCCTTTTGTATGTTAAGAAAGTTTTTGAATAATTATTATTAGAAGACATTTTACAAAAATGTGAACAATATTAACAATTTGGTGTTTGTCAGTTAACAAGTTTTGATTATCAATAATTGAAGTAATTTCCTGATTTTTGGTTTTTCCGTGAATACGTCTGATTTGTTGAAAAATAAGTGATGGAGGAGTATTACTGTTAATTGAATATACAAACTTTTCCCAAGATTCGTTTTTTGCCTGTCTTATAATTTTTCTAGTTTCAGATTTCACTTTTAAAAAATTTTTAAAATCATTTAAATCTAAAGTGCGTTTGAATTTTCTAAAAAGTTTGTTTCTATTTTTTATTGCCACTTTACACTTATTGTTCCACCATGGAACTTTTTTCTTTATATTTTTATAATTTTGTATAGGGATTGCTATTCTTGCAGATTTTAAAATACTAGAGGTAAAGTATTCTTCATAGTCATTTATGTTCGTGAAATCATTTCTAGTTAAATTAAGTTGCTTTCGAAAAACATCCCAGTTTGCTTTTTTAATGTTCCATTTTTTTTTTGAATCCATAAGAGTTATTACTATTGTCTGCAATTTGAAGAGATATAGGAAAATGGTCACTATTATGTAAGTCTTCGTCTGTCTGCCAATCAAAAAAAGTATTTAATATGGGACTACCAATTGTTATATCTATTGCACTAAATGTTCTGTAACTAAAACTAAAATGAGTAGGGTTTCCATTATTGAAAAGACACAAGTTATATTCATCTAAGACGTTTTCAATTAGCTTTCCTCTTTTGTCTACCTTAGTAGACCTCCATAGTGTATTATTGCAGTTAAAATCTCCTAAAATAAAGTACGGCGAGTCAAAATGACTAATAAGATTATCTAAATCAGATTTTGTGATATTAGTATCTTGGGGCAAATATAAATTGCAAATAATTAATTTTATTGGGTAAAAAATGTTGACAGCAATAGCCTGTAAATGAGTATTCAATGGGATTTCTTCACAACTAATTTTTGAATTTATAAAAATGGCAACACCACCATGGGCTGTTAATGATATTACATTTTTGTAAAAAGTGTTGAAATTTTTTATTGAAGGAGCATAATCATCTTTAAATTTCGTTTCTTGAATGCAAAAATAGGATTATATTTATTGGTTAATAAATAAAACTCATTAATATGCGTATTAAAACCACCGCAATTCCATTGTAAGATATTAGTCATCGAATTTGTCGAAAACTAAAGAGTCATTGTCACTAATACTGTTTTCTGATGCAATAATCATTGTTTCATTACTATTACAATTTGTTGTTTTTTTCTTTTTATTCTTTTTTTCCATTTTTTTTAATTCTCGTTTTTGTTTTTGATTTACTGCTCTAGAAAATAAAAGTTTATTATTATCTAATTGCTTTACCTTAAGTTGTGGCATAGTTTTTTTTTGAGATGTTGATGATTGTTGTTGTTGATGATCATATGTTGAGAATTGAGATTTATTGATTGAAATCGGTTGATTATTTTTATCAGAGGTGCTATCCGTAATTTTAGTGCATGTGCATTTGCAAGTACATTTATTTTTTGTACTTAGGATATTTGCAAAAGTTGATGGAAGTGGGTTTCTTATTCTATAGCTACGATTTGCTTCCTTAATATCGACGCTTTCCTTTATTTGAATTGCCTTTATTTCTCTTTCTTTTATATTACGTGGACAGGTTTTATCAAACGTACTATGTCCTTCGTTGCAGTTGACGCATTTCGCTGGTTTTGTACATTTTTCATTTACGTTCTTGAGATGTTCGTCTTCTCCGCAATTTGAACATGTTTTGTTTTCTTTTTTGCAACTATCTGTTATGTGGTTGAATTTTAGGCATTTGAAACACCTAAGTGGTGGTGGTATGTATGGCCTTATATTATACATTTGAAAACCGATGTTAACCTGTGATGGTAATACTGTGGTTGCAAAGATTAATGTATACAAACCAGTTTCTTCTTCCCCGTTTTGTGTTTTTTTTTAAATCTTTTAACTCCAATTACGTTCTGCTCTTTCATCTCTGTTAACAATTCTTCATCACTGACATATTTAAGTTCAGGGCAAAAGATAATTTCTTTTGCATTGTTCAGGCTTTTATGTTCTTCTACCTTAACATTGATATTTGTATCCAATTTTATTATTTTTATTAATAATATTGCTTGATTTAGATTTTTTGTTTTAATTAGTAAAGAACCATTCCTAAGTTTTGAACACCTTTCAACTTCTCCGCCTATTGCTTTTATTGTTTTTTGAATTAAGAATGGCGAAACAGATCTTAAATCTTTGTTTTCGTCCGTTCTTGTCATTATCAAAAATTTTGCGCCTTGTGTCATGTTTAATAAAGTTTTTTTTGGGATCTATTTGAATTCCTTTTTGTAATAACAGTAAATCATTAGAAGCCCCCATTGCGGGGGGAGCTTCAGTCCCCATTACTTATGAAAAAAAAAATTTTTATTTATTTTTTATTTTTTTTTTTTTTTAAATTTAATTAAATGTCTAACTTTAAAAATATTGTGTTTTTTTTTTTTTTTTAAATGCGCTGCCTATAATGTAGTTTTTTTTTTTTTTTATTTTTACTTTTTATTTTTGTTATTTTTTTTTTTGTTTTGTTAAAATTAAGATTTCAGGTAATTAATAAATAATTCTTTAATTTTATGATTATTATGTCTCTTCTCCCTGAGGGTTTATTGACAACTGATTTATTGTTTTCTTTTCATTTAATAAATATATAAACTTTAATTATTAAACAGTATTGAGTTTTTTTCGTATTGAAATCAACTCTGTTCGAAGGCTTCTTGTTTGAGTATGTTCATTAACACATTCAAATAATTCCATGCCCTGGCCTGAATATATTGTATCTTGGTACGTTATGGCTTAATTTGATACCTTGAACTACATTAATTATAAGACCAAAAGAAGACACTCAAAGTTTAGTACAAAATCTATGTTAGTAGAGTGTAATTTGAGAATTCAGGTTTTTGTTTATTAAAACATTGAAAATTATGAAATTTTCACAATTCATTTTAAAACAAGTAATAAAACAACAGAAAATCGATGCAATCGACATAGTAATACTCTACATTTGACAAATTCAATTGACATTTACACGAATTCCCACTTCAACTACTGTCGTCAACATTAAAGCAAATAGGTCAGAACTACCCTATACCAAATTTGAAGCTTGGTAGCATGTGGAAGCTTTGCAAACCACTACTTTAATTCCTCTCAAATCACAGAAACATTAAGAAAAAATAACACTATACTGTAATAAGTTTTAAGTTGAGAAAATATGCTTTATAGTTCTTGGGAGTCGTGTGATAGGTATTTAAAATACCACTTCAATTTATTACCAAACTCAACATTATGGAAGCCGAACAAAATCAGTTTGAACTAGATTTCAGATTTCTGGCGTTTTTGATTTCGAAAAAAAACTTCTTGGATCTTTAGAGGTGATTAGAGGTACCGGAACCACCACCCCAATTCATCCCAACATTTTAGGGTAAGGCGAAATACAGCAGAACTTTATTGTTTCAAATACCAAGTTCTTTGATTGCCCGAACCAAATTTCAGGAACACAAGCTAAATAAGAGAATGACCCTTTTATTTAATTTACAGGTTTTATGATTTAATTTTTATTGGTTTCCGGGAAATTTCTTCTTCAAGAAGGCTCTCAACTTGTCAACAAACCCATGATCCGATTTTTCCTCTTTGCAATTCACGCCGTACTTTTGTCATTAGTAACCTACAGAATAAATTTCATCAAGATTGCATCATTATTTTTTAAGTTATTCATATTTGATTGTATAAAATATGTCAAATTTGCTGTAACCTTTAGCATAATTTTGGGTAATTCCACGCTGGTTGCCTGCAATTAAAATCAACGGTAATTATATATTTTCCCCTAATATCCTTGAAACATTTAATATCCAAATATCCAGTTGACTTGTGAATAATACATTCATTCCAGAGGGGTATTTTCTCTTATTATTGAGACAATTATTGTGCATTTTTCAATAAATCTGTTGAGAAAAAAAGTTTTAGCTTGTTTAAAGAAAACCCCTTTAGTTCTTTGTATGTTAAAGGGCTCCTTTTATTATTAACTGTTTAAACCGAAAAAAAAGTTGTTTGTAAAATAAAACCTATAAAAAGTCGTTTAAATAAATTAATATTTCAAACTGTTTAATAAAATTGTAATATTTATATTCTTTTTAAGGAAAAATGGAAAAAGATATTACATTTAGTTCAAAATCATCAGATTCTGGAATTGTAATTATGGATAGCATTATTGAACTTGATAACAATTCTTTTGGCAAAATTAGTGAAAAAACTAATAATTTAAACCAGTTGGAACAAAAAAATAAAATCGAAGATTTTGAAAATTACACAAAAGCTTGGACAAATGACGACTCGAGCTCAATTGCATCTAGTTTCAAAAGTAACAGCAGTGACAAGATATATATTAATTCAATTAAACTAAATGATGAACATTCGTTAACATATAATTCGGACTCCGATCTTGAGTTTAACAGTAACAATTGTATCGTAAAAAAATTAGGTAAACCTGATAATACTAATGACAGTGGTATGAATAATTTTGAAGTTATAAAACAAGAAATTGGTGAAGTAACGTCTAATAATCCAACAATTGATGGAGCACCTACAAAACTTACAGAAGTAGCAAAAAATCTTAATATTAATAATTTATCAATCGGAGGAAACACATCTGATGTAACGGTTGGCAACAAATATATATTTGATGGAAATGTGGTTATAAAGCAATTTGTTGTTGAGAAATCTGCATCCATTAATAAAACAAATAACACCACAGCGAATGATAATTTTATCTGCAAAAATCACGCACATATCGATCAAAATAAAGTAATGGACTCTTCAACATTAGAAAACAGCACTGGTAAGTTTCCTCATAAACTATAAACTTTATAATTATTATTATTATTATTCTATATAATAAATATATTCTTGTTAATTATTACAGTTTCCATTATTGTTTTTTTTAATAGTAATAATAATAGTAATACTAATAATAATAAATAATAAAAAATAAATAATAAGCAATGAATAATAAATAATAAATAACAACTATTAATTAATAAAATATAGATAATAAATAACAAATAATAAAAATAAATAATAATAAATAAATTATATATAATAATGAATAAATAATAATTTTTATTTTATTATACGATACAAGGACTAGGTAAAAATGTATATTAACTTTGGTATGGTATTTGTAACTACAAAAAAAAAAAAAAAACTAGATGTGGAAAAATATTTATATATGTTATATTTCCGGCCGTCCGTCCGGAGCAAGATAACTCAAAAACTAAAGGAGCTATTTTGATGAAATTTTAACTGTAGGTTACTGCTAATGAAAATACAACAAAGATTGCATATAGGTGAGACTGGCCCATAGGAACGGATTCTGGAACTTTTGATCAGTTCAAGGGCTAACGAACATATAAAAAAAAACAAGTAAAGAAACAGTCAGTCGGTGCAACCGTCTTAGAAATACCCTACACATATTTGGTTCAAATTTAATAGGAAGTCCATAAGGCATTTTAAAACCATAAAACCTGTTGATCGTAAGACATAGCTAACCAAATTAACTTTATAATACTAAAAACATTTTCTAATCACTTTTCTAATTTATTTACAAATTCTTACTAATTTATCTATTTAAAAATATTAAAAAACAAAAAAACTTGAAATAAATGAAAATATATTTATTTAAATTCAATTACTAAAGTGAAAAAATTTGAATTATTAAATTTTGTGATAAAAAGCTAATCCAAGCATAATATATTTAATAATTAAAATTTTTCAAAATTGCAATTATTTTAAATTGATAATTTATCATTATCATTTCACATTAGAAAAGCTTATAAACGCAAAATTAGCAATAAACGTATTTCTAAAATATAATTAAAAATTTAGAACTTATCATATAACAATAAATTTTACATAAATACAGCAAGTACCTTTGAATATAGCTTAATGTTTTAATTATATATCACCTATGGTTTTAAATTTATAAAATATTATACTAAATATGTTTTATGGTAAAATTCTTTGCCTTTTAAAAATATAAAAGTGTTAAATAAAAATGGAAATAGGAAAGAACCCTCGTGTATCAAATTTAAAGTTTCTATCTTCATGAATTTCGAAGATAAGCTTTTTAATTTTGGGATTTCTTAGGGAGCACCTGAACCACGACTACAATTAAGTTTAAATTTTGGGGACACATAGGAAATAGGAAATATATTCTTTGGCTTTGTAATTATGCTCGTTTGGCCTCAGATCGATCAAAAGCTTCAAGAATCCGAACTCATTGTCCGAACTCGACCAGAACCAATTCCGATGGTACTTTCATTACTAGTAACCTAGAGTTTAAATTTCATCAAACTAGCAGCATTATTTTTTGAGTTATGCTGTTTTTAAGATATATCTTCTTTAGCCCTTGAACTTTTCAAAGGTTCCAGAACCCGAAACAATGGTACGATTTTGCATATGCAGTCCCCGTCATACTTTCAATACTAGTTAACCCTTATATACAATTGGAACGTTCTATCTTATCTTATTTTATCTTAAATCACGATAACTCAACGACTAATGACGCTATCTTCATAAAATTTGTGTTGTAGAGTACTGGTAATGAAACTACGGCGGTGATTGCGTACGGTGGGGAATGGACAATGTGTTCGGAACCTAGAACTTTTTGATCGAATTTAGGCCAAACGAGCATAATTCCGAAACCAATTTAGATAGAACCTCCAAATTTGGTATCAGGGTGTTCCCTTCTATTTCCTTAGTGTCTTTGTAATTTGGGCCCTATTGGAGTAGTGGGTTGAGGACCAGCCACACACTTCCGAAGACCTTAAAGCATATTTTCGAAATTAATAAAGGTAGTAACTTCAAACAAATTTAGAAGTTTCAAATTTGGCACATGGGTGCTCTTTACTATTTCATGCGCGTTCCGCTAATTTTGGATCAATCAGAGTGGTGGTTCAGTACCCTCTTAGAACCCCAAAGTTTAAAAGCTTATCATCGAAATTAATAAAAATAGTAACTTAAAATTAAGATAGAACGTTCCGATTGTGTACAAGGATTAACTAGTATTGAAAGTATGACGAGAACTGCATATATAAAATATTGCCGCTATTTTGATGAAAGTTAAACTTGTAACTTTCTAGGTTACTTTCATTAACCATGGGAATTGGTTTTGGTCGAGTTCGGACAATGAGTCCGGATACTAGAAGCTTTTGATCGATCTGAGGCCAAACGAATATAATTTCAAAGCCAAAGAATATATTTCCTAATTCCTATGTTTCTCCGAAATTTAGACTTAATTGTAGTGGTGGTTCAGGTGGTATCTAAGAAATTGAAATCCATGAAGACAGAAACTCTAAATTTGATACACGAGTGTTTTTTCTATTTCCGTTTTTTTTTAACATTTTTATATTTTTAAAAGGTTAAGAATTTTATTATAAAACATATTTTGTATAATATTTTATAATTATTAACATAGGTGATATATAACTAAAACATTGTGTAAAATACTTAAGTTATATTTAAAGGTACTTGCTGCATTTGTGTAAAATTTATTGTTATATTTAAATGAATTATATGAAAAGTTCTAAATTTGTAATTATATTTTAGAAATACATTTATTTCATATTTTGCGTTTATAAGCTTTTCTAATACGTACAGAAACTAACAATTTAAAATAATTGCAATTTTAAAAAATTATAAAATATATTATGCTTTGATTAGCTTTTTGTCGCAAAATCTAATAATTCAAATTTTTTCACTTTTGTATTTGAATTGAAATAAATATTTTTTCATTTGATTCAAGTTTTTTTGTTTTTTAATATTTTCAAATCGATAAATTAGTAAGAATTTGTAATATTTTTGAGTAGATAAAGTAATTAGAAAATGTTTTTAGTATTATAAAGTTAATTTGGTTAGCTATTTCTTACGATCAAACTAATAACAGCTTATATGGTTTTAAAATGACTAATGGACTTCCCATTAAATTTGAACTAAATTGGTGTAGGGTATTTCTAAGTCGGTTGCACCGACTGACTGTTTCTTTACTTGCTTTAATTTTAATTATATCAGATATTTATTTGAATTACTATTTTTAGAAAAATTGTATTAAAATAAATATATATATATATGTTGTATATTTCAAAAGCATTTCAAAATCTTTTCGCAATGTTTATGTATGATTTTATACCCTACACCTATGAAATAGGAAAAGGGTATATTAACTTTGGTATGGTATTTGTAACCACCTAAAGGAAGCGAGCTAGATATGGAAAAGTATATATATTTGTGATCAGCGTGACCTCCTGAGTCGATATAGCCATGCCTGTCTGTCTGTAGGCACGATAACTCAAAAACTAATGGAGCTATCTTGATGAAATTTTTACTGTAGGTTACTAGGAATTAAAGTACGGTGGGGATTGCATATGCGCGAAATCGACCCGTGGATTCAGTTTCTGGATCTTTTAACTATTCTAAGGGTCAAGGATCATATAAAAAAATAAGGATATAACTCAACAACTTATGGCGTTACAATCATGAAGTTTGTGATGTGGGTTATCAGTAGTGTAACTATAGCGGGGACTGCGTATGAACGAGTTCGGACCATGGGTTCGGATCCTAGAAGTTTTTGATCGAATTTAGGCCAAACAAGCATAATTCCGAAACCAGTGAAGATAAAACCTTCCAATTTGGTATCAGTGTGCCCCTTCCTATGTCCTTAGAGTACTGGGACTAATTGGAGTAGTGGGTTATTTAGGACTAATTAGAGTCGGGACCATCCACACAGTTCTGAATATCTTAAAGCATATCATTGAAATTATTAAAAAAAATAGCTTAATATTAAGATAGAACGTTCTAATTGTGTACAAGGGTTCCCTAGTATTGAAAGAATGGAGCGGGCTGCATATAGGCGAAATCCGACGTAGGTTCGGATCCTGGAACTTTTTATTGAATTTAGGCCAAACTAGCATGATTCCGAATTCAGAAGTTAGAACCTCGAAATTTGGTATCGGGTGTCCATTTTCTATTCTCATAGTGTCCTCGAAAATTGGAACCATTTAAAATAGTGGGTTACTAGTAATGAAAGTACCATGGGAATTGGTTTTGGTCGAGTTCGGACAATGAGTCCGGATACTAGAAGCTTTTGATCGATCTGAGGTCAAACGAATATAATTTCAAAGCCAAAGAATATAAACGAGCATGGGGACCATCCACATAGTTTCGAAGACCTTAAAGCATATTTTCGAAAATAATAGAGATAGTAACTTCAAAAAAATGTATAAGCATCAATTTTGGCACAAGGCTGTTCTTTACTATTATCTACGTGTTCCCTTAATGTACGATCAATTGGATCAGGTAACTCTCTTAAGGTTTATAGACTTATCATTGAAATTAATGAAAAATTAATAGAATGTTTCAATTGCGTACAAGGGAATTAGTATTGAAAGTATGACTGGGACTGCATATTGGTGAAATCGAACCATGGTTTCGAGTTCTGGAACCTTTGAAAAGTTCAAAAGCTAATAAACGTATATCTTACAAACACCAAAACTCAAAAACTAATTACGCTATTTTGATGAAATTTATACTACCCACTACTCCCAAGATCTTAAAGCATAATATATTCGAAATTAATAAAGATACTATTTCCTATTTCTGTTCCTATTTAAAACTTTTATATTTTTAAAAGGCTAAGGGCCAGTTTCACCGCTTGTAGATAAACTGGCTGATAGACTATTCAGAACTTATCTTATAGATAAATCATAAATTTCTGTTTCACAACTGTCTGATATCCCTATCTAATAGATAAAGTTTCTGATAATTTATCAGCCACCTTATGCTGTAAATAAAATTTTATCTGCCAGATAAAACTTTTATTTTTGAATAAAATAAAATTTTTTTTTTTTTGAATTTTTGTAATTAAAACAAAATGGATTTATTTGAGTACTTAGAAGATGAATTTGATGAATATTTTAATAATATACCACATTTACGTAGATCACGCATAATTAGAATACGGCCAAATTATTATGAACTACTTGATGATGTTGATTTTAGATCAAGATTCAGATTAACTAAACCGGCAGTTAGTTATATATTGTCTTTAATACAAAATGAAATAAAAATGTCAACAAATTTGTAAATTTTAACTTAAATTCTTCAAGAACAGAAAAAATTAATATGTTTATACTTATTTCAGTTACTCTGCAATATCACCAAGAAATAGATTACTATTAGGTTTACGTTATTTTGCAACAGGGTGCTTTTTGATTGTGGCAGGTGATTTCAATGGTGTCAGCAAAGCATCTGCTTCAAGAATAGTAGACCAAGTATCTAAAGCAATAGCTAAATTAAGACCTTCCGTTGTAAAATTTTCGCCAATTTTTCAAGCTCAATTTTTCTTTTCAAATGTTCAAGCTGTAGTAGACGCGAAATTGAAATCTTCCGACATTGTTGCTAGGTGTCATGATCAAACAATTTTCAATAATGCCTTTATAAAACAGAGACTAATAAATCGAGAATTTGGAAATTGTGTTACTTTAGGAGACAATAGGTTATGAAAATAAAAATTACTTATTAACACCTCTTCACACTGCCATCACACCACAAGAAAGACTTTATAATGAAGCCCAAATAAGAACAAGAAATACGGTAGAAAGAGGTCTTCCGTCTCCTCTTGACTGAAATTTACAGCCCTATCTCTTTTTTTTAACTTCTCCATTATGAAATTAAATTTTTGTTTGTTAAGTTTCGTATTTATATTTTTAAAAAATTTATGTTTGAAATTTTTTATTTTTGTATTTATATTTTGTATATTTTTTAAAAATTTAGTACATTTTTAGTACAAATTCATCCTAAAAATATACAATTTTATAACGATTACGTTATCCAAGAGATAAAGTTATCAGCCAGATAATTTATTATTAAGTTTGACTGTGAAACTGAAACAATATTATCTAATACTTTTATCTACCAGATAGTTTATCTAGAAGATAGCTATCTAGAAGTTTATCAGAAAGCGGTGAAACTGGCCCTAAGAGTTTTACTATTAATCATATTATGTATTGTATTTTATAAATTAAAAACTTAATATTTTTTTAATTTTTATTATATATCTATATTTTATTGAATTATTACCATAGGTAATATATAATTAAGAAATTGTGTACGATACTTAAGTTGTAAAATTTATTTTTGTAATAAAATTAATTATATTGTTACGTAAGCAAATTGCATTCATTAATTTAAATACTTCATTTTAACTTACAAACTGTACTTTTCACTTTTAACCGCATTCCTAAAAATGCATAATAACTTTATCTTAACTCATAAACTGTACTTTAACTATCAAGTTTCGTAAACGCTAATTATGATCGTTTACAGAAACAATTATTCAACAATATTATAGAACAATTGTATTAAGTTAGTCTGTAAGAACAACTCAAACAGGAACAAGAGTTCCAGATAATTAATAATAAAAAATATTAAAAAAACAATAAAACAAGAGTTTTATTAATAATAAAAAATATTAAAAAAAAGAAATAAATAAATAAATAATAAAACTGGCGCAGTCCGTAAAAAATATAAAAAAAATATAAAAAAATTTATAAGAAGATTTATAAATTTAAAATTAAATTTTTCATATACGTGTTTTGTGTTTAAATTATTAAACAAAAAAAAAAAAAAAGAATTTTTTTTATTCTAAATGTTTTAACTACAATATAAATTTAAAAGAAAAACTTTAACTGTGAATTTTAAACAAAAAAAAAAAAACACTCGTAAATAAGTGACTTCCAGTTTCAACCTAAAATAAAAAAAAAAATAATAAAAGAATAATTATACAAAATAACAATAGTTTACAACAATAAACAAAAAATATATACATATATCAACAACACCAACAACATCAACAACAGCACCAACAACATCGACAACAGCACCAACAACATCAACAACAGCACCAGCAACATCAACAACAGCACCAACAACATCAACAACAGCACCAATAACATCATCATCATAATCATTATCACGCAGTAAGTTAAAATTAAATAAAAATAAATATCACTATGTATTCTAAATTTTGAATGGTTAAAATTAAATAAAAGCAAGTAAAGAAACAGTCAGTCGGTGTAACCGACTTAGAAATACCCTACACCTATTTGGTTCAAATTTAAGGACATATCCATAAGTCATTTTAACACCATAGAAGCTGTTATTAATTTGATCGTAAGACATAGCTAACCAAATTAACTGTATAATACTAAAAACATTTTCTAATTACCCTATCTATTAAAAAATACTACAAATTCTTACTAATTTATCTATTTAAAAATATTAAAAAACAAACAAACTTGAAATAAATGAAAATATATTTATTCCAATTCAATTACAAAATGCAAAAATTCTAATTATTAAATTTTGTGATAAAAAGATAATCAAAGCATAATATATTTAATAATCCAAATTTTTAAAAATTGCAATTATTTTAAATGGTTAGTTTATATACCTAATAGAAAAGCTTATAAACGCAAAATATGCAATAAATGTATTTCTAAAATACAATTAAAAATTTACACCTTTTCATATAATTCATTTAAATATAAAAATAAATTTTACATAAATGCAGCAAGTACCTTTGAACATAGCTGAAACACTACAATTAAGTCTAGATTTCGGAGACACATAGGACATAGGAAATATATTCTTTGGCTTCGAAATTAAACTCGACAACAACCAATTCCCATGGTACTTTCATTACTAGTAACCTACTGTTAAATTTCATCAAAATACCGGCATTATTTTTTGAGTTATGGTGTTTGTAAGATATATGTTTGTTAGTCCTTGAACTTTTCAAGGGTTCCAGGACCCGAAATTTCGCCCATATGCAGTCCTCGTCATACTTTCAATACTAGTTAACCCTTTACAAAATTGGAACGCTCTATCTTAATTTTAAGTTACTAGTTTTATTAATTTCGATGATAAGCTTTTACACATTGGGGAGTCTAAGAGAGGTTCTGAACCACCACTCCAATTGATCCCAAATTAGGGGGGCACGCAAGAATAGTAAAGAACACCCTTGTGGCAAATTGGAAGCTTCTACATTTGTTTCAAGTTACTATCTTTATTAATTTCGAAAATATGCTTTAAGGGCCTAAGAACTGAGTGGCTGGTCCCCGATCCACTACTCCAATGGGGCCCAAATTTCAAAGACACTTACAAAATAGGAAGGGACACCCTGATACCCAATTGGGGGGTTCTATCTTCATTGGTTTCGGAATTATGCTCGTTTGGCCTAAATTCGATCAAAAAGTTCTAAGTTCCGAACCCATTGTCCAATCCTCACCGTACGTAATCACCGCCGTAGTTTCGCTGCCAATAACCTACAGCACAAATTTCATGAAGATAGCCTCATTAGTTGTTGAGTTATCGTGATTTTTTATATATGTTCCTTAGCCCTGACATCGATTAAAAGGTCCGGAATCCGAAACCATAGTACGATTTTGTCCACATGGAGTCCTTGTCATACTTTCAATACTAGTTAATCCTCGACAATTGGAACATTCTATCTTAATTTTAAGTTACTTTTTTTATTAATTTCGATGATAAGCCTTTAAACCATGGGAGGTCTAAAAGAGTTACCTGAACCACCACTCCAATTGATCATAAATTAACACGTAGGAAATAGTAAAGAATAGCCTTGTGCCAAATTTGAAGCTTCTACATTTTTTTTAAATTACTATCTTTATTATTTTCGAAGATATGCTTTAAGGCCTTCGAAACTATGTGTATGGTCCCCGACCCGCTACTCCAATTGGTCCTAAGTTCCAAGGGAATAGGAAGGGACTCGCTGATATCAATTTTGGAGGTTCTAACTTCTTTGGAAAAGTTGTAGGATGGGAATTTTTTATGAACATTTTCATGTACTATTTCTTTACGATTCTGTCAGCACATTGATTATTTTCCCGTGAATAAGTCTTAGTTTTTAGCACATTTTCAAAAATTTTGTAAAAATGTGCCTATATAGCTTCACTGTCCGTCCGTTATGTTTACAAAACTTTCATGCCGTTTGAAATAGAGTTAAGAAATTTTAACCAAGGCTAGGTGGTTAGGAATTTCGTAGAGGAATTTTTTCTCTAACCCCACCCGTTACGAAGGGACAGCCCGTCAAAGTTGGAAAAACCCCTTAGGTGTATTTTCAATCTAAAAACGGCAAAAGAAATTATGTTTCCATATCTACATAATCTACATAAAGCAAAAGTTTTTTTTTTCATTCAAAAATATTAAAATTTAGAAGCAAACAATTCATTCGCATTCTCAATTATTTTTAAAATCAATTTTTATTTAACTATAAAAAGTGCATAAACATATGTACAAATAAAAGTTTACATATTTTTATGTGTATTTTTTTTTTTTTTTTTCCTTATTACTCCTCTTGGGAGCATAGGATATCTACTAGGCATCTCCACCTGACTCCATTCGGAGCAGTTATCTTTGCTTCCTCCCATGTTTTCTCAATTGAAGCTAGCTCTTCCAATATCGTTCGCCTCCAGGTGTTATTAGGGCGGCCTCGTCTTCGGGTTCCTTGTGGGTTCCATTCTAGTGCTTCCCTTGCTATGCTATCTTGCGCTTTTCTCAGTGTGTGCCCTATTCATTTCCACTTCTTCCTTTTGATCTCTTGCCCAATTGGTTCTGCTTTGGCAAATTTCCATAGGTCCTGGTTACTTATTATGTTCGGCCAGTATATTCTGCATATTATCCTTAGACATTTGTTGATGAAGACCTGTAGTTTCTGTGTGATGTTGTTTGTAACTAACCAGGTTTCACTTCCATATGTTAAGGTGGTCTTTACGCAGGTTCTAAATATCCTTAATTTTGTCCCCCTGGACATTTGTGCGCTTTTCCATACTGGCTGCAGGCGACCGAACATTGCCCTGGCCTTTTTGATCCTGCTTTCGATGTCGGCGTTTATGTTACCGCTGTTATTTATGATGCAGCCTAGGTAGGGGAAATTATCTACATAGTCGATTGGTGTGTTGTTTATCACAGGCCGGCGTGGGTTGTTGATGTTAATGGCCATCGCTTTCGTCTTTTCGATATTTATTTCCAGGCCCACACTTCGAGCTAATGTTGCTAGATGGTCTATTTTAGCTTGCATATTATTTATTGTGTGTGATAGCAGGCAGATGTCATCGGCATAGTCCATATCTTCTAATTGCCTGAAGAGATTCCATGTTAATCCAGTTCTTTTGGTACTAATCTCTTTCATTATGTCATCTAGCACTACTGTGAAGAGGATTGGTGACAGTGGACAACCCTGTTTTACTCCTATATTGGTGATGAATGGTTCGCTGGTATTACCATTGTGGAGTACTGAGAGTTGTGTCTCTTCATACATGTTCTGTATTAGTTCTATTATTTTTTCCGGCACATTTCGGTTTCTAAGTGCTTTCCATTAGGCTTTTCTGCTTATACAATCAAACGCTTTCTTGAAATCGATGAAAACCAGGTATAATGGGGCTCGTAATTCTATTGACTGTTCAACGATGATTCTGAGCGTATTAACCTGGTCTATGCAACTTCTATGGGGACGAAAACCTGTTTGTTCATCTCTTATTTGGTTCTCAAGTTTCTCTTGCAGCTTTGTTTGTATTATTGTTGCCATAATTTTGTAGATTGTGTTTAGCACTGTTATGCCTCTCCAGTTGTCGCACTTGGTCAGATCACCTTTCTTTGGAAGTTTGATGATTATTCCATTTTCCCATGTGACCGGTAGTCTGCCCTCATCCCATGCTGTTGTGATGTGAGGTTCTAAAAGCTCGGCTGATGTTTCTGGATCTATTTTTATAATTTCTGCTGGGAGCCCATCTTCGCCTGTTGCTTTGTTTATTTTTAGCTTTCTTATTGCCTCTTTGATCTCTGCTTTGGATGGTTTATTTATTCTGATGTTGTAATTGTTATTATTTGTGCGATTTTCTGGTCTGGTTTCTTCTATGTTGGGGTCGTTGTTATTACTGGTTTCTGCGAAGTGTTGTCTCCATATTCGGGTTTGTTCTTCGGGACATGCTGTTAGTTCACCATTTTGATCCTTGATTGGGTGATTTTTGTTGTTTCTTCTGCCAGTGAGCTGGTTTACGATTTTATGTAGCTCTCTTGTGTTGTTGTGTCTGGCAACCGTTTCAGCCTTATTTGCGAGATCGTTAAATTATGTTCTTTTATCTCTTCTTGCAGCACTTTTGACTTGTTTAGCTATATTATTGTATTGTTGTCTTATAGCGTTATTGGTATTCAATTGCTGTTTTAGGTTATTTCTTTGTGTTATTAGATTCCAGGTGTTATTGGAAATCCATATCTTTCTTTGCGGCTGAATTGTCCCTAGGTGTTCTTCTGCTGTGTTTTTGAGGGTCTCGACAATGTGGTCCCATGTGTGTGGTTGGTCTATTGGGAGGGTTTGGCGTATTGTTTCTACGATGTTATTTCTTATTTCAGTGTTACGGAGTTCTTGGAGGTTTATCTTTCTTCTTATATTTCTTCTGGATCTTCTTTTGTATTTCTGCCATAGAGAGAGACTCATAGACATATGCCAGACATTCCAATTAATTATCGGCGGCTCGTAATTCCCCCATAAAGACATACATAAGTATACATGGACCTCACCAAACGGTCAAACGAAAAACTAAATTGACCATATATGTATCAGCAGAAAATGGAGAAACACACTGCAAGATGTCAGAAACAAGAGAGGTGCAGATATAGGAAGCGACCACGAATTAATAACCGGAGATGTAAGAATATGGCAGAAATACAAAAGAATTTTTATGTGTATGCTTTGCTATTAAAAATATGCTAATTCATACTTAGTCATACTAATGACGAAGTTTCCAGCTGTTAATAAATATAATAAAAAATAAACTAATACACTCTTCCAAGTACCCAAGCATAGACTGGGTATTTTAGAATTCAATAAAATTGCCTAAAATTTTTTTTCTACGTGAATACTCTATATTATATTTACTTTTTGATACTATCTACTTATGGGCTTCTCATTGAATTAAATCAAATAGATGTAGGGTATTTCTACGTCGGTTGTACCGACTGACTGCTTCTTTACTAGTTTTTAATATGTTCTGTTAGGTGTGTAAGCGCTATAATGTCAAAATAAATTAAACTATTTAAAAGAAAAAGCTTTCTACTGTCAAACTGGTTAAAAGTGTTTTTTTCTAAGCGCAAAAATAAATGATATTTTAAATAAAAAAAAAGGAAGTTAAAAATATTAAAAAAATTTTTCTTTTTATATTTATACTATTGCAATTATTCTAACTATATTAAAATTATATATATTATAAAATTCTTATAATATAAAATTCAAAAGTAATAACAAAGTTAAAAAAAAAACAAGAATAAATTAAAAAAATATACCGAATTGGCCAGACAATGCTGTATATGCAAGAAACAATTTTTTAAGAATTCAAAAGGGCTCCAATGTAGCGGAATGTGTAAGCAGTTCTTTCACATCAATTCACATGCGACAGTGGCGAAACAGTGGCGGTCATGCGACAGTCACATGCGACAGTGGCGGAAGAAGTCTTTATCGCTATACAAGAAGGTGATGCTACATGGAAATCTAATAAATATCCAAGCCTTATCAATGAAACGATAAATGTTTCGGGTGACGAATATGATGATGTTCCAGGTAAATTATCTAGTAATGCTAACGAGATTATTACCATTGAACCAGAAATAAATCAATTAATCACTTTTGATTTTACAAATTGCACGATGGAAAAACTGGCGCAATACTTAAAAATTCTTGGATGTACGGTTTCTGAAATTCGAAATACTCAAATTTTTTTGGAGAATAAACTAGCTATAGCACTTAGAGGTAACATTGCAATCAAGAAGGAAAATCAGATATTGGTGAAGAAAATCAACCATTTGCAGAATTACACAGATGCTTTAGAAGAAAAGTTTAATAGGATGGAGGCAATTGTGGATGAACCTCATCAGCTACAAAGGAAAAACAACCTTGTGGTAGCTGGCTTACCATCAGGTCTAAAAAACCCACAATTTTGTAACATTTTCAGAAAATTGGATATCAATTTACCCGGTGAAAAATCATTTTCTATAACACCAGTACAAAAAAAAATGAACAACAATCAAAACCTATCTTCAAGCTGCTTATATATTGTAAAATTCAACTCGGAGGAAATAAAAGATGATCACCACTATTCTAAATTCACTCGTACAGCTACGTCGGAGATAATCTACGAAAAAGTAATTCTCAATTCCGACTTAGCGCTACGAAAAGTACAAAAATCTACGAAAGAAATATTCATTCGTAGCATATTCGTATTTCATATATTAAAATTTTTAAGGGTAAAATAACGAAAGAACTAGACATAATCAAAATATTAAAGAAATGATATGAAACATCTTACTATATTTTATTTATAATTAATCTTAAAATACTTTTTACTCAAAATAATATTCAAAAATTATTAGATACCTACCACAAATTTGAAAACAATAAACATCATTCTTACTTAAAAAAATTAATTCAAACGTCAAAGTTGCCATTGCAAACTTAATTTTCTACGAGGGAATTTAGAATCACTAAAACTTTTTTTCGTAGCGTAGACAATTTTTCGTAGAAAGTCTACGAGGGAATTTAGAATAGGTGTGGATATTTTATCAAAGAAGAAAAGCTTTGGACCATTATTCACAGATGAACTAAGGTTGACGTCTGAAGGTAAAAATAATGAAATATTTTTTCGCCAGCACTTATCTTCGCTTCAAACTAAGCTTTATTTTGAGGCGAAATCAATTAAACTATCAAAAAAAATGGAGTTTTTATGGGTCAAAAAAAATACTATTTACTTACGTCAAAAAAAGACGAGCAAAGTTTTTAGTATTTCTAGTTTCAATGATATTAATAAAATCAAACTTATTCTTAATAATTAATCACTTATTCAAAATTATTAAATTTCATCAAAAACCAATACCTACTTAGCGGCATTGTTTTTTGAATTATACTGCTTTTAAGATGTTTGTTAGCCCTTGAACTTTTTAAAGGTTCCAAAACCCGAAACCATGGTACGATTTCGCCCATGTGCAGTCCCCGTCATACTTTCAATACTAGTTAACCCTTGTACACAATTATAACGTTCTATATTAATTTTAAGTCACTATTTTTAGTAATTTCAATTATAATCTTTTAAACCTTGGGGGGGGGGGGGTCTAAGAGGGGTACTGAACCACTACTCCGATTAATCCAAAATTAGAGAAACACGCAGGAAATAGTAAAGAACACCCATGTGCCAAATTTGAAACTTCTCAATTTGTTTGAAGTTACTATGTTTATTAATTTCGAAAATATGCTTTAAGGTCTTCGGAACTGTGTGGCTGGTCCTTGACCCACTACTCCAATTAGTCCCAAATTTCAAGGACACTAAGGAAATAGAACGAGACATCCTGATACCAAATTTGGAGGTTCTATCTTCATTGATTTCGGAATCATGCTCGTTTGGCCTAAATTAGATCAAAAATTTCTAGTTTCCGAACCCATGGTCTAATCTCGACCGTACGCAATCCCCGCCGTAGTTTCATTACTAGTAAGCTACAGCACAATAATTATGTGGATAATAAGTCATTAGTTACAGTCATTAGTTTTTGGGCTATCGCGATTTTTTATATATGTTAATTAGCCCTTGGACCGATTAAAAGGTCCAGAATCCGAACCCTTGAGCCGATTTCGCCGATTTGCAATCCTCGTCGTATTTTCAGTCCTATTAACCTATAGTATTTCTAATTTCAATGATATTAATAAAATCAAACTTATTCTTAATCATTTATTCATATTCAAAAATTTTTTTTTCATTAATTTTAATTTCTTTCAATATTTTTTTTTACTATTTCAAATACCAATTTGTTTCCATTTTTTTTGTTATACTACATTTTTTTTTTCTTTTTATATACGTTGAATTCAACAATAGTATTTTATATGAATATGCATAGGCACATATGTTTGTTTATACATGTATATATAAACAAATGATTTATTATATTATGTGCCAATGCATGCCCATATTAATTATTGTTGTTTCTTATTGATTTATTACATCATATTAATAAAATTTTTAATTAACACAATATATTATATAATTTTTGGTACCATACACTTATTCATATTTATTTCCAAACATTTTTTTTCATTCATTTTAATTTCTTTTAATATTCTTTTTCATTGTTTCAAGTACCACTTTGTTTACAAATTTTTTGTTATACCACATTTTTTTTTTCTGTTTATATACGTTGAATTCAACAATAGTATTTTATATGAATATGCATAGGCACATATGTTTGTTTGTACATGTATGTATATACATGAATAAATATGTGCCAATGCATGCTCATATTAATCATTGTTGTCTCTTATTAAATTATTGTATCACAATATTAAAATTTTTAATTCACACAATATATTATATAATTTTTGGCACTATACACTTATTCATATTAAATTAAAAAATTTTTTTTTTTCATTCATTATACCCTATATTAACTTTGGTATGGTGTTTGTAATCACCTAAAGGAAGCGAGCTAGATATGGAAAAGTATATATATTTTTGATCAGCGTGACCTCCTGAGTCGATATAGCCATGTCCGTCCGTCCGTCCGTAGGCACGATAACTCAAAAAATAATGGAGCTATCTTGATGAAGTTTTAACTGTAGGTTTCTAGGACTGAAAGTACGGCGGGGATTGCATATGAGTAGTATGAATATGAGGTTTCTGGGTACGTCAAAATCAGCTGATAGTGTTTTTGACAGTTGTTTGTGTCTTGGATATAATATTTATTGTGTTGTTAATAGGAAATAGGTAGATGTCGCTATAATTGAATGAATATTATTTGTGTCTTGAATATTCTTATTTATTAAGTTGTTAATAGTATAAAGATAGATGTCGCTTTAAATAAATGGGATTAATAGGAAAGTGCTAATGAATTAATATGATTTGAAAGGGAAGTTAATGGGAATTGTTTAGATGTTGTGGTGTTTGTAGATGTCGCTATTTTGAGTGAATGGAATTAATAGTAAGATTAATGGGAAATTAATGGTATATTCTGATCTTAGTAGATGACACTATTTGTCAGTACATAGTTATTAATTAGTATAGATATTAATATGAATTTAATGGGAACAATAATAAGTAAATAATGTAAATAATGAAAAAATTAAAAAAGGGGTGGAAAGATTAGTTTAATATTAAAAGGAATAAGAAAAGAATGAAAATATGAGTTTAATATGAAAAAGGGGGAAATAAAAAGGGATGAAAACGTTAAAGTTAAATTTTGAATTAAAAATTATCAACTTTTTAATGTATTGTTGTTTTTTAAAAGAAAAAGTTTGTTATTTTTTTTTACAGGTGGTTGTGGTTAATCTTTAATATTATATTTTTAACAATTTTTTTTATAATTCTTACTGATCATAGACAAAGGAAAATATTATAGTACAGGGAAAAATTTTTTTTTTTTTTTAATATAAATTTGTTGTTCCATAGGAAATGAAATTTAATATTAATTAGCGGTTCATCTTTAATTTTAATGTTAGCTATACGCTTATTGTTTTTAAAGGTGCTTTATTGTTTTTAAAAGAAAAAGTTCGTTAAAATCAATATATACTAAGTACATATGCTTAATTTTGAAATATTATGCTCCTACTAGTTTTAAAACAAAAGACAGCAAAAATTATGTAAATATGATGGAAAATATAATATATATAGGAAAAATTTCTTCTTCATAAGATTCGCAATACTATAGTTTTTTAATATGATTAAGGGGAGGTATTAAATTTCGAGATCATTACTATACATGTTAACGACTTTTTTCATAATTCTTACTGATTATAGACAAAGGAAAATATTATAGTACAGGGAAAAAATTTTTTTTCAAAAGAAAAGTACATTAGTCAACTGTCAAAAAAACTAAGTATACAATAAAAATATAAACAAATATTTTAATTTAATTTTCTTTATTTTATCATAAATAATTATACATATATTACTACTAAATTTTATTGAATATGTGCTTGTGTTTTGCCGTAAGCAACTTTAGTATCCATTAAAATAAGATTATCAGCATCATCAATTTTTTCTATGAAATATGTATTGTTATTATTCATTTCTTCTTGATAATCACAAGTATTGAAAATATTTTGATACTTGTTCGGTAAGAAAATAATGTAATTTTCCGTTTCGCAACACCATTTATCACCATATAAAGTCTTCATTTTTTTTAATTTTTTAATTAAATAGAGAACATTTAACTCCATTTCTTTTATTTTTAAGAATTTTTTTTCATATTTTTTATTGCTTTTACTTAGATTGTTGAATGTTTCCATCAAATTTATTTGAAGTGTAGATTGTTGAAGCTGTTGAGGTTGACTTTTTCTTTTTTTTTTTGCTGGTAATGGTTGAATAAATTCCATTAATTCGTTTGTAAATAAAGCAAATTCTTGAGAGTTTATATCTTGCGTATTGGTTGACTGTTCCATATTAAATAATTATTTCTACTAGGTGAATTCAGTATTTATATAGGAAAAAAACATATGATTTCAAATTAAATAATATCCCTTTTATTTAACCAAGAATTATGACTACTATCAAATCCTAACCATTTTACAAATACTTTATTTCCTTGCTTTTTCAATACTTTTTCAACTAAATATGCATTAGAATACTTTACAGATATTAAAGATATTATATTCAAAGTGATAATAAGAGTTGTTTAAATATTATGTACACTTAATAAAAACAAACTAAATATAATGAAAATCATTTTTATTTTATAAAAAATTATCCTTTTCATTTTTCATAACTACACGATTAATACTAAGCGTAAGAAATACCGATATCACTCAACCATGATTCCTTAATAATTTCAAATTTTATATATAAAAGTAATGCGCATTAAAAAAAGGATCAGTCAGAATAAACTTTCTTGTGAAAATTAAACGAACAGCCAGTACAGCTTTCAGCGTAAATAATAATAAATCGTGCGCGAATTGTAACGTAGAGGTACCAGTTAAAGAATGGATGTATCATATAAGAACTTTCAAGCATAAGCAAGCCAGTGCAATACCTACTGATTATTCAAATATACATCTGTTAAGAAGTATATTTAATGAAAGGATAGAAACTTTCATAGCGGTAAATAATGATGAAAGTTTACAGTCTCCAGGAGAGTTTTTAAAAAACATAAAAGTGAACATTATTAGTTTACTTAAAAATTCACTAGAAAAGCATCATTCATTTAAATTTAATTTTGAACTATACAGTGAATACATTAAAGTAGTTCAAGCAAATAATGATGAGGAAGAAGATGATGTTGTATTATCAATAAAATCTTTTAATACAAAAATGAGAACCATAACATTATCATCAAATATATTGGAAGCTTACGAAGAAGCTGAAACGAAGATTATAACAAAATGTGATGAATTTCAAGAAAGAGATAGTGGATGGTCTCTTCTTAGAATAATACACTTAGAAGTAAATATTAATCAATATAAACCTTTACGTGGCTCGCAATATCTATCTTTACCACCATGTATTAAAAAAAAGAAAGCATGTATAAATATTTACAATTCCGATGAATATTGCTTTAAATGGTGTGTAATAGCAGCTTTACACAATGGTGCAGGACGTCTACAACTAACAACAACTTACAAAATTGGAAATATATAATCAAACAGGATACATTTGGAAAATGGCACAACATTAGTATTTGATCATCTTGAATTTCCGCTTAAAGTAGCTGATATTGAAACATTTGAATTGCAAAATCCAGCAATTAGTATAAATGTTTTTGGACTTGAAGAAGTGATGTTGCCTTTGGGTGGTGTGTATTCTCAAATTGTGGGACCGTATTATTGTACAAAACAACAGAAAGATAACCATATCAATCTTCTGTTAATAGAGAACGCAGAGAGGACTCATTATGTTTGGATAAAAAATATATCAAGATTAGTAAAATCACAAATTACCAAATGTAAAAATCGAATCTATTTATGTAATAATTGTCTGATACATTTTTACAATGAAGCAGCTTTAAAATCACATGAAAATCAATGCTCAAAGGTAGTTACAACAATGCCAACTGAAAATGAAAATATTTTAAAATTCAAAAATTTTCATAAAAAAATGGATATTCCGTTTACAGTATATGCTGATTTTGAGTGTTTATTTCAAAATATCAACACATGTTTACCAGATTTAAATAACACATCATCAACAACAGATATTCAAGAACATATACCGTGCTCTTTTGCATATTATATTAAATGCAATTTTGATGAGAAGTTGAACATTTTCAGAATGCATACTGGTCAGAAATGTGAAGAGGAGTTTATAAAACAATTAATAGAAGATGTAACTGGAATAGTACGTAAGTATATTAGAAATGTAATTCCTATACATCCTTTATCAACTTTAGAATTAAGTAAACACTTAACTAGCGATATGTGTCATATATGTGAAAAAAAATTAGATAGTTTTAGTAAAGTAATAGACCATTGTCATCTTACAGGGAAATATCGCGGAGCTGCTCATAATTCTTGTAATTTAAATTTTGCTATTCCAAATTTTATACCAATTTTCTTTCATAATTTTTCTGGTTATGATTGTCATTTATTTATAAAATTTTTATCAGAATTTCCGGGTCAAATAAAAATTATTCCAAATAATAAAGAAAACTATATTTTTTTATCCAAATGGATAGAAGTTGATGAAAAATCATCTGTTGAATTAAGATTTTTAGATTCGTTTAGGTTTATGTCTTCTAGTTTAGATTCATTAGCTTCAAATTTATCTGATGATGATTTAATTAGTGTAAGAAATACATTTCCGGATAATGATAAATTTTTATTAATCAAAAGAAAGGGTGTTTTTCCTTATGAATATTTAAATTCATGGGATAAATTAAATGATAGCATATTACCTTCTCAAGAATGTTTCAATAGTTTACTAACAAATAGTGAGTGTTCAAATGAAGACTATACACACGCTCAGAAAGTGTGGGAAACTTTCAATTGTAAAAATCTTAAAGATTATTTAGAAATTTATTTGAAGACAGATGTACTTTTACTTACTGATATTTTTGAAAACTTCCGGAAAGTTTGTAAAAATATATATTCTTTAGATCCTTGTCAATATTTTACAGCTCCTGGTTTAGCCTGGGATTCTATGCTAAAAAAAACAAAAGTTGAGCTTGAGTTGTTAACAGATTTAAATATGTTTAATTTTTTCAAAAAAGGTATAAGAGGTGGTTTAACACAATGTTCCTTAAGACATTCAATAGCAAATAATAAATATATGTCGGATTTTAAAGAATCAGTATATAAAATATTTAGATGTAAATAACCTATACGGTTTAGCTCAGTCTCAATTTTTACCACATTCTAAATTTAAATGGGTAAAGAATATTGAATTAGATGTATTAAACATACCTGACGATTCAGAAATAGGTTATGTTTTAGAGGTAGATTTAGAATATCCTACTTCTATTCATGATGAACATAGCGACCTTCCATTCTGTGCAGAAAACAAGAAAAATGTTCATATGAAACAAACAAAATTAATCGCAAGCCTGGAACATAAAAGTTGTTACATTATTCATTACAAAGTTTTAAAACAATGCTTAAATCATGGTTTAAAATTAAAAAAGATACATAGAGTCCTAGAGTTTAAGCAATCGTGCTGGCTAAGGCCATTTATTGAATTAAATAATTCATACAGAATGAGAGCCACAAATGAATTTGAAAAAAATTTTTTTAAATTAATTAATAACGCTACATATGAAAAAACCATGGAAAATGTTGATAAGAGAAAGGATATAAAAATTTTAACTAGTTGGGAAAGTCAAGGGAAAAGATTAGGGGCGCTCGCACTAATTTCAAAACCTAACTTTCATAGTTTAAAATATTCCACAAATAGTATGGTTGCTATTGAATTAAGTAGAGTTCATAACTATTATAATAAACCAATATATATAGGTTTTACTGTACTAGAACTATCAAAATTAAAAATGTACGATTTCCATTACGATTATATGAAACCTAAATATGGTCAAAATATTTCGTTAAATTATATGGATACAGACTCCATTATATATACAATCACAACAAATGATTTTTATAAAGATATATTGCCGGATATTGATACACAATTTGATACTTCAGGATATCCTAGTAATAATCTTTATGATATTCCGAATAAAAATAAAAAAGTATTAGGTATGATGAAAGATGAATGCAATGGTCAGATAATAACAGAATTTGTTGGACTAAGAGCCAAAATGTATTCTATAGACATAGAAAATAAGAAATGTATAAATAGAGCTAAAGGTGTTAGCAAATCAGTTGTAAAAACATTTAATACTAATACATATAGAGATTGTTTATATAATAAAAAAATATATTTGAATAAAATGTTTGTATTTAGAAGTAAGTTACATAAATTATATACACAATGTTTGAGTAAAGTATCCTTAAGTTATATAGATGATAAGCGATATGTGAAAGATGATAATATTCATACTTTACCTTGGGGACATTATTCCTTAAATACCTAAAAATGTAAAAAATATAAATAAAAAAAAAAAAATAAATAAAAAATGTATACTTTAAATATAAACTATTTATTTAAATTTATTTGTTGGTTTTTTTTTTTTTAATTTACAAAATTTTCAGATGTTTTATATTTATCTATAATAATTCTTTCAAAAATGTTGGTGATTTTATTCAGAGAGAGCACCTTAGGTCTTATGATTGTTCTACAATTACTGCATCTAGGTGCATATTTATGTTGATAATCTGCAACACTTTCTCGTCTTTGAAATGATACCACATATTGGACTAACATCTTATTATGTTTATAATTTATTTCTCCCGTTTCTGCATCTCTAAAATGTTCGAACATTTGATGTTGATGCTCTAGACAAACTGTATGAAAGTTTGCATAATCTTCGATTTTTTCAGCTCTTTCATAGTCTTCGCTGTCTACGTAAAATGTGTATATATGATTAATTAGTAAATTGTTAAGGAACGCTTCCTTAACAATTATTTTATCTATACCACTAATATATGTAGATGGATCAAGTAGTATTGCCCGGTTACTTTTTTTATAGAAATAAATAGTTTCATTTGAACTATCAGAACTATCAGAATCCATTATATAATATATATATAGTTATAAAAAAAAGGAAACTTTATGATAGTTTTTGACTTTATGAAACAATATATTGTTATTTCATTTCTTATATACTTAACTTTTTTTTAATATATTAAAAAACATTACCCCATAGAACAAAAAAAAAAAAAAAAAATAAAAAGGAGAAATATTACTAAAGAAATGCAATTATTAAAAATTGTATGCGTATCTTTAGTGCGAAAGAAAAAAAAATATATGAATTCGCAAATTAGGGTTATTCCATTTGAATGATTTCAGTTGCTTTGTAACCAATAAATATGTTTATATTTTATTATTTATGAAGATCATACCGTTGACATTGATATTATGTAAGGCAAAAAAAATGATATATTGCATAATATATCTAAATGGTTTTTTTTTTTTTTTTTTTTGATCATGAACTTTTCAGAAAACTTGTTGCTTGTATACGCTTAGGTGAACCACAAGAATATTTGTTGTTATAATATCAATAAAAATAAATAATGAACTTGACTTTGAACTTGACTTAGTTTAGTAAAAACAGTAAAACGTAAACAGGTACATATTATGCGCAACGTACTTTCTGTAAAATGAAGAGGGATATATTTTTTGTATTTAGTATGGTATGATATAAATAAGTGTTTATTGTATATAAATAAAAAAGGATATTTTATTATTATTGTTTTAAAGAATTTTATTTATCTTTTTTTTTTTGTTAAAGTTTGTTTGTTTTTAGTAAGTACATGTATATATTCAAACAGTTTCTAGCAGCACATCTAATTTTAGTATTCGTTGGGTTGTTATTACTGTTATGTACAGGACACATTGATACGAAGTCTTCAACTTTATATAGTGATGACATATCTTTGCTGAGATCTATTAAATCTGGTTTAGCAAGAAATTTTTTTAAAAACTTTATTTTTTGCTCTCCTTTCACAAAAATTGTTTCAAAAGGTTCAAAATAGTGTTTTAGAACAACTGGTACTTGAGTATATTCAATCACACCTTCGTTCCATTTTAAACCGTTGATATTCCTTTCACAATACTGATTTTGATATTTTGCATCATCATTAAGTTCTTCTTCTGAATATGGTGGTTTGAAGTGAAATATAAGAGGAACTAAACTTCCCTTTTCCACAGCTGCTAATTCTTTTAAAAAATATTGTTTTTCATTTCCTCGAGAAAATTGTAAATCGACAATTAGAAAATTATTCCCTTCCATGGCAAAGTGTAGTAGCGAAATGACTAAATATTTTTGAATTATCATGATTTTATTATATATTGATTTTGCTATAAATATAGCAGAGAGTACGTTTATCTTTTTAGTTTTATAATGGCTATGTTATATCACCCTTTTACAATGATGGTAGCGGGACCATCGTGTTGTGGTAAAACAACATTTATTCGTAATTTAATAGAAAACAGGAATACAGTTATTCAACCTAAAATAAATAAAATTATTTGGTGTAATCCTGATAGAAATGCAGTACCAATAAATATTAAAGAACTTGAATATTCTAAAGAAATACCAGACTTGAGTGAAAATCATCATCCTCTGTTAATAGTAATTGATGATATGATGTTGAATTCTCACGACTCAAAATTATGTGAGTTGTTTACGAGAGGTTCGCATCATAGAAACATATCTGTAATATTTACAACACAAAATGTTTTTCATCAGGGAAAATTTTCAAGAGATATTTCTCTCAATTGTAAATATTTAGTACTTTTTAAAAATCCCAGAGACAAGTCACAGATTTTACCATTATCACGACAAATTTATCCTAATAAAATGAAAGAATTCCAAAAAGTATATAATGAAGTAACATTACAACCACACGGTTATATATTTATAGATCTTAGTCAAGATATTAACGATCTATTTAGATTGAGAAGTGATATATTGGGAGAGAATTTGTGTTATTGTGAAACAGACGATTTAGATAATTTAAGTGATAAATATGAAACGATTGAAGGCAAACCGACATATATTGCATCTATTAAAAAACTCTAAGCCGAAATTTCAAAAACTTATTATAAAACATTGTGATCCTGAAGTAATAAAAACAATATGTGAAATAGCGTTGAATATATTAAAAGGTAATTGCAATTTAAGTAAAACAACAGTAAACCAGTTGAAAAAGTATAAAAAGGAGTTGAGAACATTAATTTGTCATAAAAAGTCTTTAACTAGTAAACGAAAAGCCATTATTCAACGGGGAGGATTTTTACCTACACTAATTGGTGCTGTACTTTCAGGAATAATTGGAAGATTTTTACAATGAGCAACATGTTTAATAAAATGATTTTAGTGAAACCTGAGATTTATGATAAACTCAAACAAAATATAGATATTGAACTCAGTGAATTGAATAATAAAATGAAAAAAATAATTTTAAATAAAAATTTATCCGATATTCAGAAATGGTATTTATTTCGTCAAAATTTATACAAAGTAAGTAATAACAAGTAAAGAAACAGTCAGTCGGTGCAACCGACTTAGAAATACCCTACACCTATTTGGTTCAAATTTAAGGACATATCCATAAGTCATTTTAATACCATAGAAGCTGTTATTAATTTGATCGTAAGACATAGCTAGCCAAATTAACTGTATAATACTAAAAACATTTTCTAATTACCCTATCTATTAAAAAATACTACAAATTCTTAATAATTTATCTATTTAAAAATATTAAAAAACAAACAAACTTGAAAATAAATGAAAATATATTTATTCCAATTCAATTACAAAATGAAAAAATTCTAAGTATTAAATTTTGTGATAAAAAGATAATCAAAGCATAATATATTTAATAATCCAAATTTTTAAAAATTGCAATTATTTTAAATAGTTAGTTTATATACCTAATAGAAAAACTTATAAACGCAAAATATGCAATAAATGTATTTCTAAAATACAATGAAAAATTTACACCTTTTCATATAATTCATTTAAATATAAAAATAAATTTTACATAAATGCAGCAAGTACCTTTGAACATAGCTGAACCACTACAATTAAGTCTAGATTTCGGAGACACATAGGACATAGGAAATGTATTCTTTGGCTTCGAAATTTACTAGTAACCTACTGTTAAATTTCATCTAAATACCGGCATTCACTCCAATTGATCCCAAATTAGGGGGGCACGCAAGAAATAGTAAAGAACACCCTTGTGGCAAATTGGAAGCTTCTACATTTGTTTCAAGTAACTATCTTTATTAATTTTGAAAATATGCTTTAAGGGCCTAAGAACTGAGTGGCTGGTCCCCGATCCACTACTCCAATGGGGCCCGAATTTCAAAGACATTTACGAAATAGGAAGGGACACCCTGATACCAAATTTGGAGGTTCGATCTTCATTGGTTTCGGAATTATGCTCGTTTGGCCTAAATTCGATCAAAAAGTTCTAAGTTCCGAACCCATTGTCCAATCCTCACCGTACGTAATCACCGCCGTAGTTTCGCTGCCAATAACCTACAGCACAAATTTCATGAAGATAGCCTCATTAGTTGTTGAGTTATCGTGATTTTTTATATATGTTCCTTAGCCCTGACATCGATTAAAAGGTCCGGAATCCGAACCGTTGGGCTGATTTCGCCCTTATATAGTCCACGCTGTACTTATAGTACTAGTTAACCCTTGTACACAATTTGAACGGTCTATCCTAATTTTAAGTAACTATTTTTAGTAATTTCGATTATAAGCCTTTAAAACTTGGGAGGTCTGAGAGGGGTACAGAACCACCACTCCAATTGATCCCAAATTAGGGGAACACGCAAAAGATAGTAAAGAACACCCTTGAGGCAAATTGGAAGCTTCTACATTTTTTAAAGTTGTTATCTTTATTAATTTTAAAGATATGCTTTAAGGTCTTCGGAAATGTGTGGCTGGTCCCCGACCCACTACTCCAATGGGATCCAAATTCACAAGACACTTAGGAAATAGGAAGGGACACCCTGATACTAAATTTGGAGGTTCTATCTTCATTGGTTTCGGAATTATGCTCGTTTGGCCTAAATTCGATCAAAAAGTTCTAGGTTCCGAACCCATGGCCCAATCCCGACCTTACGCAATTCCCGAAGTATTTTCACTACTAGTAACCTACAGCACAAATTTAATGAAGATAGCGTCCTTAGTTGTTGAGTTATCGTGATTTTTTATATTTGTTCGTTAGCCCTGAAACCGATGAAAAGGTCCAGAATCCGAACCCATGGGCCGATTTCGCCCATATGCAATCCCCGCCGTACTTTCAGTCCTAGTAACCTACAGTTAAAATTTCATCAAGATAGCTCCATTATTTTTTGAGTTATCGTGCCTA
This sequence comes from Dolichopus griseipennis, assembly GCA_963082915.1. Taxonomy (NCBI): domain Eukaryota; kingdom Metazoa; phylum Arthropoda; class Insecta; order Diptera; family Dolichopodidae; genus Dolichopus; species Dolichopus griseipennis. The sequence goes on along the minus strand of OY720443.1, from coordinate 128,774,085 downwards.
CGGACGAACGGACGGACGGACGGACATGGCTATATCGACTAAGGCGGTCACGCTGATCACAAAAATATATACTTTTCCATATCTAGCTCGCTTCCTTTAGGTGGTTACAAACACCATACCAAAGTTAATATACCCCTTTACCTATTCTATAGGTGTAGGGTATAAAAAAGTAGAATGACCTCACAGCAAAATAAACAGGATCAGAAAAAAACAGGAAAATATAAAGAATTACGAGTCAAAAGGTGTTCAAACTCGTCCAAAACCATTTTTATTTTATTTTATTTTTATTTTATTTCATTAACCAAAACAAGGTTTTTACAAACAAAAAAAAAAGAAAATATCTTATACTATTATTCATAATTTAAAATTTTAAACAGAATTTACAAAAAAAAAAAAGTATAAGAACAATTAACAAAAATTAGAATACTTAGGTCAAATTACAATACCAAGTTTTTTTTTTTTATTGTACAAAATATTAAAAATTTAAACAAAAAACAAAAAATGCTTACAGAACAAAAACAAAAAAGCAAAAGCACTGTATGAACGTAATTACTTATGATATAATATCATATAATAAGTTAATATGTACTTGAACTTGAAATTATTATTAAGTTTACAAAATAGGTTCATTTAAAAATTTTTGCTTAAGTTTATATTTAAAAGTGTTTTTAGATATATCTGTTGAAAAAAGATAACTATGTTTATTAAATGTAGTGCAACATCTGTTTATAGGTTCATTATTTGCGTATTGAGTTCTGTGAGTATTTACAATCAAAAATTTAGTGTTTCTTGTTTGTCTAACTTCGTTATTTATTCTGACTTTATACGTTAGAAACTGAATATCAATATTTTTATTTAAGATGTCGAAAGTGAAGCTGGATGAAAGAATTTCCCTGCGTGATGCAAGAGTTAACATTTTCAAGGTATTTAGTCTTGTAATGTAGCTTGGAAGAGTAGAGTACTCTGAAGGGTCATATTGGTTTCTTAGAGCAAATAAAAGAAACTGTTTTTGAACAGATTCAATTCTTTTAGAGTGTGTTTGAAATGCCGGATCCCAAACAATGTGACCATATTCTAAAGTAGATCGAACCAAAGAACAATAAAGTGCTTTTGTTACTGCTACGTCATTAAACTCTTTGGCCCTTCTTTTAATGAAACCTAACATTTTATTTGCCTTTGCAATCATGTGTTCGTAATGAAGATTAAAATTTAATTTATCATCCAAAAGAATCCCAAGATCGGTCATGCTATTCACCCTTTCGAGAGCTATATTGTCTATTGAATAATTGAAAAGTATTGTATTTCTTTTACGTGTAAAGCTTATGACCTTGCATTTCTCAATATTTAGTTCTAATCTATTGGATATGCACCATTCATGTAAAGAATGCATGTTTTCTTGAAGTAATTGAACATCAGAGTTATTCTTAATAACATGAAAAATTTTAAGATCGTCAGCAAATGCAATATGAGATACACCTAATAATTTTTCAGAAAGATTTGAAATAAATACATTGAATAGAAGTGGACCTAAATGGCTACCTTGAGGCACACCAGAAGTAACATAAATTGGGTTTGACAAATGGCCTTGGAATTTTATGTTCTGAGTTCTTCCAGTAAGATAAGAGCCAAGCCATGCCAAGAAAGAACCAGATATGCCTAAAGTTTCAAGTTTCTTCAGCAAAATATTATGATCAACACGATCGAAAGCTTTGCTAAAGTCCGTATAAATTGCGTCAACTTGGTAACCCCTCTCCATTTCATTTAAGATTTCAGAAGTGTAAACTACAAGATTTGTAGTAGTAGAGCGATCTTTTCTGAAACCATGCTGTTGTTCATTTAGTTTCATATTAATAATAGGTGTGATTTTGCCCACCACAATTTTCTCAAACAATTTTGGGATAGTCGAAAGGATGGCTATTCCTCGATAGTTTTCAACAGAAGCTTTGTCTCCTTTTTTATGAATAGGAGTCAAAAAAGATGATTTCCAAGCAGATGGGAAGGTGCCTGACGAAAGTGATATATTAAATATAATGTGAAGTGGATACGTCAAATAATTAATGCAATTGTATAAAAAAGAAGGAGCAATTAAATCCGGGCCCACACCTTTTTTAAGATCGAGGTTAGTAATTGCTTCATAAATTTCATTTTCCGAAATATACAAATCTTTTATAATTGAATTAGTATTACTAACCGAGTTTGAAATTGGGATATTGATGGATACGTCAAGCGGACGAAAAACTTTTTGAAAGCAATCTGCGAAGAAATTACAGATTACATTAGGATTTGAAGAGAAAACATTGTCTTTAGACATAGAGTTTGGATACCCACAAGTCTTTCGTTTTGAATTGACAAAGTCAAAAAATTTTTTTGGATCCGTAATTAATTTACTACCGATCTCGGATACATAATTGTCATATGCCAAATTTGATTTGCTTTTAAATTCTAAAGCGAGATCCTTATACATATTTAATAAATTAGTATCAGGCTCCTTTGTAAATTTAATTTTTTTATAAAGTTTGTTGCGCTGATTGCGCAAAGTCCTAAGTTCTCGGTTAAGCCACGGTTCTGTGGTCTTATCCTTTTTACGTATTTTAGGTACATAGGAGTTGACTATATGAAATAATTTCATATAGAAAATAGATACTGTTGAGTCAATGTTCTGTTGTCTTAACAGTTCGTCCCAATTAACAACCGATAAAGCATTATTAATGCATTAAGAAAATGAAATACAATATTATTATTGTAAGATTTAGCAAAAAATGGCGTGATGGAAGAAAATTCAAAGATGACTGCGTTATGATGAAGTGAGTTGGAGAATAAATTAGCTGTATCATCAGCGAGTTTAACTTCCACTTTATCATATGCATTAGAAAATGCAAGATCTAACCACTTATTATTTTTGTTAGGAAATCTGATAATTTGCTGTAAGTTGTTACCATAAAACTCACTGATAATATCAAAATCAGTTTCGTCATTAAAATTAATTGGTAGTAGCAAGTTATCAGAATCGTCTACTATAAACGATAGTGAAGGACGATTGAAATCCCCAAAAATGAATATTGAATCATCCTCATTCAATTTTGATATAATACCATGATATATATCAAAGAAATCAGAATATGAGGAATTGTCAGTATTGGGCGGAAAGTAAACGATTCCAAGGTATAAAAAATTTTTACCTAAGTTCACTTTTATAAATTTATGATCGAATAAAATAGATGTCCTAGTATGTAATGGAGTACTAGACAACTCGTTATTAACTGCAAGAAGAACACCGCCTCCACGGGAACAGTTTGTAGAATTGTAATCCCTGTCTTTCCTGTAAATTGACCAATTATTGTCCAGTATTTCTTGATTTTTGAAGGAATCATTTAGCCAGGTTTCGGTAAAAGCTAACACGTTGAATTCACAGGACTTAGCATCAACATATAGTTTTTTTAGCTTACCTCTCATACCACTACAATTATGATAGAAGATTTTAAGTTTATTATTATCTTTATTTTTATGTACCTTAAAGCTAGATGATGTATGAACTGAAACTAGGTTAGTATTAATGCTATTTTTTCCCACTAAGGGGACGAAAAAAGTTACTGCTACTTTTTCTAATTCTTTGTAAATAATCGATTCTTTTGCTTTTAAGGTGACTGCAATAGGCTTGTAGATCTTTTTCGACCGATTTAGAAGGGGCCCCGAAACCTTCATGATATTTAACAAATAATTTCATTAATTCCTTTGGGTTAGACGGTAAACCTTCTTGATCAATAAAAATTTTAATATTGAGTTTGGTTTTACCGTCAACACAAAGGTTATCATCTTCCTTATGCAAATAGGCTAAATAGAGTCTTACATTTTCGTAAATTTTTTGATCTCTAAAACGCGACAGAACATAAGTATGATCATCTTTCGCTAACGCGTTTTTCGTTAATCTAACTATAGGAGGCATTAAAGCATTAATGAAACTTGCATTGGAAGGAGTAGAAATAGATGCTATTAGCGTATTAATACATGAAGTTGAATTGCAGTTAAAATTTGAAATTTGTGTACATGGAGTACCGAGTATAATTGTTTCTCCCTGTTAAAGTTAGGATATTTGTGTTTAGACGTTATTGGAGTTGTTGTGCTAATTAAATTTGAATTTGTGGTAATTAAATTTGAATTTGAATTCGTAGAAGTGGTTGAATTGCACATTGTGTTAGTCATTATACTTGAAGTTGTACTAATAACCGAAATTTCAAGTAAATTTAAATCTGGCTTATTTAGCGAATAAGTAACTAAGTTAGACGGAGGCAAATAGTTATGAAATTTAACTGGTGTTTGAGTTAATAAAATGGGTTGTGTATTGTATGAATTTAAACTATTGTTATTTATATTATTATTGTTATTATTATTATTGTTATTACTATTATTTTTATTATTATTATTGTTATTGTTATTGTTATTATTATTATCCTTATTATTATTATTATTTTTATTATTATTATTTTTGTGTAAAATAAGCTGTGTTTTGTGTTTGCTTATAATATTTTTTTTATTATTTGTGGACTTAGTGTTATTGCGTGTATTTCTGTTCTTGTTTTTTGCTATTAACAATATTGATATTAAGTTTAATTTTATTTTTATTTTTTACTGAATCTAATTTACTTTTTACTGAATCTAATTTACTATTGTTTGACTGTTTACCTATATGTTTAAAGATGGATATTTTTGTCCCTTAGTTCCACAATTTAATATTATTTATTTCCTGGACTTTTGTTTTCGGTACGCTAACTTTGAAAGTATGATACTGCGGTTTATATTTCAGCCACTTAGGTGTGATTAATTTACAATGAACCTCTTCAAAATTCAACCTCTTTTTTATGTATCTGACTAGTTTCTCCTCTGTTGTATTAGTGCTAAGGTTGGAAATCCTTAAGTTAAATTTAGGTTTAATTGTAACTTCTGGTGGATAAACTGCTTCTATTTCGATTGAAATGTCGTCATATTTTTCTTTGGTTGATTCAATGTTAACCGTCTTAGCCTTATCTACATCATTTATTTCATCAAATAGTGATTTAGCTGCATTGTTTGAGTATAGATCATTCTGATGCGAAGCACTGCAAATTTTAACACCATCCTGAATTGTCTCTATTTTGGCCTTAAGGATATCTAAATCGGCCAATACTACATCTCTAAAGCTCATTGAAATATCAGTTTTATTTATATTTTCTGAATTAGAGATGAAAAGTTGCTTTAAATTGTCCATCGCATACAAAAGCTTATTATTAATTGGATCTTGTGCTAATGAATTTTCAATAATGTTCTTAAACGTTGAAATTTCCGTTTTTAAATTATTTGTTTCAACTTTAATTAGCTCACTAACACTTCTTTTTTGATCATTTTTGAAATTATTAAGAGTGTTATTTAGTAGTTCGAAATTTCTTTCCATTTCCGTAAAGCTGGCTGTATTGTTCTTTACAACTTCCAATAATTTCACAACTGTTCCTTGAAAGTTTTCTCTAACGGCATTAATATTTGACGATATTTCATTAGAAAATTTTCTCAGATAAGTTTGTTGATCTAAACAATCTTCACAAACAAAATGCTGCGTCAAGAAGTTGTTATACCAATTTCTAGGAGCGTTTAAACAAACCCCATGAAATTTACGGCTACAGAACCCGTTACAAGTTACTGAATCTGCTTTCATTTCAGTAACTAAACAATTGTTTACACTGCATTTAAATTCCATTGTAATAATAAGCAATATAAATTATTTAAAATTGCAAAAAATAAGTTCACTTTAATGATTCACTTTAAATATAATTATATTGTTGATTATGATTTTTTAATTTTGTATTTATTTTTTTTTATTTATTTTTTTTTGTTTTATTATTAATTACTTAAAATTGTTAATTTCTGACTTGAAAAAGTAACTATGAATTGTAATAAAAAGTATAGGAAAAGTAGGCCACTAGTATAAAAATTAAAAAATTATGCTTATAGGTCAAGTTAATAAAAAGCACTTTTTACTTAAATTTCTTATAAATAATTTTTGAAGAACGATAACGTCTAAACTGTTTGAAGTGAGAATGAAGAATGAATTTTACGCGATGCACGCGATGCAGAAGCTCAGTCGGAACATATCAAAAATAAAAATTTTGGTATGCAATTTCCCATAGAGGAGATTTATGAACAAGAGCCACTTCACGACGATGAAGTATTTATTGATGATGAAAAAGAAGAAGAAATATATTCAAAAGCATTCTCTGCTGCAAAATCAGGAGAACGTCTCAGAAAAAGGAAATCAATTAAAAATGTACAACTATTTGAGACTGATACTGGAGATGTTATAACCGTACCTTTAGACAGTCCAAGTCCACCTCAAAAAAAGGAAAAAACTATAAATACTAAAAAAATGGATAAAAAACAATTAAGTCGTGTTTTACGCTCAAATAGAGCTGCTGGTGAAACTCAAACCAAACTTAATTTTCCAATACGAAAAGTTAAGTCTACAAGTCATACACCATGGACAACATACAAATAAAGGATGATTTTTACATTACTTTACTTAGCGATTCATCTATGAATTACTATCCTGAAAATACATTGTCATCTTTTACGAATAAAATGAATAAATACATGTGTGATTCTAGTTGGAAAGTTGGTGTTTCTGAAATATATGTCAATGATTTTGTTCCAAATATATATGGTGAAGATTGGGAAAAAAGTAGCAAAATATATCATTATCAGATATCATTGAACCACAAAATATAGCTGATAAAGATGTAAGATGTTTAAGAACTATCAATGTTCAAAATACTTTTAATGATGTTGTAAAAGAATTTAGAAACATTCAATATTGTAATGTTAAGAAATCATTTAATAGCATTTCAATACTTTTATGTGATAAATATGGTTATAAAGTAAATTTTTCCAATAGCTCAATTCCTACAAAAATTGTATTACATTTTAAAAAAGTATAAATAACGGATGTTACAGAAAAATACATTATTACAAAATGGATCGAGTGTATTATAAGTATTATTTGATTCAGTCGGGGAGAGGTTTAGAAGATATTGGTCATTTGTTTTACTCAGGAGTACCGTATCAAAGAGGACGAGGATTAGGAAGTTTTTTCGGCGGATTAATTAGATATTTAAAGTCAATATTTAGTTCAGGTGTAAATATATTAAAGAATGAAGCTATAAGTTCAGGTATTAATGCTTTATCTGATATTGCATCAGGTGCAAATGTAAAGGAAGTGATGAAAGATCGTGGTAAAGAAATTGTTAAAAATGTCAGGCGTGGTGCTGTTCGAAAACTGAATGAAATGTATGGCTCTGGAAAAAGAAAAAGGCAAAGTAAAACAAGTAAAGCAACAGTCAGTCGGTGCAACCGACTTAGAAATACCCTACACCTATTTGGTTCAAATTTAAGGACATATCCATAAGTCATTTTAACACCATAAAAGCTGTTATTAATTTGATCGTAAGACATAGCTAACCAAATTAACTTTATAATACTAAAAACATTTTCTAATTACACTATCTATTAAAAAATATTACAAATTCTTACTAATTTATCTATTTAAAAATATTAAAAAACAAACTAACTTGAAATAAATGAAAATATATTTATTCCAATTCAATTACAAAATGAAAAAATTCTAATTATTAAATTTTGTGATAAAAAGATAATCAAAGCATAATATATTTAATAATCCAAATTTTTAAAAATTGCAATTATTTTAAATGGTTAGTTTATATACCTAATAGAAAAGCTTATAAACGCAAAATATGCATTAAATGTATTTCTAAAATACATTTACAAATTTACACCTTTTCATATAATTCATTTAAATATAAAAATAAATTGAAAATAACTGAACCACTACAATTAAGTCTAAATTTCGGGGACACATAGGAAATAGGAAATATATTCTTTGGCTTCGAAATTAAACTCGACCAGAACCAATTCCCATGGTACTTTCATTACTAGTAACCTAGTGTTAAATTTCATCAAAATACCGGCATTATTTTTTGAGTTATGGTGTTTTTAAGATATATGTTTGCTAGTCCTTGAACTTTTCAAGGGTTCCAGAACCCGAAACCATGGTACGATTTCGCCGTTAACCCTTGTACACAATTGGAACGTTCTAGCTTAATTTTAAGTTAATAGTTTTAATAATTTCGATGATAAGCTTTTACACTGAACCACCACTCCAATTGATCCCAAATTAGGGGGGCACGCAAGAAATAGTAAAGAACACCCTGGGCCAAATTTGAAGCTTCTACATTTGTTTCAAGTTACTATCTTTATTAATTTCGAAAATATGCTTTAAGGTCCTCGGAACTGAGTGGCTGGTCCCCGACCCACTACTCCAATGGGGCCCAAATTTTAAAGACACTTACGAAATAGGAAGGGACACCCTGATACTAAATTTGGAGGTTCTATCTTTATTGGTTTCGGAATTATGGTCGTTTGGCATAAATTCGATCAAAAAGTTCTAGGTTCCGAACCCATTGTCCAATCCTCACCGTACGTAATCACCGCCGTAGTTTCATTACCAATACCCTACAGCACAAATTTCATGAAGATTGCCTCCTTAGTTGTTGAGTTATCGTGATTTTTTATATATGTTCGTTAGCCCGGACACCGACTAAAAGGTCCGGAATCCGAACCGTTGGGCTGATTTCGCCCTTATATAGACCGCGCTGTACTTATAGTACTAGTTAATCCTCGTACACAATTTGAACGATCTATCTTAATTTTAAGTAACTATTTTTAGTAATTTCGATTATAAGCCTTTAAAACTTGGGAGGTCTGAGAGGGGTACAGAACCACCACTCCAATTGATCCCAAATTAGGGGAACACGCAAGAGATAGTAAAGAACACCCTTGTGGCAAATTGGAAGCTTCTACATTTTTTCAAGTTGTTATCTTTATTAATTTTAAAGATATGCTTTAAGGTCTTCGGAAATGTGTGGCTGGTCCCTGACCCACTACTCCAATGGGGCCCAAATTCACAAGACACTTAGGAAATAGGAAGAGACACCCTGATACCAAATTTGGAGGTTCTATCTTCATTGGTTTCGAAAATATGCTTGTCTGGCCTAAATTCGATCAAAAAGTTCTAGGTTCCGAACCCATGGTCCAATCCCGACCTTACGCAATTCCCGAAGTAGTTTCATTACTAGTAACCTACAGCACAAATTTGATGAAGATAGCGTCATTGGTTGTTGAGTTATCGTGATTTTTTATATTTGTTCGTTAGCCCTGAAACCGATTAAAAGGTCCAGAATCCGAACGCATGGGCCGATTTCGCCCATATGCAATCCCCGCCGTACTTTCAGTCCTAGTAACCTACAGTTAAAATTTCATCAAGATAGCTCCATTATTTTTTGAGTTATCGTGCCTACGGACGGACGGACGGACGGACGGACATGGCTATATCGACTCAGGCGGTCACGCTGATCACAAATATATATACTTTTCCATATCTAGCTCGCTTCCTTTAGGTGGTTACAAACACCATACCAAAGTTAATATACCCCTTTACCTATTCTATAGGTGTAGGGTATAATAAAAATTAAAACTATAAAAAGGCCAGCTTTGAAAGGTTTAAGTTATTTAGTGAGAAAACAACGTCAAGTTAAGAAGAACAAGAGTAGAAAAAAAGATATTTTTGATTAAAATGAGTGAATGTATGAAATCTGAATTGGATATTTTCAAAACACCACCCATTCAGTCCAGTATTTTACGATCTGAAGAAGTTTGTTACAACCCCATTGCTTCTCTAGATAATTCATCAACTATTGAATTTGTCTCTCTAAGACATGGTGATACATATAGAGATTTATCTTCAACATATTTAAGACTAAAAGTGCAAATAACTAAAAAAGATGGAACACTTTGGAATAATGATAAAGGTACCGACGGAAAAGAAATAATCCAGCCAAGTGTAGTTAATAATATTCTACATTCATTAATAAAACAATGTAATGTTCAGTTAAATGGAAAGAATATTACCCCATCCGATGGAAATTATCATTATAGAGCATATATTGAATCTTTGTTAAATTATGGAAACGACGCCGCCACAACTCATTTAGAATGTGCTGAGTGGTTATTGGACAAACCCAATGTAGGGAGTTCTGAAAACAAAGGTTCTAAAGAAAGACAGAAACTTTACAATAACAGCAATGTAGTAGAACTTATGGGTAAATTACACATAGATATGTTCAATCAACCTACTTTACTAATAAATGGTGTTGATATTCGTATATTACTTACCCTAGAGAAACCGGAATTCTATATGTTTTCATTGGACTCTGATGAATCTCAATTGAAAATCATAGAAGCAAATTTACTGATGAAACATGTTACAGTTAACCCAAGTATTTTACTTGCTCATAATACAGTTTTGGATAAAAGTAAAGCAAAATATTTTTACAAAAGAGTTGAAGTAAAATCATTCACTGTTCCATCAAATAGTCAAAACATATTATTAGATAATGCTTTCATTGGGCAATTACCAAACACACTAATATTTTGCATGACGGAGAATGTTGGGTATTCAAGAAAACGATCTAAAAATCCTTTCAATTTCAAGCATTTTGATATTAACCAATTTTCATTATCTGTTAACGGTGTTCAAGTTCCTAATTTGGCTATAGAAACTAGTTTTTCTGATGAAAACAATTGTTTCACTAGAGTGTATAATACACTTTTTACCGGTACAGGAATACAGCATAACGACAAAGGTCATCAAGTAACTAAATCAATGTTTAATAATGGATTCTTTATGTTGGCATTCGCCTTAACACCAGATTCATCAGGTAATGAAGTGTGTCAAGGTTTACTCAATCAAGGAACCGTAAGAATTGAAGCAAAATTATCAAAACCACTCCCCTCTACTTTAACAGCTATTTTGTATGGAGAGTTTGATGCAAATATTCAAATAGATAAAAATCGTAACGTTTATACAAATCTATAAATAAAGTATAAACATATAAAAGAATAAGAAATAATTATGTTTTTTAACATTCAGCAAAATGAATTCTTTAGAGATTGCGGAAATTTTGAAATGTAATAAAAGTACAAATAAATTGTTTAATGGAGTTTGGGCACTGGATCGCTTACCAAAAGTTATCGAAAGACCATCTTTTTTTGTTGTTAATACACAGATATCTAAAGATCCTGGAGAACATTGGTTGGCAATTTTTATACCAAAAGAAGGATGTATAGAGTATTTTGATTCTTATGGCAGGCAACCACGTGAAAAACAAATTATTAATTTATTTAAAAAACATTTTATTGTATTTAATGAAATACGTTTGCAAAGTGATTTTTCGGATTATTGTGGTCAGTATTGTTGCGTTTACCTATATTATCGATGCTCTGGTAAAAGCATGAATAATTTTTTGAATTTATTTAACAATGTTGATAATATAAAAAACAACATAGAAAATGATAAATGTATAATGAAAGAATTTAAACGTATATTTGGAGAAAATAAAAATGTACAGTCATGTATTGCTAAGAAATATAAATATTAAATCAGTGATTGTAAATACTATTCGTTAAGTTTCACTTGATAAGTTCGGACGTGTTACTTATCAATTAAAATATTATTTAAATACGGTAAAATTAAAAAAAAAAAAAATATTACTCAGCAAAATTTATTTTAATTTATTGTTCAACAATATTTAACAACAATGGCTTCGTGCCAAAAGTGCAAGATGAAAATAAAGGGGGAAACAGGGATAGAATGTGCAGGAGTGTGTAAGAAAATATACCATGAAGCGCTAAGATGTTCTGGCTTGGATCAATCAACAGTAAATATGTTATTTGCTAATGAGAAGATTAAGTTTATATGCGATGACTGTGTCCAATACATTCAAAATGTAGACTTGGTCCTTCAAAATATGGAAAGTGCGGTAACAAAAAGTAACGAGCAACTAAAAGAGTATAAAGAAGAGTTCGATAGAGCAATTAAAAATAATGAGAAGGAGATTATAGAACTATTAAAGGCGATAGAAACAAATTATATGAAATGTCTGGAGGAAATTAAATATAGTCAACAAAAAGAATTAGATAAAATGGCAAAATTTACAGAAGTCTTTAAAAACCAAAGCGATAAGGTGAATGAATAATTCATAAATGCAATAAAAAAAAATGATGAGATATGCAAAAAAATAAATAATACTGGAAATGAAAAAGCTAATACGAGTTCATTTGCCGATATTTTAAAAAATACAAAAAAATGTTCTAATACGATAATAAAAAAAGAATTACCTTTACTTGTAAAACCGAAGAGTAAGCAAAATAACGAAAAAACAAAATGTGACTTAAATACAAAGGTTGATCCAAAAAATTTTAATATCAAAAATGTTGCAAATAGGAAAAATGGTATAATTTTGATAGAAACAGGTACAAAAGAGGATCGTGAAAAAATTAAGAATGAATTGGAAGAAAAATTAAATGGAAGCTATGAGATCAAAATCCCGGTAGAAATGAAACCAAAAGTTGAAATTGTACATGTTAATCATAAATATAGTGATACAGATATTATTGAAAAGCTAAAAAAACAAAATACTTTCTTAGAAATGAGTGAAATTAAAGTGCTAAAAATATATTCAGTTAAAAAATATAACAAGGAAATGTTCAACACTATTATTGAAGTGGATAAGGAGTCATTCCCAAAAATTTTGTCAAATGGAAAAGTATGTATAGGTTGGGAAAGATATAAAGTATTTGACGCCATAAACATTCCAAGATGTTTTAAGTGCAAAGGATTTAATCATAAATCAGTTGACTGCAGGAATGCTGAAACTTGTTTGAAGTGCCATCAGGAACATAAAACTGGTGAATGCAAGAATGAAGATATCAATAAGTGCATAAACTGTCTGAAATATAATGAGAAATTAAAAGTCAATGTGGATGTTAATCACAAAACTTTTAGCAGATCCTGCCCTGCTTTTCAACATAAACTTACTTTAAAAAAACAAAAAATAGGCTACTAGCAATCACAGATAATAGGAACTGAACAAAATAAAACAATTGAAATAGTTCAAAACAACGCAAATTACAATGATACTAAATATGATACCAAAAATGATAATGATAGAATTAGTATAAATAGTACTCAAATTAGTAACATTAATAATATTACTACTTTTAATAATATTAGTAATACAAACAGTTTTTCCACTACAATTAATTATAGTAATAAGTTTGATAATACAGAAAATAATGATCCCAAAAACAATAAAAACAATAATAATAATAATAATAATGATAATAATAATAATGATAATAATAATAATGATAATAATAATAATAATATTTACAAGAAAACTAGTGTTCATGTTTCCAATAACAATAATAATAGTTATAATAAAACTAGAATTACGATTAAAAATAAAAGCTCTAAGACAAATCATGTGAAAAGACATTTTAGCATACTCACTTATGTTCCTAAATTTTGGTCAAGAAAAAATAAAATTCTAATGAATGATAAAGACAATAAAAACAAAATCATTCATGATAAATGTGCCAATAAGGATAATAATGTTGAAAATATGAAATGAAATCATTAGTAGTAAAAATGTATCTTGTAATAATAGCAATAATAATATTATTGATGATAATAAAAATAATAATCCTACTATTAATAATAATAATAATAATACTATTATTAATAATAATAATAACAATAATAATATTAGTATAATTTCCGATAATAAATCTGATAAATTAAACAAAGAAATTGATATCAAAGCTGTAAAAACAAAGAAAGTTAAAGAAGTGACAACAGATAAATATGTTAACTGGATTAAGGGAGAAACTCTAAATGATAGCTGTACTGATGTTGAAAAGTCTAAAGGTAAAAGTTTTATAGATCCTTTAGCACCACCGATAGTCAGATTAACAAGAAATGCCATTGAATCTGGTGATAATATTTATGCTACTTCAAGATTTAGAGATCATAGAATATATAATAATGTAAGATGGTTCTTATCTTATTTTAATGATCATGATGACATTTGTTATGAGGGTATGACACAGACTAGTCTGAAAGTACTTATACATCAAGAAGGATTACCAAACAACTACCAAGAACTCTCTAAACAATATTACAATTATCATGAATCTACAGGATTATCTAGAAAAGAAGTACTACAAGATCTAACTATTTTCAGGAGACATATAGATAATAAATATAGAGAACATCTGCAGAAAATAAGAGAATCTTGGCAAAACTATATGATAGGGATACCATGATTTTGGATAAGCTATTTAATATCAAAATTGTGCACTTTAATTCTAGAAGTCTAAGAAAAAATCTAATTGAAGTAGAAGCTTTTATAAAAATTAAAACAGGGGTTGACATTATCATGGTTGGTGAAACATGGTTATATTCTGTTGAGGAAAAATACTTCAATATTCCTGGGTATACAGCATCATTTATTTCAAATAACTTGAGCAGGGGAGGTGGGGCTGCCATATATGTAAAACAAAGTATTAGCTATAAAATTCTTGAAACATCGAATTCATTCAATACTATAGTAATTTCCTTAGAAGATACTAAGCCTGTTATTAACATTGCGGTATGCTACAAAAGCCCGAATGAGAACAATGATGCATTTATAGAGTAAATCAGATGATAAGAAAATAATTAAGGAAATTAGATATAATGATAAACTTTTAAATAGCAGTAATGACTTAGCTAACAGTTTTAATGATCACTTTAGTAATATTGGGAAAAAATTAGCTGATAACATTCAAGTTAGAGATGAAAATACGATAAGAAATATAATAAATGAAAACTCTATGTTTCTAATTCCTACAAATCATAATGAAGTTTATTCTGTTATTATGAATTTGAAAGATAATGCACCTGGCTCGGATAACATAGCAGCAAAGGATTTAAAAACTATAGCTAATATTATATCGCCAATAATCAGTAATCTTGTTAATAATTGCTTTCGCTCAGGTGTCTATCCACAAACATTAAAATCCGCATCAGTGATACCTATTTACAAAAATGGTTCTCCTTTGGATACTTCTAACTATAGACCTATTACACTTACTAGTTGTTTGAGCAAGATTTTTGAAAAAATAATCAATAAAAGAATTTGTGAATTTATCAAAAGTTCCGGTGGATTCGATATTAATCAGTTTGGTTTCCAGAAATCTCATGGCACAGATGTAGCAATAAATGATTCTATCAGATCTATTATTGGCAATCTGGATAAAGGAAATTATGTCTGCTCAATTGTTGTTGATTTAAGAAAAGCTTTTGATACTGTGGATCATAAAATTCTATTGGATAGAGTATATGAAATTGGAATAAGGGGGCTTCCTCATAAACTTCTAAAATCATATCTTGAAAACAGGTTTATTGTGACCAAAGTCAATGGTGTGTATAGTGGTAAAAGTGCATTAACTTTGGGGGTCCCGCAAGGATCTGTACTTGGACCAACACTATATCTACTATATGTACATAATATGCAATATGCTAACTTAAAAGCGGACTATAAAATATTCGCTGATGATACTTTACTTATATATACAGGAAAAAATGCTGAGTCTCTGGAAAGACTTGTAAATGAGGATCTAGATAGATATAGGAAATGGGTAAATGGAAATAAACTAACAGTGAATGTGGAAAAAACAAAGTATATGATATTTAGAATGGGCAATAAACCTGATATTAATCTAAAAATTTGTATTGGGAACAAAGAAATCAAAAGGGAACAATCTTATAAATATCTTGGCATTACCATAGATTCTAAACTATCATGGTACGATCATATTAATTGCATTTTGAAAAAAATTATGCCACTACTAGGTGCTATTAAGAGATGTGGGTTGAAATTAGAGGATAAATCAGCTAGACTGTTGTTTCACGCACACATCATGTCCCATATCCGATACAATGTGGCGACATGGTCGTGTTGTACTGCCACACTAAGAAAGAAAGTGAGCACAGCGATTAATAAAGCCATCAAGATACTATATGGGTTAAATTGGCGCACACCTTCTGAAGAACTATATAGTAGAACAGGTTTTCTTAAGCTAAATGAATTAATAATATTGGAAAAGGCCAAAATAATTCACAAAATTGAAAAGGGCATAACTAAAAACAAAACTTTATTAAAAAAGAGAAGGAATATACACAACTATAATACAAGAAATATGGATAAATTGTGTCACAAAAAAGCTAGAACTGAATTGGCTAATAACAGTAATTTTTTCTCTTCAATCAGAATCTATAACAGTCTTCCTCAGGATTTAAAAAAATGCAGTGACATGGGTAGATTCACAACTAAATTAAAGTTTTTGATAAAAAATGATTCAATTTTATTAGGAAGGTTATTAGAACTATAACAAAAAATTAATAAAATGGAAATGTTAATAAAATATAAAAATGTTACTACTACTGTTAATGATTTATTTGGCTTATAAAAAATTAAATGTATATGTATGCATGTGTATATGAATATATGTGTATATGTATATATATGTATATGTGTATATATATGTATGAATATATAGCTATTTTTGTATTTATATTGTATAATTGTTTATATAAGCTTTATAACTGCTAAGACTTTTTATACCAATTTTAAGTTATTGTCTAAGTCTAGTATTTATAAATAATAATTGTAACTTATATTTCTTTTTATTAAATAAATAAATAAAATAAAAAAAAAAAAAATATTCAGTTTAATTGTACCAATGGAAGAATACAATACTAATTAAAACTTGCTGTTAGCTTATACATATTTTTTAAATAAGGGACACACATTAGTAGTCTCAATTGGTTTTGATCCAGAGTCTTGTGAAACAAGAATTTCATTTCAACGTATTCATAATAATCAAACAACATTTTATAATTACAACTATAATGAATGGATTGGAGTATACAGACAGTTTTTAAAAAAAAATTCAGCAAAACATCTACATAAAAAAATTTATTTAAACGTTAAACCTTATCACAAAGGACAAACATT
The DNA here is from genome assembly GCA_963082915.1 of Dolichopus griseipennis. NCBI lineage: Eukaryota > Metazoa > Arthropoda > Insecta > Diptera > Dolichopodidae > Dolichopus > Dolichopus griseipennis. The sequence continues at coordinate 128,757,088 of OY720443.1, read as the reverse complement.
TTTTATTTTAAAAGAAGAGGAAATAGATAATTTCTACAATATCAGTGAATTTCTAAATTTAGTTATAACATATAATAAAAGCGCTGAAGATTTCGTAAAAGCATACGTAACAAAATATCTAAATATGTGTCAAGAAAAGCAACAACTGAAGTTACAAGATGAAATATATATACCACAAGGTTACTATAATGTTCAATGTAATCACTCGAGATTATTTTTTGAAATACCTATCATATTTAAAAAAAAAATTATAAAATTACTACAAACAAATATCGAAAATTATATTAGGAATTAGTTATATAATAAAATTGTCTTATTAAAATTTATATGCGTTTGTTTTATTTTTTTATTTTAAAATATTTTAAATATTTTTATTATAATTAAATTTGTTATATAATTCTTTATTATAGTTAAATTTGTTACATAATTCAATAAATAAAGTATTAAAATTACTAATTTGTATTATTACTTTCATTTAATAAATAATGACCCCAAGGTCATTATGTTTCATATGAGTTACTTAATAAAAATCTTTTATCATCATTTGAATTTAAAGCTACTTTTTATAACCGTATGACTTTATAGTCCAAGGGTATAATAAATTTGCCATTACGTTTGTGAAGCAGAGAAGGAAGAGGGGTAGATATAGACTCAAGTGTATGGATCGGATCAGAATCGAAAAATAAATCGATTTAGCTATGTATGCCGTCCGTCCGTCCGTCAGTCATCGCGATAACTCAAAAAGTAAAGGAGCTAAGATTATGAAATTTTCACAAATTCGTTTTTATCCAAAACCGGAATCGCTATTTAAATCCAGCCATTTTGGTCCAGGGGTTCGAGTATCTGCCATACAACTTCTAATTTTATATGAGCATTACTCTATATCTATGGAAGCTGCGTGTCTGAAATTTTGCCAAAAATAGTTTAGTATAATGGCCAAAGTTACTGCAAAATTTGGTTGGTCTACTGCAGAGGGTTCGAGTAGCTGCCATACAACTCCTTCTTTTATATGAGCTTTACACTACACTTGATGAAGCTGGGTGTCTGAAATTTTGCAAAAAATAGTTTAGTGTAATAGCCAAATTTACTGCAAAATTTAGTTGGTCTACTGCAGAGGGTTCGAGTAGCTGCCATACAACACCTTCTATTATATGAGGTTTACACTACACCTGATGAAGCTGGGTGTCTGAAATTTTGCCAAAAATAATTAACCGGATGATATAATGTATATGTTACGGTCATACGGGTATCCCAGAGTTGACACAGTCTACTCTACTACACTCTTCCTCGTTTCTGTCTAAAACAATTTACATTATGACATTCCTTCAAAAATAAAAAACCATAATCAAGGGTTCAAAGCGAGGGGCGAAGAGTCTCAAGTCTCTTTAGAAGCTGTAAAATAAAAAACCTAGGGCGAAGAATCTGAAACCGGAACTCCAGATTTCAAGTATCTTAAGAAGCTGTAAAATAAAAACCCTAAATTAATGAAAAGAAATTTTTTATATTTTATATATTTTTTTTTTAATAATTTTTTTATAATTTGTAATCTGCTTGTTGAACCTCATCCTCCTCATCCCAGTCCTCCTCGGACTGGGTCTCCTCCACGACATAGTCAGCCAATTTTAAGCTAAATAGCTTATTGGTGTCTTTCCCCAGGTTAATAATCGAGAAGTTTCCCGTCTTAAGCTCTTCAAGCTTTTCTAAATTTATGTTGGCAAAACGTTCTGGTAAGTAGAGCAATCGCCTGTTGCTCAACGATAGTACGAGCCGCATTCCATACTTCGTGTTCTCCAAGTTTGCATCAAAGATGTTATAATTTTTGTTAATCATCATTTGGGACAATTTTAAAATTGTCTCTGGACAAAATTTTTTATTAAATTGATTAATAAAGTCCATATTTACTTTTTGACTGATAAATTTATGAAAAAGTCATGGATATTTATACAAAACTTTTGGTGAACATTTAGATTTTGTTTTAGTACCTACTTTCCTTTGTCTATAATCCGTAATGAAATACGTTTGCAAAGTGATTTTTCGGATTATTGTGGTCAGTATTGTTGCGTTTACCTATATTATCGATGCTCTGGTAAAAGCATGAATAATTTTTTGAATTTATTTAACAATGTTGATAATATAAAAAACAACATAGAAAATGATAAATGTATAATGAAAGAATTTAAACGTATATTTGGAGAAAATAAAAATGTACAGTCATGTATTGCTAAGAAATATAAATATTAAATCAGTGATTGTAAATATTCAGTTTAATTGTACCAATGGAAGAATACAATACTAATAAAAACTTGCTGTTAGCTTATACATATTTTTTAAATAAGGGACACACATTAGTAGTCTCAATTGGTTTTGATCCAGAGTCTTGTGAAACAAGAATTTCATTTCAACGTATTCATAATAATCAAACAACATTTTATAATTACAACTATAATGAATGGATTGGAGTATATAAACAGTTTATAAAAAAAAATTCAGCAAAACATCTACATAAAAAAATTTATTTAAACGTTAAACCTTATCACAAAGGACAAACATTTTTTATTTTAAAAGAAGAGGAAATAGATAATTTCTACAATATCAGTGAATTTCTAAATTTAGTTATAACATATAATAAAAGCGCTGAAGATTTCGTAAAAGTATACGTAACAAAATATCTAAATATGTGTCAAGAAAAGCAACAACTGAAGTTACAAGATGAAATATATATACCACAAGGTTACTATAATGTTCAATGTAATCACTCGAGATTATTTTTTGAAATACCTATCATATTTAAAAAAAAAATTATAAAATTACTACAAACAAATATCGAAAATTATATTAGGAATTAGTTATATAATAAAATTGTCTTATTAAAATTTATATCTCCTCCGTAGCCTAGGTGGTTAGAGCGCAACCTTGCGCTAAATCTAAAGACTGTGGCAGTCCCGGGTTCGAATCCTGGTGGGAGATACCATATCCAGTAAAATTAATAATTATAATAAATCTAAACACTGTGGCAGTCCCGGGTTCGAATCCTGGTGGGAGATACCATATCCAGTAAAGTTAATAATTATAATAAATTAATATATAATAAATTATAATATAATAATTCTATACCTAAAAATATAATAATAAATAATTAGTAACAAATAATATAAAAATATACCTATAATCGTGTTTCCAGCTATACTCTATAATCTAATAATTAATACTGAATAAACAATAACCTATACGTAATTGAACGACAATGTAATTGCAACTGTCATATGCAATTACAATGGCAGTACGCACCTAACAACATGACACGGTTTCTCTACTTGACCGATAGATGACACTAGGGCAGAAATTAAGAAGCGACATCTTGTAGATAGATTACAGTAGACCAATCATTTACTTAATTGAAAAAGGAAAAAACGATTCGAAACACAAGGCAGAGCCTCGATAAGAAAAAGCAGATGGAGATGCCTAGTAGATATCCTATGCTCCCAAGAGGAGTAATAAGGACAAAAAAAAAAAAAAAAAAATTAAAATTTATATGCGTTTGTTTTAATTTTTTATTTTAAAATATTTTAAATATTTTTATTATAATTAAATTTGTTATATAATTCTTTATTATAGTTAAATTTGTTACATAATTCAATAAATAAAGTATTAAAATTACTAATTTGTATTATTACTTTCATTTAATAAATAATGACCCCAAGGTCATTATGTTTCATATGAGTTACTTAATAAAAATCTTTTATCATCATTTGAATTTAAAGCTACTTTTTATACCCGTATGACTTTATAGTCCAAGGGTATAATAAATCTGCCATTACGTTTGTGAAGCAGAGAAGGAAGGGGGGTAGATATAGACTCAAGTGTATGGATCGGATCAGAATCGAAAAATAAATCGATTTAGCTATGTATGCCGTCCGTCCGTCCGTCAGTCATCGCGATAACTCAAAAAGTAAAGGAGCTAGGATTATGAAATTTTCACAAATTCGTTTTTTTAAAATTTTAAAATTGTCTCTGGACAAAATTTTTTATTAAATTGATTAATAAAGTCCATATTTACTTTTTGACTGATAAATTTATGAAAAAGTCATGGATATTTATACAAAACTTTTGGTGAACATTTAGATTTTGTTTTAGTACCTACTTTCCTTTGTCTATAATCCGTAAGAATTATGAAAAAAGTCGTTAACATGTATAGTAATGATTTAATACCTCCCCTTAATCATATTAAAAAACTATAGTATTGCGAATCTTATGAAGAAGAAATTTTTCCTATATATATTATTTTTTCCATCATATTTACATAATTTTTGCTGTCTTTTTAAAACTAGTAGGAGCATAATATTTCAAAATTAAGCATATGTACTTAGTATATATTGATTTTAACGAACTTTTTCTTTTAAAAACAATAAAGCACCTTTAAAAATAATAAGCGTATAGCTAACATTAAAATTAAAGATGAACCGCTAATTAATATTAAATTTCATTTCCTATGGAACAACAAATTTATATTAAAAAAAAAAAAATTTTCCCTGTACTATAATATTTTCCTTTGTCTATGATCAGTAAGAATTATAAAAAAAGTTGTTAAAAATATAATATTAAAGTTTAACCACAACCACCTGTAAAAAAAAATAACAAACTCTTTCTTTTAAAAAACAACAATACATTAAAAAGTTGATAATTTTTAATTCAAAATTTAACTTTAAGGTTTTCATCCCTTTTTATATCCCCCTTTTTCATATTAAACTCATATTTTCATTCTTTTCTTATTCCTTTTAATATTAAACTAATCTTTCCACCACTTTTTTAATTTTTTCATTATTTACATTATTTACTTATTATTGTTCCCATTAAATTCATATTAATATCTATACTAATTAATAACTATGTACTGACAAATAGTATCATCTACTAAGATTAGAATATACCATTAATTTCCCATTAATCTTACTATTAATCCCATTCACTCAAAATAGCGACATCTACAAACACCACAACATCTAAACAATTCCCATTAACTTCCCTTTCAAATCATATTAATTCATTAGCACTTTCCTATTAATCCCATTCATTTAAAGCGACATCTATCTTTATACTATTAACAACTTAATAAATAAGAATATTCAAGACACAAATAATATTCATTCAATTATAGCGATATCTACCTATTTCCTATTAACAACACAATAAATATTATATCCAAGACACAAACAACTGTCAAAAACACTATCAGCTGATTTTGACGTACCCAGAAACCTCATATTCATACTACTCATATGGGCGAAATCGGCCCATGGGTTCGGATTCTGGACCTTTTAACCGGACAAAGTCTAACGAACATATATAAAAAATCACGATAACTCAACAACTAATGACGCTATCTTCATGAAATTTTGTGCTGTAGGTTATTGGTAATGAAACTACGGCGGCGATTGCGTACGGCGAGGATTGGAGAATGGGTTCGGAACTTAGAACTCTTTGATTGAATTTAGGCCAAACTAGCATAATTCCGAAATCAATGAAGATAGAACCTATAGGGACCAGCCACTCAGTTCCGAGGACCTTAAAGCATATTTCCGAAATTGATAAAGATAGTAACTTGAAACAAATATTGAAGCTGCAAATTTGGCACATGGTTGTTCTTTACTATTTCCTGCGTGTCCATCTAATTTTGGATCAATTTGGAGTGGTGGTTCAGTACCTCTCTTAGACCCCCAATGTATAAAAGCTTATCATCGAAATTAATAAAACTAGTAATTTAAACTTAAGATATAACGTTCCAATTGTGTACAAGGGTTAACTAGTATTGAAAGTATGACGGGTACTGCATATGGGCGAAATCGTACCATGGTTTCGTATCCTGGAACCCTTGAAAACTTCAAGGGCTAACAAACATATATCTTAAAAACACCATAACTCAAAAAATAATACCGCTATTTTGATGAAATTTAAACTCTAGGTTACTAGTAAGGAAAGTATCATGGGAATTGGTTGTGGTCGAGTTTAATTTCGAAGCCAAAGAATATATTTCCTATTTCCTATGTGTCCCCGTAATTTAGACTTAATTGTAATGGTTCAGCTATGTTCAAAAGTACTTGCTGCATTTATGTAAAACTTATTTTTATATTTAAATGAATTATATGAAAAGGTCTAAATTTGTAATTGTATTTTAGAAATACATTTATTGCATATTTTGCTTTTTTAAGCTTTTCTATTAGGTATAAAAACTAACCATTTAAAATAATTGCAATTTTGAAAAATTTGGGTTATTAAATATATTATGCTTTGATTATCTTTTTATCACAAAATTTAATAATTAGAATTTTTTCATTTTGTAATTGAATTGGAATAAATATATTTTCATTTATTTCAAGTTTTTTTGTTTTTTAATATTTTTAAATAGATAAATTAGTAAGAATTTGTAATATTTTTTAATAGATAGTGTAATTAGAAAATGTTTTTAGTATTATAAAGTTAATTTGGTTAGCTATGTATTACGATCAAATTAATAACAGCTTTTGTGGTTTTATTTTATTTTTTTTCTTTTTAACAAATGCTCGCTACTAATAATCATATAAACCTATCTCTTAATAGTAATGTATCACATATGTCAGGGGTATGCAATCTAAAAGCATTTACAAACAATAATAAAAATCTAAATATTACTTACATTAATATTTAAAGTCTTCGAAATAAATTATACGATTTGGAAACTTTGATTTATTCATATGACTTTGACATCCACACAATTGTTCTAGCTGAAATATGGCTTATTAAAAGAGAGAATGCATTCTTTAATATAAATGGTTTTGCACCCTACTTTTCAAATAGGCAGGAGCCGTATGGCGGTGTTGCCTTATATTTTAGGGAAAATATTAATTAAATTTTTATAAGTGAAGAGGAATTTTATAAAACAAAAATCTTAACTATAAAATTAACCAGCTATAACATTCACATTATTGGTATTTATAGATCGCACGAGACGCGTGTAACAGACTTTATTGATAAGGTAGATCAAATAACAGCCTGTTATTAATAAAAGAAAAAACGGTAGAGGAAACAGTCTTAGATTATGATAAACTCAAACTCGATAGTTTTTTGTCAAATCTAGATTCGTATGACGAATTTGATCACTTTGTCGCTGATTTGGGTCATATCATAATAAAGAATACAAAAACTGTTGCAGTTAAAACGGGAGAAAATAAAAAAAAATGGATGACGAAGAAGATACTAATTAAAATAAAAATGAGAGACTTGTACTATAAATATTCAGTCAACTACAAAGATAACACTAGGGTTCTAAACCTATATAAGAAAACGAGACTCGAAGTGAGCCAATTGATTTTACAAGCTAAAAAAAATTATTTTTCAAAAGACTCTGGAATATCTAATTCTAAAAACTTGTGGAAATTTTACAAAAAAATAATGTTTAACCCTGATTCCTGTAGTCCAAACAAAATTATCAAGTCCTTACAAATTAATAATGAAACTATTAGCAATGAAACCAACATAGCCAACAATATGAATTCGTTCTTTGTAAATGTAACGGAGACAATAGATATCTCACTTCTTCCAATAAACCCAACTTATATAAATAGTATAAGAAGAACTATCAACAACAATTTTTGTCTTTGTTTTACAAATGAAGAAGAAGTCAACGAAACAATTGCCGAACTTAACCCGTCAGCAGCCACGGGGTATGACAACATCTCCACCAAATTTATTAAAAAATTTTCAGCTCAGTTATTTCCAATAACAATTTTCACTAAGTCTCAAAAAAGCAATAGTTACCCCCAGAAAACAAATCAGGTAAAAACACAAATCCGTCTAATTACTTTCCGATTTCGGTGTTAAATGCTCTATCTAAAATATTTGAAACTATAATTAAACGCCGGCTAGACCACTTCCTTACAAATAATAGCATTTTGCATGAAGAAAAATATGGTTTTGAGAAAACTCGAATACTTCAGCAGCATGTCTCAGTTTAACGAACTTTATAACAAATAATATTGATAATGGTAAATTTGTAGCATGCATATTCCTAGATTTACAAAAGGCTTTCGATTGTGTTGACCACGATATTCTCATTTTAAAACTGATGAATCTTGGCTTCACCTCGAAAGACTTAAATTTTTTCAAATCTTATCTAACTGATAGGATGCAAAGAGTCAAAATAGGAAATTCTCTTAGCGATTATCTTAAAATTAAAAAAGGTGCAAGGGTCTATCTTAGGGCCGGACCTTTTCAAAATCTACGTCGATGACATATCCCGGCTAAACCTTAAAGGCTCAATTCAACTGTATGCTGACGATGCAGTTATAAAATATTCTAGAACTACTGAAATTAAATTGAGAAGGTATATTGAGGACGATTTAAATAAAACTGAACTCTGGATTAATAACCACAAATTAAGCTTAAATATTAAAAAAACCAACATTCTTTTATTAGGCAACAAATCATATTGCTCATCAAACTTCTACTACAAAACACAAGTCATCGAAACTGTAGATAACTTTAACTATCTAGGTTTGATTATTGATAAGAGATTGAAGTGGGCTGATCATGTGCACCACATTATTAACAAAATATCACCCTATATTTTCTTGTTACATAGACTACGAAAATTCATCTCCACGGATGCATTATAATCAATATATTCCTCATTTATAATGTCACATATTGTTTATCTAAATCCAATATGGAATGGAGCTTCTCAAAGAACATTAAATGAGCTGGAAATTATTCAAAAGAAAGCAATAAAAATAATTCACTTTTATCCCCGTATGTACCCCACGAATTTACTATATACAGATAGATATATGAGTTTCACAAATGTTTGTAAACGGGAATTATACCTAACTGCGTTCAAAATTATTAATAATAGAATCAAACACAATTTTATATTAAATAGAATGATTGACATACATAGAATGATTGACACACAACACGCTGAATAAAGCAAATTTTTACCTCTCTTTATTTAAAACAAATCAGCAGAATAATAATAGTTTGTATAAGTGTTTTAAATTATTTAATGAATTGCCAATTGAACTGAAACAAATCGATTCAATTGGCATCTTTAAAACACAAATAAAAAGATTCATTCTGAATAAAATCTAAACAACAAATAAAATAAAATAAAATGATATAATAAAATAAAATTAAATTAAAGATAAGAAAGAATATATTATGAAAATGAATTGGTTATTGTAAATATTTTAAAATTTTTAAATATGAATAAAATATCCTTTTTTTTTGTAGTTTTTTTAATTTATTTAAATAACTAAGTTTGATAGTAATTATTATTTTTTTTTTTTTTTAACAATATACATAACAAAATAAATTTGTAATTTCATTTTGAGTTATTTAAGATCGGATGGCTTAGGCTAAGATCTAAAAATAACATGTTAGTTTTAAGTTAATGAAACAATATTTAGAACTGTATATTTATATTTACCATTGAAATAAAGAAAAAAAAAAAAAAAAGCTCCAATGCATTGCGGCTACTCGAACATTGCAAAATAAACCTTTTTAAATTTTACTTTGTTTTATTTTTTCCAAAACCACAGACTAATATACTATACAGATCCACAAAAGTTAAAATTTCATATTTTTCAGTAGCGAGATGAGTTCGTAGTTAAGGCACTGTTATACTAGAATAATGTATACATAAAACTAATTTGTTATTGTTTTTTCATTGAGAAAAGAAAAAAATAACAACAAAATCAATTTTTGTGTTATACAAAAAGAGAATCAAAGAAAGAGAAACCAAAAAATAAAAATTATAAAAAATTGGAATGAGTATATCTATATATTTGATATTAATATTTATATTACTATATATTCAAAATCACATAGTGCATGTGATTGTTTATCTTAAAATGGGAAACTTTTTTTCTTGCCTTTAAAAAGAACTGCTATGTATAAAAAACGTATAATAGACTAGAGACTATTATAAGGATAGATAATAATTTAACGACTGAGCATTTAATGTAGGTTTTGTATATAATTTAGTAAATTTTATAGTGTTATAAACGAAAATGCATGTTGTATATCCTGTTAAATTTTTAATATAAAAATATCATACGCGCCAGTTTAGTTATTTGAATATTTTTTAAAGCTAACTAGCTAAATTTCTTTTCCCCAATATCTTTTGAAACAAAATGATTTTGACAAGCGAATAAATTTTTAGGATAGTCTCCATGTAAATTAAAATTATCAAGCCATTTTTGCCTGGCTTCCTTTTTACTAGGAAATTTAAAAAAATGATTTTCAGAGTTTTTGCAATTGGGTACACAACATTTTCTTCGATATGAACAACTTGGTATTGAAAATAAGCTGTTATTCTCTTCATGTCCCAAAAAATATAGAGGAATAGCTCCTTTTAAAATTCTTTTTTTACCTATGAATTTCTTATCAAAATGTTTTGAACAAATCCTTAAATTATTTATTTCACTTAAATTTAAATCAATTTGTAAGTTGTGGCACCATTGATCAAGTAGATCTTTATTTTTTGGAAACCGATGTAAATGTATATTTTCACATGTATTAAGTTTTTGTCCACAATTCTTTATACAACACATTTCTTTTGTACGATTATTCATGATTATAAATAATTATGTACTTACACTTATCACAATTGTCAATATTAATATGTATGCACTTAAATACACTTGTCAAGTTATCACAATATTAATTAACTTTTTACAAGTAACTTTAAAAAGTCGCTCGAATGCAATTTAGCTAGTTAGCTTTAAAAAATATTCAAATAACTAAACTGGCGCGTATGATATTTTTATATTATTAAAAATTTAACAGGATATACAACATGCATTTTCGTTTATAACACTATAAAATTTACTAAATTATACAGTCTTACCCCGGTTAACGTTGTTAAATGGTTCCAGAAAAATGCGACGTTAACCGAAACAACGTTATGCGAAGCAATTATATAATTAAGAAAAAAATGTTTGGGTTTTTCAATAAGAATAGAATAAGATTTTATTATTTTTAAGTAAAAAGGCATGAATTAAATTTTATTAAAATTGTTTTATTATTTAAGAAAGTGTAAAATTATAAGTACTTGCTAAAAAAGGGGTTACAAGTGTACCAGGTAAATAAATGGGTTTTTTAATTTGAAGTTTTTGGACGAACGTTTTTTGTGTAAGTTTCCCTAATAAATGCTTATGTAAAATGCAATCATTATTTTCATTTAATTTTACCTCTACCTGTTGGTTTTTCTACTTTGTTTAAAAAATTTACTAGGGTACGATGACTTTTTGGTCTACTGTATATACTACCTGTTGAATAAATGGATGTTGAATATATGGATTAATAAGTGTACCGGAAATATAAAAACTGATAATTTTTTTATGATATACTGATATTTAATTTTAATTACTGATAATTTATTTAAAATACTGACCATTTATTTAAAATACTGACCCATTAAATAGTAGCCATAAATATATATGTAGTGGCACAATAAAATAAAACAATTGAACATTCACGACAAAATATAAAGAATTTAATGATAACAATAAAATATATAAGAATTAAACAAAATATGTAGAAAATATACAAAATAACTAGTTTTATATATCAATCGAAAGTAAATTTAATAACCTTTCGAACTAATTAAATTAAATTAAATTATACAAATTATTAATAATTTTATTTAAAAATTACTAAAAAAACGCAAATTTGCCTATAATCGAACACCAGTTGCCTATTTTCGAAAGCAGATATTCCTTTGTTCGAACACAAATTTTTTTAATAGTATATTAGTCTGTGTCCAAAACCTTGAACTATAATTTCAATTTTAATTTTAGGAGTCAAAGCAAAAACACGTCCGCACGCGACGTGAATCAACGGATTATTAAATATTGAAATTATTTTAGTTTTTTTCGTTTGTGGCCACTATTAATTATTCAAAAAAATTATAATTATTTGAAATTATTTCTTAGATTCAAATAAAAAAATAAAAGATCAATTACAAGTGAACAGTATTTTAAAGTTAAAATATTAATAGTTTATTAGAGAAATTTATCTATTATTAATAATTAAATTAATCACTCGCTGAATATCAAAATTTAAATTTTGGGTTTAAAATTTCGTTTTTTTGTTTTTGAATTTTATATATTTCCAAATTTGTTTTCTAATAACTAAGAAAAATAACACAACCGTTCACTTCTCGAATTACAATTTTAAAATATATTCGTGTTATTAGAATTGATCATCTTGAAATACACATACAAATTTAACATTAGATGGAACTAGACCTAATAATGTGTAGAAACATCTTAGATTTCAATAGACACAATTCTGTTTTGTTTATCTTGTAATAATAAGTATTTGAGTTATATTTTTCCATTAAGTTATTTGTTTTAAATATTTATTTATTTATAAAAATATCAAATCAATAAAAACTGTTTATTTTGTTTTGAGAAAAATCTTTTATTTAACTTTCCAAATTAATACACTGTTCTCTTTGACTTATCTTTCTCTTTGAATTCAAGACTAACTAACAAAATTTCTTAATAGTAATTATTTAATAATTTACAATTATAATTATGTCTATTCAGAATTTACTTTATTTTAGCAAACAAATGTTATTAGAGCATTTAGTTAATATATTATAGGGAAATTGTTGTTGTAGACAACAATTTCGTAAAAATGAAAAAAAAAACATTAGAACTTAAATTTTTTTAGGAATTAAATTTTATTATAATTATTTTGTTAGAAACCTAACGGTTCCCACAGTTTTGTAAACGGGAAATGCTGACGTTATGTCTGCATTATTTTTTCAGGTAATATTAGTTGGAGTATACGTACATCCTTCCCCTGTTTCTTCAAATGTTTCTTCGTCAATTTGAATTATTTCTGTTAAATTATTATTTATAAGTTTACAATTTTTGTAATGTTTTAAATTTGCAATTTTTACTTATTTCTAATTCATTTAGAGTTTTAATTGATTTATATTGATATGTTAAATTATCGAACTCAAAAACAGTTTCTTGTATAAAATCGGTTTCTCTATCTAATTTATTTGGTAAAGGAATTATGATCTTTAATTGAATTTGTTTAATTTTACGCGTAATTTTAATGGCAAATAATAATGAACTTTTCTGAAATTTTGCTACTCCTAATTTAATATACGGTAATTTATAAAAATCAATTTCATAATTTTCAATTTCTTCTTTGGTTAATATATTTGGATGTACAATACTGTATCTAGCAGAAGCTAAATTGTTTTGTATAGTATTTATTTTTTCTTTGACTGATTGTTTTTGCATAATAATAAATCATGATATAAATTTTGTTGAAGTATTGGTTCACTATTTGTATTTATTTGATTTTCAATGATCGTTCTGTCATTTTCAATTACCGCTTTTAAATTATAAAAAGTTTTATTAAACTGATGGTTTATCTGAATTTGCTCGTTGGCATTATTTATAAGATTATTTTGATTGTATTCTAAAATTTTAAAATGATTTTCTATATCTCTTGTCTTGTTCGTATAATGTTCCAAACAACCATTTTGATGTCATTCCTATTGCATTTACAAGTCCTCTTTTAATTCGTTTTGGTTGCGTGTAATACTTTTAATTTTATTTATTAGGTGATTTATTTCAGTTTGTAAAATGGTTTTATGTTCTAAACCAAAATTTTCCAATTTGTCAGTTATTGTATTTAGTACATTGATAATTTCGTCAGGATTAATTATGTGAATTATAATACTTTTTTGTGTTACTAAATCCGTTTTGTCCAGATTGATTTCTGCAAATCCTGAATAGGTGTCTATGTTATAACCTTCTAATTAAGCTAAACTAGTTGTTGTCAGCAGTAGGACCATCGTTAATATTTTCCATATCAGAAAATTTAAGAGGTCGTTTAATGTTATTTTTATGTATATTATTAAGTTAAGTTTTCTTAAATTTCGGCTGTTCTTTATGTCTAACTGCCTTGTAATTTTTTATGAAGCCTGTGGATCTGTATTCTTCATAGTTTTCGCGATTTTTATCAAATTTATTAATGTTAAGTATTTTTGCTTATTTTATGTTAACTTTAATTTTTTCAAAATCTATCTGTCGATTTTGTACTTCATTTAGAGTACATTTAATTGTCGAGTGATACCTATTATTATAGTTTCTAATTGCTCGTTGTATGAGAACTTGTACAGAAAAATTATTTTTATTTAATTTTAGAATTCGAAATTTTTCTGCGATGGAGTTACGAAATCTTTCAATATCTCCATTTCCCGTATGACTATTGGGTTTAGTTAAATGTAAAGAAATTCCTTCATTGTTTAATAGTTCTCTAATTTTAATTGCTTTGAATTCCTTGTCCGATATGACTTTTTGTGATTTCCCTATTTGGGTGAAATGTTGTTATAATTTTTCTAAAATAGTAATATGATTTCTGTCATTCATATAGAATGCAGTACCAAATTTTGAGAATTTGTCTATTATTGTCAAAAACACATGTCTCATAATTATGTACTATTTCGTTTATATTTGATGGAGTTTCTCTGATTTCGAATTTAGGTTTAATCGGTTTTCTGTCATATTTTACTGTTTGACATACTTCACACTGATTTATTACTATTTGAATAAGTTCTGTAATTTAAGGAAATATATTTTATTGTTAATTTTATTATAGGTTTCCTGAATTTCTAAGTGGAAACTTTCCCTTACAGGGTACAAAGAAACTTGCCTTACAGCTTCAGTTTCTGTTTTTTATTCTTGGGCCCTATAAGAGCACCTTATAAATTTTATTTTTCTACTATTGGAATATAACTCAATTAATTTTTGCTGTACTTCATTATATTTACTATCAGATAATTCTGAGGATATACTAATTTTACCATTTCCTATATATTTTCTAAAAATTTCTCCTAATCTTTCAAAATCATACTCTGCTATATATATTATTTTTCTTCCTAATATTGTTTATATTTCTACAGTTTTATTATTGGTTAAGATAATTTACGTTCTATATTTGTTGATAATCTCTCCTTTAATTGGAATGTGCTCTAATAGTTCCTCTTCCGCTGAATGTACTGTTGCCAAAGCTTTAATGTTACTTTAATGTTCGATATTAAATAAATCAAAATTTGATGAATCATCTTCATTTATATTAGTACTTTTATCTCTTTCATTTTTATTTTCCCCTTTTTCATCTGTTTCCTCCTTATGCTCAAAACTACTTAGAAAATCTGCTACTTTGTTCTCCTTTCCTTTCTATATCAAAATGATATTCCCCTAATTTTAGTAGCCATCTCTGATGTCTGGGTGAGATGTCTTTACCGTTATATTTCACTTGTAAGTATTTGATAGATAGGTGGTCCGTAAGGATTTTAAATTTTTTTCCATACAATTACGGTCTGAAGTAATTCACCGCCCAAATTATGGCAATAAATTCTTTATCGGTTGCCGAATAATTTTGTTCGTGTCTATTTAGTGTCCTTGAAGCGAAAGATACTGGATGTCCTTCTTGAGATAAGAAAACTCTAATCGCGTAGTTCGACGCATCTGTTGTTAAAACAAAGGATTTTTCAAAATTAGGATATTTAAGTAAAGGATGACTGGTTATTAGAGCTTTTAGTTTTTCGAATGCTATGTAATTTGGATCCTTCGTGTTGATCTTCATATATTTTCGTAAGTATTTCGTAATTGGTTGGACTACTTTAGCGTAGTTCTTAACGAATTTACGATAGTAACCTGTCAGGCCCAAGAAGCTTTTAATTTGTCTTTGAGTATTTGGAATTGTTAGGCTTTCAATAACCTTTATTTTATGAGGACCAGGTTTCAGTCCTTCTTCTGTTAATATATGTCCCAAAAACTCGGTCTCCTTCTTCATGAAATTACATTTGTCTGTCTGTATTTTTAGATTGTGTTTTTCTAAAACTGTAAATATTTCCGTTTTAGCTCTGACATGTTCCTGTAAAGTTGTGCTGAATATTAGGATGTCGTCCAAGTAAACAACACAAGTTCGGTTTATATGTTTTCTTAAGATTTCATTTATCAATCTTTGAAAGGTTGGCGGTGCATTTTTTAGTGCGAATGGCAACCTATTAAATTCGTAGAGTGCGTGAGGTGTAACAAAAGCCGTTTTCTTTTTGTCTTCCTCGTTTATTAAAATCTGGTGGTATCCTTTTGGGAGATCAATTGTACTGAAATATCGCGCTTTTACTAATTGGTCCAAAATGACATCTATATTTGAAAGTGGAAATTTGTCATCTACTGTTATCTCGTTCAATTTGGATTAAGTATTACAGTACCTTGTTCTAAATTGATTGTATAATTTTAGCTTTTAAGTAAGTCTGCGCATTTTATAAAGTCATATGAACGATTGGGTAAGTCTTCAACTTTCCATTTGATTAAAGCTTTTTTATCAGCGTTTAACTCATTAAATGCTGGTGCATGAGCTTTTAACTTTATTGAGTCTTTACCATTTATAGTGTAGAATTTCAAAGATGGTATTTCAACTTGTTTAAATATTTTTATTTTTTTATCGATTATACTAAACGTTGAGCCAGTGTCTTTTAAGGCTAAATATTTTATTTAATTAATTGTTATTTTGATAATGGGTAGTTCTTCCGAGGCTAGTTTAAAAAAAATTTAGCTAAAAACATGATTATTTTTATTTTACTATTATTATTATTATTGTTATTATTTTTATTATTATTACAATAATAAAATTATATAGCAGGAGAAAGCGAAAAATCACAGGCAGCGGTTGCAAAACAGGTATTGAGTAAGCAGAAGCAGTCCAATACCCCTACAGTTGGCAACTCAAAACGTTCTGAAACTAGTCCAGCAATACCTGGCTCTAACAAAAGAAGCAGAGAGAAGAAGCCTAACAACTTGCTTGGTGCTGGGCGAAAGGGGAAGCCAATAAGGGAATTTGGAAGTAAAGAAAATAGCTCAAAAAAGAAAAGCCACCAGCAAGGAATCTGGGTCGAAGACGCCACAAAAACAGCAGCAATCTGGGTAGCTGACAACAGAACGGTGCAGTACTTCAGAATAGGAAAAGGAAATTGCTCCGTCTACACAAAAGAGGTTTTTTCAAAATAAACTGTATGAGATCCAGGATAGAGTGAGACAAATAGAGGGTGCAGTCATCGTAGCGGGTGACTGTAACTCCCAAGCAGCAGAGTGGAGTATGGACAACACAGACTCAAGAGGCCGCAGAATACTAAAAATGGCCGAAAGACTGGGTCTAATAGTGGCTAACAGGCACAGAACCACCTTCAGAAGACCTGGCTGTGAAAGCACAACCCCTGACATACCTGTTGTGTCCTAGTCATTCGCCGGAGATATGCACAGCTGGAAAGTATTGTAAGGTTTTGCAGTTAGTGATCACCAGTATATAACCTATACAATATAGACGCACAGCCGCGGGCAGACAAGAAATGCTGGGGACGAGCGTAAATACAATGTGAACCGCTTGAACGTAGAAACTCTAGCAGATAAATTCAGCAGAAGAACCCGTAACATCGATCCAGATGCAAGCGCGATTTAAACCGTCACGCAGACAATGAGTTCTATTAGGAGAGTCAGCAACGTGCCTATGTCCAAATTCGGATAAAGGTTCCGATAACGAGTGAGTTCTGCAGAGATGTAAACCAGGATCCTTGGAGGCTGGGCTACAAAGTAGTAATGAAGAAATTAGGCACTAGAACAGGAACGGAGGAGTTCAAGGAGAGCACAATGGACAACATTGTAACTACACTGTTTCCGTCACACAACGGGAGAGACGAATACCACGGTGGACAAGGCAACCATATTACCTTTACGAAGGCGGAACTCGAAACAGCAACAAGAACACTAAAAAGTAAGAAGGCACCTGGTTTGGATAGAACACCGACAGAAGTGTTCAAAGCCCTCGTAAGGACCCACCCGCCCGTTTTGTTACGTATGTACAACGCCTGCCTGGAGGAAGGCCTTTTTCCTGATGCGTGGAAGAAACACCGACTGGTGCTCATTACCGTCTGCCTACCGACCACTTTGCATGTTGGACACGGCAGGTAAATTGTTGGAGAAACTTCTAAAGCCTCGGCTAACAGAAGGAGTACAGACCGCCGGAGGGCATAGCGAAAATCAGTATGGATCCAGGAAAAGTAGATCCACAATAGGAGCGATATAAGATGTAATAAATACCGCTGAAATTACAAAAGGGGTAATCACTATTCTAGACCAGTAGTGGTGCTCGTAAAGCTAGATATAAAAAACTCGTTTAATAGTGTAAGATGGGCAGATATCATAGAAGCTTTGGAGGAGCGCTCTAAAGCCCCTAAGTGCCTCACCAGAATAATCCGTAGCTATCGGTGCAATCGGGATCGATTTATGAAACTAGCAACGGTTGAAAGAATTTTTCTGTAACAGCTGGCGTAGACCAGGAGTCTATATTTATCCCAGATCTATGAACATCAGGTATGATCACATCTTCCGCATAAAATGCCGGACGACACTTTTCTAGTGGGTTTTGCAGAGGATGTTGCCGCGCTCATCGTAGCACGCCACACGACAGAAGCACAACGGAAGCTTAACCGGCTGATCAGGACAAAATCATGGTTCAGCTTGCGAGGCCTCCAACTTGGCACAGAAAAAAACTGAATTGATGCTTCTCACCTGGCGACAACTACCACTCGAAATAGAAATGAGGGTGTGCGATAACATTATAACAGCACTGCCATACACTAGAGACAAGGCAGGCAAGCTAACAGCGGCGCTAAGTAGACTAATGGCAAACGTTAAGGAACCCCTGCCCAACAAACGAAAACTGCTAATGGAAGTATACCACTCCATACTTCTTTACGGAAGCGAAATATGGGCTGACAAACTAAATTTCGATTGCAGGTATAAACCGATGATTGCAGTACAAAGAACAGCTGCACTGCGAATTATAAGCGCATATCGCATGGTTTCTGGAGCAGCAGCATTGGTGAAAGCGGGCATGATTCCGATCGACCTGCTCGGTACTGAAAGGAAAAAATTATGGCTGAGTAAAACAGCAGATGTTTTCAGTCGAAATCGCAGTAGCAGCAAGGCAACGAACAATCACTGCCTGGCAAGAACGATGGAAAGTCGAAACAATAGGCGGATGGACTTCAAGTATAATTTCGAACCTGAACGCATGGGTAAACCGGAAATTTGGAGAGGTGAATTACTACGTACCGCAACTACTCTCCGAACATATGTACTTTCGCAAATACTTGTGTCAAACGGGAAAGGTTAGTTTATATACCTAATAGAAAAGCTTATAAACGCAAAATATGCAATAAATGTATTTCTAAAATACAATTACAAATTAAGACCTTATCATATAATTCATTTAAATATAAAAATAAATTTTACATAAATGCAGCAAGAACCTTTGAACATAGCTGAACCACTACAATTAAGTCTAAATTTCGGGGGCACATAGGAAATAGGAAATATATTCTTTGGCTTCGAAATAAAACTCGACCACAACCAATTCCCATGGTACTTTCATTACCAATAACCTAGAGTTTAAATTTCATCAAAGTAGCGGCATTATTTTTTGAGGTATGGTGTTTTTAAGATATATGTTTGTTAGCCCTTGAACTTTTCAAGGGTTCCAGAACCCGAAACCATGGTACGATTTCGCCCATATGCAGTCCCCGCCATATTTTGAATACTAGTTAACCCTTGTACACAATTGGAACGTTCTATCTTAATTTTAAGTTACTAGTTTTATTAATTTCGATGATAAGCTTTTACACATTTGGAGGTCTAAGAGAGGTACTGAACCACCACTCCAATTGATCCAAAACTAGAGGGACACGCAGGAAATAGTAAAGAACACCCATGTGCCAAATTTGAAGCTTCTACATTTGTTTCAAGTTACTATCTTTATTAATTTGGAAAATATGCTTTAAGGTCCTCGGAACTGAGTAGCTGGTCCCCCCCCACCACTCCAATTGGGCTCAAATTTAAAGGAAACTAAGGACATCGAAAGCTTCTTTACTTGTTCTAGCGTTATAGATAAGCAAAGTATCGTCAGTTCGCCGCAATTTCGCAAACATTTCGTAAACTGGATATTATTAATATTAAGTAAGTACAATGTAGGACCAAGTACTGATCTTTGAGGAACATAAATGTTTTTTATGTAATAAAAAAAATTTTTTTCATTACAAAAACTCCATTAATTTTTGTAATAGTTTTTCTATTATTCAGATATGAGTAGACTAAGTTATTAGCTGTTCCCCTTATTTCAATTTCATGTAATCTGTTAAGTAAAATATTATGATCCACTATATTGGCCTACTTCAGATCAACAAATGCCGAACATACATAATTTCCTTGATCCAATTTATTAACAATTGAGCTGGTGGATTCTAAACCTGCAGAGTCTGTTTCAATTTTCCTTTGAAAACTACATTGATTTGTATCAAATCCTACAACTTTTTGCACGAACTCCTGTATTCTGGATTTTATAACATTTTCAAATACTTTTCCGATACAACTTGAGAGAGCAATCAGGAAGTTATTGATCGGTATCGGTATTTGATACATCCAATGTTGACCCAGATTTAAAAAAACGTTCAACTATACTTGATTTAAGATACTCAGCATATATACCAGTGTTTAGACATATATTTATCAAGCATACATTTATAGGTTTTATTAAACTTACAGTATGTTTTAAATCTGAAGCTGAGATATTGTCACCTCCAGGAGAACTAGATTTTCAAATGCATGATGATGTTACGTATTTTTGTTTCATCTGTAGGTTTAAGAAAAATAGACGTTTATTTCTTTAATAACCTTTCCAGACTCTTGATTTTTTCAAGATGATAGTATTTACAACTTTCCAAATTTTCCTTTGGTCACCACCAGCTAGTTGTAGTTTTTCATTAACAAAATTGGCTTTAGTTATTTCATACGTAACCTTGTTTTTTGCATTTTTTTGTCATCCAATGATTGTTGTTTCCAACTCTTCGGAGCGTTTTAATTGTAGAATTTACCTTTGCTTTTTGCAATATTTTTATAAGGTCGTCCACACTATGACATTTATTTATTTCAAGTAATTTCTTACATTTACTTCATATTTCTTAAAATTTGTGTTGTAGATTTCCCGAAAAATTAAATCCAGATCTGCTAGTAAATCGCTATTGTTTTAACTAGATTTTTTGTAGGAAACTGCAATTTTTTAGGATGGAGAAGTGTTATTTAACGAAATAATTTTAATATTTAATTGCTCAAATATTTCTAAAACCGTATACCGAATATTTTGTTTAATAAAAATAAAAAAATAAAACCTCTTGATTCACTATTAGAATTAAAATAGGCAGAGAAATCAGGTGTATTAAAAAATTTTTCTTCATCTGAATATAACCACGTTTCGGCAATCATAATATTATCAATATCTATTCTGCCTTTAACAAAAAGTCAATCATATTTCAATTGACGATTTCAGTCATATTTTTCCTTAACCTTCTAGCATTAAAATGCACCATATTTATATTATTGTGTTTCTTACGTGTTGTTTACTAATCATATAATTTTGTCAAGACTCTCTAACTTTTTGTAATTGCTCTCTGTACTTATTATTAACATGCCTCCTAAAATAGGCTGAGTCTTTAAGTACTTCGCTTTTGGATATTACGGTGCTATCATGATAAGCAAAATATAAATTACTTAGTTCTATATAGCTATTTGGCAGCCATACTTGATGATAAAGTAATTTTAGATTTGTTTAAGTAATACCATCATAACAAATTTCACCTTTATCATGAAAATAAGATAAAAATAATCTCACATTTTTGTAAATTCTGTGTTCTCTTAAACTAGATAAGGCGTACGTATTTTCACCATACTCGATCACTTTTTTCGTTAATCTAACAATTGGTGGAACCATGGGGTTGACAAAACTTTTCCCGCTATCTTCTGTACTTAAACGCTTAGTTTCTTCATCTATTTTGCCCAATTTAGGATTATTTTGAATGTTAAAAGTTTCTCCTCTAACCCTATTTGAGTAATCATTACTTAGAAACTCTTTTGATCTGATTTTTTCTTTGACTGACACGAATTCTTGATCCTGCATACTATTATAGTTTTTACTATCGTTATAACAAACTTTATCTCCTTAATTAGTTTTGAGAGGTGGTTTATTTTTACTAAAGTGCATTAGTTTTGAAAATAGACTTTGTTTTTAGCTAAAAACATGATTATTTTTATTACTATTATTATTATCATTATTTTTATTATTATTACAATAATAAAATTATATAGCAGGAGAAAGCGAAAAATCACAGGCAGCGGTTGCAAAACAGGTATTGAGTAAGCAGAAGCAGTCCAATACCCCTACAGTTGGCAACTCAAAACGTTCTGCAACTAGTCCAGCGATACCTGGCTCTAACAAAAGAAGCAGAGAGAAGAAGCCTAACGACTTGCTTGTTTCTCGACGAAAGAGGAAGCCAATAAGGGAATTTGGAACTAAAGAAAATAGCTCAAAAAAAGAAAAGCCACCAGCAAGGAATCTGGGTCGAAGACGACACAAAAACAGCAGCAATCTGGGTAGCTGACAATAGGAAAAGGCCTACACAAAAGAGGTCTTTTCAAAATAAACTGTATGAGATCCAGGATAGAGTGAGACAAATAGAGGGTGCAGTCATCGTAGCGGGTGACTTTAACTCCCGAGCAGCCGAGTGGAGTATGGACAACACAGACTCAAGAGGCCGCAGAATACTAAAAATGGCCGAAAGACTGGGTCTAATAGTGGCTAACAGGCACAGAAACCACCTTCAGAAAACCTGACTGTGAAAGCACAACACAACCTGAAATACCTGTTGTGTCCGAGTCATTCGCCGGAGATATGCACAGCTGGAAAGTATTGTAAGGTTTTGCAGTTAGTGATCACCAGCATATAACCTGTACGATATAGACGCGTAGCCACGGGCTGACAAGAAATGCTGGGGACGAGCGTAAATACAATGTGAACCGCTTGAACGTGGAAGCTGTAGCAGCTAAATTCAGCAGAAGAACCCTTAACATCGATCCAGATGCAAGCGCGATTCAAACCGTCACGCAGACAATGGGTTCTATTAGGAGAGTCAGCGACGTGTCTATGCCCGAAATCGGATAAAGGTTCAGACAACCAGTCTACTGGTGGACCGAAGAAATTTTACTTCTTAATATTTATATATTTATTAAGAAGTAATAATTGTCTTCGCTGTGAAGACTGTTCTTCAGTGAAGACACTCGTGGCAGAAAATGAGACCTACAAGAAAGCTAAATATGATCTCAAGCTGGCTATCATAGATAGCAAAAACAGAAGAGGGAGGAGTTCTGCAGAGATGTAAACCAGAACCCTTGGAGGCTGGGCTACAAAGTAGTAATGAAGAAATTAGGCACTAGAACAGGAACGGAGGAGTTCAAAGAGAGCACAATGGACAACATTGTAACTACACTGTTTCCGTCACACTCAACGCGAGAGAGGAATACCACGGTGGACAAGGCAACCATAATACTTTTAAGAGGGCGGAACTCGAAACAGCAACAAGAACACTAAAAAGTAAAAAGGTACCTGGTTTGGATAGAATACCGACGGAAGTGTTCAAAGCCCTGGCAAGAACCCACCCGCTCGTTTTGTAACGTATGTACAACACCTGCATGAAGGAAGGCCTTTTTCCTGATGCGTGGAAGAAACACCGACTGGTGCTCATTGCCGTCTGCCTACCGACCACTTTGCATGTTGTACACGGCAGGTAAATTGTTGGAGAAACTTCTAAAGCATCGGCTAACAGAAGGAGTACAGGCCGCCGGAGGGCATAGCGACAATCAGTATGGATCCAGGAAAGGTTGATCCACAATAGGAGCGATACAAGATGTAATAAATACCGCTGAAATTACAAAAGGGGTAATCACTATTCTAGACCAGTAGTGGTGCTCGTAAAGCTAGATATAAAAAACGCGTTTAATAGTGTAAGATGGGCAGATATCATAGAAGTTTTGGAAGAGCGCTTTATAGGCCCTAAGTACCTCACCAGACTAATCCGTAGCTATCGGTGCAATCGGGATCGATTTGTGAAACTAGCAACGGTTGAAAGAATTTTCCTGTAACAGCTGGCGTAGACCAGGAGTCTATACTTATCCCAGATCTATGAACATCAGCTATGATGACATATTCCGCATAAAATGCCGGACGACACTTTTTTAGTGGGTTTTGCAGAGGATGTTGCCGCGCTCATCTTAGCTCGCCACACGACAGAAGCACAACGGAATCTGAACCGGCTGATCCGGACGAAATCATGGTTTAGCTTGCGAGGCCTCCAACTTGGCGCAGAAAAAAACTGAATTGATGCTTCTCATCTGGCGACAACTACCACTCGAAATAGAAATGAGGGTGTGCGATAACATTATAACGGTACTGAAAGCAGTAAAATATCTGGGAATTAGATTGGAATCGAAGTAGACCTTCTCAGTTCCCCAACTGCGATACACTAGAGACAAGGCAGGCAAGCTAACAGTGGCGCTAAGTAGACTAATGCCAAACGTTAAGGAACCCCTGCCCAACAAACAAAAACTGCTAATGAAAGTATACCACGGAAGCGAAATATGGGCTGACAAACTAAATTTCGATTGCACGTATAAACTGATGATTGCAGTACAAAGAACAGCTGCACTGCGAATTATAAGCGCATATCGCATGGTTTCTGAAGCAGCAGCATTAGTGAAAGCGGGCATGATTCCGATCGACCTGCTCGGTACTGAAAGGAAAAAATTATGGCTGAGTAAAACACCAGATGTTTTCAGTCGAAATCGCAGTAGCAGCAAGGCAACGAACAATCACTGCCTGGCAAGAACGATGGAACGTCGAAACACTAGGCGGATGGACTTCAAGTATAATTCCGAACCTGAACGCATGGGTAAACCGGAAATTTGGAGAGGTGAATTACTACGTACCGCAACTACTCTCCGAACATATGTACTTTCGCAAATACTTGTGTCAAATGGGAAAGTGTGAACAAAAGAGTTGTATCTAAGAAGATGGAGACACAGATGACGTCGAGCACACGTTCTTCCTATGCGAACGATGGGTGGAAAAACAAGTAAAGAAACAGTCAGTCGGTGCAACCGACTTAGAAAAACCCGACACTTATTTGGTTCAAATTTAAGGACATATCCATAAGTTATTTTAACACCATAAAAGCTGTTATTAATTTGATCGGCATAGCTAACCAAATTAACTTTATAATACTAAAAACATTTTCTAATTACACTATCTATTAAAAAATATTACAAATTCTTACTAACTTATCTATTTAGAAATATTAAAAAACAAAAAAACTTGAAATAAATGAAAATATATTTATTCCAATTCAATTACATAATGAAAAAATTCTAATTATCAAATTTTGTGTTAAAAAGATAATCAAAGCATAATATATTTAATAACCCAAATTTTTCAAAATTGCAATTATTTTAAATGGCTAGTTAATATACCTAATAGAAAAGCTTATAAACACAAAATATGCAATAAATGTATGTCTAAAATACAATTACAAATTTAGACCTTATCATATAATTAATTTAAATATAAAAATAAATTTTACATAAATGCAGCAAGAACCTTTGAATATAGCTGAACCACTACAATTAAGTCTAAATTTCGGAGACACATAGGAAATAGGAAATATATTCTTTGGCTTCGAAATAAAACTCGACCACAACCAATTCCCATGGTACTTTCATTACTAATAACCTAGAGTTTAAATTTCATCAAAATAGCGGCATTATTTTTCGAGGTATGGTGTTTTTAAGATATATGTTTGTTAGCCATTGAACTTTTCAAGGGTTCCATAACCCAAAACCATGGTACGATTTCGCCCATATGCAGTCCCCGCCATACTTTCAATACTAGTTAACCCTTGTACACAATTGGAACGTTCTATCTTAATTTTAAGTTACTAGTTTTATTAATTTCGATGATAAGCTTTTACACATTGGGGGTCTAAGAGAGGTACTGAACCACCGCTCCAATTGATCCAAAATTATAGGGACAAGCAGGAAATAGTAAAGAACACCCATGTGCCAAATTTGAAGCTTCTACATTTGTTTCAAGTTACTATCTTTTTTAATTTCGAAAATATGCTTTAAGGTCTTCGGAACTGAGTGGCTGGTCCCCACCCACTACTCCAATTGGGCTCAAATTTCAAGGAGACTAAGGAAATCGAAAGCGACACCTTGGTACCAAATTTGGAGGTTCTATCTTCATTGGTTTCGGAATTATGCTAGTTTGGCCTAAATTCGATCAAAAAGTTCTAATTTCCGAACCCATTGTACAATCCTCACCGTGCGCAATCGCCGCCGTAGCTTCATTACCAAAAACCTACAGCACAAATTTCATGAAGATAGCGTCATTAGTTGTTGAGTTATCGTGATTTGTTTTATATATGTTAGTTAGCCCTGAAACCGATTAAAAGGTCCAGAATCCGAACCCTTGGGCTGATTTCGCCCTTATACAGTCCGCGCTGTACTTATGGTACTAGTTAATCCTTGTACACAATTTGAACGTTTTATCTTAATTTTCAGTTACTATTTTTAGTAATTTCGATTATAAGCTTTTAAAACTTGGGAGGTCTAAGAGGGGTACTGAACCACCACTCCAATTGATCGCAAATTAGGGGGACTCGCAAGAGATAGTAAAGCCAAATTTGAAGCTTCTGCCAAAGCCCTTTTGCCAAATTTGAAGCTTCTACATTTTTGCAAGTTGCTATCTTTATTAAGATATTCTTTAAGGTCTGCGGAAATGTGTGGCTGGTCCCCGACCCACTGCTCCAAGGGCCCAAATTTCCAAGACACTTAGGAAATAGGAAGAACACCCTGATACCAAATTTGGAGATTCTATCTTCATTGGTTTCGGAATATTGCTCGTTTGGCCTAAATTCGATCAAAGAGTTCTAGGTTCAACCCATGGTTCAATTCCGAACTTACGCAATCCCCGAAGTAGTTTCATTACTAGTAACCTACAGCACAAATTTGATGAAAATAGCGTCATTAGTTGTTGAGTTATCGTGATTTTTTATATATGTTCGTTAGCCCTTCGATCGATTAAAAGGTCCAGAATCCGAACCCATGGTCCGATTTCGCCCATATGCAATCCCCGCCGTACTTCCAGTCCTAGTAACTTATAGTCAAAATTTCATCAAGATAGCTCCATTATTTTTTGAGTTATCGTGTCTATGGACGGACGGACGGACGGACATGGCTATATCGACTTAGGAGGTGATGCTGATCACAAATATATATACTTTTCCATATCTAGCTCGCTTCCTTTAGGTGGTTACAAACACCATATCAAAGTTAATATACTCCTT
Source organism: Dolichopus griseipennis (assembly GCA_963082915.1). NCBI lineage: Eukaryota > Metazoa > Arthropoda > Insecta > Diptera > Dolichopodidae > Dolichopus > Dolichopus griseipennis. The sequence continues at coordinate 128,729,739 of OY720443.1, read as the reverse complement.
TACCTATTCTATAGTTGTAGGCAAAATCAAATTAGGCAAAATAAAGGTTGGATTGGCTCTCCGCAGAGTAAGACAACTCGTGATTATTCAAAGATTCTATAAGTGTCTTAGTTTGGAGCATACAAATTAAAAATATTCAAAAAAAAAAAAAATTAATAAAATGCACAAAATTACGGAAGACTTCAAAAATGAAGGCGAAAAGATGAATGAATCATTTAAAAGTGCAATGAAAAAAAATGATGAGGTGTGCAATAATTTAAAAAAAATTGTGAATGAATGTCATATTTATTTCCATGAGGCAGTATCATTTGCTGATATTTAAAAAAAAAAAAAAAATGTGTAAATGACTTTCCAATTATAATGAAAAAAGATGTACCGTTAATAATTAAACCAAAACAAAAAAGGATCACAACAAAAAAAGTCTTAAATATGAAGGTAGATCCAAAAAATTTAAAAATAAAAAATATCGTAAGTAGAGTTAACGGTATAATTTTAATTGAACTCTAAAGAAAATAGTGAAAAAATAAAAACGGAACTCGAAAAAAAATTAAAGAGGGCTATGATATCAAAATTCCTGTTGAAATAAATCCAAAATTCGAAATAGTGCATATGAACAATAAATTTATTGAAAATGAAATAATAGAAAACTAAAAAAACAAAATAGTTTTATAGAAATGAGTGATTTAAACGTGATAACAAAATATCACAAGGAAATGCAAAATGTAATAACTGAAGTGGATAGGTATTCTAAAAATAATGGTTGCCGAAAAACTATGTATTGGTTGGGAAAGATGTAAAGTGTTTGATGCTATCACTGTAATGCGTTGCTATAAATGCAAAGACTTCTATCAGTAATCAGTGTCTTTTTTTTTGTCTTTATTTATATAAAAATAATATAATTTTGTACAATAGTTTAAATTAATTCTATATTAATAATTTTGTGATTTTTCAACATTTTGTTTGAATTGTTACATTAGTTTTTTACGACATTAGCGCAAAGCTGTTGGTCTTATTATTTTATAAAATGTAGTTTGGATTTTGTTTATTATAATTACTATTTTGTTTTTTTTTTTATTTAAATTAAATTTAGTCATTAATTAATTTTTTCATTTTTATTCATTATTCTCAAAAATAAATAAAAATTAAAATAAAAAAAATATTGACATAAAAAATTAAATTTTTTTTTTTTTTCACTTATGATTTCTTGACTATTTATATAAGTTACAATTACGATCAATAACAAAAAGAAAAACGCTAAAGTAAACTAATAAACTTAAGAAACTATGACTGATTATTTGAAGATAGAATATATTGAACTATTTCTATTTTAAAGAGACATGTATCAGTGATTGCTTTAGTAAGAGAAGGCAATTCATTAAAGGATTTTAAACAGTTTTAAAGACAATTTTTCTTTTGTTGTTCTGTTTTAAAATGTCATAAATAGAAGTTCATTTTGTTTCTAGTATTGTGATTGTGAATGCCGATCATACGGTTGAGAATAACGTGGTGTTTGATTTTAGTGAGTGGTGCTTTCATGACATACCATCGTGTTATATACAAAAAAGTGTCCCACAATCAAATGTATGTGACAGCGTTTTTGACATTGTTTTGTTTACAAATTTCATAAATTAAAAATTTTTGCATTTTAAATAAAAAAACAAAAAAAATATCCTATCCTGAAATTACGACTCCTTCTTTATTTTTTGTTTTGACACTATTGAATATTTGACATTTGAATGCGCTTAGTTAGCGAAAAAGTTAAAAGTTGTTTAACTTTCAAGATGGCTGCATAACGAGGAGCGTCTACTGCAGATAACTTTATATAATTCAGTACATTTAACTTTTGTTTGACAGATAGCTACTTATAGAGAGCGCCAACTGTCTTATTATAAATGGAGTTTAAAACAACATGTACTTATATATTCATTAAAATAATAATTTGTAAGTAATTGATTTTTTTAAAACTTTTTTTTGTATAGATTTTGTTTTTTGATCTAATACAATGTTATTAATTTTGAAAGCAGTGAGGAAAAATTCCTTTTTACAAATATTCGAAAAACTTAGATATTTTTGAGTGTAAAGTGATGCAGTAGGAAATCTTGTTGGCAATCCATGTATTGTTTTGATGGCTTTCTTAATCAAAATATCTAATTTACTTAGTTGATATTGAGATGAACTACTCCAAAGTGGATTTAAATACATCAAGTTAGACACAACAAAAGAAGAATAAATAACAAATGAAGCTTTTTCGGTTAAAAAATTGCGTAACCTTTTTATGATAAAAACGTTGTGGGTTATTTTTTTGGATACATAATCAATATGTTCGTCCCATTTTAATCTCTTATCTAATACCAAAGATAATGAATACAACTAGATGTGCACTCTCATATAAAAATTTTTTAAAAAATAAAACCCTAATATGGGTCTAATATCATCATACATTCATACACGTTAAAAATTAAAAAAGTTTTTAAGAGAGTTGAAAATATAAATAAATCACGTGACTGTCGATTAACTACAGTAAAGAGTTTTACTGAAACACATTTACATTATTTTTTCTTTAATGTGTCTATACGTCTTTCTCTATATGTATTATTTTATTCATTTTAAAAGAAAAGCAAGAAATTTTAAATTTACAAGAAATTTAATTTTTTTTTTTATTAGATTTCTATTTTCTGAATTCAAAAGATCATATATGAGTCAAGTTTGATATGATGATTAAAATATTTGTCTTAGGTATAAGTAAATTCATATATTTTTTTTTACTTGTTAATTTTTATGATTAATATTCTTATAAATAATATTTTTTTGGTTTTAAGTATAGTTACAACGAAACAAAATTAAAACAAGGTAAAATGTAAACCAAAGGTTTATAAAGGCGTACATTTCCACAAGACAATATAAACATTTCAGAATACTGTGACTTGTACTAAAATTTGTAAATTTTCTAGGGGATCTCCTTTTGTTCAAAATTTCAAGACTCTAGCTATAAGCATTGCGGAGTTATGAAGGAAAATCATGCAATATTTTAATTTGTATTCTTAATTTATTCAAAAAAATAACAAAGTTATAATAAAATATATTTCCAATATTTTTGAACTCATTTTTCTTAAAACATCATTTTAGATTTACATCGTTATAATTTGGAGCCATCAATATATTATAATTTCGTAAATCGTATTTATTCATATTTCAAAATTTTTATTAAACAAGTAAAGAAACAGTCAGTCGGTGCAACCGACTTAGAAATACCCTACACCTATTTGGTTCAAATTTAAGGACATATCCATAAGTCATTTTAACACCATAGAAGCTGTTATTAATTTGATCGTAAGACATAGCTAACCAAATTAACTGTATAATACTAAAAACATTTTCTAATTATCCTATCTATTAAAAAATACTACAAATTCTTACTAATTTATCTATTTAAAAATATTAAAAAACAAACAAACTTGAAATAAATGAAAATATATTTATTCCAATTCAATTACAAAATGAAAAAATTCTAATTATTAAATTTTGTGATAAAAAGATAATCAAAGCATAATATATTTAATAATCCAAATTTTTAAAAATTGCAATTATTTTAAATGGTTAGTTTATATACCTAATAGAAAAGCTTATAAACGCAAAATATGCAATAAATGTATTTCTAAAATACAATTAAAAATTTACACCTTTTCATATATTTCATTTAAATATAAAAATAAATTTTACATAAATGCAGCAAGTACCTTTGAACATAGCTGAACCACTACAATTAAGTCTAGATTTCGGAGACACATAGGACATAGGAAATATATTCTTTGGCTTCGAAATTAAACTCGACCACAACCAATTCCCATGGTACTTTCATTACTAGTAACCTACTGTTAAATTTCATCAAAATACCGGCATTATTTTTTGAGTTATGGTGTTTGTAAGATATATGTTTGTTAGTCCTTGAACTTTTCAAGGGTTCCAGGACCCGAAATTATGGTACGATTTCGCCCATATGCAGTCTCGTCATACTTTCAATACTAGTTAACCCTTGTACACAATTGGAACGCTCTAACTTAATTTGAAGTTACTAGTTTTATTAATATCGATAATAAGCTTTTACACATTGGGGGTCTAAGAGAGGTTCTGAACCACCACTCCAATTGATCCCAAATTAGGGGGGCACGCAAGAAATAGTAAAGAACACCCTTGTGGCAAATTGGAAGCTTCTTCATTTGTTTCAAGTTACTATCTTTATTAATTTCGAAAATATGCTTTAAGGGCCTAAGAACTGAGTGGCTGGTCCCCGATCCACTACTCCAATGGGGCCCAAATTTCAAAGACACTTACGAAATAGGAAGGGACACCCTGATACCAAATTTGGAGGTTCTATCTTCATTGGTTTCGGAATTATGCTCGTTTGGCCTAAATTCGATCAAAAAGTTCTAAGTTCCGAACCCATTGTCCAATCCTCACCGTACGTAATCACCGCCGTAATTTCGCTGCCAATAACCTACAGCACAAATTTCGCCTCATTAGTTGTTGAGTTATCGTGATTTTTTATATATGTTCCTTAGCCCTGACATCGATTAAAAGGTCCGGAATCCGAACCGTTGGGCTGATTTCGCCCTTATATAGTCCGCGCTGTACTTATAGTACTAGTTAATCCTTGTACACAATTTGAACGGTCTATCCTAATTTTAAGTAACTATTTTTAGTAATTTCGATTATAAGCCTTTAAAACTTGGGAGGTCTGAGAGGGGTACAGAACCACCACTCCAATTGATCCCAAATTAGGGGAACACGCAAGAGATAGTAAAGAACACCCTTGTGGCAAATTGGAAGCTTCTACATTTTTTCAAGTTGTTATCTTTATTAATTTTAAAGATATGCTTTAAGGTCTTCGGAAATGTGTGGCTGGTCCCCGACCCACTACTCCAATGGGACCCAAATTCACAAGACACTTAGGAAATAGGAAGGGACACCCTGATACTAAATTTGGAGGTTCTATCTTCATTGGTTTCGGAATTATGCTCGTTTGGCCTAAATTCGATCAAAAAGTTCTAGGTTCCGAACCCATGGTCCAATCCCGACCTTAGCAATTCCCGAAGTAGTTTCATTACTAGTAACCTACAGCACAAATTTGATGAAGATAGCGTCATTAGTTGTTGAGTTATCGTGATTTTTTATATTTGTTCGTTAGCCCTGAAACCGATTAAAAGGTCCAGAATCCGAACCCATGGGCCGATTTCGCCCATATGCAATCCCCGCCGTACTTTCAGTCCTAGTAACCTACAGTTAAAATTTCATCAAGATAGCTCCTTTATTTTTTGAGTTATCGTGCCTACGGACGGACGGACGGACATGGCTATATCGACTAAGGCGGTCACGCTGATCACAAATATATATACTTTTCCATATCTAGCTCGCTTCCTTTAGGTGGTTACAAACACCATACCAAAGTTAATATACCCCTTTACCTATTCTATAGGTGTAGGGTATAAAAAATAAAGTCAACAAAGCTTTTATTTTGTTTTTGTGTTTTTTTTTTTTTTTCGTTCTCTAATTTAATAATGAATAGAGTATAAAGCTTTAAGCTTTTTTTTTTATTTCTTTCTTTTTATTTTAAAGAGGTTTTTGTTTTATATGGACTGTGCACATCTAGTTGTATTCATTATCTTTGCTAATACTAAACCTAAATAGTATGGTGTTTTGAAATATTTTGTTGTCAAATAGTATTATATATTAGTTTTACTTATGTTAAGTGAAAATTTATGCTTTTTCTAACCATATTTCAGTACAGCATCATCTGGATCTAAGATTGAGCATTGGGGGCCCCTTTTATCATATTGTTTAGATTACTAAAGCTATTATTTATTCGAACTTTCTGTTTACGATTTTGTAAATATGATTTAAAGAAATTGATGTGTTCAGAATTAATGCCCTTCTGAGAAAATTTATGAATCAGAATTTCGTGGTCTACACAGTCGAATGCTTTTCCTAAGTCAAGAGAGATACAGCCCACATATTTCTTAGAGTCTATATTTTTGCTGAGAAGGCGGTTAAGTTTAGAAAGGCTGCTGCTGTATTTGAGTTTTTTTCAAAAACAAATTGATTTACACTAAGAACCCCATTATCCGTCATAAAAGTTTTTAAGCGACTTTTTATGATTGTTTCAAAAATTTTAGAAAAAGTACTAAGGTTGGTCTGTAATTTGACAGATTTTTTGCATCTCCGCTTTTAAAAATAGGTTAACTATTGCCGTTTCAACGCTTCTGGAAAAACTTTAGTGTGGAAGGATAAATTTATAAATTTTACAATAATTGGAACCAGACGGCTTGCATACTTTTTTATAAATTTAGCCGATATCTTATCATATCCTGTAGCCGCTATGTATTTAAGATTTTTCATGGCCTCATTAATTTCCATAGGCGTGGTAGGATCAAGACTGAATGTTGTAAAAGTTGCATGGGGTGAAAATAAATCAAAATATTTATAGTCAATGGGTTCATCTGGAATTTTTAAATCATTAGTTACGTTGACAAAATAGTTATTCATAGTATTAGCTATTCCCTGTTCATTGTCGTATATTTTATCTTTATAATTAATGGTTTTAATGGCTTGGTTATTAAAAGTTTGACTGTTATTAAATTATATTTTCTTGTACAATCCCCATAGTTTTTAGCCATCACTAGGATTTTGCGTTATGACTTTGGAACAATAATTCTTTTTTGCGTTCAAAATTATCTTGGATATTTTTGATCTATAACGTAAATACAAATTTTCGACATGTATATTATTCCGGTATTTTTCTTTTTTTGAATTTTAGGAAAGAATCTCGAATTTTCATATTTTCTCGAATCTCGTCTGTCATCCAAATTTACAAAATTTGTTACAAAATTTACAAAAGTTGTTCCAAAATTTCGATGATCGAATTTTTTTTTTTATTCACTTCTATCAAAGCGGTAAGTTTATGAACTATTTCATTAAAACAATTTAAGTTGTGAATATTATTTCAAAGTTCATTTTTATCTATATTGTCATAGTCTAAAATAACTTTTTGAAAACTAATTTTTTCTTTAATTGGTTTGAAATCTATACTGATAAAAAGCATTTGGTGATCAGATAACGCAGTGTCTGCAACATGGAAATTGTATTCTAATTCTAATATGTCTGAAATGAGATGATTTATGATCGTCCTTGTAGTATTACTTATTCTGGTAGCATATTCAGGTTAAACTTTATTAAGAATTATAAATCCGTTACTATGTATTAGATTAATATAGTCTTTAATATTTGTGTCATTTTTTAATAAATTTAAATTAATATCATCAATAATAATTGATCTCTTATGTGTAAGAAGATTTTCTAATTTTCCTATAAATGTATCATAATTCGTACCTATATTCATTCTCATGTTGGTGTTGTTGGGGTACACAAACATAAGAATTAATTTAAGCTTAAAAAATATTTTTTTAAATTTACCCAAATATTATAAAGTGTAAGAAAGTATAAATTAGTAAATATTGAAGTGTTCTTATTTAGAAACTATTCACATTTGTCGAAATGGATTGCATTTTGTGTAATTCTAAAGTTAATAGAATTGATTTAAAACTTCAATGTTTCTTTTGTAACAAATACATTCATGGAAAGTGCGCCAATTTTGATCAAAATGAGATTGAAAAAATTATAATATTTAGAAAAAAAATAAAAAGCAATACAAATGCAAAAATTGTTTAAAGAGATTATCTATCTCAAAAGATAATACTCCTATAAACGTTTACAAAGTTAATACTCCTAATAACATTGTTCCAGATAATATAATATCATCTCCTACTATAAATATCAATTTATACCATTATCAAAACAATACATAATCACGAATTTTTGTTCGGCTGTAAATATGAATGAAGATCACAATCTCAACACTGAAGAAATAACTCTACAAACGCTATACAATGAAATTATAAAATTGCAAAACATTAATACTAATGCCACAGACTAATATACTATACAGATCCACAAAAGTTAAAATTTCATATTTTTCAGTAGCGAGATGAGTTCGTAGTTAAGGCACTGTTATACTACAATAATTTATACATAAAACTAATTTGTTATTGTTTTTTCATTGAATGTTATACTGACGAAAAAGAAAAGAAAAAAATAACAACAAAATCAATTTTGTGTTATACAAAAAGCGAATCAAAGAAAGAGAATACAAACAATAAAAATTATAAAGAATAGGAATGAGTATTACTATTAATATATTTGTCAAAGATGAGGTGTAACAAACCCATTCAATTAAATGTGTTTTGTTGGATGTGTTCAATTATAAATAAATTTATTTAATATATTTTGAGTAATAGTGGATAATAGTGGAACTTTTGTCTTACTTTGTAATAGACGTCCCACAGTGTTTAATTTTCTTTTACTGATTTGTGTGCCATCTATATGTGAAAAGAAATACTAAAACTACATTAGGAATTTCGATATTTTTTCTGTTTCTGGTTAGATAATTATGAATATTCTCCCTATTATTATTATTATTAATATATTTGTCAAAGATGAGGTGTAACAAACGCATTCAATTAAATGTGTTTTGTTGGATGTGTTCAATTATAAAAAAATTTATTTAATATATTTTGAGTAATAGTGGATAATAGTGGAACTTTTGTCTTACTTTGTAATAGACGTCCCACAGTGTTTAATTTTCTTTTACTGATTTGTGTGCCATCTATATGTGAAAAGAAATACTAAAACTACATTAGGAATTTCGATATTTTTCCTGTTTCTGGTTAGATAATTATGAATATTCTCCCTATTTTGAAGTTTTAGTTTTGACTTAATATTATTGTTCAGGATATTATACATGTATTTACATTTTGCAAAGTAAATTAGTTGGTTAATATCCAGTGTATCAATTATTATTATTATTATTTTTTATTTTTTTAATATATTTGTCTAGAATGAGGTGTAACAAACGCATTCAATTAAATGTGTTTTGTTGGATGTGTTCAATTATAAAAAAATAAAATATTAACGTTTTGTTGGATGTGTTTTATTTTAGAAAATAAAATATCATAAATTATCATAAGCAGGCCAAAAAATATTTTATTTATTTTTAATAAAAAAAAAAAAATTTTTTTTGAAATAAAATTTACTTATTAGTTTATGAAAAATTTCATTTCAGTTTTAAAAATCACAGAAGATTTTCTGGAAATTTTAAATATATAGTAAGACATTTTGTAAATAAAAACTAAGAAGACAATGCTTCACAGGAACATTTGTGTAGTAAGTCTTAATAATTTTCAGTAAAAATTTGAAATAAGGGCGAAAGCCCAATGTATGCTTTGATGCATTGCTTGGTTTGCTTAAGCAAATAAACCAAGAAATGTATTAAAGTAATTTCAAAGTTTCCCCTCATCTCGCTCTGAACTCTACCTCATGTATCTCTCATCCCTTCCTTCATAACTTTTTAATTATTTATCTATTTAAAAGTTAAAATGGAAAAAAATTATGTAACAACTGAAGGTTGGGAAAGTGGGTTCAGGTATACAATACCTCTGAGTTCAATGCACCACAAAAACCAGACAAAATAGATTTTAAACTTAGTTAGGGTTAGGTATATTAAAAAAATTTCAAATAAAATTTATAATTTGCATTTGATAATGCAAAACTCAATTCAAAAATCAACATTTATTTAATACAATTTCACGTACATATAAATAGATACATTATTTAGGGGAGTGGCTCAATATCCCGAATGAGAAAATCCCGTAAATACAAAATCCCGTAAGTTTATTAAATCCCGTAATTACAAAATCCCGTATGTACATAATCCCGTAAATATAAATTCCCGTAAAAACATAATGCGAGATTAGGAAGCATATTTAGGTTTGTTAAAAATCAAAGTTGACCCTTTTTCCAGAGTATTTATAAATTCATGTATGTGAGACTTTGGTTACAAAATAAGGATTTTGGAATGCGGGATTTTAAAATACGGGATTTTGGGATGTGGGATTTTGGGATGCGGGATTTTGGAATGCGGGATTTTGGGATGTGGGATTTTGGGATGCGGGATTACGTACCCAACCCATTATTTAGCATGTTAAATAGGTACATTATAGAACGGTCAGCCTTCAAACAAGTATTTTGATTTGAATCTAAACAAAGGAAACAATATAGAATGTATAACAACATTTTTTAAAAATGTATATACAAAACATTAATAGTTGGAGAAATAAATCATTATTGAAACAAAATAAATCTATTTCACATCTCTTATTAACACAAATTTATCGAACTTAATTTTAAAAAGTACGTAATTAAATAAAAAAAAAATATTAATTGAAATTAAAAAAACATTTCACCAAGAAGGGATTTGAACTAACAGCCCCAAAATTTTATCAAATTCAAAACATAAAAAAGGTAGACTAAATAAATTATTCATCTTCAAATTTTTAAGATACAACAACATATAAGTTTTTGTTTTTTTTGTACATAACTATAGAATTGAAGCATAGTCTGTATTACGTAGAATGCAACGGTTACCATTTTATTTAAGAAAATGGTATTGATATATAATATATGTATATGTAATATATGTAATTAAATTAGAAATAGTTCTTAATTAGAAAAAGTTCTTCTTTCAACTGACCTTCCGTCATTCTGTGACGGGCCAACAGCTAGTATCTATATATTTGATATTAATATTTATATTACTATATATTCAAAATCACATAGTGCATGTGATTGTTTATCTTAACATGGGAAATTTTTTTTCTTGCCTTTAAAAAGAACTGCTATCTATAAAAAACGTATAATAGACTAGAGACTATTAGAAGGATAGATAATAATTTAACGACTGAGCATTTAATGTAGGTTTTGTATCTAATTTAGTAAATTTTATAGTGTTATAAACGAAAATGCATGTTGTATATCCTGTTAAATTTTTAATATAAAAATATCATACGTGCCAGTTTAGTTATTTGAATATTTTTTAAAGCTAACTAGCTAAATTGCATTCGAGCGACTTTTTAAAGTTACTTGTAAAAAGTTAATTAATATTGTGATAACTTGATAAGTGTATTTAAGTGCATACATATTAATATTGTCAATTGTGATAAGTGTAAGTACATAATTATTTATAATCATGAATCATCGTACAAAAGAAATGTGTTGTATAAAGATTTGTGGACAAAAACTTAATACAGGTGAAAATATATATTTACATCGGTTTCCAAAAAATAAAGATCTACTTGATCAATGGTGCCACAACTTACAAATTGATTTAAATTTAAGTGAAATAAATAATTTAAGGATTTGTTCAAAACATTTTGATAACAAATTCATAGGTAAAAAAAGAATTTTAGAAGGAGCTATTCCTCTATATTTTTTGGGACATGAAGAGAATAACAGCTTATTTTCAATACCAAGTGTGTCAAGTTGTTCATATCGAAGAAAATGTTGTGTACCCAATTGCAAAAATTCTGAAAATCATTTTTTTAAATTTCCTAGTAACAAGGAAGCCAGGCAAAAATGGCTTGATAATTTTAATTTACATGGAGACTATCCTAAAAATTTATTCGCTTGTCAAGATCATTTTGCTTCAAAAGATATTGGGAAAAAGAAACTTTTAAAAAATGCGTTTCCATCACGAAAATGCATTTTGAAAGAAACTAATAAAAAAATTAATGGAAGTTTAAATCGGGAAGAAAAGACAGCAGAAAGTTCAAATATGTGTGATCAGATCTATAATTTTGATTTAGAGTCTTCTTTGGGTTCAATACAAATTCCTAAACGTATGTATGAAGGTCCTGCATCAAAAAATTTAAGTAAGTGTTATAAACCATTAACGTTAGAAGATATTTCTACTCTGCAATCTCCTCATAAAAGACGCAAATCATCGCAATATGACGAAATATTGTTTTGTTATGAATGCAAAATAAAGGAAGAAAACTTAGCTTATTTCAAAAATCAGGTAAACTTGTATACCACCAAATGCTTAAAATTGCAAGAAGAAAATGAATTATTGAAAAAACAGTTAAAAAAAATGAAAAATGAACAAAATAATGTAGAGGTGAGTATAGATTTATTAGAAAAAGTAAATGACAATACAAAACAATTTTGTAAAATGTTGTTATCAAAAAAAAATATTTACAATGATGATCAAAAAGTTTTAGCACAAAGTATAAATTTTAAGTCATATTCAGTATATTCATATTTGAGAGAAGAATTACAGCTGCATTTGCCTAGCCAATCCTCAATTTATAATTGGAGCCCAATTAAAGTTCTGCAACCTGGTTTTAATCAGTGCCTTTTAGAAAATCTGCAAAAATTCTGTTCTAAAATGGACACGAAGTCAAAACAAGCAGTACTTTTAATAGACGAAATTCATATTCGCAGAGACTTGGCTTACAACATCTCTAAAGATTTAATTGATGGCGTTACTGACCTTGGTGAAAATAATAGAAAATCCTCTATAGGAAACCAAATATGTGTAATAATGTTACGAGGTCTCTTTACGAACTGGAAATATATGATGAGTTATTTTGTTACACAAGAAGGTCTTCCTGCAGAAAAATTAATAGATATTATACATGAAAACTTATCAAAATGTTTTGGAATGGATTTAAATGTGAGATGTATAGTTTGTGACCAAGGGCCTAATAATAGAAGAGTATACAAATTACTAGGCATTACTGAAAATAAACCATATATGACATTTGCTAATAATAAAATATTTTGTGTTTTTGATCCACCTCACTTAATAAAGTCAATGAGGAATACTCTTTTATCTTGTGATATAAAATCAAATGAAGGCAATATTAGCTGGGATGTTTTGACAAAGGTTTATCAACTTAACAGTAAAAACAAAATTGTTAATCCTCTATATGTGCCCAAAAATAAACAAAAAACATACATATCCGTCTTCTTTGAAAAAATGAATGTAGCACTAGCAACACAAGCTTTAAGTAAAACTATGGGCGCTGCAATAGATACTTGTTTAGCTAACAACTTTTTTTCAAAAGAAATGCAACAAAAAGCTAAAGCCACAAGCATATTTGTATCCACAATGAATAATATTTTCGATTGCTTGAATTCTAAAAATTTAAAAGACGGAAACCCTTTTAGAAAACCTTTAAAACAGAATGGATCACAAATTCAATATCTCAATGAAGCTATCAACTATCTCAAATCATTAAAATTACCTAAAAATAAAAAAAATTTTTGTATCTCCGGATTGATTCTAACGATTAAAGGCATACAAAGTTTAAGTGAAGATATATTTTCTTGTGAAGAACTAGAAGTTGATTTTTTACTAACATCGCGAATAAATCAGGATCCTCTAGAAAACTTTTTTCGGGAGGGGAAACAACAAAAATCCGTCTGTTTCAGAATTTAATTGGATAGTTGCTAGAATTATGTCAATGCGGATAATAACATTTCACCAAAATAATAAAAATTGTGAAAGGGATATGGATTTACAATTAGATTGGGAATCTGCGCTCTGTTAAAATCAAAATGCAGATGCTATTCACGCTGAAGAATATTTAGAAATATCAGCAGATGTAGAGGAATGTATCAGTAAGATTTTAGAGCAGGAGGAAAACAGTAGCGCCTTAAATGTAATTGAAGCTGAACCAGCTAAAAGATATTTTGTTGGTTACGGAATTTTTAAAATTTTGTATCATAAAATAGATTGTTCTAAATGTTGCGAGATAATGGTAAAGACTGAATCTACACTGGAATTATCGTCAGAACAATTGATAAAATACAAAAACTTTTACACGACAGATGGTAAAATCTGGCTAAAAACACCCAGTGATGAATTTTTTGAAATTTATAATCTTCATTTTAATATATTTAAACATTTTTTTGAAAATTTTTTACATTATACAAATTTGAAAAAAGAGATAGTAAACTTGTGTATTTCAAAAACAAACGAATTATACCCAGATTGGTTCCAATCAAAAGACGAATGTTACAACCATAGAAAAATTATTCTTGATTATCTTATATTGGTTTTATTAAGAAAAAATTGTTACTGGACTGTTAAAAATTACGAATCGAAATTTAAAAAAACGGCCACATCACATCATCGTTTAAATATATTAAACCAATAAAAATACAATTTAACATTAATGTTTAATTTTATAAAAATTAACTTATGTTATATATGTATACATATACTTATTATAAGCTTAATATGTAATTTTTTTATAAGATTTAAGTTGTTTGGACTGAAGAAATAAATAAATATACTTAATACCTATAGTTTTTCATATTTTGTTTTATTTCAGGGAGGTGGGTTTAGTCAGTAAGGATCCGACACTACCAATGGGGTATAGGTTTTCTTGGTGTCTTTTGAAAATTACCACCTCCCTTAGGGAAAAAAAAAAAAAATTTTTTAAAGTAATATTTTAAATTTTAAAACATTCTTCATTAAGTCTACTTCAATTCAAACGACGGTACTGTAAATATTATTGTTAGATTAATCATTCTAAATAACAAATTTTTATCCACTCTTTAGCTTATTTTTGTTTTAACAAAACATACTTTCATATCCAAATTGACTGTGACGCAATTTAGCTAGTTAGCTTTAAAAAATATTCAAATAACTAAACTGGCACGTATGATATTTTTATATTAAAAATTTAACAGGATATACAACATGCATTTTCGTTTATAACACTATAAAATTTACTAAATTAGATACAAAACCTACATTAAATGCTCAGTCGTTAAATTATTATCTATCCTTCTAATAGTCTCTAGTCTATTATACGTTTTTTATACATAGCAGTTCTTTTTAAAGGCAAGAAAAAAAATTTCCCATGTTAAGATAAACAATCACATGCACTATGTGATTTTGAATATATAGTAATATAAATATTAATATCAAATATTAGATATACTCAATCCTATTCTTTATAATTTTTATTGTTTGTATATTCTTTTTTTTTTAAAGTAGATAATTATAATGGTGTCAGTGCGGATTTTATTAAGGTGGTTTGCGAAATTGATAATGATATTTATTGTTTTATACGTTTAGATAGGTTTCACAGAAATAATATTGGAACATTTATATGATCTTTCTAATTTATTTAATTATACAATTTATTAAATTATAAAAATTGTTTAGTTGTAGGGGATATGAATATCGATATCCTAGCTTCTTCTAATGAAATAAATGATTATTTATTTTTTATGTCCGCAAGAGGTTTTGAGTCTCTACTGAATCAACCAACGCGTATTATTTCTTCAAGCTCTACATGTTTAGACCATGTTTTCTGGAGATCGAAAAAAAAATCCAAATATGTTAAAATCCAAATATGGAAACTTAAGTGAGACTCATATATCTGATCACTCTTTGGTAAATATTTCTTTTTGTAATTTACCTGTTAGAATATTACCTAATCTGAAAGTAAATCCAGATATTAAACGAATAAATTTCGTTATGTTGAATTCGTTTTTAAAAAATGAGTATGATGTTTATTGCGAATCTAATGTGTCAAAAGCATTTGATATTTTTATTAACATTTTATCAAAATATATTGGTATGTGCATATTCTTTAGCGAAAATACTTCACATAATATTACATATATAGCGATAGCATATTAAATAAAATTAAATATCGACTAAAATTGTCTAAAATCCTAAAGAGAAAAAATTATAACAATCCCAGATTAATAAACCATTACAATAAATTATGTAAGACAATTAATAATGATATAAAACTCTGCAAAGAAAATTACTTCATTAATAAATTTCACATGGTCAAAGGTAATACGAAAAAGGAATGGGAAGTAGTTAATACCTTATTGAATAGAAAACTTCAGAATAATAGTATTATTTTTAATATTAATGATAATATGGTAAATGAATATGATATAATTGCCAATTACTTCAATGAATACTTTGTCAGTATAGCCAAAACATTAAATGGAAATAATCATGATATTCCTTCTCCAAATTGTAATTTAATTGATGAATCGTTTCAAAACAATAGTTTCTTCTTTGAACCTATACCTGACTCTGAAGTACTGAGAATTATTTCAAACCTTAAAAATTCGAATTCTAGTGGATTCGATGGTATAAGTAGTCCGATAATAAAAA
Organism: Dolichopus griseipennis; assembly: GCA_963082915.1. Classification (NCBI taxonomy): domain Eukaryota; kingdom Metazoa; phylum Arthropoda; class Insecta; order Diptera; family Dolichopodidae; genus Dolichopus; species Dolichopus griseipennis. Next base: position 128,713,637 of record OY720443.1, on the reverse strand, counting down.
TTGTATTATTTCATATAGTAGAAATTCTCGTATTTTTGTTTAATTTAAGCATTTTTACTTGAATTTTTCCAAAAAACCTTAAAATTGCTGAAGTTGTATCACTATTTAAAAAAGATGACCCACTCTTAGTGAATAATTATAGACTTATATCCCTTCTTTCTACATTTTCAAAAATTTTTGAAAAATCAATTAAACAAAAAATACTATGGTATCTAAATAATATAAATTTTTTTAATAATTGTCAATTTGGGTTTTTACGGAACAAGTCTACTGAAGGAGCTTGCTAAAATTTTCTTCTGAGATATATGATGCTTTGAATATAGGAAAATCTTGCTCAGCCTTATTTATTGACATCACGAAAGCATTTGACCTTGTGGATCATAGAATCTTATTAGATAAATTGTTTGTAATTGGTATCAGAGGTTTTGTTCTTGATTGGTTTAGCTCTTTTCTTATCTGTAGAAAACAACGGGTAAAAATTAAAAATGTGGTTGGTTGTATGAGTGATATAAATTGTAGAGTCCCGCAGGGCTCAGTCCTGGGCCCTATTTTATTGCTAGTTTATATAAACTCATTATTCTTACAATTATTTAAGGGTAAACACACAGCATTTGCAGATGATACAGCTTTTACTTATGCCACCTCTAATCGTAATGAAACTGTCGAAAATATTAACCATGAAAACCAAATATATGACTTTTAATATCTACAATTCTTCATCTTTACTCTTACATACTATTAATTACCACTCTGCATGTTGTTAAAACAATTTTGGTTCTAGGGATATGAATACAACGAATTGCATCATCTCATTGTGTAATACAAATGGTTTTACAATAGAAAATGTGGTCACGTTCAAATATTTGGGTTTAATTATTGATTCCAAAATGTCATGGTTTGATCACATTTCGTATCTTAAAAAATACTTTAATAATGTTATCCGCCAATTATATCAAGTTAGTTTATATAGTTCGACAAAAGTTTGTTTGATGTTTTACTATGTTTTACTCTTTGTCATTCTTAACTCCTATATTGGACTACGTGTTGGGGTGGAGCTTTCGGCTTCTTTTTACATCACAAAAATATGCTATTAGAGTGGTATATAAAAAGAATAGAAATACACATACTCATAATCTGTTTTTTATATCTGGTATTCTTTCTGTAAGAAATCTGTAGTTCTACAAAACTTTAAAGGTATTTTTCATTAGATCTGGATAACGCGTTACTAGATGCACTTTTCACTATAATTTAGTGAATTTAGTCCCGTAGGAACCATTTTTTTAGTATTATTGCACCAAGATTATTTAATAGATTGCCATAGAATACTAGAAATATTAGAGTTCTATCGCAATTTTTATCAAAAATTAAATCTTGGCTCATCCAATTTGATTCGGTTAATTCAGAAAAACTTTTAGAAGTGTTTTTATAGGAATCACTTTTGTTCTCATATATTCTTGTTAGTTTTGTACTACTTCTTTTTTTATATTAACTTTCTTTTTTTCTTACTTTTTCTTGCATTTTACTTTGTTAATTAATTTTCAACATTATTTTGATCTAAAAACGCTTAATTGTATATTTTGTTTATTATTTTTATTTACTAATCACATACATATATAAAGTGATTTCAATCTCTGCTTACCCCAACATATTATTTTATTTTAATAAATATTATGTTGATCATTCGACACTTACTTTTTTAGTAACCGAATGATCTTTACTATTTTTATTTTATACTAATAATTTAATTGTTTGGTCTTAAGTGATGTATAAATTGTTTATATGAAAGAAACAGTCAGTCGGTGCAATTGTCTTAGAAATACCCTACACCTATTTGGTTCAAATTTAATGAGATATCCATAAGTCATTTTAAAATCATAAATGTTGTTATTATTTTGATCGTAAGACATAGCTAACCAAATTAACTTTATATTACTAAAAAAATTTTCTAATTACTTTATCTATTCAAAAATATTACAAATAAAAATGGAAATAGGAAAGAATCCTCGTGTACCAAATTTAAAGTTTCTATCTTCATGAATTTCGAAGATAAGCTTTTTAATTTTGGGATTTCTTAGGAGGCATCTGAATATCGCTACAATTAAGTCAAAATTTCGATAACACATAGGAAATAGGAAATATATTCTTTGGCTTTGAAGTTATACTCGTTTGGCCTCAAATCGATCAAAAGCTTCTAGAATCCGAACTCATTGTCCCAACTCGTCCAGAACCAAGTCCCATGGTACTTTCATTACTAGTAACCTACAGCACAAATTTGATGAAGATAGCGTCATTACTTGTTGAGTTATCGTAATTTTTTATATACCCATGGGCCGGTTTCGCCGATTTGCAATCCCTGCCGTATTTGCAGTCTAACCTACAGTCAAAATTTTATCAAGATAGCTCCATTATTTATTGAGTTATCGTGCCTACGAACGGACGGAAGGACATGGCTATATCGACTCAGGAGGTCACGCTAGATATGAAAAAGTATATATGTTTGTGATCAACATTTTCCATATCTAGCTCGCTTCCTTTAGGTGTTTACAAACTATTCAATAGGTGTAGGGTATAAAAAGTTGTAAATGAAAAAACTGTTTTTTAATATTACCGCATGTTTTAGAAAAGGTGTTGTGTTAATGATTATGAGTATTGAAAATGTTATGTATATGGTTGATATTATTCTTCGATAAAATTTTGTAATATTTTGCTGGATTGGCTTTTCTGTAAAAAAATGGTGCCATCATTGACCCAGAGAAATTGGAATTGATGCGTGAATTTGATCTTTTTAGCTTCGTGATACAGAATGGACTGTAACGATGTAAGGTGGAGAAAATATTTCATTGTTTTTACCATAACCTGTACCTAGATCGGCTGTAAAAAGATTCTTGAAAAGCTATTTTTTTCAATAGTTCTTTTTTTGGAATATTAGATTTTAGTTTTACTATGTATAACTTGCTCTGCGCAGTATTTTCATTAATTTGTTTTTGGTTAATCATCACAACTTCCAAAATATAATTTTTTCAACATTTTGAAACAACAAATTAAATCACCAAAATAATAATTTAACAAGTAAAGAAACAGTCAGTCGGTGCAACCGACTTAGAAATACCCTACACCTATTTGGTTCAAATTTAAGGACATATCCATAAGTCATTTTAACACCATAGAAGCTGTTATTAATTTGATCGTAAGACATAGCTAACCAAATTAACTTTATAATACTAAAAACATTTTCTAATTACACTATCTATTAAAAAATATTACAAATTCTTACTAATTAATCTATTTGAAAATATTAAAAAACAAACAAACTTGAAATAAATGAAAATATATTTATTCCAATTCAATTACAAAATGAAAAAATTCTAATTATTAAATTTTGTGATAAAAAGATAATCAAAGCATAATATATTTAATAATCCAAATTTTTCAAAATTGCAATTATTTTAAATGGTTAGTTTATATACCTAATAGAAAAGCTTATAAACGCAAAATATGCAATAAATGTATTTCTAAAATACAATTACAAATTAGGCCTTTTCATATAATTCATTTAAATATTCAAATAAATTTTACATAAATGCAGCAAGTACCTTTGAACATAGCTGAACCACTACAATTTAGTCTAGATTTCGGAGACACATAGGACATAGGAAATAAATTCTTTGGCTTTAAAATTAAACTCGACCAAAACCAATTCGCATGGTACTTTCATTACTAGTAACCTAGAGTTTAAATTTCATCAAAATACCGGAATAATTTTTTAGTTATGGTGTTTTTAAGATATATGTTTTTTAGTCCTTGAACTTGTCAAGGGTTCCAGAACCCGAAACCATGGTACGATTTCGCCCATATGCAGTCCCGTCATACTTTCAATAATAGTTAACCCTTGTATACAATTGGAACGTTCTATCTTAATTTTAAGTTACTAGTTTTATTAATTTCGATGATAAGCTTTTACATATTTGGGGGTCTAAGAGAGGTTCTGAACCACCACTCCAAATGATCCCAAATTAAGGGGGCACGGAAGAAATAGTAAAGAACACCCTAGGCCAAATTTGAAGCTTCTACATTTGTTTCAAGTTACTATTTTTATTAATTTCGAAAATATGCTTTAAGGTCCTCGGAACTGAGTGGCTGGTCCCCGACCCACTAGTCCAATGGGGCCCAAATTTCAAAGACACTTACGCAATAGGAAGGGACACCCTGATGCCAAAGTTGGAGGTTATATCTTCATTGGTTTCGGAATTACGCTAGTTTGGCCTAAATTCAATCAAAAAGTTCTCAGTTCCGAACCCATTGTCCAATCCTCACCGTACGTAATCACCGCCGTAGTTTCATTACCAATAACCTACAGAAAAAATTTCATGAAGATAGCCTCATTAGTTGTTGAGTTATCGTGATTTTTAATATATGTCCGTTATCCCTGACACCGACTAAAAGGTCCAGAATCCGAACCCATGGGCTGATTTCGCCTTTATACAGCCCGCGCTTTACTTATAGTACTAGTTAACCCTTGTACACAATTTGAACGGTCTATCTTAATTTTAAGTAACTATTTTTAGTAATTTCGATTATAAGCTTTTAAAACTTGGGAGGTCTGAGAGGGGTACTGAACCACCTCTCCAATTGATCCCAAATTAAGGGAACACGCAAGAGATAGTAAAGAACACCCTTGTGGCAAATTGGAAGCTTCTACATTTTTTCAAGTTGTTATCTTTATTAATTTTAAAGATATGCTTTAAGGTCTTCGGAAATGTGTGGCTGGTCCCCGACCCACTACTCCAATGGGACCCAAATTCACAAAACACTTAGGAAATAGGAAGGGACACCCTGATACTAAATTTGGAGGTTCTATCTTCATTCGATCAAAAAGTTCTAGGTTCCGAACCCATGGTCCAATCCCGACCTTACGCAATTCCCGAAGTAGTTTCATTACTAGTAACCTACAGCACAAATTTGATGAAGATAGCGTCATTAGTTGTTGAGTTATCGTGATTTTTTATATTTGTTCGTTAGCCCTGAAACCGATTAAAAGGTCCAGAATCCGAACCCATGGGCCGATTTCGCCCATATGCAATCCCCGCCGTACTTTCAGTCCTAGTAACCTACAGTTAAAATTTCATCAAGATAGCTCCATTATTTTTTGAGTTATCGTGCCTACGGACGGACGGACGGACGTACGGACATGGCTATATCGACTAAGGCGGTCACGCTGATCACAAATATATATTCTTTTCCATATCTAGCTCGCTTCCTTTAGGTGGTTACAAACACCATACCAAAGTTAAAATCCCCCTTACCTATTCTATAGGTGTAGGGTATAAAAAATAATTTAAAATGAAAAAAAAACAAATTGAAAAATTAAAATGTGTCTTTCACAACCATCAGGATTTGAACCTGAGACTAATGTTTAAAATTTGATAAAAGGAACACTATCACTCCGTTCTAGACCCTCATTTATATAAAATGTGCTAGATCTTTAATTTAAAGCAAATTCAAACATAAAAAAAAATTAAATATAATATAATAACTGTAATTTAGAAAAACATTTTACTTAAAAAATTTTTTAAATAATTTTGTTTTATAAGTAAATGTAATATATACATCTTCTCATTAATTAAATACATACAAAATATATAATTATAAGTTAATAAATGCTTAGAGGTGTATAATATTTAGGTAGGTACATTCGCAAAGTTTTATAAAATAATAAATTTTTTTTTATTAAATTGAAAATCTATTTTATTATTTTTATTTTGATAAATATAAAATATATTATATATATATATATATATATATATATACATATCATAAAATAACATAAAAAAGAATTTATATAATTACCGAATTAGTAATAATATGAATTATTATATTATATACTATTATATATTTTTTTATTTGGAAATTATTACTTACCTCACTATTAAATTTTTATTTACACAAACGATCAAAAGTTCCAGAACCCGAACCCGTGTTCCGATTTCACCCATATGTAGTCTCCGACGTACTTTCAATACTAGTTAATCCAACACAATTGGAGATTCTATCTTAATTTTAAGTTATAATTTTTATTAATTTCGATGATAAGCTTTTAAAACTTGAAGGGGTTTAAGAGAAGTACTGAACCACCACCTAAATTGATCCCAAATTATGGGGACGAGCAGGAAATAGTAAATAACACCCATATGTGAAACTTGCAACTTTTACACTTGTTTCAAATTACTATCTTTATTAATTTCGAAAATATGCTTTAAGGTCCTCGGAACTGAGTGGCTGGTCCCCGACCCACTACTCCAATGGGACCCAAATTTCAAAGACATTTACGAAATAGGAAGGGACACCCTGATACTAAATTTGGAGGTTCTATCTTCATTGGTTTCGGAATTATGCTCGTTTGGCCTAAATTCGATTAAAAGGTCCAGAATCCGAACCCATGGGCCGATTTCGCCCATATGCAATCCCCGCCGTACTTTCAGTCCTAGTAACCTACAGTTAAAATTTCATCAAGATAGCTCCATTATTTTTTGAGTTATCGTGCCTACGGACGGACGGACGGACGGACATGGCTATATCGACTAAGGCAGTTACGCTGATCACAAATATATATACTTTTCCATATCTAGCTCGCTTCCTTTAGGTGGTTACAAACACCATACCAAAGTTAATATACCCCTTTACCTATTCTATAGGTGTAGGGTATAAAAAGAAAAAATTAGAAAATTTAAAAAATTTGTTCTAAAAAAAGAAAAACTAAAACAAAAATAAAAATAAAAAGCAGCAAAAACACAAATAAAGAGAAATCTGTTGTTAATTGGTTGATAGTCACGAACAGAATGAGGACATGAATCGGACCAACTTTTGGATTGGCCAATTTTTGTTTTTGTCCTGCTTGGCAAAGTTGGACACTACTCGGGGTAAATTTTAGGTTGGGCCAAATTGGTTTTCTGTTTCTCCGGTTTTTTTTAAGAAACGATTATGGGGTAGGTTAAGTCATATATTTTTTTGATTATTCCACTCTTTTATATTGTTTTTTTTAATATAATACGATAAGGGAATTAATTAATTGTTTAGTTTATTAAATACATCATAGTGGGTTTGCACGGATATCTTAAAGTTTACAAGGACAAGTACATTAAATATTGTGAAATAATAAAATTAAAAATATTTTTTAATATTTTTGAATAGATAAATTAATTAGAAAATGTTTTTAGTGTTATGAAAGTAATTTTATTAGTTATGTCTTAAGTTAGAACTAATAAAAGCTCCAATCAGGCGTAAAGTATTAATAAGTGGTTGAACCGACTTATTTTTCCTGTACTTGTTTTTAATTTAAAAATGTTTTAAAACATATCTTTTATCATTTATTTCTTTTTTTCATATCAGTCATTTTAGTTTTTATTATAAATATTCTTGTAGGTAGATAATGACATTTAGACAGCAAAACATATAGTTTATGCTTCTATTTAGTTTTTTTTCGCTTACTTTTACTTAACAAATATAATATACAAAGTACAGTTACTTAATGCAGGAAAATATAATATTTTTTGTTATATTTTTTATTATTATTATTATTTTGTTTAATAGTTATATTATTATATAATCTGTTAAAGTTTTTTGCTGTATTATAAAATATGTGAAGATTAAAATCCTTTTTGAAATCAAAGGTAGGAATTTTGCTACTTTGCGATTTTTTTTATATGCATATTATTATTTACTAATAATTTTTAAAGTGTTTAAGTGAATATAAACAAGTGATGAAAAAAAACCAAGGGTTTTTAAAAAAGCACATTTTCAAAATTATATTGTATTACATACTGAGTTAAACTTTGGAAATATTTACTTGGAAATAGTTACTACTGACTTATAAAATTTACTGCTAACAGTAAATTTTTTATTTAAAAGTTGTTATAGCCCTTCAATTTGCCAAATTTCTCAAGAATCTAACTTCCCCTCCCCCCCCCCCCCCCCCCTCATCCATTAGTTTTTTAGGTTCTAGGAATTAAATTGTAAATTACACAAAAATTTGGAATTTCACTTAGAATTTTATTATCTAAGCAAAAATGGGTAAAACTAAGAGACACTTTCTTCAATTTAAGGAACCCCTTTTAAATTTAAGAAAAACCTTTATCATATGTTAAAATATAATGTTGGACCTTTAAATTTTGTATATTAATAAAAAAAAAATTGACCCTAGCTTGAACCGTTCAGAAGATATGTGTGACCAAAAATTTTGCGAAAATTGAGTTTTGGGTAATGTTAAATTTTAGTTCCGTATGGCAACCCTATACATTTAAGCGACATATTTTTGTAAAGCCTATAAAAGCAGCTCTCTAATATCGTTTTTCGATTGAAAATAGACCTAACAGAACTTTTGTTATATCAATTTAAATATAGGGCTTTTTTGGAAATTTCAGGGGCTGTAACTTCGTCACCCTTCAAAATTAAGAAAAACCTTTAACACATGTTGAAATATAGCTATAGAGCTTTGAATTTTGTCTATCACTAAAAAAAAATTTGGACAGGTATTCAAGTTACAGGTGTTTAAAAATAGCAAAATTTAAATTTTCGAGCCCTTATAGCTCCTAAATAGGGGGCTTGACAAAAAAATTTTGTTAACCGACTCCTACTAATTTCTAACTTGTCCCAAAATTTCAAGACCCTAGCTTGAACCGTTCAGAAGATATGTGTGACCAAAAATTTTGCGAAAATTGAGTTTTGCGTAATGTTAAATTTTAGTTCCGTATGGCAACCCTAAACATTTGCCTTTTAAAAATTTATAAAGTTTATGAAAACAGCTATCATTTGCCGTTTTCAGATTGAAAATATATGTAACAGAACTCTTGTTATAACAATTTAAATATAGGGCTTTTTCCAACTTTGGGTAACAGGGTGGGGCTACAGAAAAAAATTCTACGAAATTATTTTTTTTCCAAAAACTACCCATGGTTAAAATTTCTTTTCTCTATTTCAAACGGTGTAAAAGTTTTTGTAAACATACGGACGGACGGACGGACAGAGTGAAGCTATATAGGCACATTTTTACAAAATTTTTTGAAAATGTGCTAAAAAGTGGAGAAAAAACTTTGTTTTTAAACCGGGTTTTTCAAAAATGTGATACAATTTTTAATTAAGCAAATTTATTATTATTTTGATATGGAAATATAGAAATTTTTATTTCTAACTTGTAGAAAGTACTTCAAATGAATTTTGTACATGCCAATGTAACGGCCAAAAATTAAACGCTTTTCAAAAATTTTTATAGATTGTAAGTATTTTTCTTTAGCAATGATAAAAATAAAAAAATCTAAAAAATTTTTAAAACAAAATAATTTTTATGCAAGATTTTGGTATATTTTCTAAAAAGAACAAAAAATTCGATTTGCGAATTTTCAGTTTATAAAAACCACCAATTGTATTTCCAATTTCGGTAAAAAAATGATTTCCATTTCATGCTTATGTATTTTATTATTTATTAATTAAAAAATTTTCAGTAAAATAAATATGTGTGTATTTACTATTTTAAATAAGTTTTTATACCCTTCACATATGAAATAGGTAAAAGAGTATATATTAACTTTGGTATGGTGTTTATAAAAATTGTGGTTTATTAAATCTTGTATGCGAGAAAAAGGCATTCTCTTTTACAAATAACATCAGAACTTCAATATGTAAATAAATACAGTAAATTCGCAGGATGCATGAACGGAAAATACTTTATTATTTTTATTGCTTTTTTATTGATTACTTATATTTTTTTTAAATAAATTTGCATTAAATGTGCATTGCTCCAAAGTGGATTTAAGTAAATTAAATTTGAATATACATATTGATTAAATTCAAAACTATACGGATGTGTTTTATTTTCTTTATCGGTACAAATTTTAATTAATTTAAACGGTAACGAAAAATTAATTGCTCAGCAATTATTAATAAAAAAAATAATCGGGGGCAAATAAAAAAAAAGTAAAAAAATAATTTTATTTAATTGAAATGGTGTCGTGTCACAAATGTAAGATGAAAATTAAAGGTGAAACTGGAATTGAATGTGCGGGAGTTTGTAAAAAATATTCCATGAAACTTTTAAATGTTCTGGTGTGGATCAATCCACAATTAGTATGCTGTGCGCAAACCAAAATATAAAATTTATCTGTGATGACTGTCTCCAGTACATTCAAAATGTAGACCTGGTATTGCAGAATATAGAACAAGCGGTAGCAAAAAATAATGAACATCTGAAGGAGTACAAAGAAGATTTTGAAACGGCAATAAAACATAACGAACAGGAAGTTATGGAATTACTCAGAGCCATCGAAAATAATTACATGAAGAGGTTAGATGAAATTAAAAATATTCAAAAAAAAAGAAATTGATAAAATGCACAAAATTACGGAAGTCATTTAAAAGTTCAATGAAAAAAAATGATGAGGTGTGTAATAATTTAAAAAAAATTGTGAATTAATGTCATGGAAATATAGGTGAATCAGTGTCATTGCTGATATTTTAAAAAAAAAAGACTGTGTAAATGACTTTCCAATTGTTATGAAAAAAAATCTACCGTTAACAATTAAACCGAAACAAAAACAAAAAAGTGTAACAACAAAAAAAGACTTAAATATGAAGGTAGATTCAAAAAATCTAAAAATTAAAAATATCGTAAGTAGAGTTAACGGTACTATTTTAATTGAAACGGACAGTAGTTGTAATATGCGGGTTCTGGCGCTGTCAGATGACGTAGTAAAATATTTGACAGTTGTGAATAATGAAATAATGAGACGTATTAGGGAATAGAATTTCAGTTGTGAATAATGAAATAATGAGACGTATTAGGGAATAGAATTTTTATAGTGGTATTATGAGAATGTGATGAGGTATTGTGTTTGGTAGGGGGTAAGGAAGGAGTAGGGGGTAAGGAAGGAGTAGGGGTAAGTAGGAGTAGGTGTAGCAGCAGGGTAATAACTGCGACGGTTGGTTTGACAAACTCCTAATCTCTATATTATAGAATTCTAGATAGGGGTTTGGTAGGATAAGGAGAGGTGCAACAGGGCAATAATTGCGGCGGTTAATAATAGCGGCGGAGCATTGGCTGCGGCGGTTAATAAAATCGACGGTTGGTATGAGAAACTCCTAATCTTTATATTATTTAATATAGAACTTGACAATTCTAAATTCGTAGTTCTAGAATTCTAGATTCGAAGATAGCTGTTGCTGTTGAGATTTCGAATTTTTTTTATATTTTTGAGAATATCCTATAGTTGTATGAATAAAGTTCAGTTTAGAGATAAGGAAAATTTAAGAAATATTTTTTTTTTTTGCGGTTTTGTTTAATTAATGTTTTATATAAAAGATAAGAAATTGTATTAAAAATTTTATGTTGTTTTGCAGTAGAATGAAAGAATTGAAAGTTGAATTTTTTTGTTTTTTTTTTTTTTTTTGATAATAAAGTTTTTAAGTATAAAGAGCAAAAAAAGTTCTTATATTATGTATCACTTAATAATTAAAATTATTTTAAATTGTAAAATAGAAATCTGCAATGACGTCAGGGGATTGCTATTTGTTAATTTAAAAAGAAAAAAACAAAATATATTGGTATTACAAAGTTTTTTTATTTATTTTTTAAAGTTTTTCGATATTTATAATTATTTTCTTTAAATTTTTTTACAATTTTAGCTAATCTCAATAAACATCTCTTGAAAAATTCGATTTTATTCAGGGCAAATAATTCCATCCATTTATCATCTTCATTTTCTCTAAGTGAATTAAATTTTCTTAATGTTGAGTCAGCATAATTGCTAAGAAACCTGATATGATACTTAATTTCTTTCTTATATTTCTTTCTGAAAAATATTTTATTTGCCAAATAAAATTTTTTGAACATATGAATTGTTCTTGCGAACTCCATTGTTTGGTTAAAACTAATTAAATTGCTAATTTATCTAAATAAAATATGAAAATAGCAAGTGTTAACTAAATCTTCTGTGGGTAGGAGTGCTAGGGTGCAGATAAAATCAATTAGGTAAGTTTATTAGTATAAGGTTCGATCTCAATTCTATGCTCTTACCCAGAGAAGATTTTTTTAATTTTTTCTAAAAAATTTAGTTAATCAAAGACATTCATGGATTCATCATCGTCATACAACACAAACCAAGGATGTATTGGTTCCACTGTATTTGTACGACAAGCATTTAAAACATCATTTGGACCTTATCCTCAAGTTGCAATATGTTTCAATTGTGGTGAAAGAAACGTAACGAGAGTTGAATATGAAAATGCTAACAAAACTCATATTGCAGCTCTATTAATGTGTTTGATAGGATTATGGTGTTGTTGTTGTATTCCATATTGTACTGATAACATGAAAAATGTGAATCATTATTGTTCGAAATGTAACAATTATTTAGGTGTTTATAATAAATAAATAATTTAATATATATATATATATATATATTTTTTTTTCTAATAATAATAATTTGATACTCAAAATTCTATAAAAGACTAATTCTAACATAAAATATAGCATAATCTGATTAGACTATTAAGTATAAGCATCATAATGTTTTGGGCTGATAATATTTTACATGGATATAAATATTGTATTTGTGGTCGGAAATGGGCTTCAATTAAAATAATTAATTGGAGAATATTTCACGATTTTTTGGAGGTACATATAACTCCAGAAGGCGGTGAAAAAATTTGTTTATTTAAAATTAGAAATGGTGAATCATTTACTAATCAATTCGATTTATCTCCTTTGGATTGGCAACATCTAAAAATAGAAGTATATGGTGGTGACATATCTATTATTGGTAAAATAAGAGGTTTAACAAATAAAAGAAAGCCAGCACCTAATCATTTTCATGCTGATTGTCCAATTTCTGAAGAAGATGATTGGGAGATGATTGAAAGGAATATTTCAAATGTTCTGCCAGCTGGTAACAATAAAGGAATTACTGAAAATATTGATTTATTGCCACTGACAAGAAATGAATATGAAGAAAATCAGAATGAATTGAAAAAGTCAATGATAAGGAAACGAATCGATGAGGGAATTATATTTATATATTCAATAGAAAATACATATAATGAAAAAAATAAAAAATCAAAAATTGGTGACGTGTTAATTAAATTTAGAAAATTACTTGAAAGTTTAAAAGAGGAATATTTAGATTATATGGAAGCTTTTTCAGATGGAAGAGATAGATTTTTACCGCTCTTTATGTATGCGTGTTCTATTATAAGTCAAGTAAAGTTTGTACATAATAAAGAACTTTCTAGAAAATAAAAAGTATAACTTATATATTTATAATTTCCAATCGCACATTACTGTATAAACCCTGAATGAAGATAGATCAAAGTTTTTTTTTGTGACAATGAAATCATTTTTAATTTTAATATTTTGCTTGTTTACTATTCAAGCAAATTCAGCTCCAACTTCCAATATTAGATTGGATGAATCAGCTTTTGGGAGCACATATTTTTATATATTACTTCCAAATAATGAGACTGTTAAAGTAATTTTATCAGTTCAGTTTTTAAAACATATAATTTCCTTAGAAACAAATACTAGTGAAATTACAACAACAACTACAATACAACCATTAACTACTTTGCAAGCAGTTGATCAATTTTTATCAGATAAAGCTGATTCAGTACCACAATATGGATCTATAGATGATGCTATTAAAGCTTTTAGAAATGAATTAGTTTTAAAAGAGCAGAATATTGGTGGAATAATAAATAGTGAGCATATATTTTATAAACATTTTGTATTGAATTTTGGTGAGAATCAAAAACTCACTGTGAGATGTGAATATGAAAGCATTTTTATTAAAAAGTATCTCAAAATTCAATGTCATGAATATCGAGAAATATTAGTTGAAAGAATTACAGATGAAGGAGAAGCAGAAAAAATTATGATGGTAGATACAGAATATAAAACGGATTTCACTGTAATTGATTTACAAACAATCAAACAGGATCCGACATATCAAATGGAAATTCATTAAAAACAAAAAAAAGAAAAATGTAATTAAAATAATATGAAATAAAAAAATTTTTTTTCTCTATATTAAATCAGTTTTATTTATCCATGAATTGTGGTCGGATGAGAATCCAAGCCATTTTACAAAAATCTTATTATCTTTACTTTTAATAACTTTTTCAACTAGGTAAATATTATTATGTTTAGATTTTAACAATTCATATTCATAGAAGCTTCCTTGTATAGGTTGACCTTGATAATCTTCCAGTAAATATGTTACAGGGTTAGTGATTTGAACTTTTCTTATTTTGAATATTTCAGTTGTCCAATTTGGTGTGTAGCCTTTTTCAAAAACATGTTTATACTTGCTTATTCGAACTAAGTCGCCAATTTTAAATTTGTATGGTGGTGAAATTTTAATATGATTATATATAGTTTTAAGTAAATTTTCAGCATTATCTTTATTGACATCAGATGGTCGTTTTTTAATTGTTCGATGTTTAGTGTTGTTATATTGTTTTGTTAATTCTTGAATTAGGTTAATCCATTTATAATTTCCATTAAAACAAAATTCTTTCCACATCTTTTCTTTTAAGGTTCTATTAAAACGTTCAACAATAGAGGCTTTTAATATGCTAAATGTTGAATAATGATTTATATGATATTTATCCATTAATTTTTTGAATATTTTATTAAAAAATTCTTTCCCATCATCTGTTTGTAAATTTTGCGGATGTCTTTTAGAAGTTAGAAAAATATTTTGCATTGCTTTTGTAACGTTCTCTGAAGTTTTTGCTTTTATAGGGATTGCCCAGGCATACTTAGAAAAGCAGTCAATCACAGTTAATAAAAATTTAAATCCTTTATTCTCTTTAGCATATGAACCCATTTCTACTAAATCAGCTTGCCAAAGATCATCAAATCCTTTAATTATAACTCTACGTCGTTTAAAATTTCTTCGTGCAGGCTTATGCAGCTCTTCAACCACCTCTCTTTTACTCATTTTTAAATAAAATGTGCCTATATAATTTATATATATAATAAAAAGCAAATAATAAAATGTATTTAAAATTTATATTCTTTATTTATGTATGTATATAAAGTTATATAATTATTTATTCTTTTATATAAATCCATTAGTTTGGAACATTTTAACATATGATGATCTGCTGAATGACAAGGACAAGTATCTGGAACAGTTGTCATGTTGTCTGATGTATAGGGACATATATCCCAATGATATCCATTCTCTTTCGTTTCAATTAGGATAGAATTTTTAAATAATTTTAAAAAATTAAAGTGAATTTTTAATTGTTCATAATGTTCCTCCAATAAAATATCATCATATTTAGATAAAAAATTATTTAAAGAATATCCGATTCGATGTACATCCATTTCGAAAAGTAAATGAAAACTGATCCCCAATTATGTTTTTATAAGTTCTAAACTACTAAGTAAATCCAATGCTGATCGAGCTTGGGCTTCAGCTTTTTGCAATCTCTCATGAATAAATTTAATAGGTTTTTTAATTTGAAATTCAATGACATCACTCATATTTGAAAATTTTTCATTTAACAATTGCGAGAATTTGATATGGATTTCCTCTAAACTAACTTGTATTTTTTCTTCTAATATTTTTAATTTTTCTTCTGCTAATTTAAGTTCTATAGATACTGTTGTCTCTAAATAATTAGACATTTCTCGCATTTCGTTTTGTAATAGTTCTTTCTGAAAGAAAATATGATTATTTACAGAATTTTGTGTTGCTGCATCACTGCCAATAATAGGTTCTCGGACATTTGATAAAATTTTGTTATCTAAATCATAATTTCCTTCAGAAGTCAATTTAAAACCAATACCTGGAGGACCTTGAGTATGTAGTTTTCTAGAAGAAGAAGCTGTACTACGCCCAAACTTATCAAGTGACATTATGGTTTTAACTGATTGTTAATCTAAATAGCTATTGAATTATATTTGCTTCTCTTAACTCTTCAATTATAGATACAATTTCATTGTGATGATTATTGTTACCAGCTGATTGTGAACTAATTAAAAGTTTTAATCTGTCAACTAATTCATTAGGATCATCCCAATAAACATACTGATTTGATTGATTAGTATAATTTAAATGGGTTTCCGGTGTAGAAGAAGATTTATTAAAATAATTAATAAATTTTTTTTTCAAACAACCTGAACCAGTTTTTTTATGTCTAGTATTATAATCATGTTCATATAATTTTCTTAATATATTTTTATATTTAAAACCTTTGTTTCCTTTTATTTGCTCTAATTGATCGTAATTTCTTCTATGTGCATTTGTTTTGTTAAGTATTTGATGATATGTTTTTAAATCACTTTCAGTATAGTTTATGGGTTTTTTTTTAAATATCAATTCATATAGACCATCAGTTCCTTTAAAAACTTCAGTATCAATCACAATATTTTTAGTAATTTCATCTATTTCAAAATTAGCATTCCCAAGTTTTCGAACATTTAATGACTCATCAAAATATGGTCCATATGTCTTATCAAGTTCTGACTTGTTAAAAACAGGAAATTGTGAAATTGATGATTCATCAATAATATTATCAGTTATAGATGACGTCTCAAATTTTATAGTATTTGGCGTTGAAGTTATAAATTTACTGTGTGTATTACTTTTGTTGCTAGGCGTTTTAACTTCCGGCTTAAATGGCCTTAATAATTTTAAGGTGTTATCATCGCTAGCAGACAGTTTAATTTCCGGTTTGATAACATTATTTGAAAATTGTTGTTGTTGTTGTTTGACAGCATTTGTTAATTCTTTCAATGGTTTTGTAATTGGAGTGAAAGCTTCTTCTCGATTACGGTCTTCTGATAGCTTCTGAACTTTTAAAGATTGAAATTTCCTTTTTAAATTTTTACGAGTTTTCATTAAATCTTTCATAAGTTGTTCATCCATTTTTTTTTTTTAATGTGGATTAGTTCAATTATTAACTGTAAATTATTGACTGAACTGTTCTCTTGCTAACTGCTAATCGATAACTGTTATCTGCTATCTGCTAACTACTACCTGTTATCTATTAAATGACCTGTTCAGTTACTAACTGCCACCAGTTAATAGATCTTGGGTTAACTAAAATTTAGCAAATGCTTCAAAATTTTTTCTATATCGACCATTATTTAAACCACTATCTTTGTCAATTAATAGAAAACCATAATTATCATTCCAGCAACATGCACTTAACTTTTTAAATTCATTAAATGACATATCAGAATTTACATGATCATTATATATATGTTTCAAATTTAAATCATCTTGCTTAAATATAATTAAAAAATTTGCATTATCTCTAACTAAATGCTTTGGAATTCTTGTATATGACTGGCATAAATAGAAACTATTTACTTCTTGATGACGCCCCATACAAAAATAGGCTCTTATATTATCTTGCTTATCACAAGCTACATCATCAAAAATAAATATTGAGTTTGGTTGTGAGGCCGATGGTTCAATTACATCAGCATTATTTGAAAATTCGTTATATCCCATTCCTTTGATTGGTTTTATTAATTTTTTTAAATATAAATATTTAGGCTGATGCAATGATTTTGAGTAGATATATATGTTTTGAAATTTGAGCCCTTTAGGATCTAAAAGCATACTTATCATAGCATTAGTTTTACCGCAATTTGAAGGTCCGACTATTAACCCTCTTATACTATCTGGAAAGCATTCACCATGTCTTTTTATTTTCTTTTTTGAATTTTGATCAAAATTTTTAACTTAAACTGCATTATCTAGTTTTATAAATTTCATTTTATAAAAGGTGATTAGTGTTTAAGTGACTTTCTTAAACTAAACAACTTAATATTATGACACTTTATAATAAATATTCAATCAGTAACCAAAAAACTGTTAATGGAAAAGGTGTAGTTAATTCTCTAATTAATAAACTACCATTTGAAGCACATTTACCTGGTTATAATTATTGTGGTCCTGGGACAAAACTAGCAAAACGATTAGCACGAGGTGATAAAGGAATTAATGGTTTAGATGAGGCTTGTCGAGAGCATGATATAGCATATTCTCAAAATACTGATCAAAATCAGCGTCATATAGCTGATAAAATATTAGCAGAAAAAGCTTGGCAAAGAGTTAAATCTAAAGACTCCAGTTTTGGTGAACTATTAAATTCATATCTAGTTACAAACACAATGAAAGCTAAAGTTAAGCTCGGTATGGGTTTAAAAAAGACAAAAAAGAAAATTTTAAGAAAAAAGAAAACTTCGAGAAAAAAGCCCTTGAAAAATGTTATAAAGGAAGCTAAAGTAGCTGTTAAAACTATAAAAAAACCAAAGAATGCTAAGAATATTATAAAAACTGCTTTGCATGCTGCTAGAAAATTTTCTAAAGGACAGAAAAAAAACATTAACATTCCTCGAATAATTCCTGTACCAAAAATTGGAGGAGTTTTACCTTTAATACCTATATTTGCGGGTCTATCAGCTATTGGAGCACTTTCAGGTGGCGCTGCAGGAATAACTAAAGCTGTTAACGATGCTAAAAATGCCCACAAAGAATTAAAAGAAAGTCAACGTCATAATAAAATGATGGAAGCAATAGCATTAAAAGGAGGAAATGGATTGCACTTAAAACCATATAAGAATGGTTTAGGACTTTATTTGAATCCAAAAAACCATTAACTAAGCTACCCAATAGAACTCTTACAAATATTGATTTAGAAAACTTTGCTAAAAAATACTTAAAATATTTTCGAGGAGTTTTTATGAGAGATAATTTACCAGCACGCAAACCTTTGAAATATGAATGTGGTATAATAAATTTAGATAATTCTATTGGAGATGGAACGCATTGGGTAGCTTATTTTAAAAACGATGAAATAACTCATTATTTTGATAGTTTTGGAAATTTAAGACCACCATTAGAAGTAATAAAATATTTAGGAGATAAGCTTACATATAATTATAATAAATATCAAAATTTTAATTCTTACAATTGTGGACATTTATGCTTAGAATTTTTATTTCATATTGTTAAGAAAAAAAATTATTATCAGTAAATAAAACATAATAAAAAATAAAAAAAGTTTTTATTCTTAGTCTAGCTTTATTTAAACTGACCTACATTAATAATTTTGTTGAAGTTCAAGGTTATTTCTCTATATTTGAACATAAATGAATCAGTATATTATCAGTAAATAAAACATTAAAAAAAATAAAAAAAATTTTTTATTCTTAGTCTAGCTTTATTTAAACTGACCTAAAAAATAAAAAAAATTTTTTATTCTTAGTCTAGCTTTATTTAAACTGACCTACATTAATAATTTTGTTGAAGTTCAAGGTTATTTCTCTATATTTGAACATAAATGAAATAAAAAACTAACTGATAAAGAATAATTAGAATTTAGTTATAACAAAAGAAATTTAAACGAAAGATTTTTGTATTTATGTATATATTATATTATTAATGTGTATTAGCCTTAAATCTAAATCATTGAATTTTGGATTTAAAAACCTATAAAAACAGAATGCACAACTGAAATATCTCATTATATCGATTAAAGACATGTCAATAACATTAACTTTAAACGGAAACTCTTCTACATTGACAACTAATTATTTTCCTCCTATAGATCTAAATGGAAGAGAATACATCTGCGGTTTAGTGGATTTCCAAACATATAATTCAATACCTAACATAGATGAAGAGAATAATAGATTTATTATTGATGATAATCCTATTACAATTCCAACAGGTTCATATGAAATTGGAGATATTGAGCTTTTTCTTAGAAAAACATTGAATGTACCAAAAGCAGATAAGGAAAAATTAATTATAAGAGCAAATAATAATACATTAAAGTGCGAAATTTTTGCTGATAAGGATATTGATTTCGAAAGAGAAGATACAATTGGTGGATTATTAGGTTTCAGTAAGAAGAAATTATTAGCTAATAAATGGCATACTTCAGATCTTTTTGTTGATATTAATAAAATAAATATAATAAGAGTAGAGTGCAATGTTATTTCTGGAGCTTATATTAATGAAAAAGAAGCTCACATTTTACATGAATTCTCCATTAACGTCAGTCCTGGATATAAAATAATTGAAGTCCCTAAAAATGTAATTTATTTACCTGTAACTATTAATCAGATAAGTTCCATTACTCTAAAACTCCTTGATCAGAACGGTAATTTAATTAATTTTCGTGGAGAAACAATAACAATTAGATTGCACTTAAAGCTTCAGAATGATAGTATTTAATCAAAATTATCGGCCCCATATACATTCGCAGAATAATAAACATCATCTTAATTCATCAAAGCTAGTCAAAGGAGGAGGAACTCGACATTTTAAATACAAAAAACGATAAGTTCCATTACTCTAAAACTCCTTGATCAGAACGGTAATTTAATTAATTTTCGTGGAGAAACAATAACAATTAGATTGCACTTAAAGCTTCAGAATGATAGTATTTAATCAAAATTATCGGCCCCATATACATTCGCAGAATAATAAACATCATCTTAATTCATCAAAGCTAGTCAAAGGAGGAGGAACTCGACATTTTAAATACAAAAAACGATTATCATTTGAAAATAAAGAATATCTAAAATCTCTTGGATATCTACTAAAAGTAAATTAAAATGGATCTCTTTAATAATCCAATTTTTGATGAAACTATAACTAGTGCTCAATGGCATTCGTATTCTCCATTCTTAAACTCATTTGGATTAAGTGATATTATACGAATACAAATACAAAATCAGAATTTAAATATATTGCCATCAACAAGTCAAATTTATGTAGAAGGATTTGTATCAAAACATGATGGAACAGCTGTTGTAAATACTAAACTAATTAATAATGCTATACCATTTCTATTTGATGAAATTCGTTATGAACTTAATGGTAAAGAAATTGATCATAATCGTAATGAGCTGTACTTTCATTTTGATTGAGTGAAATATAGTTTTTTAATGTTGAAGTTATCATTAAAAAACTATATTTCACTCAATCAAAATGAAAGTACAGCTTTATTCAATGGAAGTTGGTCACCTAGTGCATCAACTAAAATAAATGGAATTCATTTCAATTTTTTAATACCCTTAAAGAGATTATTAGGATTTGCAGAAGATTATAAAAATATTATTCCGAATGCAAAACATGAATTAATATTAACTCGCTCTCGATCAAATGATAATTCATTATTATGTAGTGCTACTACTGCTGCTAATGAAAAACCAAAAATTCAAATTACAAAAATACATTGGAAAGTTCAGCATATTAACTTAGCTGATAATCTTAAATTAAATTTATATAAAAGCATTGAAAATGGTTCGGTTATGAAAATTCCTTTTAGAAATTGGGAATTACACGAGTATCCTACATTACCAGCAGGAACTACACATCATATTTGGAATGTTAAAACAGCATCACAACTTGAAAAGCCTCGTTTTATAATTTTTGCTTTACAAACTAACAAACAAAATAACGTGGAAGAAAATCCATCAATTTTTAATTATTGCGATATTGAAAATATAAAAGTATTTTTAAATTCTGAATCATACCCATATGAAGATATGAATTTAGATTTTGCAAAAAACCGTTATGCTTTAGCATATGAAGCATATTCAAATTTCAGAAGCCTTTATTATAATAACTCGACAACAGAACCGTTAGTTTCATGGGAAAACTTTAAAAATAATTCTCCTATCTTCATAATTGATACTCGTTTTCAAAATGATAATCTTAAAATGGGATCAGTTGATGTTAAAATTGAAATAAAGACTTTAAATGAAATTCCAAACAATACTGCAGCTTATTGTCTTATTTTGCATGACCGCTTAGTGGAATTTAAACCATTAACAGGAGAAGTTGCTAAAATTATCTAAATTTATATATAAAAAATAAATGATTTTGTCTATAAAGAAAAAGCTTATTAATAAACATGGAATATGTAATCATTGACATGCAAGGTTTTCGAGACAATAGCAATAAATTTATTTTAAAAGAAATTGCTATTCTTTCATCAAATGATGAAATTCAACATTTTATAATAAGATCACCTTACAGTTGGCATTATTTAGACGCAAAAGCAAAAACCACCAATAAATGGCTCACTAAAAATCATCATGGCTTGCAGTGGTCTGATGGTAAAACTCATTTTTGTGAAATCATCAATTTTTTGAAAATTTTTTTATCCAATCAAACAAAAATTTATGTTAAAGGAGGAGAAAAACAATCTTGGATTATTAACATATTGAAAAATAACAATGTTTTCGATTTGAATAATCGCGATTCTACATGTTTAAAAATATTGAAGAATAAGAAGAATCGGCAAATTCATTGTTCTAAAAGATGTTCTTTTAACCATATTGGTGTTTGTGCTTTGGAAAATGTTTACATGTTAAAATTGTTGATTTAGCTAATTCAAAGGGGGCTTAAGAAGAAAAGAAATGATCAGAAACATATCTAATTTACCATTTACAATCGTTAGTTTTAAAGGAAAAAATAAAAATCTGAAAACAAATCAATCTTTAAAAGATTAATAAACCTAAAATTCTGAAAAAATATAAGGAAAATAAAAAAAAAAAAATCTGGAAAAAAATAAATAATTTAAAAAATAAAAAATTGTTATTGTTTAATTTCTTTTGATAATTTTTTTATTAATAAAATTACATTTTTTTAATAAATTCTATTTCAATAAATTTATTCTTTTTATCTGTAATTTTAAAAAAGTATTTAATTTTGCCATTGGCAATTTTTTTATTTAACAAGTTTACGATGGTGGAATTATGCTTGTCAGCATAATATTTTGGTAGATAAGTAAAAAACTTTTCTGTGTGGAAAACCACACAGCGACCCCCATCCACCTTATTTTGGAACTTTGACACTGTTTCCTGCAGTCTTGTTACTTGAAAGGTTTCATTTAAATTAACCTCACCCATTGGAACGAATTTCGTTTTTCTGTTGATGTCACTTAGGAATTCTGCTAACAAATTTTCTTCTTCCATCATCGAAATCTACTAAATCTGCGATTGGATCCATTTTTAGGTTTGCGTTGTTTTAATTGTAATAAAATACTAATATATTTTAAAGAAAACTTGGTTAATTTATGTAAAAATAATTACAAGAAAGCTTTTTTAATACAATAAAGGATGTATGCGGTTTTATGCTCTATAAATTGATAACAATATGTTTTCTTAATTTTTTTTTTTTTTATTTGATAACAATATTATTATTGAGTATAAAAATATAATTCAATCTATGTTCAACATTCTATAGTAATCTATGTTCAACATTCTATGGCATTGAAAAATTCTCTATAAAAGTAATGTAAAATAATTAAAATTAAATCAAAATATAAAGTTTTATTTCATTTTTTTAATTTATTTAATAGAATTTCAATATATACATATATATTTAATAATTATAAATTATTTATCGATAGAAAAGTGTCCCCAAGCTAGAGTATGGGTATTATCACTTTTTATAAATCTCTTATCATCTAAATAACTTAAAGAAACTTTACTTAAACTTTGTGTATACAATGTATGAGACTTACTTCTAAAATTTAACATTTGTCTAACTAATATTTTTTTTTTATATAAACAATCTCTATAATTATTTATTATAAAATTTTTAACAACACCTTTTTTAACACCTTTCGCTTTTCATATATTTTCTTTATTTTCAATATCAATTGAATACATTTTTGCTCTTAAACCTATGAATTCTTTTATGATGCTACCATTGCATTCGTCTTTCATCATACCTAATACTTTTTTATTTTTCCTGGGAATATTATATGGGTTTTTAGAATTATAAGCGGAAGTATCATATCTAGCATTGATATCAGGCAACATATCTTTATAAAAGTCATCTGTTTTTACAGTATAAATGAATGAATCTGTATCCATATAATTTAATCTAATATCTTCTCCGTACTTTAATTTAATAAAGTCATAATGAAACCTATACATTACATCTTTCGATAATTCTAGAATTGTAAATCCTAAATAAATGGGCTTATTATAATATACACGCATTCTATTCATCTGAATAGCAACCATTTTATTGGTAAAATGCGTCATGCTATGAAAATTTGGTCTTGAAATTAAAGCGCGAGCTCCTAGACGACGTCCACTACTCTCCCAATCAGTTACAATTTTCACATCCTTTCTTTTATCTACATTCTCCATAGTTTTTCCATAATTCGCATTATTTTGCTTTTTAAAGAAGTTTTTCTCAAAATCATTTGTTGCCTGAGTTCTATGAAAATTATTTAAATCTATAAAACATTTTAGCCAGGGAGATTGATTGAATTTTAAGCTTCTGTGGATTTTTTTCAAAATTAAACCATGCCTTAAGCAATGTTTCAAGTTTCTATAGTGGATAACGAAATTGTTTTTATTTTCCAAATCAGCTATTAATTTTTTTTGTTTCATATTACAATTTTGTTTGTTTTCTGCGCAGAATGGTAAATCATTGTGCGCATCATGTAAAGAGGATGGATATTCTAAATCCACCTCCAAAATATAACCTATATCTGAATCATCTGGTATGTTTAAAACATCTATATTGAGATTTTTACACCACTTAAAATTTGAATGGGGTAGAAAATCTGATTGAGCAAGCCCGTAAAGATTATTTACATCTAAATACATTATATATTGTGATGGTTTTGTTGCATCATAGTTTTCTAAATATTTATTATTAGCAACAGAATGTCTTAAGCTACATTGTGTTAAACCCCCTCTTATACCTCTTTTGATAAAATTATGAATATCAATATCGGTTAGCAGTTCAAGTTCAATTTTTGTAGTTTTTAACATGGAATCCCAAGCCAACCCGGGTGCTGTAAAATATTGACAAGGATCTAATGAATATATTTTTTGACATATTTTTCGGAAATTTTCAAATATATCTGTTAATAACAACACATCTGTTTTTAAATAAATTTCTAAATAATCGCGAAGATTTTTACATTCAAATTTTTCCCACACTGTTTTCGCGTGAGCATAATCTTCCTCTGAACAAACACTATTTATTAAACTACTATTGAAATGTTCTTTTGACGGTAATGTAGTTTCGTTTAATTTCTCCCACGAATTGAGGTATTCATAAGGAAATATACCTTTACGTCTGATTAAAGAAAAACTTTCAACTTCTGGAAACATTTTCCTCACAGTAAATAAATCATCATTAGATAAATAAGAAGCAAATAATTCTAAACTAGAATCCATAAACCTAAACGAATCTAAAAATCGAATTTCTACAAAATTGTTTTCTTCATACTCAACCCACTTAGAAAGAGAAATATAGTTTTCTTTATTAATTGGTAGCACATTAATTTTCCCAGGAAAGTTTGCTAAAGCTTTAATAATTAAATGGCAATCATAACCACTAAAGTTATGGAAAAACACCGGAATAAAATTTAGTTTTTTAAATTGTAAATTACAAATATAATGAGCTGGACCTCTATAATTACCAGTAAAATACCAGTAATACCGGCAATGATCCATTACTCTTTCTTTTGTTAAATCTTTTTCACAAATATGACAAAATTTACTTTCTAATTGCATTTTTAGTTCTAATTCTGTTAATTTTTTCATTGGAACTATTTTTTTTAAATACTTACAAGCTATATTTTTTACATTTGTAATCAAATTCTTCACAAAATCTTCTTCACATCCAGGATTAGTTTGCATTCGGAATATATCTAACTCATCACCATATGAATATTTGATGTAATAAGCGAAAGAACAAGGGATATGTTCTTGAATATCTGTTGTTGAAGAAACGTTTGGATTGGGTGAACACGTATCAATATTTTGAAGAATACATTCAAAATCTGCATAAACCGCAAAAGGAACAACCAATTTTTTCATAAAGTTTTTGAATTTTAAAATTTTATTTTTATCTTCCGGCATTGTTGTAAAAATTCTGTTGCACTCAGAGTCATGTCGTTTTAAATCAGCTTCACTATAGAAATGGATCAAGCAGTTATTGCATAAAAAAATCCTTCCTTTATGTTTGCTAATTTGCGATTGAATTAATCTGGATATATTTTTAATAAACACATAATGGGTTTTCTCTTCGTTTTCTATCAGCAACAGATTGATATGATGCATTTTCTTTTCTTTTGTGCAATAATATGGACCATTAATTTGAAAGAAAGTCTTGCTATTTACTTCAACTTTTTCATATCCAAAAACATTTATGCTGATTGATGGATTCATTTCTTCAAATATTGCGATATCAGCAACTTTAAGGGGAAAGGTTAGTCCATCGAATTTCAAAACTATCTTATTTTGTAGAGTAATTCTTTCTGCTTGTATATCAGATATTTTATATGTTGATATCCGTTCAAGATCTTTTCCAGAGTGAAAAGCTGCTGCTATACTCCATTTGAAGCAATATTGATCAGAATTCATAACGTTAATACAAGCTTTTTTGTTTTTTATAAACGATGGTAACGGTAGATATTGAGAGTCAAGGGTTTATATTGGTTGATGTTAATTTCTAAATGAATAATTCTAATTAACGCCCATCCACTATCTCGTTCTTGAAATTCATCCGTTTTTTTTATAATATTCTGCATCAACTGATTATAGTTTTCAGATATTTCTGAATTTTGTAATATACGCACCATTTTGCTGTTAAATGACTTTATTGATGTTATAAAATCATCATTATCACCACCATCATCAAACTCATTTTCAAAATTTTCTTTTTTCTGAATTTTCATATATTCAGCAAATAGCTCTAAATTGAATTTGTACGCTTGATGTTTTATCAACATCGCACTTAATAGTTTGACGATTCTATCTTTGGAATTTTGCAAAAACGATTCAGGTAGTATATTACTTTCATTATTATTTTCCAACATGAAAGTTTCTACCCGTTCGCTGAAGTTGCTCTTCACACGTTTCAAATCACCTTCTACTAATTCTTTTATATTTTTCTTATGTAAAAAGGTTCTAGTATGATGCAGCCAATCTTTACATAATACTTTTATATTACAATCTAAACAAGTTTTAGAAGTATCATTAGTTTTAACTGAACGTTTCATTTTTTATTAATATTTTAATGTTTAATGTTTTAAGTTTTAACGTAAACTAATATAGATATTGAAAATTTATTGTTTTATATAGAGCGGTTTTCAAAACAGAAAATTCATCGAAAAACTTTAAAAAATAAATAAAAAAACTTTGTAATACCAATATATTTTGTTTTTTTCTTTTTAAATTAACAAATAGCAATCCCCTGACGTCATTGCAGATTTCTATTTTACAATTTAAAATAATTTTAATTATTAAGTGATACATAATATAAGAACTTTTTTTGCTCTTTATACTTAAAAACTTTATTATCAAAAAAAAAAAAAAAACAAAAAAATTCAACTTTCAATTCTTTCATTCTACTGCAAAACAACATAAAATTTTTAATACAATTTCTTATCTTTTATATAAAACATTAATTAAACAAAACCGCAAAAAAAAAAAATATTTCTTAAATTTTCCTTATCTCTAAACTGAACTTTATTCATACAACTATAGGATATTCTCTAAACTATAAAAAAAAAAATTCGAAATCTTAACAGCAACAGCTATCTTCGAATCTAGAATTCTAGAACTACGAATTTAGAATTGTCAAGTTCTATATTAAATAATATAAAGATTAGGAGTTTCTCATACCAACCGCCGATTTTATTAACCGCCGCAGCCAATGCTCCGCCGCTATTATTAACCGCCGTAATTATTGCCCTGTTGCACCTCTCCTTATCCTACCAAACCCCTATCTAGAATTCTATAATATAGAGATTAGGAGTTTGGCAAACCAACCGTCGCAGTTATTACCCTGCTGCTACACCTACTCCTACTTACCCCTACTCCTTCCTTACCCCCTACTCCTTCCTTACCCCCTACCAAACACAATACCTCATCACATTCTCATAATACCACTATAAAAATTCTATTCCCTAATACGTCTCATTATTTCATTATTCACAACTGAAATTCTATTCCCTAATACGTCTCATTATTTCATTATTCACAACTGTCAAATATTTTACTACGTCATCTGACAGCGCCAGAACCCGCATATTACAACTACTACGGACTCTAAAGAAAATCGTGAAATAATAAAAGCGGAACTCGAAAAAAAATGAAAGAGGGATATGATATCAAAATTCCTGTTGAAATAAATCCAAAATTCGAAATAATGCATATGAACAATAAATTTACTGAAAATGAAATAATAGATAAGCTAAAAAAATAAAATAGTTTTATAGAAATGAGCGATTTAATAATAGTTAAACTAAACGTGATAAAAAAGTATAACAAGGAAATGCAAAATGCAATAATTGAAGTGGATAGGAATTCCTTTCCTAAAATAATGGCTGCCGAAAAACTATGTATTGGTTGGGAAAGATTTAAAGTGTTTGATGCTATCACTGTTATACGTTGCTGCATATGTAAAGGATTCAATCATAAATCGGCTGACTGTACAAATACAGAAAAGTGTCTTAAATGTCACAAAGACCATAAGACATCTGATTGTGATAAGCAGCGGGAAATTAATGAGTGCATCAATTGCAAAACAGCCAACGAAAAGTTCAAACTTGGTTTTGAGATAAATCATAAAACATTTGACAAATTGTGCCCAGTGGATGTAAAGCAAGTGATGAAATGAAACCAAGGGTTTTTAAAAAAGCACATTTTCAAAATTATATTGTATTACATACTGAGTTTAACTTTGGAAATATTTACTTGGAAATAGTTACTACTGACTTATAAAATTTACTGCTAACCGTAAATTTTTTATTTTAAAGTTATTAAAGCCCTTCATTGGGGAAGGTTGCTAAATTTCTCAAGGATTTAACTTCATCTAACTGTAAGAAAAACTTTCCTTTTTAATTTAAGAAAAACCTTTAGCATATGTTAAAGTATAATGTTGAACCTTTAAATTTTGTATATTAATAAAAAAAAAAATGGACAGGTATTCAAGTTACAGGTGCTTAAAAATAGCATAATTTCAATTTTCGGGCCCTTATAGCTCCTAAACAGGGGGCTTGACAAAAAAATTTTGTTAACTGACTCCTACTATATTTTTCGGATCTAACTTCTCCTAAAATTTTAAGATCCTAGCTCGAACCTTTTAGCAGATATGTGGGGCCAAAAATTTTGCAAAAATTGAGTTCTATATAATGGTTAATTTTAGTACCGTATGGCCTATACATTTGAGCGACATATTTATGTAACCTAACAGAACTCTTGTTATATCAATTTAAATATAGGGCTTTTTGGAATTTTCAGGGGCTGTAACTTCGTCACCCTTCAAAATTATGAAAAACCTTTGACACATGTTGAAATATAATTATAGAGCTTTGACAGATGTTTAAAAATAGCATAATTTCAATTTTCGAGCCCTTATAGCCCCTAAATAGGGCGCTTGACAAAAAAATTTTATTAACCGACTTCTACTAATTTCTGAGTATCTAACTTCTCCCAAAATTTCAAGACCTTAGCTTGAACTGTTCAGAAGATATGTGTGGCCAAAAATTTTGCAAAAACTGAGTTTTGCGTAATGTTAAATTTTAGTACCGTATGGCAACCATAAACATTTGCCTTGTAAAAATTTATAAAGTTTATGAAACCAGCTATCATTTGCTGTTCAGATTGAAAATTTATGTAACAGAACTCTTGTTATAACAATTTAAATATGGGGCTTTCTCCAACTTTGGGGGGCTGTAGCCCCGTAACAGTTGGGGCTACAGAAAAAAATTCTTCTACGAAATTATTTTTTTTTGCAAAAACTACCTATGGTTAAAATTTCTTTACTCTATTTCAAACGGTGTAAAAGTTTTTGTAAACATACGGATGGACGGACGGACTGAGTGAAGCTATATAGGCACATTTTTACAAAATTTTTTGAAAATGTGCTGAAAACTCAAGGAAAGAAAACAAAAAATGGGCTACTAGCAATCAAAGAAAGTTACAGGTGATGGAAAAATACAAAATGATCATATTGAAAATAATAATATTAATAACCATAAAAATATTCATAATAATGCTGATAATTATATTAATAGTAATAATAATTATAATACTAATAATAATAGTAATAATACTAATAATAATAACTATAATAATAGTAATGATAATAATAATATTAATAATAATAATAATAATAATGAAAATAATTATAACAATACAAATAGCAATAATAATATTAGCAATAATAAAAATAATAAGAGTAATAATAATAATAGCAATAATAACAATAGTAGTAATAACAATAGTAAGAATAAAAATAATAGTAATAATAATAATAGCAATAATAACAATAATAGTAATAACAATAGTAATAATAATAATAATAGTAATAACGATAATAGTAATAATAATAATTATAATACTAAAAATAATAATAATAACTAAAGTAATGACAACAATAGGAATAACAATAATAATAGTGTTATTAACAAAAAACCAAGTATATTTTCAAAACAAATGCACTTTAGCAAAAATAAAACACCCCTCAAAACTAATATGATAAATAAAGTTCCTAACAAAGATAATAAAAACTCTCATAGTATGCAGGATCGAGAAATCGTTTCAGTCAAAGAAAAAATCAGATCGAAAGAGCTGCTAAGCAACGATTACTCAAATTGGGTTAAAGGAGAAACTATCAACATTCAAAATAATCCTAAACTGGGCAAAATAGATGAAGAACCTAAGAATTTAAGTACAGAAGACAGTGGAAAAAGTTTTGTTAGATTAATAAAAAAAGCAATATCGTCTGGTGAAAATTCGTATGACTTATCTAGATTACGAGAACACAGAATCTACATCAATGTGAGATTATTTTTATCATATTTTCATGATAAAGAAGATATTTGCTATGATGGTATTACGCAAACAAGTCTAAAAGTACTTATTTATCAAGAAGGGCTGCCAAATAGCTATGTAGAACTTAGTAATTTTTATTTTGCATATCATGATAGCACCGGAATATCTAAAAGCGAAGTACTTAAAGATTTAGCTTATTTTAGGAGACATATTAATAATAAATATAGAGAGCACTTACAAAATTATAAAAGACACAGAGCTCTCCAGATCTTATAAATTGATGTTAGATGTTATAAATGATAACGTTACTAACCCTCAAAAACCTAAAACGAAGAATATAATATAGCTCTTTCTTACGTTTAAACTAAATTCTAATAATGTTTCTTCTTTTTTATTTTATTTTAAATTTTATTACGGTTTCATATTACAAACAAAACAAAAACGTTTAAATAAAAAGTACGTTGTACTTGAAAATATATTTTGCTTATTCTTATTTCACGCCAGACGATAATTTTTTATGCAATGTTCTGACCTATATTATATATGAAGAAAAGACAAAAGTAATAAACATTTGGTCAGCACATTGCACTTTCTTTAAAAAAGGAAAAAAACGAAATTTAACTTAAAGAATTAAAATAATAAATTTTCATATTGATTTCGAAATCATTTCCGGTTTCAAAATCAATGTTTTGTTAATATTAAAATATATCTTATATATATATACTTTAAAGCGTGGCGTCATTCAAGAAGGTATATATAGAACAAAAAAAAGAAGAAACGCACGCAGAGTTTTTGGAACGTACAAAGGAAGTAGTCCTTTCTAGTAAATAAATTTTATAATTATAAATTAACTGTTTCTTTTTACTAACATATAATATTTAAGCGCAAATAAATAAAAATTAATAAAGTATATTAAATAAATAAAAAAAAAACTATAAAAATTGCTTTTGTTTTCTTTTGAATTAAAACTGGTGCAGTCGGTAGGATGTGTCAAGTGAAATAAAAATAAAAAGTGAACTTTTTTTTTTTGGTATAAATTAATTTAAGAAAATTAATAAACAAAAAAAAAAAAAAAAATATATAATCTACCTTTTTTCACTTGTGTTTTAACACTTAATGACGCGTACTAATAAAACAATTATCAGGAGAAGTGATAATAAACTATTTATATAAAAAGAAATTTAAAACAAAAGCATATAAGTTTTTCTGCTAATTCAGTGACTAATAGCAGTAGTAAATAAAATAACAAAAATTTAAATCAAATAACAAAAATTTAAATAAAAAACGAAACATAATACAAATACATATATATCAATATAAAATAAAAAATTTTTTATATAATAACCAAATACAAAAAGTTTACGTAACAAGTGGAGTGCAGTGACTGAAAGCTACAAGAAATCTACAAGCAAAAACAACGAATTGTGACAACCATTCCAGACAGGAGAAAATTAAAAATAAAGAACAATATATATACAAGCAACCAAATTCCATCTAAAACACTTCAAGAGATTCACCAAATTCAAAGTGAGCTATTTTAAAAAAATTTTTTTTCTCTCTTATTTTTACTTATTTAAGAAACTTATTTTTTATTAAATTGAAATAGAAATATATAATTTTAAATTTTATCTTGTGAAAAATATATTAAAATTAGTTAACAATATTACATTAAAATATACCAAATCAATTTGGTACTTTAAAATAGATTAAAAGATTTTTAAAAGTTTAAAATTAAGTATAGTAAAAACTTATAAAACAAAAAAATTTTTATAAATATAGCTTGTAAATCATTATTTAAGTTGGATTTTCGAAAATATTCGAATTTTGTTTTATAATAAATATATTTATCCTTCTTTTAATGTTATATTATATTTCTGAATACTTTTGAAAATACAAAATTCTTTTTATTAATTAAAATTATAATAAATCTAATATCTAAAAGTTTTTATAATATATTTAGGTCATTTAACATAATTTTCTTTATGGTTTATTTTAACTTAACACTACTAAATTAGTTCAAATCTGGTCGTAGATAAACTTGACTTTCTCCTTTTTTTTTTGATACGGTAAATATAAGAAATTCATAATAAAACAAAATTTTATCTTCTTATGTCCAAAGATATTAATGAAGGGACTGTAGACGAATTATCTAGATTATTGAACAATAAAATTTTTTTTTTTTTTTTTTTTTTTTTTTTTTTTTTTTTTATTTTTTACTTTATTTTATTTTTTTCAATACAATTCTTTAATTATTTTTTTTTTTTGGATTTTCTTATATCTTACTACGACATTTTCTTTTTTTATTTATTAACTGTGATATAAACAAAACATAAAGTTTTGGTATAAAACATAACAGAAAATTCCATATTTAATAAAACAAGTAAAAGTTACTTACAATCTAAAGGATACATATATATATGTATATTAATAAATATATACAATTATTCTATAACATAACATAATAAAAATTATGTTATGTGTAATTCACTCCTGCGTTATTCTGTCCACTTGTGAGGGATTGTTTCTCAATAAATACTTTAGTTTTTTTACAAAGAGATCTAAATTTGAACACTCCTTTAAATCCAATGGTAGATTGTTATAAATCCTTATAGCTGACGAAAGGCAGCTGTTGCGTGATAACTCAGTTCTTGATTTGGTATGGTTTAGGTTGTTTAACTTCCGGGTATTATAATTGTGGACACAACTTCTTTTAGTAATTTGAATTGCTTTTTTATAAATTCCTTTTTCCAGTTTGAAAATTAGTTTAGCTTTTTCCAAAACAATGATTTGAGATAACTTCAGGTAACCCGTACGCTTAAAAATTACATCTGTTGGGGTAAGCCAATTAAATTTATGCAAACATTTTATCGCCTTGTTTATTATGATTCCAATTTTATCTTTCAGCCAAGTGGAACAGCTAGACCAATTACATATATTATATCTAATGTGTGAAATAATATGAGAATGATATAGACTGTTAGCAGATTGCCTATTCAGTATAATTCCACTTCTTTTGATAGCACCCAACAAAGGCACAATTTTTTTTTCTAGTTTAATAATATGATCTTCCCATTTCAACTTCTCATCAATTACAACACCTAGGTATTTATAATAAGTAACTCTTTCAATTTCAATCTTATTTACTAGCAGTTTTGGATTTATATCAACTTTATTTCTGATTTTATATACTATATATTTTGTTTTTTCAGCATTTATAGTTAATTTATTACCTTTAAGCCAATTATTGTATCTCCACAAATCTGCATTTATTACTCTTTCTAATTCATCACAATTTTTGGCACTGTAAATAAGTAAAGTATCATCGGCGAAGATCTTATATTCAGCTAGTAAATTCGCATACTGGATATTATGAATATAGAGCAGATATAATGTAGGACCTAACACTGACCCTTGAGGAACACCAATATTTATTGTAATCTGATTACTCAGTACTCCATTAATTTTCGTAATAGTTTTTCTATTTTTAAGGTATGAGTTAAGTAGATCCTGAGCTGCTCCCCGTATTCCAATTTCATACAATCTATCAAGTAAGATACTATGATTCACCGTATCAAAGGCCTTCTTTAAATCAACAAATACAGAGCATACATAATTTCCTTCATCCAATTTGTTTATAATTGAGTTAGTAGATTCGAAAACTGCAGAGTCTGTTCCAATTCGTTTTTGAAAACCAAATTGATTCCTATCAAAGCCCACGACCTCTTGAATGAAATCTTGAATTCTGACATTTATAATTTTTTCAAACACTTTTCCTACGCAGCTTGTAAGAGTAATTGGTCTATAATTCGACACATCCAGTGGTGACCCTGATTTAAGTATAGGTATAACAATACTTGATTTTAAACACTCAGGATACATACCAGTAGATAGGCATTTATTTATCAAACAAACAATTTTAGGCGCTATTAATGTTACAACATGCTTTAGATCTGCGGCTGTTATATTATCAGCTCCTGGTGTACTATTTTTTAACTGCATAATGATTTTATATATTTCTTTTTCATCCGTT
This sequence comes from Dolichopus griseipennis, assembly GCA_963082915.1. Classification (NCBI taxonomy): domain Eukaryota; kingdom Metazoa; phylum Arthropoda; class Insecta; order Diptera; family Dolichopodidae; genus Dolichopus; species Dolichopus griseipennis. The sequence goes on along the minus strand of OY720443.1, from coordinate 128,678,763 downwards.
GGTTGTAGAAAAATTGTTTGACCGTTCAAAATGTTTTTTATTGTATAATTTTCAGAATCAATAATTTTGTCTGCTAATTTGTTTCCAATTTCACTGAAGTGAGTATTGAAGCAGTTTGCAATTCCAAAACTATCACATATTCTAATTCCACTAATATTTATTTCTTTTATTACTTTGTTACAATCATTTGACTTTTTTAAGATACAATTGTTAAGTACTTTCCAGATTTTTCTTTGGTCAGAGCCAGCCAATTGTATTTTATTATTGAAATAATTCTGTTTTGCTCTTGTTATTTCATAAGTTACCTTATTTTTAGCACTTTTAAATCTTGCTAGTATTTCAAGGTTATGGGGATTTTTTTTTAACTTTTTAAACAGTCTATTCCTCTTTTTTATTATGCTTAACAAATCATTTGTCATCCATAAGTTATCCTTTCTGACTCTCATTTGCTTTTTTATTGTAGAGTTTACCTTAGCTCTTTGTAATATATCAATGAGATCATCGACACAATCACTATTATTTGTCACAAGTAGATTTCTAACATTATCTTTAAAAATTTTATAATTTGTGGTATCAATTTCCTTTTTGAAAATAGGTTCCTTTTTTTTTACAATTTTATTTATTTTGACAAATACGGCTTTATGATCTAAATTTACAATATCATGCAACTTGAAATCAAATTCATATTTTTCGAGATCTGAAAGAATGTGATCAATGATCGTAGAAGAATTTTCAGTTATTCGAGTAGCATATTCCTTACTTAATTTATTCTTAATACTAATTCCATTAGATTCTAACATTGATTTATAGGATCTAGTGAGCTCTGCATCAACTAATAAATCAATATTGCAGTCACCCATTATAATAATGTTTTTATATCTATCAAAGATTAAGTCTAAGTGTGCTATAAATTCATTATTATTATCACTTGGTCTTTTATAACATACACCAACTTTTAAATCTGGAGTAGTGTCGCTTAGTGAAATAATGATGGTATTGAATTGCTCAAACACTTCCACGACTTTGTGTTCCAAATTCTGTTTGACATAAATCGCCGTACCACCTCCTCTAGATAAATTATTGGAATTAAAATAAGCTGAGTATCCTGGAATATTAAAAAACTTTTCCTCCTCCGAGTATAACCAAGTTTCACCAATCATAATGACATCAATACATTTCCTATTTTTTACAAATAATTCAATTTCGAGCATATTTTTTCTTAAACTTCTTGCATTAAAATGAACTATGTTTAGTTTATGAAGTTTGTTATGCATCATGGAGTTGGAATACTAATCATATAATTTTGCCAATTTTCTCTAAATTTTTGCAGCTGTTCTCTGTGTTTATTATCGATGTGCCTCCTAAAATAAGCTAAATCATGAAGTACTTCCTTTTTAGATACTCCTGTAATTTCATGATAAGTAAAGTACAATTTGCTAAGTTCATTATAGTTATTCGGTAAGCCTTCTTGATGGATTAGTACTTTCAAACTAGTCTGAGTAATACCTTCATAACAAATATCATTTTGATTATGGAAGTATGACAAATACATTCTCACATTGTTGTAAATTCTGTGATCTCTTAGTCTGGATATAGCATATACATTTTCACCAGTCTCAACAGATTTATTTGTTAATTTTACAATTGGAGGAACGAAAGGGTCTATAAAACTTGCCTGCTTATCTTGTGAATTAGTTATCGTTTCATCACTTATTTTAACAGGTTTAGCCTTAATAAGCGGTTCAATGGTTTCAGCTCTAACCCAGTTTGAATAATTGTTACTAGGAGAATCCTTCTTTAATTTTTTGATTTCTTCCGTAATTACCGTATTTGAACCCTTTATACTATTTGTGCTTGTTTTTTCATTTTTAATATCATTATTATTAGGCTTAGTAGTTTTACTACTTTTATTTTTACTAAAAGACATAATTTTCAAAAATAGATTATTTTTTTCATTAATTCTATGTTTCTTATTTTGACCTTCCTTTGAATATTGGTTAATTTTGTCATTTTTGGGATCAGTGTTATGTTCCTTTACATCTTTTAGATTTAATTTATTAGTATCACTATCATTATTATTATTACTTTCATTATTATTATTATTTATCTTATTAATATTATCATTTACCTTGTTATTATTATTATTGTCATTAGAAGTAATATTATTATTATTATTGTTATTGTTATTACAATTATTATTATTAATTTTATTTTCAGTAGTATCCATATCAATTTTATTTGCTTTTTCTAAACTATTACACAGGCTTTCTGCAACAATCTCCTTACAATCATTCGATATTTTTTCAATACCTTCCGATATCTGTAATTGCTAGTAGCCAATTTTTTGTTTTCTTTCACTCAATTTATTTAGAAACACTGGGCACAATTTGCTAAATGTTTTATGCTTTACATTAAGACCCAGCTGGAACTTTTCATTATTTTTTTTACAATTTATGCATTCCATAATTTCCTCCTGCTGATCACAATCACTAGTTTTGTGATTCTTATGACATTTGAGACACGTTTCTTGATTTTTACAATCAGCCGATTTGTGATTGAAACCTTTACATTTGTAGCATCGCAATAAATTAATAGCATCAAAGACTTTGCATCTTTCCCAACCTATACAGAGTTTTTCAGCAGCTAAGATTTTAGGAAAAGATTCCTTATCCACTTCAATAATCACGTTTTGCATTTCTTTGTTATATTTTTTTATTGTACTTAATTTTAATACCTTTAATTCACTCATTTCCAAAAAACTATTTTGTTTCTTAATCTTTTCTATTAATTCCTCACCAGTAAATTTATTATTCATATGCACTATTTCAAATTTAGTTTTAATTTCAACCGGGATTTTTATATCATAGTTTTCTTTCATTTTATTTTCAAGTTCACTCTTAATTATGTCGCGATTTTCTTTTGTGTCCGTTTCAATTACAATAATTCCATTATTCCTAGATTCAAAGTTTTTAATTTTTAAGTTTTTTGGATCTACATTCGTATTTAAGTCTTTTTTTGTTTTATCAGTTTTTTGCTTATTTTTTGGTTTTATTAACAAGGGCAAATTTTTTTTCATTGCTGGAAATGCATTTACACTATCATTTTTTGTTTTTAAAATATCAGCATATAACACCGATTGACCTATATTTCCATTATTTTTACTTACAATATTTTTTAAATTATTGCACACTTCATCATTTTTTTTTACTGAATTTAGAATTGTATCAGTCAGCTTTTCTGTTTGGTTATTTAAGGTTACATTCAGTTTTTCACTTTCCGTTTGAAATAATAATAAAGTGTCATTCATTTTTGTACACAGGTTTTCATTGTCTGTTTTAAATAATTCACTCAGTTTAAAAACTTTTTCCAATTCTTTTTGTTGAACACTTTTTATATTTTCTAACCGTTCAGTATACCTGTCTTCAATAGCTTTCAATAGCTGCATTGTTTCCAATTGATTTTTTTTTAGTGCACTCTCAAATTCTAATTTATATTGCCCAAAATAATTGGTTTTTTCAACCTCAAGACCAATATTTTCCAATATCGAATCAACATTATGAATGTATTGAATACAATCATCACAAATAAATTTAATGTTCAAATTTGAACTCAGCAAGTTACTTGCCGACTGTTCAAGACCCGAGCACTTTACAGCGCAATGAAATATTTTTCCACACACTCCGACGCATCTAATACCCGTTTCGCCTCGTATTTTCGTCCGACATTTATTGCAATCAGCCATACCTATTAATTGTAGGAACAACTGTTAAGAGCATTGACATTAAATAATTTTGTTTGTTTTATTTTTTTATTGAAATTATTTTTCACCGTTAATTAAAAACACGACCGTACTCGTTAAAAGTATAATTAACAATTGAACAAAATAGACATCTTGTTAGTAACAATCAAGTTAGTAATAAAATTTCAAGAATGGCAAATGATGGTCCAGTTCAAGTTACCCCCCTTTCTCTCTCTATCGACCTTCTAAAGTACATAGGAAAATTACCTGACTTTAATGGAGATTTTAGAGATTTATAAAAATTTTACAGATCTTATAGATAAAATACATCCTTTATTGCTAATATGGGACCCTTTAAGCCAAAATATTTTTTCTGATTCAATAAAATTTAAACTAAAAGGAAGAGCAAGAGAAGTGGTTGAGATAAATAACCACGTTCCAGGTTGGTTAGAAATTGAAGAGATACTAATTAACAACTTTGGAGATCGTACTAGTTTGGAGGAATTATTTGACGAATTACGTGGTACAAATTTTAGGACAAGTTGTATAGAATTTTACAACGAATTAAAAACAGCCTTAAGAAGACTTAACGTAAAAACAAAACTCTCGCTTTCGGACGACCTCCACGCGATAGAACAAGCTATTAACAATAATAAAATTTCAGCATTGAACATATTTAAGAACAAGACACCAGAACACATGAGGTCCATTTTATATTGTAGAACACCGGAAATGTTAGAAGAGGCAATGGACATATTACACGAAACTGGGTATGCATATAGAAACTTTGGGAATAGTAATAGTAATAGGAACTATAATAACCAAAATATTCAAAAAAATAATAGCAATACCAATACTAGAAACGTTAGAAATACAAATAATAATAATAATAGCAATAACAATAGGATTAGCCAACCAAATCATAGAAATTTCCAAAATAATCCAAATAATAATAATAATAATAATAGTAGGTTTAATAATTATAATAACAACAGAAATAGGCCCAATAACTATAACCTTTATAGTAATAATATTGGTAACTTTAGTCAAAATAGAAATCAGCACTTACAAAATAGAAATAATTACAATAATTTCAATAATAGAAATGTTTCTTACACAAATCAGGGAAACCAAAATTCAAACCACCAAGAACAACTGCCACAAATAGCAAATATACCCCAAAACCCTTATAGGAACAACTTTTATCCTTATAGAAATCCAAATACAACATCAGAACCGATGGATATTAATATTAATATGGCTCCTCAAAATAATCAAAATAAGGAACCACCACAAGCCCAAAATTTTCACTTAGCGGCCTCAACTACCCGCTTCCCTATATAATAGTTGACAGCAATACTAGACCGTTAAAACTTATTATAGATTCTGGAGCTACGCATTCTATAAATAACCCCAATCTCTGTCAACCAAAATATTTAGAAAATAGTAATATCATACTAAAAACAGTTCAACAGAAAATTCAAATAACTCAAAAAGCCGTTATTCCGTTATTCAAAGAATTCGGTAGTCCAGGTACAAAAGTTGAATTTTACGTATTTCCTTTTCATGAAATATATGATGGTTTAATAGGAAACAACATTTTAATACCCCTTAAGTCAAAAATAGACTACGAAAAAAAAATACTATTAATAAATGATAATAAAATAAAACTACGTTTTTCATATTAACAAGAAAATTCTAATTATAAAATAAAAGCAAAAGGAAACTATACATTGTCTATTCCAGTCGAACAAAGAAAAGGTCTAGCTTATCTAGAGGAGCAGAAGTCCTTAGATGGCACTGTCACTCTCTGTGAGGTCATATATAATGTTGAAAATTATAAAGTAGAAGCTAATTTTAAAATTGATAACAATAACAAAAATATTATCGACGTAAAACCTATCAAAACTCAAGTAGTAAACTCTGAAAACTTTAACATTATCCAAGAACTCGAACACAAAAATATATTCGAGCAAATAAGAACTGAACACCTGAATAGCCAAGAGGCTCAGGCGCTATACAAAGTCATAAAACAATTTTCAAAGATTTTATACCAAGAAAATTCTGATTTATCCTTTACCAATATTATTAAACATGAAATTCGTACGACAAGCAATGTTCCCATTTTCGTAAGATCATATCGGTACCCACAAATCCATAAAGAAGAAGTTCAAAAGCAAATTTCAGAGATGTTAGAAAAAGGTATCATAAGACACAGTAGTTCGCCTTACTCAGCCCCCGTATGGATAGTCCCGAAGAAGGAGGATGCCAGTGGAAAAGCTAAGTGGCGACTCGTCATTGATTATCGTAAGCTATTCCCAGAAAAGGGTTTCCTATTCCATTACAACCCTAGACCTAGCAAAAGGGTTTCATCAAATAGAGATTGATGAAAAGGACGTTTACAAAACAGCTTTTAGTGTCGAAGATGGGCACTACGAGTTTGTACGTATGCCGTTCGGGTTGAAAACAGCCCCGGCAACGTTTCAAAGACTAATAAACTATATTCTCAAAGACTATATAAACAAAATCTGCCTTGCATACATGGACGATATTATAATTTTCTCTTCTTCACTCGAAGAACACTTAGACTCCTTAACCAAAATTTTTAAAAGATTGAAAGAAGTAAATTTAATGGTACAACTAGATAAATCTGAATTTCTCGAAAGAGAAACTGAATTTTTAGGGCATGTTGTCACCTTAGAAGGGATAAAACCAAACCCTAAGAAAATACAATGCGTGAAAGAATTTCCAAATCCGAAAACTCCGAAACAAATAAAACAATTTCTTGGCTTAACAGGCTACTACAGGAAGTTTATAAAAGACTACTCGAAAATTGCTAAGCCCATTACGAAATATCCTAAAAAGAATTCAAAAATAAATATAAACGACACTGAATATAAATCTAGTTTCGAATTGCTAAAGAAAATGCTAATTCACGATCCAATTCTAAAATATCCCAACTTTAACAAAACATTCACTGTCACAACGGATGCGAGTCAGTACGCTTTAGGTGTCATACTTTCTCAAGAAGGGCATCAAATATGTTATGCAAGTCGCACACTTAATCAACATAACAGAATTATAGTACTATTGAGAAAGAATTATTAGGTGTGGTATGGTCCACAAAATACTTTCGTCCATATATATTTGGCCGGAAATTTATTATAGAGACGGACCACAAGCCACTACAATGGCTGTTTTCAATAAAAGAGCCAAATTCAAAACTCGTGAGATGGCGTCTTAAACTATCAGAATTTGATTATGAGATAAAATATAAAAAAGGAATTCAAGAAACTAACGAAAACAATTTTCATATAAGTAAATCTGCTCTAAATTTGTTTAAAAGGCAAATAATCATTCAAAAAAGTAATTCCGGGTCCTTAACAATAAAAAACTTAACAATTTTCAATAAATCTAGAAGAATAATACGTACTAAAAATTTAGATAGAGAAACCACAATAACCCTACTCAAAAACCATTTTGACCCTAAGTTATTAAGTGCAATACATGTAGAAAATCAAGAATTCCTCAAAATAATTCAAGAGGTTCACCATGACCACTTTCCTCAAACGAAAATAATTCAATGTTGTAAAATCTTAGAAGACGTTACGGATGAAGAGGAATTGGTTGAATTAATAGAGAAAGAACATCTCAGAAACAACCATAGAGGAATCGTAAAAGTTTCTAAAGAAATGCAATTAAATTATTACTACCCTAAACTGTATGACAGAATTACGCAGTTCACAAATAACTGTGAAATCTGTAATATAGAAAAATACGATAGAAAACCTATTAAACCAAAATTCAAGATTACAGAAACACCTTCACGTCCCAATCAGATAGTACATATCGATGTCTTTTATAGTTTAGATTAAACGTTATTTGTAACTTTTATCGACAAGTTCACAAAGTTGCACAAGCAATCAAAATAAACTCACGAACTTGGGCTGAATTTAAAAGAGCGATATTACAATACCTGTCAATTGTTGGATACATAAAAAAAATTGTAGCCGACAATGAACTGGGTCTTAAGGCCCTTCCATTCAGAGAATTTTTGCGTAAATAACATACTGAAATTCACTATACATCTAACAACAACCACACATCGAATTCGGATATTGAAAGACTTCACAATACAATTAATGAACATATAAGATTACTTAGACATGACGAAAGAGTTGACCTTGACACAGTAGAAGAGAAAATACTAAGAACTATAACTGCTTATAACAATACTATCCATTCAACGACGAACGTTAAGCCAAATGATTTTATAAATGGGAAAATAAAAGACACATATTATGAAGAAATCTATAATAGAATTTTGAAAGTAAAAGAGAAGACTGTAAAATATTTAAATAAAAACAGACAGGAAATAGAGATAGAACAAGGGACTGATACAACATTTCTAAAAGATACTCGGGGAGGTAAAAACCACTCTAAATTTAGAAAAATTGAAATCGAACAAATTGACGATGACCACGTTATAGATAAACATTCGGGCTTAAAATATTACAAAACACATATCCAAAAAAAAAGAAATTTCAGAATATTAACTTACCTACAATTAAAGCAAAACTCAAAACTAAGAAAAAATCAAAAACCACTCACTAGAACAGAAATCTATTTCTCTTTCAGGGCAAGATGTTACTTCTAACAATAATACCGCTTCTAATTCTGCAAATGTTCCAAGTGCAATGCCAAAAAATTGAATTGCAAAACTTAAATGACAACAATGGCTACATGACTATAAAACTAGAAGACGTCAAAATAATAAAAAGGTATAAAAAAATTCTACATACAATCAATATTTCCGAGTACTTAAATACAAAAGATATAATTCAATTATAAAATATTCTATCAACAAAAGACAAAAAAAAACCCCTTAATTCCAATGTATAATACACTTATACACAATTATCACTCACTAGAACAGAAATTAAATAATATAAGACCGCACCAAAGACAAATACGCTACCTTATTAATGCCTTTGGTACTGGACTAAAATAATTAACCGGCGCAATGGATTACAATGACGAGATAGAAATCAAAGCCAAATTAGAAGCCCTAACAAAAAGCAGTACCGACTTAATAGCAGAAAGCAACAAACAAATCTCAATAAACAATAAAATTTCCAATCAAATCAAAAATATCACTAATCACATAAATTCCCAACAAAACCTTATAGCTCAATATTCAAACACCTTTAACGAAAATAATCAAAACAAAATTTTAGAGATAGAAGACGAAATTCAGCATATGCAAAAAATCTACCAAATAAATTATGACATAGATTTGTTAAAAAATCATATAGAAAAAATAGAAGATATAGTACTCACAAGTAAACTAGGTATACTAACAAGAAATATACTAACAGAAAAAGAAATGGATTTAATTCCTGATCTCGAAAGTTTAGAAGATATAAAAATTGTTGTGGTCTTTTATCTAAACCACCTCATCATAATATTACAAATACCACTTTATAATGAAAAACTATTTTCAAAAATCCAAATAGAACCGTTTCCAAATAAAAACATGAAAGCTATACTAATTAACGAAAATATTGTTCTAATAGATTATAAAAACAAGTAAAAAAACAGTCAGTCGGTGCAACCGACTTAGAAATACCCTACACCTATTTGGTTCAAATTTAAGGACATATCCATAAGTCATTTTAACACCATAGAAGCTGTTATTAATTTGATCGTAAGACATAGCTAACCAAATTAACTGTATAATACTAAAAACATTTTCTAATTACCCTATCTATTAAAAAATACTACAAATTCTTACTAATTTATCTATTTAAAAATATTAAAAAACAAACAAACTTGAAATAAATGATAATATATTTATTCCAATTCAATTACAAAATGAAAAAATTCTAATTATTAAATTTTGTGATAAAAAGATAATCAAAGCATAATATATTTAATAATCCAAATTTTTAAAAATTGCAATTATTTTAAATGGTTAGTTTATATACCTAATAGAAAAGCTTATAAACGCAAAATATGCAATAAATGTATTTCCAAAATACAATTAAAAATTTACACCTTTTCATATAATTCATTTAAATATAAAAATAAATTTTACATAAATGCAGCAAGTACCTTTGAACATACCTAAACCACTACAATTAAGTCTAGATTTCGGAGACACATAGGACATAGGAAATATATTCTTTGGCTTCGAAATTAAACTCGACCACAACCAATTCCCATGGTACTTTCATTACTAGTAACCTACTGTTAAATTTCATCAAAATACCGGCATTATTTTTTGAGTTATGGTGTTTGTAAGATATATGTTTGTTAGTCCTTGCACTTTTCAATGGTTCCAGGACCCGAAATTATGGTACGATTTCGCCCATATGCAGTCCCGTCATACTTTCAATACTAGTTAACCCTTGTACACAATTGGAACGCTCTATCTTAATTTTAAGTTACTAGTTTTATTAATTTCGATGATAAGCTTTTACACATTGGGGGGTCTAAGAGAGGTTCTGAACCACCACTCCAATTGATCCCAAATTAGGGGGGCACGCAAGAAATAGTAAAGAACACCCTTGTGGCAAATTGGAAGCTTCTACATTTGTTTCAAGTTACTATCTTTTTTAATTTCGAAAATATGCTTTAAGGGCCTAAGAACTGAGTGGCTGGTCCCCGATCCACTACTCCAATGGGGCCCAAATTTCAAAGACACTTACGAAATAGGAAGGGACACCTGATACCAAATTTGGAGGTTCTATCTTCATTGGTTTCGGAATTATGCTCGTTTGGCCTAAATTCGATCAAAAAGTTCTAAGTTCCGAACCCATTGTCCAATCCTCACCGTACGTAATCACCGCCGTAGTTTCGCTGCCAATAACCTACAGCACAAATTTCATGAAAATAGCCTCATTAGTTGTTGAGTTATCGTGATTTTTTATATATGTTCCTTAGCCCTGACATCGATTAAAAGGTTCGGAATCCGAACCGTTGGGCTGATTTCGCCCTTATATAGTCCGCGCTGTACTTATAGTACTAGTTAACCCTTGTACACAATTTGAACGGTTTATCCTAATTTTAAGTAACTATTTTTAGTAATTTCGATTATAAGCCTTTAAAACTTGGGAGGTCTGAGAGGGGTACAGAACCACCACTCCAATTGATCCCAAATTAGGGGAACACGCAAGAGATAGTAAAGAACACCCTTGTGGCAAATTGGAAGCTTCTACATTTTTTCAAGTTGTTATCTTTATTAATTTTAAAGATATGCTTTAAGGTCTTCGGAAATGTGTGGCTGGTCCCCGGCCCACTACTCCAATGGGACCCAAATTCACAAGACACTTAGGAAATAGGAAGGGACACCCTGATACTAAATTTGGAGGTTCTATCTTCATTGGTTTCGGAATTATGCTCGTTTGGCCTAAATTCGATCAAAAAGTTCTAGGTTCCGAACCCATGGTCCAATCCCGACCTTACGCAATTCCCGAAGTAGTTTCATTACTAGTAACCTACAGCACAAATTTGATGAAGATAGCGTCATTAGTTGTTGAGTTATCGTGATTTTTTATATTTGTTCGTTAGCCCTGAAACCGATTAAAAGGGCCAGAATCCGAACCCATGGGCCGATTTCGCCCATATGCAATCCCCGCCGTACTTTCAGTCCTAGTAACCTACAGTTAAAATTTCATCAAGATAGCTCCATTATTTTTTGAGTTATCGTGCCTACGGACGGACGGACGGACGGATGGACGGACATGGCTATATCGACTACGGCGGTCACGCTGATCACAAATATATATACTTTTCCATATCTAGCTCGCTTCCTTTAGGTGGTTACAAACACCATACCAAAGTTAATATACCCCTTTACCTATTCTATAGGTGTAGGGTATAACAATGTATATAATAACAAGTAAAGAAACAGTCAGTCGGTGCAACCGACTTAGAAATACCCTACACCTATTTGGTTCAAATTTAAGGCCATATCCATAAGTCATTTTAACACCATAGAAGCTGTTATTAATTTGATCGTAAGACATAGCTAACCAAATTAACTGTATAATACTAAAAACATTTTCTAATTACCCTATCTATTAAAAAATACTACAAATTCTTACTAATTTATCTATTTAAAAATATTAAAAAACAAACAAACTTGAAATAAATGATAATATATTTATTCCAATTCAATTACAAAATGAAAAAATTCTAATTATTAAATTTTGTGATAAAAAGATAATCAAAGCATAATATATTTAATAATCCAAATTTTTAAAAATTGCAATTATTTTAAATGGTTAGTTTATATACCTAATAGAAAAGCTTATAAACGCAAAATATGCAATAAATGTATTTCTAAAATACAATTAAAAGTTTACACCTTTTCATATAATTCATTTAAATATAAAAATAAATTTTACATAAATGCAGCAAGTACCATTGAACATAGCTGAACCACTACAATTAAGTCTAGATTTCGGAGACACATAGGACATAGGAAATATATTCTTTGGCTTCGAAATTAAACTCGACCACAACCAATTCCCATGGTACTTTCATTACTAGTAACCTACTGTTAAATTTCATCAAAATACCGGCATTATTTTTTGAGTTATGGTGTTTGTAAGATATATGTTTGTTAGTCCTTGAACTTTTCAAGGGTTCCAGGACCCGAAATTATGGTACGATTTCGCCCATATGCAGTCCCGTCATACTTTCAATACTAGTTAACCCTTGTACACAATTGGAACGCTCTATCTTAATTTTAAGTTACTAGTTTTATTAATTCCGATGATAAGCTTTTACACATTGGGGGGTCTAAGAGAGGTTCTGAACCACCACTCCAATTGATCCCAAATTAGAGGGGCACGCAAGAAATAGTAAAGAACACCCTTGTGGCAAATTGGAAGCTTCTACATTTGTTTCAAGTTACTATCTTTATTAATTTCGAAAATATGCTTTAAGGGCCTAAGAACTGAGTGGCTGGTCACCGATCCACTACTCCAATGGGGCCCAAATTTCAAAGACACTTACGAAATAGGAAGAGACACCCTGATACCAAATTTGGAGGTTCTATCTTCATTGGTTTCGGAATTATGCTCGTTTGGCCTAAATTCGATCAAAAAGTTCTAAGTTCCGAACCCATTGTCCAATCCTCACCGTACGTAATCACCGCCGTAGTTTCGCTGCCAATAACCTACAGCTCAAATTTCATGAAGATAGCCTCATTAGTTGTTGAGTTATCGTGATTTTTTATATATGTTCCTTAGCCCTGACATCGATTAAAAGGTCCGGAATCCGAACCGTTGGGCTGATTTCGCCCTTATATAGTCCGCGCTGTACTTATAGTACTAGTTAACCCTTGTACACAATTTGAACGGTCTATCCTAATTTTAAGTAACTATTTTTAGTAATTTCGATTATAAGCCTTTAAAACTTGAGAGGTCTGAGAGGGGTACAGAAACACCACTCCAATTGATCCCAAATTAGGGGAACACGCAAGAGATAGTAAAGAACACCCTTGTGGCAAATTGGAAGCTTCTACATTTTTTCAAGTTGTTATCTTTATTAATTTTAAAGATATGCTTTAAGGTCTTCGGAAATGTTTGGCTGGTCCCCGACCCACTACTCCAATGGGACCCAAATTCACAAGACACTTAGGAAATGGGAAGGGACACCCTGATACTAAATTTGGAGGTTCTATCTTCATTGGTTTCGGAATTATGCTCGTTTGGCCTAAATTCGATCAAAAAGTTCTAGGTTCCGAACCCATGGCCCAATCCCGACCTTACGCAATTCCCGAAGTAGTTTCATTACTAGTAACCTACAGCACAAATTTGATGAAGATAGCGTCATTAGTTGTTGAGTTATCGTGATTTTTTATATTTGTTCGTTAGCCCTGAAACCGATTAAAAGGTCCAGAATCCGAACCCATGGGCCGATTTCGCCCATATGCAATCCCCGCCGTACTTTCAGTCCTAGTAACCTACAGTTAAAATTTCATCAAGATAGCTCCATTATTTTTTGGGTTATCGTGTCTACGGACGGACGGACGGACGGACGGACGGACATGGCTATATCGACTAAGGCGGTCACGCTGGTCACAAATATATATACTTTTCCATATCTAGCTCGCTTCCTTTAGGTGGTTACAAACACCATACCAAAGTTAATATACCCCTTGACCTATTCTATAGGTGTAGGGTATAATAATGTAAAAGATAAATTAAAAAAAAAATCTTGTTGAAATTAAAGATAGTTGCATAGCTAATATAATAAAATTTGAAAATGCCTATTTCACAATGCAAAATTTTAAAAGAACAGAAATAAAGGAAATTATTGCAGGTATCATCATAACTAAAAATGTAAACAAACTAAATGTGTCACATACCTGTAATAATTTAAATTTCACCCTTATGGGGAATTACTTAATAAAATACGAAAATTGTAAAATTAAATTAAACGGCGCGTTATTTGAAAATTCATTCATTAAAATAAATGATAATGTAATTCTACCTTTTTTTACCACAAATATAGAGGAAAACAATACCATAGGGTATTTAAATTTTGAAAGTATACATCTAAGAAACATTACAGATAATAGAAATAAAATTAATAATATTTTGAATAAAAAAACAGAAAACATTTTAATAAACTCATCAACAAATTTTATAATGATCATGTTTACAATAGCTATGTTATTGCTCTTAAAAAAAATTAGTATGTAAGAAACAAAAACTGTAATAAATTCTTCGTCGGAGTCTCAGACTAACGGTGGGGGTGTTATAAATGGTAACGTTACTAACTCTCAAAAACCTAAAACGAAGTATATAATTTAACTCTTTCTTACGTTTAAACGAAATTCTAATAATGTTTCTTCTTTTTTATTTTATTTTATTTTAAATTTTATTACGGTTTCATATTACAAACAAAACAAAGACGTTTAAATAAAAAGTACGTTGTACTTGAAAATATTTTTTGCTGATTCTTAATTCACGCCACACGATAATTTTTTATGCAATGTTCTGACCTATATTATATGTGAAGAAAAGACAAAAGTAATAAACATTTGGTCAGCACATTGCAGTTTCTTTAAAAAAGTAAAAAAACGAAATTTACTTAAAGAATTAAAATAATAAATTTTTATATTAATTTCAAAATCATTTCCAATTTCTAAATCAATGTTTTGTTAATATTAAAATATATCTTTTTATATATATATATATATATACTTTAAAGCGTGGCATCATTCAAGAAGGTATAAATAGCACAAAAAAAAGAAGAAACGCAAGCAGAGTTTTTAGAACGTACAAAGGAAGTAGTCCTTTCTAGTAAATAAATTTTATAATAATAAATTAACTGTTTCTTTTTACTAACATATAATATTTAAGCGCAAATAAATAAAAATTAATAAAGTATATTAAATAAATAAAAAAAAACTATAAAAATTGCTTTTGTTTTCTTTTGAATTAAAACTGTTACAATCTAACGGAATTACCATAAACAAGTAAAGAAACAGTCAGTCGGTGCAACCGACTTAGAAATACATATTACACCTATTTGGTTCAAATTTAAGGACATATCCATAAGTCATTTTAACACCATAAAAGCTGTTATTAATTTGATCGTAAGACATAGCTAACCAAATTAACTTTATAATACTAAAAACATTTTCTAATTACACTATCTATTAAAAAATATTAAAAATTCTTACTAATTTATCTATTTAAAAATATTAAAAAACAAACAAACTTGAAATAAATGAAAATATATTTATTCCAATTCAATTACAAAATGAAAAAATTCTAATTATTAAATTTTGTGATAAAAAGATAATCAAAGCATAATATATTTAATAATCCAAATTTTTAAAAATTGCAATTATTTTAAATGGTTAGTTTATATACCTAATAGAAAAGCTTACAAACGCAAAATATGCAGTAAATGTATTTCTAAAATACAATTACAAATTTAGACCTTTTCATATAATTCATTTAAATATTCAAATAAATTTTACATAAATGCAGCAAGTACCTTTGAATATAGCTGAACCACTACAATTAAGTCTAGATTTCGGAGACACATAGGACATAGGAAATATATTCTTTGGCTTTGAAATTAAACTCAACCAGAACCAATTCCCATGGTACTTTCATTACTAGTAACCTACTGTTAAATTTCATCAAAATACCGGCATTATTTTTTGAGTTATGGTGTTTGTAAGATATATGTTTGTTAGTCCTTGAACTTTTCAAGGGTTCCAGGACCCGAAATTATGGTACGATTTCGCCCATATGCAGTACCGTCATACTTTCAATACTTGTTAACCCTTGTACACAATTGGAACGCTCTATCTTAATTTTAAGTTACTAGTTTTATTAATTTCGATGATAAGCTTTTACACATTGGGGGGTCTAAGAGAGGTTCTGAACCACCACTCTAATTGATCCCAAATTAGGGGGGCACGCAAGAAATAGTAAAGAACACCCTTGTGGCAAATTGGAAGCTTCTACATTTGTTTTAAGTTACTATCTTTATTAATTTCGAAAATATGCTTTAAGGGCCTAAGAACTGAGTGGCTGGTCCTCGACCCATTACTCCAATGGGGCCCAAATTTCAAAGACACTTACGAAATAGGAAAGGACACCCTGATACCAAATTTGGAGGTTCTATCTTCATTGGTTTTGGAATTATGCTCGTTTGGCCTAAATTCGATCAAAAAGTTCTAAGTTCCGAACCCATTGTCCAGTCCTCACCGTACGTAATCACCGCCGTAGTTTCGCTGCCAATAACCTACAGCACAAATTTCATGAAGATAGCCTCATTAGTTGTTGAGTTATCGTGATTTTTTATATATGTTCCTTAGCCCTGACATCGATTAAAAGGTCCGGAATCCGAACCGTTGGGCTGATTTCGCCCTTATATAGTCCGCGCTGTACTTATAGTACTAGTTAACCCTTGTACACAATTTGAACGGTCTATCCTAATTTTAAGTAACTATTTTTAGTAATTTCGATTATAAGCCTTTAAAACTTGGGAGGTCTGAGAGGGGTACAGAACCACCACTCCAATTGATCCCAAATTAGGGGAACACGCAAGAGATAGTAAAGAACACCCTTGTGGCAAATTGGAAGCTTCTACATTTTTTCAAGTTGTTATCTTTATTAATTTTAAAGATATGCTTTAAGGTCTTCGGAAATGTGTGGCTGGTCTCCGACCCACTACTCCAATGGGACCCAAATTCACAAGACACTTAGGAAATAGGAAGGGACACCCTGATACTAAATTTGGAGGTTCTATCTTCATTGGTTTCGGAATTATGCTCGTTTGGCCTAAATTCGATCAAAAAGTTCTAGGTTCCGAACCCATGGTCCAATCCCGACCTTACGCAATTCCCGAAGTAGTTTCATTACTAGTAACCTACAGCACAAATTTGATGAAGATAGCGTCATTAGTCGTTGAGTTATCGTGATTTTTTATATTTGTTCGTTAGCCTTAAACCGATTAAAAGGTCCAGAATCCGAACCCATGGGCCGATTTCACCCATATGCAATCCCCGCCGTACTTTCAGTCCTAGTAACCTACAGTTAAAATTTCATCAAGATAGCTCCATTATTTTTTGAGTTATCGTGCCTACGGACGGACGGACGGACGGACGGACATGGCTATATCGACTAAGGCGGTCACGCTGATCACAAATATATATACTTTTCCATATCTAGCTCGCTTCCTTTAGGTGGTTACAAACACCATACCAAAGTTAATATACCCCTTTACCTATTCTATAGGTGTAGGGTATAAAAACGTACTTAGTTATGAATCTAGTAGCAGAGTGACTGAATATTCTTCTACAATCATCGACCGTATTCTGACAGATCTAGAAAGGTTTGACTTTGACATAAAGCTTCACGATATAGTTAATCTGGATCATAACGTGGTTAGTGTCAAATTAAATAAAGTTTTAAGAAAGTTTGAACCTATTTTTAAAAGGGACACAAATTTTAAGAAATATAAAGAAAATGTTAGAAAGTTACTTGAAATAAATAAATGTCATAGTGTGGATGAGCTTATAAAAATATTGCAAAAAGCAAAGGTGAACTCTACAATTAAAACACTCCGAAAAGTTAGAAACAATAATCATTGGATGACAAAGGAATTATTAAATATGATCAAAAAGCAGCCTAACGATATAGATATTAAAGCTAGTTTTAAAAATGCAAAAAACAAGGTGACGTATGAAATAACTAAAGCCAAACAAAATTATTTTAATGATAAACTGCAATTAGCTGGTGGTGACCAAAGAAAAATTTCGAAAGTTCTAAATAATCTCATCTTAAAAAAATCAATTGAGTCGAGCAAGGTTATTAAAGAAATAAACGGTAATGGAATCAGAACATGTGATAGCTTTGAAATTGCAAATTTCTTCAATTCTTACTTCAGTTCAATCGGTAGCAAACTAGCAGATAAAATTACTGATGCTGAAATATACTTAATAAAAAATAGATTCGTTGAAAAGTCAATTTTTCTTAAACCTACTGATGAAACAGAGATATATAACAGCATCGTGCAATTAAAAAATTCCAGAATACAGGAGTTCGTGCAAAACGTTGTAGGATTTGATACAAATCAATTTGGTTTTCAAAAGAAAATTGGAACAGAATCTGCAGTCCTAGAATCCACCAACTCAATTGTAAATAAATTGGATCAAGGAAATTATGTTTGTTCGGTATTTGTTGATCTTAAGAAGGCCTTCGATATAGTAAATCATAATATTTTACTTAACAGATTGAATGAAATTGCATGAAATATCTGAATAATAGTAAAAACTATTACAAAAATTAATGGAATTTTTAGTAATGAACATAATATAAACATAGGTGTTCCTCAAGGATCAGTACTTGGTCCTACATTATATTTACTTTACATTCAGAACATCCAGTATGCGAATTTGCGAGCTAACTACAAGATCTTTGCTGACGAATCTTTACTTACCTATAATGCTAGAACCTGTAAAGATTTACAAAAATTGATTAAAAGGTTATAAATTAACTATAAATGCGGAAAAAACAAAGTTAATAGTATATAAAATAGAGAATAAAATTGATATAAACCCCAATCTATTGGGAAATAGACTAAAATTGAAAGAGTTCCTGCATATAAATACCTTGGAGTTGTTTTTGATGAAAACTGAAGTGGAAGGAGCATATTAGTAAATTAGTAAAAAAATTGTGCCTCTTCTGGGGGCCTTCAAAGAAGTGGAATTATATTGAATAAACAAACTGCAGATAAGTTATATTATCCTCATATTATTTCGCACATCAGGTACAATTTATGTAACTGGTCCAGCTGTTCATTATGGTTGAAAGATAAAATTAGTGTTCTAATAAACAAAGCCATTAAATGCTTACATATGTACGACTGGCTTACCCAACAAATGAAATTTTTAAACACACGGGATATCTTAAGTTACCCGAACTCATTATTTTGGAAAAATTTAAACTAATTTTTAAAATAGAAAAAGGGGTGTACAAAAAAAAACATCATAATTACCAGAAGAAACAATATTCATAATTACAATTCAAGAAGATTAAAAAAATTAAATGATGCCAAATCAAGAACAGAGTTATCACGGAATAGTTGTCTCTCATCATCAATAACGATTTATAATAAACTGCCGTTGGAGTAACAAATAAGTTCAAATTTGGATATATTTATTAAAAAACTGAAGCATTCATTAAAGAATAACCCTTCACTTGTGGATAGTATAACGCAAGAGTGAAATTTTTCAACGCTCATAGCACATATCTGTATGATCTGTAATATTTGTCTTTATATAATTATATATGTATATATATATGTAAATATATTTAATTTTAAATAATTTACTTTGTTGAATAGTATTAGGAAGTAACTGAGATGTTTTATATCAAAACTATAAGTTTTGTTTATATCACAGTTAGAAAAAAATAAATGTTAAAGTTTAAGAAAAAAAAACAAAAACAATGTTAAAGTTTAAGAAAAAAAAAACCAAAAAAAAATGTAAAAACATAGGTATATCACTAAGTAAATTTTTAACAATTAATAAATAAAAAAAAAAAACCAAATAAGTCAATGTTAAATTTTCAAATAAATTTTTAAAGAAATAGTATTAACTTCCAAATAATAGATAATTTTTTATTTTTTAAAAAATCAATAAAACAATTTTTTCTTGTACCAATAATTACTATAAAATACATATTCTTTGGTACATTTGAATTTCGAAAATAATATAAATATTTAGTATAACTAATAAAAAAGCAGTAGAATTTTTTTTATAACTTACAATTTAACAAGAAGAAAAAAAAATAAATTTAAATAAATGCTACTAAAAGGAATTACATTCTTTATAGAAAAAATATACAATAAATAATTTCAATTAAATAAAACTATTAAGATTACCTTCTTAGAAACATAGAATAAAATTATTAAATTTCAATACGCTTGAAAACGCCGTAGAGTTGCAGATGTTGTTTTCCTAATTTATTGAATAAAAGGCAACATTTCCTCTCCTCAGCTACTTTCTAATCTTAATTTTCGTTCACATTCCAGATTAAGATCTGATATCATGCTTTATTTGCAGTTTCACCGAACTAATTATGATAAATATGAACCCAAATTTACTTTTGCTCTCCCTCTAGTTGAGGTTGTTCCAGAATCCCAATCTGTATGTTTGGCATTGTAATCACCTCCTAGCAGAAATTTATGTCCGTTGACATTTAGGAGTTCTTTAAATATATTTTTGTTTATATTGCATTTTGGTGGACAATATACTGCACCACCATTATGTTCTTAGTTAGTAGATGAAATTTTTATCATAGAAAGTGGGATTTCTTCAGATTCAATTTTGAATTCTTCATCATGTTTTATAGTGCCCTTTATTCGAATTTAACTACCTCCGCTCGGATGATTACTAGGATGAACTGCCTTATAGCCTAGAATCTTAAATTTTGTGCTTATTGTTAAATGAGTCTCTGATAGCAGACATATATAAATATTTTTAAATCTTAAGAACACTTCTAGTTCATGTTTATAATAGACATTTAAAACGTCTATTAATAAGTTCTTTTTTAATATCTTCTTTATCACATGATGGATGAAGATTTCTTGCCCTAACTTTAATTGGTCTAGTCAGTTTATTTTCATATGTATGCCATTCCAACTTGGTTTTATTTATAGATTTTGTCAAAAGTCTATATAGATTTTTGTTTTCTACATTAATTTTTAACTGGTCATTATTCATCATGTTGACGTTAAAATTTATATTTTCTTTTTTTATTATTTTTATAATATGAGAATAGTTTTTTATATTGCGCAAAATTACCGGAGGAGGTTTATATTTTTTAGTGACCTTACCGTTTCCATTTAATTCTTCTTCTTGGGTTTTAAATAGCAATTCTTAAGATGTGTTAAGGCACGATAACTCAAAAAATAAAAAATTATTTTAACTATATATGAAAGAACGGCGGGGATTGCAAATTGGTGAAATCGGCTTATGCGATCGAATTCTGGACTATTCGGTCCAAGGGGTAACGAACATACAGAAAAATTAAGATAACTCAATAAGTATTGTCGCTATCTTCATCGAATCTGTGTTGAAACTACGAACCAAGGGTTCTGAAACGAGCAGATTTCCGAAACCAATGAACATAGAACCTCCAAATTTGGTATCAGGGTGTCTCTTCCTATTTGCTTAGTGACCTTGAAATTTGGGACCAATTGTAGTAGTGGGTTGGGGACCAGCCATACAGTTCCGAAGATCTTAAAGCATTTTTTCGAAATTAATAAATATAGTAACTTCAAACAAATGTAGAAGCTTCTTTATTATTTCCTGCGTGTCCACCTAATTGTGGATCAATCGGAGTGGTGGTTCAGTACCCCTCTTAGACCTCCCAAGGTTTAAACGCTTATAATTGAAATTACTAAAAATTGTAACTTAAAATTAAGATAGAACGTTCCAATTGTGTACAAGGGTTTACTAGTATTGAAAGTATGACGAGGACTGCACATGGATGAAATCGGACAATGGTTTCGGTTTCTGGAACCTTTGAAAAGTTCAAGGGCTAACGAACATATATCATAGAAACAGCATAACTCAAAAAATTATGCCGCTATTTTGATGAAATTTAAACTCTAGGTTACTAGTAATGAAAGTACCATGGGAATTGGTTCTGGTCGAATTCGGTCAGAGAGTTCGGATTCTAGAAGCTTTTGATCGATTTGATGCAAAACGAGTATAATTTCGAAACCAAAGAATATATTTCCAATTTCATATGTGTCCCCGAAATTTAGACTTAATTGTAGTGGTGGTTCAGGTGCCTCCTAAGAAATACCAAAATTAACAAACTTATCTTCGAAATTCATGAAGATAGAAACTTTAAATTTGATACACGAGGCTTCTTTCTTATTTCCGTTTTTATCTAACACTTTTATATTTTTAAAAGTCTAAGAATTTTATTATAAAACATATTTTGTATTATATTTTATAAATTAAAAACAAAATATTTTTTTAATTAATGATTAAATTCCTTTTTTTTAATTTTTATTCTATGATATATTTTATTGAATTATTACCACAGGTGATATATAATTAAGACATTGTGTACGATACTTAAGCTATATTCAAAGGTACTTCCTGCATTTATGTAAAATTTATTTTTATTTTTAAATGAATTATATGAAAAGTTCTAACTTTGTAATTGTATTTTAGAAATACATATTTTGCATATTTTGGGTTTATAAGCTTTTCTAACAGATACATAAACTAACAATTTAAAAAATTGCAATATTGAAAAATTTGAATTATTAGATATATTACGCTTTGATTACCTTCTTATCACAAAATCTAATAATTCAAATTTTTTCACTTTTGTAATTGAATTGAAATATATTTTCATTTATTTCAAGTTTTTTTTATCTCTAATATTTTCAAATAGATAAATTAGTAAGAATTTGTAATATCTTTGAATAGATAAAGTAATTAGAAAATGGGTTTAGTATTATAAAGTTAATTTGGTTAGCTATGTCTTACGATCAAATTTATAACAGCTTTTATAGTTTTAAAATGACTTATGGATATGTCATTAAATTTGAACGACCCTACACCTAGGTATTTCTAAGTCGGTTTTACCTACTGACTGTTCCTTTACTTGGTGACTTTTTTCGCTCAAAGCGAAGGGGTTTATTAATTTATCCAGATTATTTATATTATTAAATATAAAATGAAAAAGAAATAGAAGAAAAAAAGTGGCAAAACCAAAACAACTATCCAGTTAAAACAACCACGAGAGCTGAATCAAACGAGATCGAGGTCTAAAAAATAAAACATCAAGAAAAAACAAAAGCACCGACTGTACAACGACCAACAAACGTGAATTTTTGAAAAACCTTAAATTTTTTTTTTGATATATTATTAGCAGTAAGAAAATAAAAAGAAAATAATCATTTTAAATAATTATCTATTATCTTAAATAATAGATAATAATTTTTTTTTTGTAAAAAAATCAATAAAACAATTTTGTTCTCGTACTAATAATGTCTATAAAATACATATTCCAAAATATATGTAAATTTGAACTTACATATATTATTTATTAGTATAACTAATAAATAATATAAACAGTAGAATTTTTTTTATAACTTACAATCTTACGAGAAGAAAAAAAAAAATAAAAATAAATTTTAAGTAAGTGCTACTAAAAGGAACTACATACTTTATAGAAAAAATATACAATAAATAATTTCAATTTAATAAAACTATTAAATAAAAAAAAACAAAAAGGAAGAAATCAATAGCAAATATTTTTCTAATTATTAAAATTTTTTTCTGGTAAAAAATATTAACTTATTGATAGAAAAACAATAAAATATCTAACTTTAAATCTAAACTTTTGATGAAAAGTAAACAAGAATTACAACCAATCAATCAAATAAAAATTACATTTCAGTAATAATTAATTAAAATAAATTTCGCATAAATCGAATTCCTTTTTATATTACTAAACTTTAATTTTTTCGTTTATGTCACAACACTTCGTAGATAACGGCGTACTTATAGAAGGATTATCAAAATTAAATTTAAATAGAAATATAGAAAATCGAATCATGAAATAACCTTAAGTCTCCCAATTGACGCTCTTAAATATTTAAAACGTGTATCTGAATTTAACGAGAAATTCGGTTTTCGGTTGGATCGGATCACACCTTTACTACTGGAATATGACGAATTCTCAAAAGAAATTTTCTCTGACATAATTAAATCAAAATTAACTGGAAGTGGAAGAGAAGTTATCGAAATAAATCATCAAGCTGTCACCTAGGATGAAATTAAAAAAGTACTTAATAACAATTTTGGCCATAGGCTATCTGCTGATCAACTTTGTGATCAGCTAAGGGGTCAGACTTTTAAGACGAATGCTGTTGAATTTTACAACGACCTAAAAGCTATACTTAGAAGACTAAATACAAAAACACAGTTGTAATACCAAAACAAAAAGAAGCTAACGTTGAAAGTGAGTTGGGCACTTTGAAAAATAAAGTACGGGATACCTTGAATTCAATCTTATCTTTTATTAATCCTAAGATGTTAGAGAATGCAATGAAATCGGGCTACGCTTTCTCTAATGTTAATGTTAATTATAACAATACCTAAAATAATTATAACAGTAATCGTAATCACCATAATAATAATAACAATCGTTACTTTGGAAGCAAAACATCCCGAAATCGTTCAAATAACATTCAAGACGATTCAAATTGTAATAATAATCGTAATTCTATTCGAAATCTCTTTAATAATAATAATATACCATTCGTGCAATTTAAACAAAAATACATATTCAAGTACAAAGTACCAAAATGGTATTCTCAATCCCTACATTTTTCATAATAATTATGGAAGCCAAACTGTTGTATACAATAACCTAAATAATCAACGACCGTCCACAACAATTGGCAAGCAAAACAAATTTTTACCATAGTCCAAACTACGAAAACAATTACAATTCACAAATAGAAAACATGGATGTAAATAATCATCAAACCATCGATATAGGAAATTTTCGGGAAACGGGCCAAACCGACTCACCTACATAAAAATAAAGAAATACAATTTTCTGGGCGACAGTGGCGCCTTCAGCTCCCAAATCCAACCAGACACTTTCACAGAAATATCTAGAATACAAATTAAAAAATTCAATAATATTGACTAAAAATATTTTTGAGGAATTCAAAGTAATCCATAATGAAAAGTTTGTATTTTTTGTTGCTGATTTTCATGAAAAGTACCATGACGATATATTAATGCAATGTAACGCTGTCATCGACTACAAAAATAAAGATCTCATAATGAACGACCTTCCAATGAAACTATATTTTAGCCACCAACCACAAAATACAATATACCAAATCTACCCTGTGGAATATTATTATAAAATCCATGTTAAGCTGAGGCAATGAAAAAAAAAGCAAAATAGAGATAAAAAATAAATTTAGCAAATGTTGGAAAATGAAATTATCCAGCATAGCAATAGTTCAAACAACAGCCCAGTTTGGGATGTTCCCAAAAAGTGAGATTCGTCTAGCGAGCGCAAATACCGTCTTGTCATGGACTACTGTAAACTTAACTAAAAGACAATTGAAAATTCATATCCAATACCTAATATTGAAGAAATATTTTCTTTTTTATTTTGTTTTAATTAGGAAAAAGTACGTATTTTTGTGAAATAAAATTGAATTCGGATTCCATCAAATAGAAATGGAACCAGGAAACATATAAAAGACTGCATTCTCTATTGACAGCGGACACTACGAAATTCGTAGAATGCCTTTTGGGCTAAAAAATGCACTTAGTACTTTTCAACGCCTGATGGACAATATATTGAGAGAAAATATAGGCAAAAAATGCTTAACGAACATGGACGACAATGTAGTGTTCTCAAATGGTTTGGTAGAACATATAAAACAATTAAAAAAAATTATCACAAAACTAAAATCAGCCCGACTTCGAGTACAACTAGACAAGTGCGACTTTCTAAGAAAAGAAGTCGGATTTTTAGGACAGGTTATCAACGAACATGGATTACATCCCAACCAAAAGAAAAGAGGTAATTAAAAAAATAGAGGCAATTAAGAACTACGAAATTCCAAAAACTTCAAAGGAGATAAAAAGATTCCTAGGTATCGCAGTATACTATAAGAAATTCAAAAAAATTTCACCGATATAGCAGAATCCATAATCCTTCTTAGAGAAAAACTCTGAAGTCCACAATTACAAGTACAAATACATCCAGAGATTCAACGATCTGAAAAATAAATAATTATCAGTACCAATTCTTATCTACCTTGATTTTGAAAAAAATTTCGAAATAACCACAAATACGAGTCATAGTGCGCCACGTATGGAACAAATGCGAGCCATAGGTGGCACACTATCTTAAGATGGCAAACCAATCTCATATGTGTCTCGTAAACTAAATGAGCACGAAATTAACTACTCAACAATCGAGAAAGAGCTTCTCAGTATTTGATGGTCACTTAAACAATTCCGACCATATGTTTTGGGAAGGAATATTAAACTCTTCTCAAATCCCAAGACCTTACTTTGGTTACACAGTCTTAGGGAGCCAGTCAGCAAATTATTAAGATGGAAATTGCAAATTCAAGAATATGACTATGACATATTATAAACAAGTAAAGCAACAGTCAGTCGGTTCAACCGACTTAGAAATACCCTACACCTATTTGGTTCAAATTTAAGGACATATCCATAAGTCATTTTAACACCATAAAAGCTGCTATTAATTTGATCGTAAAACATAGCTAACCAAATTAACTTTATAATACTAAAAACATTTTCTAATTACACTATCTATTAAAAAATATTACAAATTCTTACTAATTTATCTATTTAAAAATATTAAAAAACAAACAAACTTGAAATAAATGAAAATATATTTATTCCAATTCAATTACAAAATGAAAAAATTCTAATTATTAAATTTTGTGATAAAAAGATAATCAAAGCATAATATATTTAATAAGCCAAATTTTTAAAAATTGCAATTATTTTAAATGGTTAGTTTATATACCTAATAGAAAAGCTTATAAACTCAAAATATGCAATAAATGTATTTCTAAAATACAATTATAAATTTAGACCTTTTCATATAATTCATTTAAATATAAAAATAAATTTTACATAAATGCAGTAAGTACCTTTGAACATAGCTGAACCACTACAATTAAGTCTAAATTTCGGGGACATATAGGACATAGGAAATATATTCTGTGGCTTCGAAATTAAACTTGACCACAACCAATTCCCATGGTACTTTCATTAATAGTAACCTAGTGTTAAATTTCATCAAAATACCGGCATTATTTTTTGAGTTATGATGTTTTTAAGTTATATGTTTGTTAGTCCTTGAACTTTTCAAGGGTTCCAGAACCCGAAACCATGGTACGATTTCGCCCATTTGCAGTCCCGTCATACTTTCAATACTAGTTAACCCTTGTACACAATTGGAACGTTCTATCTTAATTTTAAGTTACTAGTTTTATTAATTTCGATGATAAGCTTTTAGGCATTGGGGGGTCTAAGACAGGTTCTGAACCACCACTCCAATTGATCCCAAATTAGGGGGGCACGCAAGAAATAGTAAAGAACACCCTGGGCCAAATTTGAAGCTTCTACATTTGTTTCAAGTTACTATCTTTATTAATTTCGAAAATATGCTTTAAGGTCCTCGGAACTGAGTGGCTGGTCCCCGACCCACTACTCCAATGGGGCCCAAATTTCAAAGACACTTACGAAATAGGAAGGGACACCCTGATACCAAATTTGGAGGTTGTATCTTCATTGGTTTCGGAATTATGCTCGTTTTGCCTGAATTCGATCAAAAAGTTCTAGGTTCCGAACCCATGGTCCAATCCCGACCTTACGCAATTCCCGAAGTAGTTTCTTTACTAGGAACCTACAGCACAAATTTCATGAAGATAGCCTCATTAGTTGTTGAGTTATCGTGATTTTTTATATATGTTCGTTAGCCCTGCCTTCGATTAAAAGGTCCGGAATCCGAACCGTTGGGCTGATTTTGCCCTTATATAGTCCGCGCTGTACTTATAGTACTAGTTAACCCTTGTACACAATTTCAACGGTCTATCCTAATTTTAAGGAACTATTTTTAGTAATTTCGATTATAAGCCTTGTAAACTTGGGAGGTCTGAGAGGGGTACAGAACCACCACTCCAATTGATCCCAAATTAGGGAAACACACAAGAGAATAGTAAAGAACACTCTTGTGCCAAATTTGAAGCTTCTACATTTTTTCAAGTTGCTATCTTTCTTAACTTTAAAGATATGCTTTAAGTTCTTCGGAAATGTGTGGCTGATCCCCCACCCACTACTCCAATGGGACCCAAATTCACAAGACACTTAGGAAATAGGAAGGGACACCCTGATACTAAATTTGGAGGTTGTATCTTCATTGGTTTCGGAATTATGCTCGTTTTGCCTGAATTCGATCAAAAAGTTCTAGGTTCCGAACCCATGGTCCAATCCCGACCTTACGCAATTCCCGAAGTAGTTTCTTTACTAGGAACCTACAGCACAAATTTGATGAAGATAGCGTCATTAGTTGTTGAGTTATCGTGATTTTTTATATATGTTCGTTAGCCCTGAAACCGATTAAAAGGTCCAGAATCCGAACCCATGGGCCGATTTCGCCCATATGCAATCCCCGCCGTACTTTCAGTCCTAGTAACCTACAGGTTTTTTTTTTTTTTTTTTTTTTTTTTTACGAGGGAATGGAAAGCTCGAAAGCCACCCATTGAAACTGTGCGGTGTTTCGCTGGGTAGTGTATGATTTTAACACACCAAAACCACACCCTTTTTGAACCAAACTTTAGGAGGGAACCTGTAATACAAATGTACAGTTTGGTTACAGGGATGAGGATATGGAAGGATTTAGGATTATAGTGGAAGTTATTTGGAATATCTGGATTATGGGGGATGGGGAAAATTGGATGGGATATTTAGAAGAAAGATGTTAATGTTCTTCTTAAATTTGGTTAAAATTTCATCAAGATAGCTCCATTATTTTTTGAGTTATCGTGCCTACGGACGGACGGACATGGCTATATCGACTCAGGCGGTCACGCTGATCACAAATATATATACTTTTCCATATCTAGCTCGCTTCCTTTAGGTGGTTACAAACACCATACCAAAGTTAATATACCCCTTTACCTATTCTATAGGTGTAGGGTATAAAAACAGTTACGCCTTTTAATTTATACAAAAATTTTATTATAATAAATAAAATTAATTCGGGCTCCTTGCAAGTTAAAACACAAAATATATTTAAGAAAAACCCTTAAAACAATATCCATAAAAGTCGTAGACGCTATCACATTAAAATTGATCATCAAGATTCATTTTGACTTATGTAAATCGAACAAACGCTATATATGTAAAAAACTAAACCCTATCTTTTGCGAACATTTTAAAAAATTATTAATAGGTGTAGAAAATTACTCAAAAATATTACCAGTGACAAGGAACTAGAAAATTTAATTCAAACAAAGCACTAAGAAAACAATCACCGTGGCATTAACGAAGAAATAAAAAACGAATAATAATGAATTCAATAATAATGAATTGTTAAATTTTGAAGAACAACATATAAAAAACATTAAAAATAACAGAGAATAAATTAAAGAAACTTTTATGCTAATAAAACTGGAAATATTGTAAATTATGTAACTAAAATAATAATGGTAATACTTATAATTGCACTATATTTTCAAATTGTAAAGTTAAAAAATTGTTGCGAAAGTAAAACAATCAAGATAACTTCGTCGAAGCTTCTGTCAAAGGTTGAGGAAGTTATGTCACCCTGTAACAAAACAATATTTTAGAATTCTAAATATATTTTTCTTTCCATTCACACACGCAAACTTACTTTTTCGCGCGTCAACATAGTTGTGCAACATGATTTTGTCTTAAAATGAAATGTAAATTCCAAGCTTAAATAACAATTTTCTCAGCACGTATCAGGAAAGTAATTATTAAAACAAAAATGCATTCATTCAGTTATTGAAGGTAATATTGTTCAGACGGAGTTGCCATATTAAGTTAGAATAAAGTTTTGTATTTGTAAAAAATTAATTAACAAAATAAATAAAACATGGACTTAAACGTCAACTTGAATTGTTTTTATTTATACTGTATTTGTGTAATTGATATTTTTGATATCTTCTGAGTTTATGGAATTTTTATTTTTTATTGTAATTAAATATTTTTTTTTAACGTTGTAGTTTTTGTTATATAACTTAATAATTTTTATTAAGTTTATTATTAATTTTTTGTTTTATTTTATTTAATTTTAACTATCGAGTTATTTACTCTAACAGATTAACAAAATTACACTTATTAATATTCAAAAATTATGTAGTTCACTAAATATATTGCACTATTTTAAACATTATTTCTAGATTACCAAAATATATCTAAATTATTATAATTCTCTAATAATTTATTTAAACTGGTTGAGCATCTTGAAAACAGTTCATTTTAACGTTATTTGCTATGAAAAACATAAAACAAAAAAATGCGACGTCACTTGTCTCGAATTTACTACCAAACCAAAGAGTTGTAATAATCTAGAAGAAACAGTATGCCATGTCGAAATATCACGGGCAAACAATAGTGCAAGCTACAAATCTTCTGCAAATTAGTTTATCTAGGCTTAACAACTTACATCTGACCTCATAAGGAGGCCGTCCCAAGAACAAACGAGACCTTCTGAGAGCAAAACGAGTAAATTTTTTTTAAACCTTTTCAATGCACTGAATGTACACACTGTAAGAGGGTTGCAAATAACCACGTCAAATCGACCCCACTAATAAAATATATGAATTTTTCAAAGTATGTGACTTACGAAAATCAGTCGAATTCTGTTTTATAAAGCATTTTATTAACCTTAGCAATTGTGTATTCAATATGACCCCTAAAGAATAAACCCATTATTAAAGTACACACCCAAGTCCCTTACCTCATTTGATTGATTTTAAATTATTTAGTGAGTATTCATAAAAACGAGGCATAAATTCCTATGGCAAGGCAAGACTGTGCACTTGGAATAGTTCAGTTCTAAATCATTCATGAAGCACCACTCATGTTAGCACCACAGATGTTATTTTGGAAAAAAATTTGGTATAATCGGCAAAGTAAAAAATTTAACTAAATTGAAACATAAAGAAAGATCGATTAAAAAGAGATTAAATAATGTCGCATCTAAATGAGAAGCCTGCGGAACTCCAAATTTAGCTACAAAATTATATGATGCAAAATTATCAATTTTTACAAATTGAATTCTTTTTGTCAGGTAAGATCTAAGCCATGAAATAAAATTTGAGTGAAAACCTAATCCTGAAAGCTTTAACAAAATCTGTATATACAGCATCTCCTTCCCACATTTTGTAATTTTTTTATAAATTCAAAAATATTAAAAATTCTTACTCATTTATCTATTTAAAAATATTGAAAAACAAAAACATTTGAAAAAAATGTATTCATAAAACGCAATTACAAAATTACATATTTAAAACTTACATATTAAAACTGACCCAAAAGACATAGGAAAAAACACCATTATATCAAATTTAAAGCTTCTATCGTTATTTCAAGTTTCCATCTTTATTAATTTCAATTATATACTTTAAGGTCTTGGGAATAATGGGGGTGGTAAGCAAATCACTATTCCAATTCATCCAAAATTTAACTGACACAACGCAATAAAGAAAAAAAACTTCTACCTCAAATTTAAAGGTTCTATGTTTTGAAATCGTCACTGTACTCTCAGTACTAGTAACCTACAGTTAAAATTGCATCCTGGAGTGGAAGCACGTAACTTGTTTCGAATGTGTTGTTTCGAATTTTTCAAAAATTGGTAGCACGTAAATTTGTTTCGAATACTTTTTATTCGTTTCGAAATTTTTATTTTGTTTCGAAAGTTTTTGGCAACACGTAAGCTTTGTTTCGAATAGTTTTTTTAGTCGTTTCAAAATAATTTGTGCGATAGATATATAGTTAACGCCAAAAAGTACAATAAAGGTAAATTTTTATAAAAATTAATTTTAAACAATATATTTGAAATTTTTGGATTAAATATTAAAAAATTAATATAATTTTAGCTACCTATTTAAAATAAAAATAAAATTTCCCTTAAAAAGCAATTTTTAATTAAAATCATTAGCTATACATAGTTATTAGGTATACAGTAATCAAATAGTTATCAAATATTAATTTTAAAGTATAATTAATGAAATGCAATTGTTTTTAATACTTACATTTTTAATATCTATTTTAACAAAAGAAAATTTAATTTTTCAAACGATTAAACAAAGATAAAAATTGCATACAAACCATATTTAGTTTTGTACAACAAAAAAAAAAAACCAAAACCATTTCAATTTTCAATAGAGGTAAAAAAAGATAATTTGAATTTGAAACGAAACGGAATTTTTTGAAGTAAAACTTTTGTTTCGTTCATTTTTAATTCGAAACAATTTACGTGCTGCCGTTAAAATTTTGTTTCGAATTGATTTTGTTTCGAATAATTCGATTCGAAACAAGTTACGTGCTTCCACTCCAGGTAGGATCTTTTCTAAACACCCTTGTTGCAAAATGTTCACTCAATTTACATGATCAAAAAAAAAAAATTTAATTAAATCATAATTAGCACCTTTAAAATCATATTTCAAAACAGTACCATTATTAGCCATAGAACAATAATTTTCAATTTTAATTTCGATTTCAAACGCAATGTGATGCAAAATTATCACCAATTGAGAAAACTAAATCTAGTAACCTACGTAAACTATTATAAGATTTATTTATTTGAATTAAACGAATACTTAACAATGAATCTATTTGGATGTGGGGAGAAGTTGAAGAAACATTAAATGGAAGCATGAAATCTTCTTCTTTCAGCCATAACCAGCTATCATCTCGCAAGTTGAAATCGCCAAGAACACATAATGCTGGCAGTACCTTGAAGCTATCTCTTCGATATTTATTATGTGTTTGAGATAAATGTCTGATAAACTATTTGGTGGAATATAACTATTTATAACTATAAGAAATTGGTTATTAAAGCCGTTTCCAAACGTGATTTTAATAGCAATTTATTCAATTAGTGGATCATAATATATTAGTTTAATTTCAGATGAACAGAATGAAGATTCCATAGCTAACAGTACCCCGCTCCTTTGCAACGGCCAATAGCAATAAGAATACGATCACATCTGAATATAGAATGATTTGAATACATCATTTTGCAGCCAAGTTTCTGTCAAAGCTATAATGTTATAATTATGTTGATATAATGCTAGAAGAAACTCTGAAGTTTTTGAACGCATTCCCCCAACATTTTGGTTATATATATATAGGTTATTACGATTTGTAGTATTTAGTTCTCTATTAATCCCTGTGTTGGGATCAAAATCTTTTTCTATCAATTTCTGGCAGAAGATATGACATTTATGAATTTTTAACTTGTCGGCCACAAGACCTGCGATCTTATCTTCCGTGATGATAAAAAGTAAAACGGAGTAAAACGTGATATATGAAGCACTTTTTTTTAATACAATTTCTCAATATTTTCTATTTTATTCCTCAAATCTGTTATTTCCACCATACTTTCAGAATTTTCACGTTGTATATTTAACATTTCATCATTTCGTTTACATAAAATTCTCCTTCTCTTTTTAAAATTGTTCTTTTAAATGTTTTATTGTAGCTTATTGATTTTAATATTTCTTTGTAATTTGCTTGAATTAAGCTAATAAATAAATAAATAAAACCTCTCTGAATTCGTTGTTCCGCAATTCAATTAAAAATAGAGTTATTTAACGGAATTTAATGTGATATATGACGGAACTTTTACTCATGTTATAGTATAAAAGTTTGTTTCGAACTCATAAGCTGTGGTTTATTGTAAACGAAAGGTTGATCGCCAAACGCATCGTACGCATTGTCAAATCGAAAAACTAAAAAAAAGTTTTGTATTACAATTTCAATAATTATATTTACCAACATTTTATTATTTCTATAACTAATTTTTTATGTAGGTTCAAAAAATTAAAGCACTCCAAAAAATTTTAATTTAAATTTTTTGTACATATATGTTCTAAATTTTATATAAACCCATTTTATAAACTAAATCAGTCAATCAATAATTTATATTATTTTGTTTATAGGAAATAACAATTTGACATTACCTAAAAGACAAATAGATAAATGGTGGTTTCATAAAAATTTTGTGATATTAGGAGGAATGGTAATACTTTTAGGAACTGTTTTAGCAGTCGTAGGATGGAAATTAGATAAAAAAAATATTAATCGATCGACAGCATACTATTATCAGGTAGGAGATGGCGATGATTCTAGAAAAAATATACCAATAGATTCAACAATCGGTAAGTTTTTTATTACAAAATACGTTTTTATATAACAAACAATACTATAATTAAGGTGAAGATATTATCCGTCCTGGAGAATTCCTTAGAATAGTTTCACGAAGTGAATGGATTGCACAGCCACCCAATGTTGAACTTGTAAATTTAACAGTACCCGTTCATCGTGTTATTATTGCTCATACAGCAACTGAGCCTTGTGAAACTCAGGTAAATGAAATTAATCACCTAATTTTTCAGTTTATAGTCGATATATTGGGGTTTCTGCCTTAACCAATGGCTTATTATCTGAGGAAGAACAGGTTGAAATACTGCACGAGTAGCAAAATTATTTTGTTACTTTACCCCAATTTTGGAAGTTTGACCCAGAGTATAATGATCAAAGATCTCTTTACCAAAAACAATAATTAAAAAAAGTTCGAATATTAATTAAAGTTTTATTTTATTAGGCGAAATGCACCTTTCGGGTGCGATATATACAAACCTTTCATATAGAATCACGTGGTTTCGATGATATTGGATATAATTTCCTAGTAGGAGGTGATGGAAGTATATATGAAGGTCGTGGATGGGATAAATTGGGGGCGCATACAAAAGGATACAATTATGATAGTATATGTATTGCCTTTATTGGGACTTTTAATAATTTAAAACCTCCAAAAGGACAAATTCACGCCGCACAGTTAATCATCCAAGAAGGATTACGTTTAGAGAAACTTAACAAGAATTTCAAATTATACGGTCATAGACAGCTAATACCAACAGAAAGCCCAGGAGTAGAACTTTTCAAATTATTACAGAAATGGCCACATTTTGCTACTGAATTAAATTCTATTAATCCAATTAAAGAAAATGAAAATTTAAAGCCAACATTAGAAACTATAATAAAAGCCAAAAGTTGACCACACGTCTTACGGTTTATTAATTATTTCATATTTAAATTAGAAAATATGGAAATTTTATTTTAAATTGTTTATAAATTTATATGTTTCTTAACTAATCATAAAATATTTTATAAATTTCAATAAAAACAACGTTTTAACATGTTTTGTGTTTAGTCAATTTTTTTTTGGTTTTTTGAAAAGATTATATCAGATTACTCAAAAATTAAAATGTCTCTGGCTAATAGATTTTAAACCTACTGAATGGTTCAAGCCAAAATTTAGGGGGATACCTTTATTGGATAAGGAATGTGTTATAGCAGATATTTAAACAGAACTGATGCGACTGAACAATATCAAATGAACGTACAATTGTAAGAACAATAAAAGTAGGCTGGCAACGAAATCCCAAATATAAAATCCCAAAAACCCAAATACCAAAATTCCAAATCATTGCATATATAAATAAACATATGCATACAACCCTACATATATAAATGTTCTGGAAAAAAGATATAGGTAACCTTGATTTTATTATAACCTTTATTATTGTAAGCTTTATGAGTTTGGTATTTTGGAATCTTGTAATTTCGGATTTGTCATACTTGTATTTTAAATGATTTATGATTTAATATTTATAATATGGAATTAATTGTAATTTTATATTCATACATAATTGTGCATTCTATTATCTATCATATTTCACAGTACCTATTTAATTTAAAAAAAGGCTGTTAAAAATATATTTTTTTAGGTTTAAATAAAATTGAATGATTTTAAGTAAGCTTAATTTTCTTAATTTTCAATAGTTTTTTATTGCTACATTTTATTTCTTTATTTAGAAAGATAAGATTATAAACAAATATATTTATTATTTGTAATTGATACTTGGTAGAAGTAAGTACACTGGTTTTAGTTATTCACTAATTCATTTTGTGAAATTGTTGAGGTACTTAATTCTGTATGTTGGTAATGTTTTCTTTATCAAAATTTTCTCTTTACTTTATATTTTTTTAATATGATCTTGGTTTATTCATAACACTTTTGCCAGAGGCTCTGTTTGCCCAGCTTTTGCATTTTAAGTAAGAAAATTAATTAGAAAATTTTAAAATTTTTTTTATAATATTTTTATACTATTCCTGAGCTTACCTAACTTTTTTTTTACCAAAAGAAAAAAGAGTGTCCTTTAATTGTTCAAAAATGTTGCAAATATAAACAAACAAACAGACAAACAAATAAGAAAAAAAAACAATTTTCAATGGAGAAGGAAGTCCTAGAATTACCAAAATGTTGACAAAAAATTTAGCAAACATGCAAAAAAAGTTTAAAAGGAAAAACATTCGGAAATAAGTTGAAAGACTCGTCTAACATTTTATTGTTGTAGAATTATTAAACGGGGATGTGTTGTAGAACTTCTATTCAACAGTTGAGTTGAGTTTTTTGTTACCCAGCAGCAGTTTTTTCTTGTTAAAACTATAATACGGAAATTTAAAAAAAATGTTCGATGATTAAAACATTCGTGTTCTGTTTGAAACCAGTGAATATTATTTGTTTTTTTAAATTATTGAAATGTAAGTATTTATCAAAAAAATGTTTAAATATATTAAAATGTAAATTGTAAATTTCCATAAATTCATTAGTAGGTGCTTTAAGAAAAACCTTATATGTTGTTGAGTCAAAATTGTTGAATTTTAATAACTGTTTGGATGCTAAATTTAAGGAAGATTCAGTTTTGATTATTAATTCGGAACATTTGGAGCAATTAATTTTTTTTGACAATATTTCAAAAATGCTATTACCGAAAAAATATCTTTTAGCTGGATCAGCTTCTAATGTATTTATGTCGTTGGTGTCATATTCATCATTAATGAATTGGCTTAGATATTCCTTAACTTCTACTGATATTTCCTTTTCCTGATCGTTAGAATCAATGTCAATATGATTATCAAGTGCAGATTCCCAATCTAGCATAATATCTGTATCGTTTTCACAATTTTTTTTACTATACATAAATGTAACTAAACGCATTGATCCCATTGAATTCGGACACAGAAAGGAATTCTATTATGTCCGCCTTTTGGACGTACTTTTGCAAACAGACTTTCAAGTGGGGCCTGATTTGTCCTTGACGTCAGTAGAAAATAAAATTCGTTTTCAGAAGTTTACAAGGCAAAAGTTCCTCGCATGAACTTTGTATACCATTTATTGTAAGAAGTAATCCTGAAATGCAAAAATTATTTTTTCCGGAAGAAAGCTTCAATGGTTTTAAATATATTATTTCATCTTTAAGATATTGAAGTTTTGCATCATCTTTTTCCAACGGCTGTTTGAAAGAGTGTTTTTCTCTCAAATTTCTAGAATTTAAAAAATCGTAAGTGTTATTTATTATATAAACAAATTTACTGGTAGTCTTTATATTTGCTTTAATTTTCGAGGAAAAGAAATTATTAGCCAAAAAAATCTTGATTCCAGCACCTACACTCCTGCTTAAAGTTTGAGCTGACAAAGGTACGTTCATTTTGCCGAAAAGTGATGAATCCATATTCCTTTCCGTTAACTTTGGGCACATTTTAATTGATTTTTTTTTTCATATAATTTGTATACTTCCCAACTTATAATATCATCTTTTGATGTAATTCAAAATGCTATATCGATTCTCACCAATTCTA
This sequence comes from Dolichopus griseipennis, assembly GCA_963082915.1. Classification (NCBI taxonomy): domain Eukaryota; kingdom Metazoa; phylum Arthropoda; class Insecta; order Diptera; family Dolichopodidae; genus Dolichopus; species Dolichopus griseipennis. Next base: position 128,640,970 of record OY720443.1, on the reverse strand, counting down.
ATTTAGTAACACTGTCTAACCATACTATCAAAACTAAAAATAGCGTTAGTTCCTCTAATAAACTGAAATTATTCTTCCACAATTGCATTGGTATGAGGGGAAAGCTTAAGAAATTATATATTGACCCTGAGTAATGTGAATTTAATATTTAGGCTATCACTGAAACGTAATTAAACGACTCCTTTCTAAATGAAGAAATTTTGGACAGTACTTGGTCGATATATAGAAAAATCGAGATTATTTTGCTGCAAATTGTTCCCGTGGTAGTGGTGTACTAATTGCAGTAAACAACACCTTATCTAGCATTAATGATTAGGACTTACCATCCTTTCGATCACCAATTTATTAAAGTTAACTTCATCATCATAGCTGGCTCGGCGATCCAAAATGAATCTTGGCCTCCCCTACAAAATTCCTCCATTGCTCTCTGTCTCTAGCTATCATGCGCCAATTTCTCGCGTTTATACTCGTTTCATTTTTTTCAACGTTGTCAATCCACCTTAGCTTTGGACGACCTATGTCTCTTCTACCTTCTGGTCCATTTATAAATGTTTTGTACGTAGATATGTCACGATTCATTCTTATTACATGACCGGCCCATTTAAGTTGCTGTATTTTTATCCGACTACTCAATGGTGGTTCTTTAAACCCCTCAAAACATTCGTTATTGTAACGCAATCTAAATGAGCCATCTTCATCTCTAATTGGACCAAGAATGCGTCGGAGTATTTTACGTTCAAAAACATCAATTCTATTTTCATATTGTTTTCTCACTGCCCAAGTTTCTGAGCTGTACATAAATACTGGTATAACCAGTGTTTTGTATAGCCTAAACTTTGATGTTTTTGATAGTAAGTTTGAGCCAAAAACTTTGTATAGTGAAGCAAACATTTTGTTTGCAGCTTTAATACGCTCATCAATTTCTAATTTACAGTCGTTTGTTTTATTCACTGTTGAGCCAAGGTATTTGAAATGATTTACTGATTTGAAATTGTAGTTATTAATGGTGATATTTTGTCTATTTGCAGTTCTAGAATTACTCATATATTTGGTTTTTGTCTCGTTAATGTTTAATCCAAAAATTTTTGCAGATTCTTCAAATCTATGAAAATTTTCTTCCAGGATTTGCATATTTCTTGCCAGTAGATCAATGTCATCTGCATAACCTAATAATTGGGATGATTTATTCCAAATTGTACCTTTTGTTTCAAGTCCTGCATCACGTATAATTTTCTCTAGTGCAAAATTAAACAATGTTGGTGACAAAATATCGCCTTGTCTTACACCAGTATGAGTTTCAAAACAGTCTGAAAGATCACCTTGCACTCTTACATAGTTTTTTGCTCCATTTGTAGCCATTTTCGATAGAGCAACTAGTTTTTCAGGTACACCGAAAAGTTACCGAAAGTTTCAGGTAAGTCGAAAAGTCCCGAAATTTCTATTTACTGAATCAAATGCTTGTTTAAAATCGACAAATAAATGATGCATATCACAGTTATATTCATTACTTTTTTCTATTATTTGTCTCAACGTAAATATCTGATCAATTGTAGCTTTTCCTGATGTGAAACCTGCTTGGCAAAAACAATAATTAAAAAAAGTTCGAATATTAATTAAAGTTTTATTTTATTAGGCGAAATGCACCTTTCGGGTGCGATATATACAAACCTTTCATATAGAATCACGTGGTTTCGATGATATTGGATATAATTTCCTAGTAGGAGGTGATGGAAGTATATATGAAGGTCGTGGATGGGATAAATTGGGGGCGCATACAAAAGGATACAATTATGATAGTATATGTATTGCCTTTATTGGGACTTTTAATAATTTAAAACCTCCAAAAGGACAAATTCACGCCGCACAGTTAATCATCCAAGAAGGATTACGTTTAGAGAAACTTAACAAGAATTTCAAATTATACGGTCATAGACAGCTAATACCAACAGAAAGCCCAAGAGTAGAAATTTTCAAATTATTACAGAAATGGCCACATTTTGCTACTGAATTAAATTCTATTAATCCAATTAAAGAAAATGAAAATTTAAAGCCGACATTAGAAACTATAATAAAAGCCAAAAGTTGACCACACGTCTTACGGTTTATTAATTATTTCATATTTAAATTAGAAAATATGGAAATTTTATTTTAAATTGTTTATAAATTTATATGTTTCTTAACTAATCATAAAATATTTTATAAATTTCAATAAAAACAACGTTTTAACATGTTTTGTGTTTAGTCAATTTTTTTTTTGGTTTTTTGAAAAGATTATATCAGATTACTCAAAAATTAAAATGTCTCTGGCTAATAGATTTTAAACCTACTGAATGGTTCAAGCCAAAATTTAGGGGGATACCTTTATTGGATAAGGAATGTGTTATAGCAGATATTTAAACAGAACTGATGCGACTGAACAACATCAAATGAACGTACAATTGTAAGAACAATAAAAGTAGGCTGTCAACGAAATCCCAAATATAAAATCCCAAAAACCCAAATACCAAAATTCCAAATCATTGCATATATAAATAAACATATGCATACAACCTTACATATATAAATGTTCTGGAAAAAAGATATAGGTAACCTTGATTTTATTATAACCTTTATTATTGTAAGCTTTATGAGTTTGGTATTTTGGAATCTTGTAATTTCGGATTTGTCATACTTGTATTTTAAATGATTTATGATTTAATATTTATAATATGGAATTAATTGTAATTTTATATGCATACATAATTGTGCATTCTATTTTCTATCATATTTCACAGTACCTATTTAATTTAAAAAAAGGCTGTTAAAAATATATTTTTTTAGGTTTAAATAAAATTGAATGATTTTAAGTAAGCTTAATTTTCTTAATTTTCAATAGTTTTTTATTGCTACAATTTTATTACTTTATTTAGAAAGATAAGATTATAAACAAATATATTTATTATTTGTAATTGATACTTGGTAGAAGTAAGTACACTGGTTTTAGTTATTCACTAATTCATTTTGTGAAATTGTTGAGGTAGGTACTTAATTCTGTATGTTGGTAATGTTTTCTTTATCAAAATTTTCTCTTTACTTTATATTTTTTTAATATGATCTTGGTTTATTCATAACACTTTTGCCAGAGGCTCTGTTTGCCCAGCTTTTGCATTTTAAGTAAGAAAATTAATTAGAAAATTTTAAAATTTGTTTTATAATATTTTTATACTATTCCTGAGCTTACCTAACTTTTTTTTTACCAAAAGAAAAAAGAGTGTCCTTTAATTGTTCAAAAATGTTGCAAATATAAACAAACAAACAGACAAACAAATAAGAAAAAAAACAATTTTCAATGGAGAAGGAAGTCCTAGAATTACCAAAATGTTGACAAAAAATTTAGCAAACATGCAAAAAAAGTTTAAAAGGAAAAACATTCGGAAATAAGTTGAAAGACTCGTCTAACATTTTATTGTTGTAGAATTATTAAACGGGGATGTGTTGTAGAACTTCTATTCAACAGTTGAGTTGAGTTTTTTGTTACCCAGCAGCAGTTTTTTCTTGTTAAAACTATAATACGGAAATTTAAAAAAAATGTTCGATGATTAAAACATTCGTGTTCTGTTTGAAACCAGTGAATATTATTTGTTTTTTTAAATTATTGAAATGTAAATATTTATCAAAAAAATGTTTAAATATATTAAAATGTAAATTGTAAATTTCCATAAATTCATTAGTAGGTGCTTTAAGAAAAACCTTATATGTTGTTGAGTCAAAATTGTTGAATTTTAATAACTGTTTGGATGCTAAATTTAAGGAAGATTCAGTTTTGATTATTAATTCGGAACATTTGGAGCAATTAATTTTTTTTGACAATATTTCAAAAATGCTATTACCGAAAAAATATCTTTTAGCTGGATCAGCTTCTAATGTATTTATGTCGTTGGTGTCATATTCATCATTAATGAATTGGCTTAGATATTCCTTAACTTCTACTGATATTTCCTTTTCCTGATCGTTAGAATCAATGTCAATATGATTATCAAGTGCAGATTCCCAATCTAGCATAATATCTGTATCGTTTTCACAATTTTTTTTACTATACATAAATGTAACTAAACGCATTGATCCCATTGAATTCGGACACAGAAAGGAATTCTATTATGTCCGCCTTTTGAACGTACTTTTGCAAACAGACTTTCAAGTGGGGCCTGATTTGTCCTTGACGTCAGTAGAAAATAAAATTCGTTTTCAGAAGTTTACAAGGCAAAAGTTCCTCGCATGAACTTTGTATACCATTTATTGTAAGAAGTAATCCTGAAATGCAAAAATTCTTTTTTCCGGAAGAAAGCTTCAATGGTTTTAAATATATTATTTCATCTTTAAGATATTGAAGTTTTGCATCATCTTTTTCCAACGGCTGTTTGAAAGAGTGTTTTTCTCTCAAATTTCTAGAATTTAAAAAATCGTAAGTGTTATTTATTATATAAACAAATTTACTGGTAGTCTTTATATTTGCTTTAATTTTCGAGGAAAAGAAATTATTAGCCAAAAAAATCTTGATTCCAGCACCTACACTCCTGCTTAAAGTTTGAGCTGACAAAGGTACGTTCATTTTGCCGAAAAGTGATGGATCCATATTCCTTTCCGTTAACTTTGGGCACATTTTAATTGATTTTTTTTTTCATATAATTTGTATACTTCCCAACTTATAATATCACCTTTTGATATAATTCAAAATGCTATATCGATTCTCACCAATTCTAATTTAGTAACACTGTCTAACCATACTATCAAAACTAAAAATAGCGTTAGTTCCTCTAATAAACTGAAATTATTCTTCCACAATTGCATTGGTATGAGGGGAAAGCTTAAGAAATTATATATTGACCCTGAGTAATGTGAATTTAATATTTAGGCTATCACTGAAACGTAATTAAACGACTCCTTTCTAAATGAAGAAATTTTGGACAGTACTTGGTCGATATATAGAAAAATCGAGATTATTTTGCTGCAAATTGTTCCCGTGGTAGTGGTGTACTAATTGCAGTAAACAACACCTTATCTAGCATTAATGATTAGGACTTACCATCCTTTCGATCACCAATTTATTAAAGTTAACTTCATCATCATAGCTGGCTCGGCGATCCAAAATGAATCTTGGCCTCCCCTACAAAATTCCTCCATTGCTCTCTGTCTCTAGCTATCATGCGCCAATTTCTCGCGTTTATACTCGTTTCATTTTTTTCAACGTTGTCAATCCACCTTAGCTTTGGACGACCTATGTCTCTTCTACCTTCTGGTCCATTTATAAATGTTTTGTACGTAGATATGTCACGATTCATTCTTATTACATGACCGGCCCATTTAAGTTGCTGTATTTTTATCCGACTACTCAATGGTGGTTCTTTAAACCCCTCAAAACATTCGTTATTGTAACGCAATCTAAATGAGCCATCTTCATCTCTAATTGGACCAAGAATGCGTCGGAGTATTTTACGTTCAAAAACATCAATTCTATTTTCATCTTGTTTTCTCACTGCCCAAGTTTCTGAGCTGTACATAAATACTGGTATAACCAGTGTTTTGTATAGCCTAAACTTTGATGTTTTTGATAGTAAGTTTGAGCCAAAAACTTTGTATAGTGAAGCAAACATTTTGTTTGCAGCTTTAATACGCTCATCAATTTCTAATTTACAGTCGTTTGTTTTATTCACTGTTGAGCCAAGGTATTTGAAATGATTTACTGATTCGAAATTGTAGTTATTAATGGTGATATTTTGTCTATTTGCAGTTCTAGAATTACTCATATATTTGGTTTTTGTCTCGTTAATGTTTAATCCAAAATTTTTTGCAGATTCTTCAAATCTATGAAAATTTTCTTCCAGGATTTGCATATTTCTTGCCAGTAGATCAATGTCATCTGCAAAACCTAATAATTGGGATGATTTATTCCAAATTGTACCTTTTGTTTCAAGTCCTGCATCACGTATAATTTTCTCTAGTGCAAAATTAAACAATGTTGGTGACAAAACATCGCCTTGTCTTACACCAGTATGAGTTTCAAAACAGTCTGAAAGATCACCTTGCACTCTTACATAGTTTTTTGCTCCATTTGTAGCCATTTTCGATAGAGCAACTAGTTTTTCAGGTACACCGAAAAGTTACCGAAAGTTTCAGGTAAGTCGAAAAGTCCCGAAATTTCTATTTACTGAATCAAATGCTTGTTTAAAATTGACAAATAAATGATGCATATCACGGTTATATTCATTACTTTTTTCTATTATTTGTCTCAACGTAAATATCTGATCAATTGTAGATTTTCCTGATGTGAAACCTGCTTGGTAATCTCCAATTATTTCTTTTGAATAGATTTTTAATCTATCATTTAAAATATTGGCAAATACTTTATATGTTACACTTAATAAAGTAATACCTCTATAGTTTGTACACATAAGTTTGTTTCCTTTTTTATGTAGTGGAATTACTATTCCATATCTCCATTCATGTGGCATTTGTTCTTTTTGCCAAATACATGTTATTAATTTATAAATCTCTCCGCATAATGCATTTCCACCATTTTTTAATAACTCAGCTTGATTACCATCAATACCACATGTTCTGTTGTTTTTTAACTTTAGAATACTCTGAGACACTTCTTCTTCACTAGGCTCTTCAATATATGGTTCTGCAGTATGGATTTCAACATTTTCATCTTCATTAGTACTACTGTCAGTTATTGGGTTTAGTAGTTCTTTAAAGTACTCTGCCCATCTTTTTATCACCATTGATTTTTCTTGAATTAGATCACCGTTTTTATCTCTGCATGCGCGAATTGTAGGGTTAAAATCATTCGTAACACATTTTATTTCTTTGTAGATTTTTCTAGCATCATTTATCTGCCTAAAGTTTTCTACATTTCCTAATTTTTTCTCTAAAAAATCTCTTTTCTTTTTTCTAAATAGATTTTGTGCTATATTTCTTTTACTTCTATATGTTTCTTGATTTGCTCTTGTGTTAATTTGTAGTACCTTCTTTCTTGCTTCATTTTTTTCATCATTCACTCTCTGGCATTCTGCATCCCACAACCATTTCTCTGTGTTCTTCTTCCTGTATCAAGGATTCCTTGTGCTGCTACGTTGATTGCATTTTTTATTTTAATCCATTGTGTTTCAATATCATGATTTTCATTTTCAGCTGTATTAGTTTCTTCTAAACTTTGTTCAATTCGATGTATGAATTCTATTTTTATTTTCTCATCTTTCAATTTGTTTATGTCCCATTTCTTATTTGAATATCTTTTCACCTTCCTTTCAGTTGATATTCGCGCTTTAAAATTTGCACCAACAAGAAAATGATCTGTATCACAACACGCACCACGATAACTTCTAACATCTTCAATATTGTTATAAGTTAACTTAGACAACAATTTTTTATACCTTTTTATTGTTTACTTTTCTCCCAATTCTGACAATTCCTCATATTCTGAATTTTTCGAGATATACCAGCTTGTTATGTCAAATATGAATGACGAATATTCAATTATAATTTTTGGGGACTTTAACCGTCCTTCTTTATCTTTTATTGTTGACAAATCTGATAATTTGTTATTACCAATAAACTTTCAGGACGAAATAATTTTCGATCTTATTTCTGCATTATGATTTACACCAAATTATCAGCCCTCCGAATAATTATAACAAGTGGTTAGAATGAATATTCACGAATGAATATGATAAAGTGGTGGTAAAGCTCGCTGATAATTCAGAAAACCTTTTTATTAACACTCCTCATCATAACGCAATTATTTTCGAATTTTCCACTACTATAGCACTTTTTACCAAATCTTACAATAATATTTTTGTATATGCCTTTCTTAATGCTGATTATCAAAGCATTAATAATTCTTTATCAGTCATCAGTTGGAACGATGTATGAGCCTAATAATGACTAATTAAACAAGCATAAGGACCTTGCTTGTGAATTTAACTAAAAATCTAACCTTATGATAGTTATCTCACTAACGTATGCAACAAATTATTTACAGATTCTAAAAAGTTTTTTGACTTCGTTAGCTTAATGGCAAAAGACAATACTTTTTAATAACTATACTCAAAATCCTATTATAACGGATTTATACATGTCCGAAATTGAAATTTTTGAAACAATCACTTAATTTGATATCAAAAAAGGTATAGGACCTGACCTAATTCCACCGACTTTTTTATACAACTGTGTATTTATTTCACATTTATCTCACTTATCCGCCTCACATTATTTTTAATAAATCTTTTTCCTCAGGTATTTTTCCTCTTTTTTGTAAATTTTTTTAACTTACATCTATCTACAAAAAGAGTGATATATCATTCGTCGAAAATCACCGTGGTACAGCTATTTTATCAACTATTATAAAGTTGTTCAAAAAAATTATTGCAGATCCGAGTTTTTCTATGTTTTAAAAATTTTTGAAAAAGTAATATCGAAGACTATACACAAAGATACACAAAAATTAAAAACGAGCAATTTTTTTATTTCTATTAAAACGAGGAAGATTATAGTTGCCCTTGTCAACTTTTAGATACCCGTGCATACCCACTATGGTGTATAAAATAAACCGTAATTTACTTCCCTTATACATTTAACTCATTACCCCATAATTTTGACGTAAAAAAAAAAAAAAAATTAACAAAAAAAAAAAAAAATCACAAAACAAAAAACAAAATTTTCATTCATGTCCCATAACTTTAGCTTAAAAAAAAAAAAAAAAATAAAAAAAAAAAAAAACAAAAAAAAAAAAAATTGGCCCACTCTAAAAGTCCGAAGGGCCGAGTGATGTCCAACTTTGCCAAGTAACTTGCCCTATTAATTTATCTGCCCAATTTTAATTTTAACCTTGTAGCTTCATTAGATTCAAAGTTATTGAATTGAAAACTTTGTATGGCAGCCCCCCGAAAATGGGGCCCTAACATTTTGAAACTTCATATAAGTGCTCGATTCATTATATAACTAACCGTGTGTAATTTTCAGCCTCGTAGTACAATTAGTTTTGAAGAAATTCATATTGGTGCAAAGAAGTTGTATGGCAGCCCCCCGAAAATGGGGCCCTAACATTTTGAAACTTCATATAAGTGCTCGATTCATTATATAACTAACCGTGTGTAATTTTCAGCCTCGTAGTTTAATTAGTTTTGAAGAAATTCATATTGGTGCAAAGAAGTTGTATGGCAGCACCCCGAAAATGGGGCCCGAACATTTTGAAACTTCATATAAGTGCTCGATTCATTATATAACTAACCGTGTGTAATTTTCATCCGCGTAGTATAATTAGTTTTGAAGAAATTCATATTGGTGCAAAGAAGTTGTATGGCAGCCCCCCGAAAATGGGGCCCTAACATTTTGAAACTTCATATAAGTGCCGGAGTCATTATAAAACTAACCGTGTGTAATTTTCATCCCCGTAGTATAAATAGTTTTGAAGAAATTCATATTGGTGCAAAAAAGTTGTATGGCAGCTCCCCGAAGCCTTGGTCCGATTTTAACCAAAAACAATAGGGAACCTAGAAATTGTCTAAAAATGACTTTGTGTGAAATTCAAGACTCTAGCCCTTTTAGTTTTTGAGTTATCGTGCTGACGGACGGACGGACGGACGGACGGACGGACGGACGGACGGACGGACGGACGGACGGACGGACACACATAGCTAGATCGATTCACTTTTCGATGCTGATTCGATACGTACCCTTGACACTATATCTAGCTCGTCTAGATCGATGCGTTACAAACGGAGGAGTAATTTTAATATACCCGATGTTCATATATGTATGCACGGGTATAAAAAGCGAGATCAGAAACTGGTATACTAAATTTATCAAAGACAAATCCCAAAAACTATTAACTATTATACAAATTCAAAAATTTATTATACAACTTCAGTACTTAATACGAGAATGTGCGTTTATACAGTTTATATTAAAAGTCTTTGCTAGGATCTATACTACATAGTATTGTATATGGTTGTATTGGTTGTATATTTATAATATATAAGAAATTAATTGTATTGTATATGCATATGTGCATACAATAAATTATTTTAACTTTTTTAAGTTCAAACATAACCTACACTAATTCAGAAGGCCTGGACATCGAAAGAAAAAAAGCACAAAATGGGAATCCCGCTAATCAAATTTACACGTAGTCTAATAAGAAAACGTGGGAGTCTTCCTAAAAATTTTAAAATAACTAAAAAACTACTAATTTTTTATAAATATGTTATAAAAGTAAATTCAAAAATCATCTTTTTTACATCATTTAGCAACTAAAGAAAATTTTAACTTTAATTTTTTCATTCATAAGAATGGATTTAAAACAAATGCTCCCTAAAAAATTTTTAATCAAAAAAAGCTTCTTAGAAACTTTGAAAGAGATTATTAAGGTCGTACTTTAATGGTCAAAAAAAAATTGCGTTCAACGGAAATTTTTGACCTTCTGAATTGAATGAGTTTATTAATTTTATTAGAAAATTAGAAATTGAATAATATAAATAATAAATAAATGGAAATAAAAAATAAGTGAAATTAAAGATATTTAATGTTTGTTAAATTTTATAATATTGTTGATATTAATTTAAAATGAGAAAATAAATTTTATACTTATTTTACAATCTTATAAATTATATATTTTAATAATTCTCGTTTTCACCCCAACGTAAGGATAGAGAATATGGCCCCCAGGAAGCCTCATCCACATAAACTAAAAAACGTTAATTAATGTGGGTTCTGGTTCAAATAAAATTGAATGAATTTGAAGAAGTACCATACTCTAAAAAAATGCACAAATTAAAATGAAGTTTATTAATTTACGTTAGTGCGTACTTATTGAAAATAAAATACATTTCATAAAATTTTTTTTTTCTAAATAATAAAAAAAAATTTCTAATTGGTTGATTCTAGCTTTCTTGCGAATTTGATTTGTACGGCTAAAAAATGTGATGGGAGAATTAATACGGATATACATCTTTATAGTTTTCCAACCAACAAAACTTTATTTGATAAATGGTGTCACAATTTACAAATTAACTTAAATTTTGGTAAAGTAAACAAAATTTGTACACGTCATTTTGATAAAAATTTTGTTGGAAAGAAAAAGCTTTTAAAAGTGGATAGAAAGTGGGTAGATATTTTAAATTTAAATATTTTTTCTTTAATGTGTCTACACGTCTTTCTCTATATGTATTATTTTATTCATATGCAAGAAATTTTAAATTTACAAGAAATTTAATTTTTTTCTTTATTAGATTTCTGAATTTAAAAGATCATATATTCATTCGATGGCTCCAAAAAATAAAGACGTAAGTAAAGTTTGATATGACGATTAGAATATTTGTCTTAGGTATAAGTAAATTCATATATTTTTTTTTACTTGTTAATTTTTATAATTAATATTCTTATAAATAATATTTTGTTGGTTCTAAGTATAGTTACAACGAAACAAAATTAAAACAAGGTAGAATGTAAACCAAAGGTAAGCCTTCTTATATTAGCATTTTTATTATGCAGCTGATTATGCAGCTTTTTCTAAAAACTTTAAGCGTGTAACTTCATTCTCAAATATTTATTAAAATATTGCAATGCTATGTATTGTACAGCATTGAAGCGTTAAATTAAAATAAATAAAAACTTCACTTGTTTGTAAACCTTCAAGAAGTAAGTCAATAAGAAATAATTGTGTTTGAATAATTGTGTTAACTGTTAATGCAGAAATAGACGAAAGACTGAAATCTGGAAATAAATGTTATTTCTCCATGCTAAACCTCTTTAAATCAAACTATATCACAAGGAAAACAAAAATAAAACTGTAAACAACTTAAAAATTAATAGTGTTAACTTAACAAAAAATCTAAAAATCAAAAATGTCGAAAATAGAAAAAATGGTATGGTACTAATTGAAACCGAAACAAAAGAAGAACGTGAAAAAATAAAAAATTTGTTAGAAAACAAAATGGGAGATTGAAATAAAAGTGCCAATTGAAATCAAACCAAGAGTGGAAATCATTCATATGGGAGTCAATTATAATGAAGATGAATTAATAAACAAATTAAAGGCTCAGAATCCTATCTTAGATAAGAATCCTATCTTATCTAGTGTGATGAAAGTGATAAAAATTTATGAGGCAAGAAAAACAAACCGTACCAGGTATAATGCCATAGTAGAAATAGATAAGGACACTTTCCCAAAAATAATTGGAAATGAAAAGGTCCTAATTGGATGGGAGCTCTGCAAAGTTTTTGACGCTATACGGGTTCTACGCTGCTTCAAATGCAAAGGCTTTAATCATAAATCTGCCGATTGTAAAAATGATGAGATTTGTGTCAAATGTCATCAGAAGCATAAAAGTGCTGAATGTAAAAAGGATGACATCAATAAATGCATAAATTGTCTAAAAGTGAATGAGAAGCTAAAACTTGGTTTAAATGTTTATCATAATACCTTTAGTGTGAAGTGTCAGGTATATCAAAAAAAGCTGAGTATTAAAAAACAAAAGATTGGGTATTAGCAAATTTAAGACTAATTTTACGGAAAACAACAACTTATCTAATCTTGATAATTTTGATATGAAAGAAAATGGGAATAAAACTAATAATAATAATAAAAATTATAATAATAAGAATAATAACATTAATAATAATGATAATAATAATAATAATAAAAATGATATTAATAATAATAATAAAACTGATAACGATAGAATTGCTGATATTAGTACAATAGGGACGGTAATAAAAAGTGTTAAAGAAATAGTCAAACCAAAAGATGTTTCATCAAAAATTAAAACCAAAAATAATAGAAATCTTTTAAATTTTTTATCATTCACAAAGAAAATACATAAAAATATCACTACTGCGAAAGAATCTATAGTTGATGTAACTAATCCAAATAAAATTAAAAAAAGTGATTGCGTGGTTTCAAAAGATGAAGATAAAGAAAAGAATAAAACTTGCATTTCTCCAAGCAAACTGCAAATACCAGATAACAAATATTCAAATTGGACTAAGGGAGAAACGCTCTGCCCAAACATTGAAAAAAATGTACAGGGAAATAGTAAAACATACATCAATCCATTGGTCCCTCCTATTGTTAGGCTAACAAGAAAAGCAATTGATACTGGTGAGAATGTTTATGCAATTTCAATACTAAAAGACCACAGAATTTATAACAATGTAAGGCTGTTTTTATCATATTTCCATGACAAGGATGATATTTGCTATGAAGGTGTCACTCAGACTAGTTTAAAAATACAAATTCATCAAGAGGGATTGCCAAATAACTCCAAAGAACTTTCTCAACTTTATGTTATTTATCATGACAATACAGGAGTATCTAGACAAGAAGCAATTCAAGACCTAGCTTATTACAGGAGGCATATTGATATTAAATACAGAGAATATTTGCAGAAAACAAGAGAAACTTGGCAAAATTATATGGTTAGTAAACCTTGATGTTCAATACACTCTCAAATTTAAATATTGTGCATTTTAATGTCTCAGAAAAAATATTATCGAAATAGAATCATTTATAAAAATTAAAAAATGTATTGACATAATTATGATTGATGAAACTTGGATATACTCTGATGAGGGGATATTTTTTAATATTCTTATAACTTAGATCATAAAACCATTCAAATAAGGATAAATAAAGTTATAAAAAACGTGAGCCCATTTTCAATAAGAAACTAATCGTTACAGATATCAAAAAATACAAAACTCAAGTTAGCAGTCTACTTTCAACAAATAATTGTGATAGTGTAGTTAATCTCATGAAAATATTACAATTGGACAATGAGAACTCCACTGAAAAAAAAGTAATAAGAACAAGAAAAAATAATGATTGGATAACTAAAGAAATAATAAACCTCATCCAAAAAAGGAATAAATTATTTAAAAACTTAAAAAAAAACCCTTACTCCCCAGAAATTCAAGCCAAATTTAAAAAATTGAAAAATAGTGTCACGAAGGAAATAAAGAGAGAAAAGCAAAATTATTTTAATAATAAAATCTACTTAGATGGGTCTGATCATAGAAAAATGTGGGAAGTGCTAAACAACTGTATGCTAAAAATGTCATCTAATTGCAGTAAAGTTATCAATGAAATAAATAACAATGGCATTAAAATATGTGATAATTTCGGTATTGCTAATACTTTTAACACGTATTTTAGTGAAATTGGAAACAAGTTGGCGGATAATATTATCGATGCAGAAAAATACACAGTAAAATACACAATTACTGAACAATCTATTTTTCTAAGAAAAACAAATGAAATAGAAGTATTAAAAATCATTAAGCTGCTAAAAAATAGTTCACTAGGAGTTGATGGCATAACAGCATCAAATCTAAGGCATGTGGCAACCATTATAGCACCTAAGCTCGCTTACTTAATAAATTATTGTTTAACAACTGGTATTTATCCTGAATGTCTAAAATCAAGTATGGTTGTGCCAATATACAAATCAGGAGCAACCAATGATGTAACAAATTACAGGCCTATTACTTTAACAAGTTGCTTGGGAAAAATATTTGAAAAAATAATAAATAATAGAATACAGAATTTTATTCAAAAGGTAGTAGGTTTTGATGATAATCAATTTGGATTTCAAAAAGATATTGGAACCGATTCGGCAGTCTTAGCATCAACAAACTCTATAGTAAGCAAATTAGATGCAGGGAACTATGTATGTTCAGTATTCGTCGATTTAAAAAAAGCATTCGATACAGTTGATCATAAAATCCTGTTAAACAGACTCTATGAAATCGGTATAAGAGGAACAGCTCTGGATCTTCTTAGATCTTATTTACAAAATAGGAAAATAGCTGCAAGAGTTAATGATGTATTGAGTAACCAGTGTACTATAAATATAGGTGTTCCACAAGGATCAGTACTCGGGCCTACTTTGTATCTGCTTTACATCCATAACATCCAATGTGCTAATTTACAAGCCGATTACAAGATATTTGAGGATGACATATTGCTCATTTACAGTGCTAAAACCAGAGATGAATTAGAAAGAATAATAAATGAGGATTTGTACAAATATATTAATTGGCTTAAAGGCAGCAAATTAAGTATAAATGCTGATAAAACTAAATTTATCACATATAAAATGAGGAATAAAGCTGATACAAATCTAAAAATATTGATAAACAATGTCCAAATCGAAAGAGTTGATACATATAAATACCTTGGTGTAATAATTGATGAAAAACTGAGATGGGAAAATCATATCAATAAAATAGCATCCAAAATTGCGTCAATGCTTGGTGCCATTAAAAGAAGTGGAATTAAACTAAACAGAAAAGCAGCCAATAATATATATCATGCTCATATCATGTCACATATTAGGTGTAATATATGTAACTGGTCCAGTTGCGCTACATGGCTGAAAGACAAGGTCAGTACTTTGATAAACAAAGCAATTAAAAATTTATACAAGTTTAGCTGGATGACACCAACACTCGAAATTTATAAAAAAACGGGATATTTGATGCTTCCGGAAATTATTATTATGGAAAAAGTCAAATTAATTTTTAAACTGGAAAAAGGAATTTACAGGAAGAATATTAATGTTACGGAAAGAAATAGTGTACATAACTATAACACCAGAAGCCTGAACTATTTAAATCATACAAGATCTAGAACTGAGTTATCTCACAGCAGCGGATTATCCTCAGCTATAAGAATCCATAATAAGCTACCAAATGATCTTAAACAGACCTCAAACATCAAATTATTTGTTAAAAATCTGAAGTACCTACTAAAGCGGGATACCATATTGCTTGACAGCGTTATGCAGAATGAATAATTGTATTAACATAATAATAATTTAATTAATATTATATAACTTTAATAAGTATATTTACATAACTTATATATATATATATATTTATATATTGATATATATTATAAACGTATACATGTATTTTTTTTGCTTGTCTTTATTTAGTTTAGTTTTAGGTTAATATCTGTGTTATTTTATACCAAAATCAATCAATTGTTTTGTTTAAAGCACAGTTAAAATAAAAAAAATAAAAAAGTATTATATGTTATATAAAAGTAAAACTATAAAAAAAAGCATTTGTAATAGACAATAAGAAAGCTAAATAAAGTATATCAATTTAAAAAAAAAAACAAAAAAAAAAAAAACTTAAATAGAATTTAAACAATTTAAAATTAATCTACTTAAAAATTAAATAAAATTTAAACAATTAACTTAAAAAAACTATTAAGTTTAATCAAATTATTAAGTAATAAATACATTGAGTGATTAAAACCAAAATTAGTGTTATTATTTATTTTTATAAATAACCGAATACATATAACTGGCGCAGTCGAAATTACCGTCACAAGGTAGCAAACGAACCTCAACCAAAGGGAACAACAATAGCAAGCATTTCAACATTTAAATATTTCAATTCCTCAACATTAAGGGAGCAACTCAACATATATCAAGTCAACAAAAAAAAAGCTGAAGCAACAAACCCAGTCACCAATCAAGTCAACAAAAAAAAAGTTAAGTACAAGAACTTTTTTAAAATAAGAAATAAATAACTAGAATACAAATTTTCAAATCAAAAAAAAAAAAAAAATCTTTTGAATAAATGTTAAATTAAATTAAGAAAAAAATTCACAAAAAAAAAAAAAGAAGAAATTAGTTAAATCAAATCTTAATTGTAAATTCGAAATAAAGAAATTGCAGCCAACAAAACAAGGAATATTTTTAAGATTAATTATCTATTAATTAAGATTAATACTTTGCAATTAAACAAAATATTTCATTATAAATTTAGTTTATTAATTAAAATAATACCTTATAGTTAAATTAAAATTTTCATTATGAAATTCTATTAATTAAATTCAAAATTTTTTATTATAAATTTAAGTTACTAATTAAAAAAATTAAAATTTTCATTATCAAGTTAAATTCAAGTTTTTATTATAAAATTTTATTAGTTAAATTTAAAATTATTTTATTATAAAATTGGGTTGTTGTTTAAATTAATACTCTCTAACTAAATCAAAAGTGTTACTATAAAATTTGTCTATTATAATTAAATCTAAAATATTCTAATATATGAGATGCAAGTTAATGAACGATAAATTAAATTGAAAGAAAGAGTAAACGAATAAATAAATAAAACTTTATTTCTTAATTTTAAATTAAATAAATATTTTCTTAATTACCCTATAATTAAATAAAATTTTTTTTTTCTACTATAAATATTGCTTATTACATTAAACCAATACTTTATAACTAAAATAAAAAATTTTTTCTATTATAAAATTGGCCTACAGATCCAAATAAAATACCTGATTTAATAGATTTTTTCATTATTAAAAACATTTCGAATAATTTCATACAGATAGAAGATAGGCAGGAAATGGACTCTGACCACTCACCAATTCTGCTAACTGTAAGTGAAAACGCTATTGAAAAGCAGAGCATTCCGATTCTCGCCAATAAATACACTGACTGGGAAAGCTTTAAAGTGTGTCTGGAAGAAAAAATACAACTAGCTGTACCGTTGCAATACAAAGAACAATTGGATGCGGAGGTGGAAAACTACATTAACGATATACAACTTACAGTGTGGGAAAATACTCCAGTAATTAAACAAAGAGTAAAAGAAAATAAATATCCAGCCGAAATCTTAGAACTAATTGCAATAAAACGCAGAGCAAGGAAAAAATGGCACCAAACTAGAGCTCCACAAGATAAAACTAGGCTGAATAATCTCACCCAACAACTAAGAAGAAGAATTAAGGAAGTGAAAAACAAATCGATAAATTTATATTTGGAAAAGCTAACAAATGATAAAAGTACTGATTACTCTCTTTGGAAGGCAGCTAAAAATCTGAAAAAACCTATTGCAGCTATTCCTCCAATTAGAAAACTGGACGGAAAGTGGGCGAGAGATAATAAAGAAAAAGCCAAATTATTTGCGGAACACCTAGAAAAGATATTTCAAGTAAACACTGGTGAAGAAGAGGAAGATCTAGATGTAGAACAAATTCAAGAGCAAGAGGAAATCGCATTAACAAATCCAGCTGAAGTGAAAAAAGAAATTAAAAACAACATTAAATCTAAAAAAGCTCCGGGATATGATTTAATAACCGGACAAATTCTGAAGCAGCTACCAGAGAAGGCAATAGTTAAAATAACAAATCTTATAAATGCTGCATTCAGGCTGAAATATGTGCCGAAATTGTGGAAAGTGGCCGAGGTCATTATGATACCCAAAGCAGGAAAACCACCAAATGAGATAACGTCTTATAGACCAATCTCATTGCTACCTATAATGTCAAAACTATTTGAAAAAATTTATTTGAGAAGACTAAAACCGATTATTGAAAGGAAGAATCTAATTCCGGACCACCAATTCGGCTTTAGAGAAAAACATGCAACAATAGACCAGGTACACAGAATAACAAACACTATTGAAAAAGCTTTAGAGGAGAAGAAAGTCTGTTCAGCAATCTTTTTGGATGTGACTCAGGCATTCGATAAGGTGTGGCACAAGGGATTGAATTGTAAACTGAGAACAATCCTTCCAAAAGAGCATTCGGAAATGATAGAAAGCTATCTATCAGACAGATACTTCTACATAAAACAAGAAGGAGAATATTCCGATCTTAAAGAAATCAGTGCTGGAGTTCCTCAAGGAAGTGTACTCGGTCCAATACTGTATCTGTTGTATACTTGTGATTTTCCTGCACTTGAAAATAATATAATTGCGACGTTTGCTGATGATACAGCGGTTTTGGCTGTCGGAGAAAATAATGAAGAATCTACAGAAAAACTGCAGAGAGCTATGACAAAAATCCAAAATTATACTAAAAGGTGGAGGCTAAAATTAAATGAAGGTAAGTCAATTCATGTGGATTTCACAAATAAAAAAATTGACCATAAACCAGTATATATAAATGGTCAAGAAATACCTTATTCAAATACTGCCAAATATCTTGGTATGACATTAGATGCGAAGCTTCGCTGGAAAGCCCACATCAAAAACAAGAAGGAAGAGTTACAAATCCGTTATAGAAAAATGTACTGGCTCATAGGTAAGCATTCTACCTTGACAATACAAAACAAACTTCTGCTCTATAAACAAATATTGAAACCAGTATGGTCATATGGTATCCAGCTATGGGGATGCAGCAAAAAGAGTAATAGAGATGTTATTCAGAGGTTCCAGAATAAAGTTCTAAGAAATATTGTGAACGCGCCCTGGTTCATCAGAAACTATGACCTACATAGAGATATGCAAATAGAATTTGTAGATAAAGAAATCCAAAATTTTGCAAGAAGTCACGAAAAAAGACTCCAAAACCATGTAAATGTCGAGGTAGTCCAGCTTCTGGATAATACAAATATAGCCAGACGACTCAAAAGAGTAAAGCCTTTTGAGTTAGTGTAGCTATAATAAGAGAAAGAAACAGTTAGATAGACATCGCTGGATGGAATCTACATTTAAAACTAAAATAAAGCCAGAAGAAAAATTGCTCATTAGCCCTATCGGACTAGATCGCAATAGAGGAAAGGTGTGGTTTAGTGGGTAAGAATCCCACACGCAATGTCAAGCTACGGGGCTCATTGTGTCTTTTGAAGATTCCATTCCAACCTACGTAAAAATAAAAAAAAAAAAAAAAAAAAATTATAAAATTGTCGTCAAATTAAACTAAGACCTTACAGATCAATCCAATTTTGATCACAAAATTTATTTGTTAATTAACCAATACCAGAAGTTAACAAAAATAAATCCGACTAACGACCTAAAAAGAAAAAAAATGGAAAATTAAGGAGAAATTGAAAAATTTAACAGCCTATTAAAGTGTATTTCAAATATTTCGCTTTTCGCGGGTAAAACTAACGATTTAGCAAACTTTATACAAAGAGTAGAAGACCTCATCCCAATAATCGAAACTATTCCTAATAATTATAAAATTATATTCTTAGGGAACATTAAAGATAAAATCACTGGAAACGCGAGAACTTCCCTACTTTCTAATCCAGATTTAGGAGCATGGCAGAGCGTCGAAGAGGCTCTAGTAAGAGATATTGGCGAGCCAACGCCCAACAATGAAATCTTCAATGAGATCAATTAACTTATTAAACTAAGACCTTACAGATCAATCCAATTTTGATCACAAAATTTATTTGTTAATTAACCAATACCAGAAGTTAACAAAAATAAATCCGACTAAAGACCTAAAAAGAAAAAAAATGGAAAATTAAGGAGAAATTGAAAAATTTAACAGCCTATTAAAGTGTATTTCTAATATTTCGCTTTTCGCGGGTAAAACTAACGATTTAGCAAACTTTATACAAAGAGTAGAAGACCTCATCCCAATAATCGAAACTATTCCTAATAATTATAAAATTATATTCTTAGGGAACATTAAAGATAAAATCACTGGAAACGCGAGAACTTCCCTACTTTCTAATCCAGATTTAGGAACATGGCAGAGCGTCGAAGAGGCTCTAGTAAGAGATATTGGCGAGCCAACGCCCAACAATGAAATCTTCAATGAGATCAATTAACTCTACGTCGTTGCACATCAACGAACGAAAAATTTTACAATACAGTCAACTTATTAAGCGGGGCTAACAACCCCAATCAAATAATAACAAATAACCACATAGCCCTTACGGTATTTAAAGACAACCTACCAGAACCGGTAAAAGGCATAATTATTAATAGGGACCCCGGAGACATTAACGAAGCCTTCCAAATCGTTGCCGCAAATGGGCAACGATTTGGAAGGCTTCACAATTCATGAGTTTAACAAAAACAAACAATTTTCAAAATAAAAATTTTAATTCAAACAATTCCAAAATAAAAATTTTAGCTGAAACAATTTCCAAAATAGAAAATTTTAGCTCAAACAATTTCCAAAATAGAAATTTTAACTCAGGCAATTCCCAAATTAGAAATCAAAACAATTACCAAAATAGAAATTCTTACCCAAACCATTTCCAAAATGGTAACACTAATCAAAATAATTCTGGAAACAGAAATTATGATGATAACAGAAATTATCCAGTGGCTAACCAACATAATCAAATAAATAATAATTACAACCGCTCACACCAAAGTAGAAGAACAAACCGTAGTTATGACGAAATAGAAACAATGGACGTAAATGTGAACAATAGCAGTGAACAAAATTTTTGTTCGAATAGCCCAAACAATTACCCTATATAATAATTAGAACAAAATTAAAAAATTTAAAATTTATAATCGATTCTGGTGCGGAATTTAGCATAATTAATTCTAAATTATGCCATCCCAAATGGAAACATCAAATAAACCCACAAACTCTTAGAGTACTAGTCGGTAAAGTTACAACCAATATCAAATGTAAATTTCCTTTATTCGAAATATTTAATGAAACAGATAAATCCGTGGAATTCCTGGAAATTCCCGTAAACAACAATTTTTACGGTATAATTGGTATACTTGTACCGTTAAACGCCATAATAAATTACAAAGATTGACATCTAGTCAATCTAAAATCACAATCCTAAAATCCTTTCATATCCCATCCCTGTAACCAAACTGTACATTTGTATCACAGGTTCCTTCCTAAAGTTTGGTTCAAAAAGGGTGTGGTTTTGGTGCGTTAAAATCGCACACTACCCAACGAAATACCGCAAAGTTTCAATGGGTGGCTTTCGAGCGTTCCATTCCCTCGTAAAAAAAAAAAAAAAAAAAAAAAAAAAAGTCACGTCAAAGCTAGAATACCATTTTTTCTTAACGATCATGAAGAATTTTTGTACAATAACACTTACTTAAACGAATCTCTTAACATCTTTAGTAACGAAATACAACCGGTAAAAGCCAAATTCGCACCACATTTATCTAATAAGGATATCCAAAAGTTGGAATCACTTCTATTTTTTTACCAAGACATCTTCTATAACGACGAGAAGATACTTTCGTTCACTAGTAAAATTAAACATAGGATAATCACAAAGAACGACGTTCCCATCTATACAAAAGTTATCGATATCCCCAAATACATCGAGAAGAAGTAGACCGACAAATTAACGAAATGCTAGTATAAGGCATAATAGTGAATAGTACCTCACCTTATAACGCTCCTATTTGGGTCGTTCCCCAAAAAATGGATAATTCAAATAAGGAAAAATAAAGGATCGTCATTGACTATCGAAAATTAAACGATAACACAATTGACGATAAGTTTCCAATACCAAACATTGAAGACCTATTCGGGAAGCTAGGAAACTGTCGGTATTTTTCCACATTAGATCTGGCCAAGGTTTTCCACCAGATCGAAGTCCACCAAGAAGACAGATGGAAAACCGCTTTCTCAACGGCAAATGGTCACTATGAGTTTACCAGAATGCCATTTGGTTTAAAACACTCCCCATCGACCTTCCAGAGGTTAATGAATTACGTATTACGGGATTTCGTCAACGAAATCTGTGTTGTCTATTTAGACGACATTTTGATTTTTTCAGCTTTAGAAGAGCGCATATCGTCTTTGAAAGAAGCAAATTTAAAAATACACATGGATAAGTGCAATTTTGCCCAAGCTTCTTCAAATTTCTTGGACACATTATAACAGATTGTGGTATTAAACCTGATCCAAAAAAAGCATCGTGTATTCAAAAAATTAAATTACCTTCTACACAAAAAGAAATTAAATCCTTTCTGGGCATAAGTGGATACTACAGGAAGTTTATAAGGGACTACGCTAGTACCGCTTATCCTCTTATAAAATGTCTTAATGAGTACGATTTTTCAATAATCTACGTAAAAGGCAAAGACAACCATGTCGCCGACGGATTAAGCAGAACTATACCCGATAATATAGAAAATAGTAAAAACATTCTCACTAACTATTTTAGACGATTCAGACCATATTTGAATTACAGAAAAACCTATAAACCTTTTTATAAATCAAATTTATCTGTATCAAAATGAGAAAGAAAAACTTCTAATGAAAATTTCTAATAAAAAATGTCACAATATTTTACACGTTACCCAAAACAGTAACCACCTAGGTATGATGAGAAAATGTCTAATAGAAAAAGACACGATGTGCATATATTGCAAAGACATCCCTTTGTACTTAAAATTTCAAAACTTATACAGATAGTATTTCTCTGCAAACAAAAATTTTAAAATACATAAATCATCAACAAAACTAATCGATTTGACTAATAAAAATGAAATATTAAACGTTATTAAAGAACAGCACCTAAGTAAAAACCACCGCGGAATTCAGAAACTTTTCCCAAGAAACAAGCCAAGAAAACATAATAATGCAAGGACAAGAAAACAATAACAACCTCTTAAAAAGAGAACTAGATAATTTAAAAAACAAAGTGAGAATTCTAACTCCAAACTCTACTACAGTAAAACGGTTTCGTAGAGGACTAATAAACTTCTTAGGGTCGTCAATGAAGTTTATAGCCGGGACTATGGACCAAGAAGACGCAGACTCTATAAACGGCTAGAAAATATTGAAACTTCTAACAAACAAATAATAGAACGGACTAATAAACAATAGTCATTAACAACAAATTAATTAAAGGCTTGGAAGATATTTCCGAACAAGTTAACAAACGAACTTTAGAAATGGCAAATTACATAAACAACATAACAAAAAGCGGACTTATAATCCTACATAGAAGTAATTTTGAATTACAAGTTTACGCCGACATTAACATGTTAAACAACCATGTCGAAGAAATCGAAGACATAATATTATTCAGTCGACTCGGAGTACTAGCTCACAGCATCTTGACGGAAGACGAAACTTCGGATTTTGAAATCCCAGTAGAAAATCTACCATTTGTTAAAAGTAGCGTAATTTTTAAAAGCAATGTAATAGGTGTAGTTATTCTCATTCCAAATTTTACAAAAGAAACTTACTTGGACGCCTATGTCGTCCCATTTCCAAATTCAAAATTCTAACAGTTAGACTACGATACTTAAAGAATCATAGTTAATGATAACAATATCTATGAATATCATGAAAATGTTTTACTCAAACGAGATCTAAAACCCCATAAAGACAAATGCATACGAAACTTACTTCAACCAAATAACCCATGTAAATATAAAATTAATAAATTAGAATCAATAACTCAATTAAATGAAGAAACTGTCCTTACTTCCAATTTTCCAAAAATGAAGATAAAACAAAATTGTACTGAACATGAAATGTCAATAAAAGGAAGTAATATAATTAAATTTAACAATTGTATAATCAAAATCTATAATATAAGCTTTATAAATAAAATAAAAAATTATAAAGATAACATTGTATTATCGCTTAGAACAATTGCAATCAAATAATGAAACTTGTAAATAATTTCCCTGTAGAGTATATTCACCTCAGCACAATACAAAATAGAGAAATCATAGAATCAATTGAAACAAATTCTAATTTTAAGAATAACATTTTATTTGCATTCATTTCAATAATATGTTGCTTAATAATAATAATAATTGTAAAAATTTTTCATACAAAAATAAAAAATTGTAAACAAACAAAAATAATTGAGAATCAATTCACAAAATCGGATAATGAAGCTCCTCTACAAATTTTCTGAGACCGAAAATCTTAAAGGGGGAGGTATTACATAAGATTACACTTATGTTAACCACATACAAGCACATGTATAATGATCATGAGCAAAGCACAGGATTATTATGCATTTTGCCAATAGTAACATTATCTAAAAATTATTTTATCATTCGATGTTTTCTTTTCATATATTCTTTAAAAACAAAAGCATAACTGTACTTTGTATTTTTACTTACATTAAATAGAAAAGCTGATTATGCAGCTTTTTCTAAAAACTTTAAGCGTGTAACTTGATTCTCAAATATGCTATGTATTGTACAGCATTGCAGCGTTAAATTAAAATAAATAAAAACTTCACTTTTTTGTAAACCTTCAAGAAGTCAAGTCAATAAGAAGTAAAACAGAATTAACAATAATTGTGTTCTGAATAATTGTTAAACTTAAAATTTAAATAAAATATAAACAAATTAAAATTAATTAAATTAAAAATTAAATAAAGTTTAAACAACTTAAAAATTAATTGCATTAACTTAAAAATTAATTAAAATTTAAACAACTTAAAAATTAATAGTGTTAACTTAAAAATTAAATAGAATTTAAACAATTTGAAATTAATCTACTTAAAAATTAAATAAAATTTAAACAATTAACTTAAAAAAACTATTAAGTTAAATTAAATTATTAAGTATAAAATACTTATAGTGATTAAAACCAAAATTGGTGTTATTATTTATTTTAATAAATAATCGAATACATAGAACTATATACAATACAAAAGTAACTTGTAGTATAATTATCAAATTTCTAATTAAAATTTATTAATTGAATTAACTTTCTAAAACATATAATATTTGAAATTTAACAAAGTTAATTTACTTATTTAGTGCCTTATAGTGCCTTTTTTAATAATTTATTAAAATAAAATGGGTCGTAAATGCTTGGTAGTTGAATGTAAATCCAATTATATCAGTAGCACAATATATGTTAAAACTTATAAACCTCCGGTTGAAGAGAATTTGAAAAACTAAAGGGAAACGCTGCTGGAAGAACGATCTGGCAACCAACAGCCTGTAGTACCTTATGTAAATTGCAGATTCGTGCTTAACTATAGATAAATCTCAAAGAACGCGATTATTGCCAGATGCAGTTTCAAGTATTTTCCCCAAGAACTCGGCAAAATTAACTTCTTTAAATAAAAATTTAAATATAGATGAAGATTTAATTTTAAATTATCACATATTAATGAAAAGTAAATTTAAATAACTGGGCTTTATATTCAGGTCAAAAAAATTTTAGTTTTTTTTTTTAGTATTTTAAATGATAACAAAAACTTTGGTTGGTTTGGTTTGGTTGGTGGTTGTTCTTTTAGATTTAGAATTGTAATTAATAGAGATTTATTAGTTACCTGCTTTACAGGTAATACTAAAACAGAACAATGTAAAAATGTTTTGCCGAAAAATATGAAACTTGTGATTTGGTCTCAGCTAAGACAAATAGTATCCCATATTAATAGCGTGCAATCAAACTCTGAAAAAAATTCTTCGCTTCTTTTAGAAAAAGCGTCATTGATTTTTAAATTATATCATATTTCAAAGAAAATAGTTAATTTCTTATTTTAATTAAAAATTTCTTTAATTAATTAAAAAATAAGTTAGAAAGCAATATTTTGAATCTTGTGATATAATTTTAATGAAATAATTTTGTGATATATGTTTTTTTTTACATAAATGAATTCTTTTTTTTTTTTATTTTATTATTTTATGAATGCTTTTTTTTCATAAAAATTTTGTTATTTTTTTATTTATATTTTTGTATATATATTAATATGTTTTTTAGTTTAAGTGGATTAGGATTCCTGGGGGCCTATTCTCTATCCTTACGTTGGGGTGAAAACGAGAATTATTAAAATATAGAATTTTTAAGATTGTAAAATAAGTATAAAATCTATTTTCTCATTTTAAATTAATGAACATATTTAAAGATATTTAATTTCACTTATTTTTTATTTCCATTTATTTATTATTTATATAATTCAATTTCTAATTTTCTAATAAAATTAATAAACTCATTCAATTCAAAAGGTCAAAAGTTTCCGTTGAACGCAATCTTTTTTTGAGCATTAAAGTACGACCTTAATAATCTCTTTCAAAGTTTCTAAGAAGCTTTTTTTGAATTTTTTAGGGAGCATTTGTTTGAAATCCATTCTAATGAATGAAAAAATTAAAGTTAAAATTTTCTTTAGTTACTAAATGATATAAAAAAATAATTTTTATATTTACTTTTTTAAAATAATTATAAAAAATTAGTAGTTTTTTAATTATTTTAAAATTTTTAGGAAGACTCCCGCGTTTTCCTATAAGACTCCGTGTAAATTTGATTAGCGGGATTCCCATTTTGTGCTTTTTTTCTTTCCATGTCCAGACCTTCTGAATTAGTGTAGGTTATGTTTGAACTTAAAAAAGTTAAAATTACTTATTGTATGCACATATGCATATACAATACAATTAATTTCTTATATATTATAAATATACAACCAATACAACCATATACAATACTATGTAGTATAGACCCTAGCAAAGACTTTTAATATAAACTGTATAAAAGCACATTCTCGTATTAAGTACTGAAGTTGTATAATAAATTTTTGAATTTGTATAATAGTTAATAGTTTTTGGAATTTGTCTTTGATAAATTTAGTATACCAGTTTCTGATCTCGCTTTCTTAATAGAAATAAAAAAATTGCTCGTTTTTAATTTTTGTGTATCTTTGTGTATAGTCTTCGATATTACTTTTTCAAAAATTTTTAAAACATAGAAAAACTCGGATGTGCAATAATTTTTTTGAACAACTTTGTAATAGTTGATAAAATAGCTATACCACGGTAATTTTCGACGAATGATATATCACCCTTTTTGTAGATAGATGTAAGTTAAAAAAATTTACAAAAAAGAGGAAAAATACCTGAGGAAAAAGATTTATTAAAAATAATGTCAGGCGGATAAGTGAGATAAATGACACAGTTGTATAAAAAAGTCGGTGGAATTAGGTCTGGTCCTATACCCTTTTTGATATCAAATTAAGTGATTGTTTCAAATATTTCAATTTCGGACATGTATAAATCCGTTATAATAGGATTTGAATTATTTATTAAGTTAGAGATATCAAAATCAAAATGAGACTCGTGTGGACGATTAACTTTTTGAAAAAAATTACCAAAAAAATTGTAGCTAGTTTTAGGACATTTAGAAAAAGTATTGTCTTTTGACATTAAGCTTGGATAACCGAAAGTTTTACGTTTTGTGTTAACGAAGTCAAAAAACTTTTTAGAATCTGTAATTAATTTGTTGCCTATGTTAGTGAGATAAATATCATAAGCCAGATTAAATTTTTAGTTTAACAAGGTCCTTATGCTTGTTTAATAAGTCATTATCAGGCTCTTTTTTATTTACTTTGTTGTGTTGGTTACGCAATGTCCTAAGTTCACTGTTCAGCCAAGGTACGGTTGTCTTGTTCTTTTTGCGAATTTTAGGAACAAAGAAGATAATTATCTCAAATAGCTTTGAAAGAATTGAGTAATAATTAAGTCAATATCCTGTTCGGTTAACAGGTCGTTCCAACTGACGACTGATAAAGCATTATTAATGCTTTGATAATCAGCATTAAGGAAGTCATATACAAATATATTATTGTAAGATTTGGTAAAAAGTGCTATAGCAGTGGAAAATTCGAAAATAATTTGCGTTATGATGAGGAGTGTTAGTAAAAAGGTTTTCTGAATTATCAGCGAGCTTTACCACAACTTTATCATATTCATTCGTGAATGCAAGATCTAACCACTTGTTATAATTATTCGGGGGACTGATAATTTGGTGTAAATCATTACCATAAAATGCAGAAATAAGATCGAAAATTATTTTGTCCTGAAAGTTTATTAGTAGTAACAAATTATCAGATTTGTCAACAATAAAAGATAAAGAAGGACGGTTAAAGTCCCCAAAAATTATAATTGAATCTTCCTCATTCATATTTGATATAACATGCTGTATATCTCGAAAAAGTCAGAACATGAGGAATTGTCAGAATTAGGAGAAAAGTAAACAATAAAAAGGAATAAAAAATTGTTACCTAAGTTAACTTTAATAAATT
Organism: Dolichopus griseipennis; assembly: GCA_963082915.1. NCBI lineage: Eukaryota > Metazoa > Arthropoda > Insecta > Diptera > Dolichopodidae > Dolichopus > Dolichopus griseipennis. Next base: position 128,612,231 of record OY720443.1, on the reverse strand, counting down.
GACGATCGAAAGGATGGTAAGTCCTAATCATTAATGCTAGATAAGCTATTGTTTACTGCAATTAGTACAACACCACCACGGGAACAATTTGTAACAACATAATCTCGATCTTTTCTATATATCGACCAAGTACTGGCCAAAATTTCTTCATTTACAAAGGAATCGTTAATTATGTTTCAGTGATAGCCAGAATATTAAATTCACATTACTTAGCGTCAATATATAATTTCTTAAGCTTTCCCCTCATACCACTGCAATTGTGGAAGAATAATTTCAGTTTATTAGAGGAACTAACGCTATTTTTAGACAGTGTAACTTAATTAGAATTGATAATCGATATAGAATTTTGAATTGAAATTCGGCTCGGCCGAAAAAACTTATTATAATTTTAACGAGACTGATACAAGTAATTGTAGTAATTGCTATTGCAATGTCCCATCGAACTCTCCTACGATTTCCCCGTCCACTCGACTATTACCGATGGTGGCCAACTTTAACTCCTAAGCTATAGCCATGTAAGTTTAATATATTTTATTTAAAATTAATAACAACTCCGTTTGAATGATTGTACTTTAATCGTGCTTTATTTAATAATTTTACCTTATTTATAAACTTAAACTAACGCTACTAATACAATGATAATTCTACTTATTATATTATAATTATGATACATGATACAATTGATATTCTGATCAACAATTTATATATTTAATAAATCATAAAGCATAACATAATTGTTGCATAACGTAAGCATAACATAACTTAAAACAAAGAGAACAAGAAATATTATTCATTGCAATGTGCAATGTATTGCATTGCATACAATGTATGTTTGTATGATTTATATCAGTTGATATCAAATTCATATTTATTAGGTAAGTCAATGCATTATTAAGAATGCTAATTATATTGACCACCTATGTAGTTCTTATCATTGTTATATTTAAAGGCAATTCATTATGCTATACTTTAATACATTAATATTATTTATATTATATCTCCCTCAGAAGAAAAGGGAAAAAAAATTATTTACCAAAAAGTATTTATTTTTGTTTACAAATTAGTTTTGTTTTGTTGTTTTTCTTTTTGTTTTTTTTTTTTTCTCTTTTACTTTTCATTTAATTTCAATGCTTTGAAATTTTATATTTTATTATCGTGAGGGGACAAAAAAAAATTTGTGAAACTTGAATCCAAGTAAAAAAAATTATTATATTTGTATTTAAAAAAAAATCTTATGAACTAATTTATTTTTCTTATATATTTTTTTCTGAGCGGCCGACTCATTTCTTATTTTTGAATTAGGTCAAATTATATTATTATTAATGTAGGTCAAGATTTAAAAATAAAATTAGTTGAAAGTATTCATTATGAGTTAAAATTAAAATTTAAAATTAATTAAGATTATTCATTTTGCTTTTAATAGTAAAATTTAAAATTAGTTAGGATTTTCTCTTTTTATTTAAAAATACAATTTTAAAATTTATTAGAATTATTACTATTTATTATTACCTTAAAGACTATTTAATTTGTGAATTTAACTACCCTATTTTTATGTACCATTTCTTCTTTGTTTTCTAAATTTTTAATTGTAATATTTGATCCATTTACACTTGTGACTATAAATGAACCATTATATAAAGCGTCTAATTTATGTGCGTTTTCTTTTCTTAACAACACTCTATCATCTACCTTAAAATCATATTCTTTAATGTTTTAGTCATAGATTTTCTTGTTATTTTCTTTAGCTTTTTGTAATAAATACTGAGCACTTTTATTCATAACTTGTAGGTTGTATTTGAGTTCTTTACTTTAACTGTCAAAGTTGTATATTGGTTCAATTTTACGACTGAATATACATTCTGGTATTAACGGTGTACCAAAAACTAGCTGAAATGGTGCATACTTTTCTTGAAAGCTTGTATTTTGTGTCGAGTCATGAGTAAGTAACTGTCCCAATTGTCTTTATTTTCATTTATATACGAACGTAAGTATTCATTTAAAACTCTATGATTTCTTTCTTTAGTTCCTAGCGTTTCATGATGGTACGCTGTGGAACATTTATGTTCGATATTTAACAGTGTTAGAACTTCTTTCATTATTTGGTTTTTATATTCAGTTCCCCTATCCGTTAGAATACTTTTCATAAGTCCGAATATTAAAACACAATTCTCAACAATAGCTTTTGCGACTGTTTTAGCTTCTTTGTTTGGAATTGGTACTGTTATTAAAAATTTAATTAAGTCACAAATAATTGTTACTGCGTATTGGTTGTTGTTTATTGTCTTTGGTAATGGACCAGTTGTATCAATTACTACTACGTCAAAAGGTTTTTGAGGAATTTCAGTTATTTGAAGTGGCTCTTTGTGTTTAATTTTTATTTTATTTAATTGACATTTTTTACAGTTTTTTATGTATTTTGCTTTAGCCATTCCCTTCCAATAAAATTTAGTTCTTAATTTGGCATATAGTCTTTTTTGTCCTACATGTCCTCCGCAAATAGGATCATTGTGGATATCTATCTAGAATATTATTTATGTTTTCGGTGTATTTATTATCAGTAGGTATTGGGACACTTTGTCCTGGGAATTCTGAGCCAGAAAGAGATAGCAATAGTTTGACATATTGACCTACATTTTTGATTAAAGGCCAGGTTAACCACCCGAAAGTAGGTTAACTCTTAATAAACAAGTTTGTTTACTTGGTTTAAAGTAATAGGTGCACATGAAAAAGTAGTAAGAAAATATATTTTTATAAAATTGGAAGAGTAAAATAAAAAAAAATTTAAAGGTCAACAATCTTTAATCTTTTGGAATAAAGAAAAAAAAAATAAGTGCTAACCAGTTTTCTACTGTTTAATTTTCTGATTACATAAAAGAAAAAGATAAAAAAATATTTAAGCTTCGAAAAAATTTTTTTTTGTTTTTGTTTGAAATAACGTTAAAATATTAATAAAAAGAATTATAAGAAAACAAAAATATGGAAGAGTGCTTAAAGATTTATAATTTATTAAGATTCGTTTGGATTTAAAAAAAGTGCAAATTCTTTAAAAGTAAACCAGTTTTTGTGTTTAAAAAATGTAGTTTTGAATATGCGAATAATAGATAACGAGAAAAAAGTAACTCTTGGTAAAGAAGATGTGTTGTGTACCTTTATATAAAGAAAGAAAGAAAACAAAAGTTCAATTAATAATTATGTAATAAGATTGCCTGATACTGAACATATATACTTACTGCTATGTCTGATCTACATATATAACCTTGCTGTAAAGAATGTAAAATAAAAACATGTTAATTGCTTTTGGTACCTATAGTAAACATAAAGATTATTCTTTATTTCCTGGGATTCTGAAACTTAAAAAAAAATTTGTTGTTTTTTATTGTATTTTATTTATTATTTTTAATTTACATTTTTTTATTAAATTTTTATTGCTTTTCAGCAATAGCGTAGTTTTCTGCTTCTTCTAACAAAAGCAATTTATTATTTTTTTTTATTAGCATCAAATCTCCTCTTTTGAAGTTTTGGAGATTCGGCTCTTCGGATAAAATTTGCCCGTATTGATCGGGCGCGAAAATGATATAATTTTGGGTTTCAAAAACCCATTTTTGTTTCTTTTCTTTTGTCGTATATAACCCTATCTTATTTAATATATAAAGCCGTTCAGGCTCTATTTCATTGTGCCATAAAAATGGCTTGAAAAGATTTTGTTTTTCAATTAGTTTGTATAATTTTGCAAACTTTTTTTTATAAGGTTGTTGCTGCTGTACTTGTTGTTGTTGTTGTTGTGGATGTTGCTGTTGTTGTTGTTGTGGATGTTGATGTTGTTGTTGTTGTTGTGGATGTTGCTGTTGCTGTTGTTGTAGTAGTAGTTGTTGGCGTTATTGTTGTGGATGTTGCTGTTGTTCATGTGGCTGTTCTGTGGTGTTTTCTTCAAGGAGCTGTCGCTCCTCGCTTTCTTTATTTTTCCTTCTTTTTGCCGGAACCTGTAATTAAACTGTAATTATTACAGAAAATTTCACTGTATTTATACTAAATATACTTTCAAGTTCTTACGAGTAATATTATTACCAAAACAAGTTTTACAAAAAAAAAAAAAAATAAAAATATTATAGCTAAAACTTACAATTAACATGAAATTTGATTACAAAACATTAATTTAAATTTATTATTAAAAAACATAAATTTAATATTTATTATTAAAGTTTATTTTTTTGTAAAAAATGCATAAAAATGCGAAAACACAGTTAAAATGCAATTTATAAAGTAAAAAAAACAAAAATAACTAAATTATAAAATTATGTGAACTTGAAGTGTAATATGAGTGTAATATGACTCTATTATATTACAAAAAATTATTGCATTTAAGATAAATTGTTGTTATAGCACTATGATTTATCACATTTTCAAAATGTCTTGACTACAATGTTGTTAAAATTTTTATATTAAAGTTAATACAATGTAGGCATTTCATTTATAAATATAGTAAGGGTAAATATTTTAATAATAGTACACTCCAAGTTATCAAGAAGAAACATGGCTAAAAAAATAATTTTAAACAAATTTATTAATCCAGTCTCTGAAAATCTTCCGCGATTTTTAATCGAAAGTGAAAATGTAACGTACATTAAACGGTTCAACATATACGGTCGGAAAACAAAGTTTGTAAATAGGGCAATACCGGTTAATAGAAGTCCAATAGATTGGATTAAAGACGCTTTCGAACAAATAATCAAACATGTAACTAGAGAAGTAAGTCCCATGGATAAGACTGGGATAACGTTTTGTGGTGAAAGTTTTCAAGATCGTCCAGCATTTCTCAACTTTAAAACTGCAAGCGACTTGAAGTTTAATGATATTTGGGATATAATACTGAAAGTTTTTCAGAGTAATTCAGAAGGTATATACACTTTAAGATTGTTTTTAAAGAATATTATTTATTTATTATTTCTTTTATTTGCAGGATTAAGTACAGATAAATTTTGTTTGGACGTCACATATATTAAACTACCTATTGGAAGAGGAAGAACAAACAAATTTTCAAGCTACAATTAGGAATGCAAGAAAAGAAAAGGAATTATTGTTATCAAAAACACGGATAATTTATTTTTATCCCGCGCAATTATTGTTTCAATAGCCAAAGTTGAAAAATCTGTTAGTTATCGGAGTATCTTTAAGAATACAGGAGAACTTCAAACTACACTAGCTACAGAATTAACAAAAAGGGCAGGGGTAATTATACCACCAGATGGTTGTGGTATTCCTGAATTGAAAAAATATCAGGAGTATTTAACAAAATACAAAATAGTTGTCTATAAATATGGAACAAGAGGTAGGGATGTAATATTCAAAGGAACCAATGATGGTAAAAGATTAAATTTGTTACACTACAAACGACATTACAATGTAATCGGCTCTCTCACCGCTGCTTTTGTTGCAAGGTATTACTGTGAAGAATGTCACATTCCATACTTGAACAAAATGCACATAGATGCTCAAAAAGCTGTCCTTGCTGTCAAAAAGAGCCCGCCTGTTCTGGTAATATAAAAAATATATTGTGCAAAGACTGTAATCGATCTTTTCGAGGTCTTACATGTTTGGAGAATCATAAAGCTTCTACTTCAACCAAAATAAGCAAGTGTGAAGAAATTAAAAAATATATAAATTGTTTTAATGTTTTTAAAACAAATAGAAATCATACATGTGGAGAGAATTTTTGCAAAAATTGTCACAATTTTGTTCCAGATAATCACCTGTGCTACATTCAACAAAACAAAAATGAGGAGAAATTCCAAAACTTTTTATATATTTTTTATGATTTAGAGACAAGACAAGAAAAAGTTGTATCTAAGGATTTGAAACAGCATGAACCTAATTTGTGTGTCATTCAACAAAGATGTGATATCTGTATCAATATTGAATCTTTATTCTTTTGCCAAAAATGTAAATTTAGAACAACAATTTTCGAACAAGAAATGATAATAGATAAATTAATGGAACATATTTTAAAATTGAGAAAAACATTTAAACATATCGTTGTCATTGCACACAACGGTCAAGCATTTGATCATCAGTTTGTTTTAAACTATGTATTAACTAAAAGTGAGTTTCAGCCAAAACTAATTATGCGAGGGACTAAAATTATACAAATGCTAATAGATAATATAAAATTTATAGATTCTTTGAATTACTTACTTCCCAATGTCTTTGGCAAAGTTACCAAAAGCTTTTGACCTCTCAAAAGAATTCAAAAAAGGTCATTTTCCTCATCTTTTCAACAAGAAAGAAAATGAAAATTATATTGGATGCTTACCACCAATGGAAAACTATAGTCCTGATAATATGAAAAAAGATGAATATGATGAGTTTTTAAAATGGTATGAAAAAAATAAAAATAGTGAATTCAACTTTCACAAAAATTTTGTAAGTTACTGCTTAAGTGATGTCGACATATTAACCGAAGCATGTCTTAAATTCAGAAAAATGTTTTTAGAGGAATGCAATGTAGAACCCTTTTTGGAAGCCACTACAATAGCTTCAGCGTGTAACCTTTTATTTCGTAGAAATTTTTTTAAAGCTAACACCATAGGTCTTATTCCAAAAAATGGCTATAGATTAGTAGATAACCATTTAAAAATATCTTTCCAGGTGTTAATTTGGGAAAAAAACTTGCGACAAATTGATATTCAGTGTGCACTTAATGGTAAAGAAAAAAATATTGGAGGTGTAAAGGTAGATGGATTTTGTGAGCAAACCAACGAAATATTTGAATTTCATGGTTGCTATTACCACGGACATCCAAAATGTTTAACAATTAACCGAGATAAAACTTTATTCAACAGCAATGATGATACATTAAACCAAAGCTATGAGAGAACATTAGCAAAATCTCAACATTTAAAATCACTCAGTTACAATTTAATTGAAATGTGGGAATGTGAATTTCAAGAACAAATGAAAATTAATAAAAACATGGATTATTTGCGAAATCATAAAGTACCTTTGAATCCGAGAGATGCATTTTATGGAGGTAGAACAGGAAATATATATTCACACTATAAATGTAAGCCTGGAGAAAAAATTAAATATATAGATGTGTCTTCTTTATATCCGTATGTGTGTAAATGGGGAAAATTTCCTATTGGTCACCCTAAAATTTATGTCGGAGAAGTGGATTGTTCTAAATTAAAAATAGATAACATAGATGGACTAATTAAATGCAAAATTTTACCCCCCGCACACTTACTACATCCTGTTCTTCCACTAAAACAAAATGACAAACTTCAGTTTTCTTTATGTCGAACTTGCAGTGAAGAAAAATATTTGGGGGAATTTTGTCTACATTCAGACGAAGAAAGGGCCTTTGTAGGAACATGGATAATTGATGAGGTTTCAAAAGCTGTTGAAAAGGAGTACAAAAGAAATTTATGAAATTTGGGAATATGAAACCGTAATGTATAATAAAAATAAAAATACGAGCGGATTATTCACCGATATGATGAATAAATTTATAAAAGTTAAACAAGAAGCTTCAGGTTGGCCAAACAAATGTGTGACCAATGAGGAAAAAATAAAATATATTGAAGATTTCTTAAATAAGGAGGATGTCAAACTGGAATCAACTAACATAAACAAAACCCCAGGAAAGAGATCTTTAGCTAAATTAATTTTAAATTCATTCTGGGGTAAATTTGGACAAAAAGAAAATCAACAAAAAACCAAAATTATAAATAAAAGCTTTGAATTATATGATATGTTGACAGATCCAGCTATAAAAGTCTATCATATTTTTCCAATTAATGAATATAACATCGTAGTTAGCTGGCAACATAAAGAGTAAGCAGCTGAACCATTGCCAACTGTCAATGTATGTATAGCAGCTTATACAACAGCGCAAGCACGTCTTAAACTTTACGGTTATTTGGAAAAACTTGGTAAAAGCGTTCCTTATTATGACACCGACTCTGTTTTGTATGTAAGCCGGGAAGGAGAATATGATCCTCCAACAGGAGAATTTATTGGAGACATGACAGATGAACTAGAATGCTATGGTTTGGGAAGTTATATAACTGAATTTGTGAGTGGGGGTCCTAAAAATTACGCTTACAAAATATATAGTACGAAATATAATACTGAAGAAAATGTATGTAAGGTTAAAGGAATTTGTTTAAATCATACAACCTTACAAAAAATTAATTTTTATACTATTTTACAAGTGTAAGCTCAGCTTGATAAAATCCTCCAGAAATTGGAGTGTCAGTGTAGTCTGATAATTGATATGTAATAGGATAAGTATTATTGATCTTTTCAATTTTGAATATTTGGGATGACCAATTCGGCTGATAACTTTTTTCGAAATGACCTTTATATTTACTTATTCTTACAAAATTTCCAACCTTATATTCATTTTTATACCCTACACCTATAGAATAGGTAAAGGGGTATATTAACTTTGGTATGGTGTTTGTAACCACCTAAAGGAAGCGAGCTAGATATGGAAAAGTATATATATTTGTGATCAGCGTGACCGCCTTAGTCGATATAGCCATGTCCGTCCGTCCGTCCGTCCGTCCGTAGGCACGATAACTCAAAAAATAATGGAGCTATCTTGATGAAATTTTAACTGTAGGTTACTAGGAATGAAAGTACGGCGGGGATTGCATATGGGCGAAATTGGCCCATGGGTTCGGATTCTGGACCTTTTAATCGGTTTCAGGGCTAACGAACAAATATAAAAAATCACGATAACTCAACAACTAATGACGCTATCTTCATCAAATTTGTGCTGTAGGTTACTAGTAATTAAAAAAAAATAAACTACTTCGGGAATTGCGTAAGGTCCGGATTGGACCATGGGTTCGGAACCTAGAACTTTTTGATCGAATTTAGGCCAAACGAGCATAATTCCGAAACCAATGAAGATAGAACCTCCAAATTTAGTATCAGGGTGTCCCTTCCTATTTCCTAAGTGTCTTGTGAATTTGGGTCCCATTGGAGTAGTGGGCCGGGGACCAGCCACACATTTCCGAAGACCTTAAAGCATATCTTTAAAATTAATAAAGATAACAACTTGAAAAAATGTAGAAGCTTCCAATTTGCCACAAGGGTGTTCTTTACTATCTCTTGCGTGTTCCCCTAATTTGGGATCAATTGGAGTGGTGGTTCTGTACCCCTCTCAGACCTCCCAAGTTTTAAAGGCTTATAATCGAAATTACTAAAAATAGTTACTTAAAATTAGGATAAACCGTTCAAATTGTGTACAAGGGTTAATTAGTACTATAAGTACAGCGCGGACTATATAAGGGCGAAATCAGCCCAACGGTTCGGATTACGGACCTTTTAATCGATGTCAGGGCTAAGGAACATATATAAAAAATCACGATAACTAAACAACTAATGAGGCTATCTTCATGAAATTTGTGCTGTAGGTTATTGGCAGCGAAACTACGGCGGGGATTACGTATGGTGAGGATTGGACAATGGGTTCGGAACTTAGAACTTTTTGATCGAATTTAGGCCAAACGAGCATAATTCCGAAACCAATGAAGATAGAACCTCCAAATTTGGTATCAGGGTGTCCCTTCCTATTTCGTAAGTGTCTTTGAAATTTGGGCCCCATTGGAGTAGTGGATCGGGGACCAGCCACTCAGTTCTTAGGCCCTTAAAGCATATTTTCGAAATTAATAAAGATAGTAACTTGAAACAAATGTAGAAGCTTCCAATTTGCCACAAGGGTGTTCTTTACTATTTCTTGCGTGCCCCCCTAATTTGGGATCAATTGGAGTGGTGGTTCAGAACCTCTCTTAGATCCCCCAATGTGTAAAAGCTTATCATCGAAATTAATAAAACTAGTAACTTAAAATTAAGATAGAGCGTTCCAATTGTGTACAAGGGTTAACTAGTATTGAAAGTATGACGGGACTGCATATGGGCGAAATCGTACCATAATTTCGGGTCCTGGAACCCTTGAAAAGTTCAAGGACTAACAAACATATATCTTACAAACACCATAACTCAAAAAATAATGCCGGTATTTTGATGAAATTTAACAGTAGGTTACTAGTAATGAAAGTACCATGGGAATTGGTTGTGGTCGAGTTTAATTTCGAAGCCAAAGAATATATTTCCTATGTCCTATGTGTCTCCGAAATCTAGACTTAATTGTAGTGGTTCAGCTATATTCAAAGGTACTTTCTGCATTTATGTAAAATTTATTTTTATATTTAAATGAATTATATGAAAAGGTGTAAATTTTTAATTGTATTTTAGAAATATATTTATTGCATATTTTGCGTTTATAAGCTTTTCTATTAGGTATATAAACTAACCATTTAAAATAATTGCAATTTTTAAAAATTTGGATTATTAAATATATTATGCTTTGATTATCTTTTTATCACAAAATTTAATAATTAGAATTTTTTCATTTTGTAATTGAATTGGAATAAATATATTTTCATTTATTTCAAGTTTGTTTGTTTTTTAATATTTTTAAATAGATAAATTAGTAAGAATTTGTAGTATTTTTTAATAGATAGGGTAATTAGAAAATGTTTTTAGTATTATACAGTTAATTTGGTTAGCTATGTCTTACGATCAAATTAATAACAGCTTCTATGGTGTTAAAATGACTTATGGACATGTCCTTAAATTTGAACCAAATAGGTGTAGGGTATTTCTAAGTCGGTTGCACCGACTGACTGTTTCTTTACTTGTTTTGGATAATTTTAGGTTCAGTATACACATTCCTTAGTATATTTTTTTCGTTCTTCTTTGTGATTTTTTCAGGAGGAAGTTTTGTTGTACTATGTTTTGTAGAATTATATTCTTTTAATAGTGTTTGTATAATCCAAACCAGTTATAATTCCCGTTTAAAATAAATTTTTTCCACGTTGAAAAAATTTGTGAATCGTTCAACAATTGATGCTTTTAATTCACTAAATGTATGATAATGATTGATTGATTTTTCTTTCATATAATTTTGAAATTGTGAATTAAAAAATTCCTTACCCTGATCAGAGTGAATGTTTCTTGGTATAACTTTAGCTCTAATAATAATCGATTTTAAGGCATTTAAAACATTTTCAGCATTTTTTGTTTTCACAGGTTCAGCATAGACATATTTGGAAAAAGTGTCAATGACAGTCAACATATATTTATAACCTTCATTAAACTTTGCATATGGTAACATTTCTACTAAATCAATTTGCCATGTGTCATTTAAACCCTTTTATTTGAATTTTCTTCTAAGAAATTTACGTCTTGCCGGTCTATGAATTTCAGCCACTATTTGAGCTCTTGACATTTTGTTTTAAAAATGTTAAAGGTAATGATATAATAATTATTATACATAAAATGATAGACCAAAGCATGGTTTAAACTAATCATTTGATTGAGTTTAATTTTCTTTTATACTTTTCTACATAAGTAATAACTGGGCTTTTATTTTCAATTTTATTTCATTTCCATTTTGACTATTAGTAGCAACTCAATAAAATGCAGCCTGATTCTACAACATATAAGTTTCATGAAACTGACTATGTAAATACAGAATGCCAGATACAAGAGAATGAAATTACGTCCACCATAGACGATGAAGAATTAACAGAAACGGAGGAATTTATACCTCCCTTTCACATAGTTGAATCGGAAGATGAAGAAGAAGAGTGGAAGAAGAAATTGCTGAAGATGAGGAACGAGTTCCATTTAATGAAATTTGGGATAAAAATAATCAGCAGGGAGATCCTGACTACTTTGCAGATATTTTTAGAAATAATTTTTAATCTGTTTAAATAACTATATAAATAAAAATAAAAATTAGTTATATTATTCATTGTGATTTATTTTATTTATTTATGGAGATTGTTACAAATTTTTTGTTTTAACATTACAGGGATTTCAAAAAATAGTCTTGAATAATTACATTATACATTAAAACGCTGCATTGGTATATAAATTTCTTTCTGTAACCTTAATACTTTTTGTTCATCACATAATTTCAGATATTCTGCAACATATTCTTTTACATTTAACTCAGCAGATTTATACTGTGTCATCACTGCTTGAATAAAGTCGGTTAAATTGTAAAACAGTTCTGCTTCTTCTCTGTTAATACTTATGCTTTGCCCATTCACAGATCTTAACCCATGATGTAAGCTCTCTTTTATGTCTTTTATCATCTGCATATCGAGTTTCGCGTTAAATTGATAATAAAATTTAGTCCATTCGTGATATTTTAAAACAATCTCCCTTTTACCAATACGATGAAATATGCATGAAGCTTCAAAAGTCTTACAGTCAAATCCAACAGAAATTTTTAATGTGTGACATTTATTGAGGAAATATGTATAGCTTAGCAATAAATTATAACTCTGACCTAATGCCTCCATTTCTTTATTTTTACTAACATTTATTTATAGTGTTTTAATACTTATAAGCTTGTAATGACTTGTATTTTCCAAAAAGCTTTTGAAAGGTATTTATAATTAATTTGTCGTTTTCTACATGATTACCTATATTAAGTTTTTTTAAAAAGCTATTCATACTATAACCACAACATCTATACCATGAATAAATACAACAATACTGTCCACAGACATCTGAATAATTGCTTTGTGTTTTTCATTAAAAACTACACATTGATTTTTTAAGTACCTTAAAATTTCTAATTTATCAGGTTTTCTGCCAAAAGAATCAAAATATTCGATACAACCATGTTTAGGAATATAAATAACCAACCAATGTGTTCCTGGATCTTTTGTTTTATCTGTGTTTACAATTAAAAAAGTTTGTTTTTTAATTGTTTTGGGAAGTTGATCTAAAGCAAAAACTCCTTTAAAAATTTTACTCGTTTGTTTGTTACATCTCAACACGTTATTTATCTCCAGTGTGTTCATTAATCAAATTGACTCAAGTCATATACCTTGGTTGCTTCTTTTATGTAGTTCGATAAAAACTCTTTTTTAATTTTTTTATTTGTTATAATAACATCAAATTTTTCTAGTATTTGACAGAGCTCTTTATTTATTTTATTGTTATGCAAAATTCCAAAAGAATAATTTTCAAAATTATCATTTATAAATTCTCTCGTTGAAATTTATACTTGAGCTCTTTCACAAACTTTTTACAAGGTTCTTTGATACCAACTATACAAATATCTTTTACAAATAAGGTATTATTATCATCGCAACAAAACGTTACATCCAGTAGTGCACAAGACAGCGACATTTTGTCAATTATTTAAATTCATTTTTATGTGTGGTATTTATAGATTTGTAAATATATTTCGGTTTTTATCAATTTGTAAGCTTGCATCAAATTATTCATAAACAATAGCGGTTAGTGTAGATGGAAGTGGTTTTGATAATCTTGCCTCAATTCTAACTGTAACCTGATTTAATAAACCTATACATAATTCATTTCCTGATGCATCTGGAGTTAAATCTAAAGCTAACATGAAAAATCCGTTACTAAACATAAACTTTGTTATCTGATGACCTTTATCATTGTGGTAAATTCCAGTACCAGAAAATAGTGTACTATATGCTCTTGTGTAGCAACTATTTTCATCCGAAAAATTGGTTTCAATTGCTGAATTAGGTATTTGAACTCCATTTACGTTTAAAACAAATTGTGAAATATCAAAATGTTTAAAATTGTATGGGTTTTTTTATCTTTTTCCAGAATAACCTATATTTTCTGTCATACAAAGTATTATTGAATTTGGTAACTGACCAATGAAAACATTATCAAGTAATATCGATGAACTATTCTGTGGAATGGTAAAACTTTTTGCCGCTACACGTTTGTAATTTTACTTGGCATTAGTTTTATCTAATACAGCATTGTGTGCTAATAGTACACTTGGATTAATAGTTACATGTCTCATAGCTTCTAAAATTTTTAGTTGAGATTCGTCAGAATCATCGGCAAAAAAGTAAAAGTCTGGTTTTTCAAGTTTTAAAAGAATTCGAATTATGAGGAGTGTAGGTTGATTGAACATGTCTAAATGTAGTTTCCCCATAAGTTCTACTACATTGCTATTTTGGTATAATTTTTGACGTTATTTTGAACCACTATTATCAGGTTTTCCTATATTTGGTTTATCGAGACCCCATCCTGCACATTCCAAATGAGTAGTAGCGGCATTTGTACCATAATTTAATAATGATTCAATATAAGCTCTATAATGATAATTTCCATCAGATGGAGATATATTCTTTCCATTTAGCTGAACGTTACATTGTTTTATTAATGAATGTAAAAGATTATTGACTACACTTGGTTGTTGAATTAATTTGCCTTCAGTGTTTTTATCATTATTCCATTGAGCTCCATCTTTTTTTTAAATTTGTACTTTCAATTTTAGATATACAGAAGAAAGATCCCTGTATGTGTCCCCATGACCTAATGAAACAAATTCTATGACTGATGGATTATCCAAAGAAGCAATAGGGTTGTAGGAAACTTCTTCAGATCGTAATATATTCGATTGAATAGGTTGTGTTCTAAAAATATCCAACTCAGACTTCATACATTCAATCATAATTAACCAAAAATATCTTTTTACTTCTTTTTGTTACTCACTTTGCGTCGCTTTGACGTAAAATAATTTAAATTATTAATGAGTGGTCTTTTTATAGGTTTTCTTCTTTTAATTTTCCCTTGTCCATACATTTCATTGAGTTTTTGAACTGTACCCCATCTTACATTTTTAATTATCTCTTTACTTCGATCTTGTACAACTTCTTTTAAATTTGCACCTGTTGCAATATCAGACAATGCATTAATACCAGAGTTAATAACCTCCTTTTTTAGTATATTAGCTCCTGAAGTAAATAAAAAAACCGAAAAAGCTTCCTAATCCTCGCCCCTTTTGGTAAGGTACAACTGAATGCAACAAAGGGCCAATATCCTCAAGACCTTTTCCTGATTGAACTAAATAATATTTATAGTATGCTCTCTCCATAATGTTTAAATAAATAATATATAATGTTTTAAATTCCTTTTATTTATACTTTTTTGAAATGCAATACAATTTTTGTGGGAACACTACTTCCGGAGAAATTTATTTTTCTCAATCGGTAATTCAATTGCTTTACTCGAGTTGATCCCTTCCATAACTAGGTACCTTCCAAAATTTTCTGCAAGATCTTCCGCTTGTTTTGCAAACTCTTGCAGTGGAATTCTATTTGCTTTCAAGGCTTGCATTCTGCCTTCTATAATTTTTCTTCTTTTATTCTTTTTCTATTATTTTTTTCAATTTAGTCTATTATTCATTTTCTTAAGATTTTTTTTTTAGATTTAGATTAAGATTTAGTTTAGATTAAGATTTTTTTTTTTTTTAGATTTAGACCATTTTCTTAAGGTTTTGTCTTTAAAGTAACCTCAATCACTAAAATATTGTATTTTTCTATTATTACTAGGAACCTCCAAATTTGGTATATAAATATAATAATTATTATATAAATATATATATTTTTAATTTTAGTTTATTAAATCTTATTATTTTTTTTTTTCTTCATTTTTATTAAATTTATTTTATTTGCGCTATTTAATCCCAGTGGTAATTCCGTACGCGAAACTACTTGTCAAAGTCGCCATGTAAGTTTAATATATTTTATTTAAAATTAATAACAACTCCGTTTGAATGATTGTACTTTAATCATGCTTTACTTAATAATTTTACCTTATTTATAAACTTAAACTAACGCTACTAATACAATGATAATTCTATCTTGATGAAATTTTAACTGTAGGTTACTAGGACTGCAAGTACGGCGGTGATAGCATATGGGTGAAATTGGCCCATGGGTTTGGATTCTGGACTTTTAAATCGGTCCAAGGTCTAACGAACATATATAAAAAATGACGATAACTAAATAACTAATGACGCTATCTTCATCAAATTTATGCTGTAGGTTATTAGTAATAAAGCTAAGGCGTGGATTGCGTACGATCAAGATTGGACCATGGATTCGGAACCTAGAACGTTTTGATCGAATTTAGGACGAACGAACATAATTCAAAAACCAGTGAAGAAAGAACCTCCAAATTTGGTATCAGATGTCCATTTCTATTTCCTTAGTGTCTTTGAAAGTTGGGACCAATTGGAGTAGTGGGTCGGGGACCAGCCACACATTTCTGAAGACCCTAAAGCATATTTTTGAAATTAATAAAGATAGTAGCTTCAAACAAATGTAGAAGCTTCAAATTTAGCACATATGTGTTCTTTACTATTTTCTGCGCGTCCCTCTAATTTTAAATCAATTGGAGTGGTAGTTCAGTACCTCTTTTAGACCCCCCAAGGGTCTTATCATCGAAATAAATAAAAATAGTAACTTAAAATTAAGATAGAATGTTCCAATTGTGTACAAGGGTTAACTAGTATTGAAAGTATGACGGGGACTGCATATGGGCGAAATCGTACCATGGTTTTGGGTTCTGGAGCCTTTGAAAAGTTCAAAGGCTAACAAACATATATCTTAAAAACTCCATAACTCAAAAAATAATACCGCTATTTTGATGAAATTTAAACTCTAGGTTACTAGTAATGAAAGTACCATGGGAATTGGTTCTGGTCGAGTTCGAACAATGAGTTTGGATTCTAGAAGCTTTTGATCGATCTGAGGCCAAACGAGCATAATTACAAAGCCAAAGAATATGTTCCCTATTTCCAATTTGTCCCCGAAATTTAGACTTAATTGTAGTCGTGGTTTAGGTGCCTTCTAAGAAATCCCAAAATTAAAAAGCTTATCTTCGAAATTCATGAAGATAGAAAAAATTTGATACACAAGGGTTCTTTCCTATTTCCGTTTTTATTTAACACTTTTATATTTTTAAAAGGCTAAGAATTTTACCATAAAACATATTTAGTATAATATTTTATAAATTAAAAACCATAGGTGATATATAATAAAGACATCGTGTACAATACTTAATCTATATTCAAAGGTACTTGCTGCATTTATGTAAAATTTATTGCTATATTTAAATGAACTATATGAAAAGTTCTAAATTTGTAATTATATTTTAGAAATACATTTATTGCATATTTTGCGTTTATAAGCTTCTCTAATAGGTACATAAACTAACAATTTAAAATAATTGCAATTTTGAAAAATTTTAATTCTTAAATATATTATGCTTTGATTAGCTTTTTATCACAAAATTTAATAATTCTAATTTTTTCACTTTTGTAATTGAATTGAAATAAATATATTTTCATTCAATTCAAGTTTTTTTGTTTTTTAATATTTTTAAATAGATAAATTAGTAAGAATTTGTAAATAAATTAAGAGCAATTAGAAAATGTTTTTAGTATTATAAATTTAATTTGGTTAGCTATGTCTTACGATCAAACTAATAACAGCTTTTATGGTTTTAAAATGACTTATGGATTTCCCATTAAATTTGAACCAAACAGATGTAGGGTATTTCTAAGTCAGGTGCACCGACTGACTGTTTCTTTACTTGTTTATTTTCACATCTATTCAAACTTAAGCTTATGCTAAATTTCATTACAAAACTTTCATTATAAATTTTTTTCGTAGCATTAACCATAAAAACAATACAACGCCGAATGAGCTTTTAATTGACTTTACAAACCATTAAGAAGTTAATAACAGTATTTTTTAATTTACTTTGAATTCATTATTTTTATTAAACAACAAATTTTAATAACAAAAACAATTCTAAGAACAAATTTTAATTTAAAGTGCTGACTCTTAATTAAAAAAAAAAAATAAACAAAATAAAAAATTTTATTTGAACAAATTTTTATTTGGTTAAAAAATTTCATTTAACTTTAAAGTTAGTTTTTTAATTAAAACTTTTGATTGTTGCAGATCAAATTTCAGTTTGGGTCACCCAAGTTTGTTTACTTTTGATTAAATATTAGTAACTGAAATTTTGATTTACTTTAAAAAACTGACCTATATTTAAAATTAATTTTTTTTTGCAGTTACAAAGAAAAAAAAGTCTACCTAAAATGAATCAAAATAAATGAAGTGCCGTACTCTGTACTATCACAGATTTCAGAACAGAAATCATTACGTGTAATGGTATCTGTAAAAGAAAATTTCATGGGGTTTGCATTAATGCTCCTAGGGATTACCAAACATGCAACTCATTTATTTCTCATAATTTTGCTTGCGATTTGGACCAGCCTGTTCAAATACTAAAAGGCGAAAGTGCTGACTGCCGAGGCTGCACGGCCAAAGCAGTAGATGCATTGAAAAGTAACTCAGTATGCTTTAACGATATAGCCAAAAGCTATGACAACTCCAGTCAACCGTTATGCAGTTTTCTTTCTGACCGAAAAAAATATATTAAAAACACTTTGACAGATCTCATAAATGATCTTATGGGTTAACTTTTTTCGGCAACATAAAAGGAGCTGGTTGGCATCCGTGAAGTGGTTTGTAAAAATAAAAATAACAAAAGTAATAAAATTAGTAAAAACATAGTAATTAATAGTAAAAAAAAAACCGATAAAAATATTAATAGTAATAATAATATTAACAACAATAATAATAATATTAACAATAGTAATAATAATAATAATAAAAATAATAATGTTAATAATAATAGTTCTGAAAATAGCAATAATATTTCTGACAATTGTAATATTAATACTTACATTATTGTTAATACTGTAACTGTTCATTATAACAATAGCCTGTTAACAATTCAATTAATACTTCTTCAACAGGCACAAATAAATCCGTAAACACAAATTTACATACTAACACTGCTTCAAATATAAATCAGAACAACTTATGTCATAACCACAATACTATTCAGAACAAAAATAATAAAACAATACCTAAAGAACCTGAAATTTCTAATTCAAATTACTCAAATTATACAATCGCTCTTTCAAAACTTAGGGATGATAAAGTTTATAACATGGTCAGATTATATTTGTGATACCGGTTTTATGATGAATATAATAAAGTATTGGAAGTTAAAACCAGAACAAGTATAAAAGTTTTAATTGATAACGAAGGTTTACCAACCGGATACAAAGAATTATATAAATTATATATTAAATTTCTTAAATACCTATGACTTCACGTCTATATTTAATAATATAGACCTTAATCAAATGATAATTAGGATTTATGAAATAATGTTTGATGGTAATGCAATTTGTTCCTATTTCAAAAAACAGATGTTCGAACTCTAGCCCACTATGGTTCACAAAAGAGCTTAGATCTCTCAGAAATAAGAAAAACAAAGCCTGGCGTAAATATCCCAAAACAAAAGATATTAATGACTATAACAATTTTGTCATATTGTTTGAGAATTTTAAAACCTCATTATAATAATTTATAATAATTGCATTAACCTAATGGCAACTAAATTAAAGTCTGATCTGAAAAAATTTTGGAAATTCATAAATGCTATACGTAAATTTGATGATTACCCAACATTTATGAGTTTCAATTCTCTTTCTAGTAATGACCCTTTCACTATTTCGAAATATTTTCGTGAGTTTTTTAGCAATTCATATAGCGGTTCTTCTTTTACGGCTAATGAAAATTATTTCTCCTATATGAACACTTATTAAAAAATTTCTTTTACTGTCATTCATATTAATGAACAGGCAGTTTCTAGCTATCTAAATAAACTGGGCGATAATACTTTTCCAGGACCTGATGGTATACCGGAAATAACACTTTTAACACTATTATTCAAAAATTCATTAAATTCCGGATATTTTCCACCTTTTTGGAAAATATTTTATATCAGGCCTATTCATAAAAAGAATGCTGAAAATGAAATTATTAACTATTAGATTAGCCAGACTATCTTCAATTCCTAAATTATTTGAATTAATTATAACGGATTCAATTTACAATCATTGTAGAATTTTTTTTCATAGATAATCAAAATTGCTTTGTAAATCAAAAATCTACTGTGACTAATTTGTTAAAACCACATCTCTTCTCCTTAATAACATAAAAGAAGGATTTCAAACAGATATTGTTTATACTGATTTTAGTAAAGCATTTGATCTATTGCCACATTATATTATTTTACTAAAATTCGAAAAATATGGCTTTCCACTATTCTTCCTTAAATGGATACACTTTTATTTATGTGATCGCTCCTATAGTGTTATATTTAAAAATGTAATTTCAGAACCTTTTGTGGGAAATTCGGGAGTCCACAAGGTAGCCACCTTGGTCCTCTACTTTTTATCTTATCTGTAAATGATGTTTCTTCTATCATTTCTGATTGCGAGCTCCAAGTTTTCGCTGATGACATAAAACTTTTTAAAAAGATTACATCAACGACACCATTCTTATGCAGAATGATTTTCAAAACTTTAAAAATTGGTTCGTTAATAAGTGTTGAACACTTAATGTAAATAAATTGCGAATTGATATCTTTTACACGCCGATTTTGTCCTATTTGCTATAACTATAACTTAGATGGTATTAGTTTACCTAAAGTTACCTCAATTAAGGACCTAGGGGTGTATTTTGATTCCCAACTTAGCTTTAAAACTCATTATAACAATATTATAAATAAAGGTTCCTGATGTTATTTTAATTACATAAATTGTCAAGGGTAACGTTAAATTTACTTTAATTTCTAGTCAAATTATTATTAGAAGTCTTCAACGCCTTCGGTCTTGCAATTTATTTCAAACAAATCAAAAATTCTTTAAGCAAATTAAGCAAATTTTAACCCATTAATAGAATGCTCATTATAGGTAACAAACACAATTTTAATATTGACTTTACACTTTCCAAACATTCCCAAAAATAAAAATTATATAATTGCTGTTATTAAGACTATTTTTGTTTCTTTTGTAATACTGTACAGTTCATAATTTTTAATTTTTAATTATAATTTAAGATTAAATATTTAATCAAAAATGTAATTTTTGTATATTGATTTTAAATTTATAATTATGGTAGTTACTTGTAAGCTTTTTTGTAAACTGTTTGTGTTAAGCAGTATAAATAAATTAATAAAAAAAGACTGTGATTGATCATTTTATAACAGAAATCATCAACTTGCAAAACAATCTACATATAACAGATGCGCATTTGTCTGATCATAAAAAGGTACTCATCAGCCATGATCAAAAAAGAATCAGAAAGACCGTTAATAAGTCAAAAACAGTTTTAAATTATGATGATCTTTCTCAAAACAAATTCTGGGTTACGTTAAGCACTCACGAAACTTCAGACCAAACTGTCCTTATTGTAACCCAAATTATCAAAAAGTACATCCGTATTCTTCCATTTAAGAATTGCAAAAAAAAAATATTTGGATTACAAATATGGGCTAAAATTATTCAAATGATGAAAGTTCGGGATTCTTACAATAAATTCAAGCAAAAATATCTGGAAAACACAAGCTTTGCTAATTTGTATAAAACTTATAGAAGTAGATAAATATACTGATTCGAAAGGCAAAATCAACTGTTTACTCTGAACAAATTGATTAACTAACACTCAACGTGGTCGGGTCTGTTCTTAATCGCGGCAGAAATAAAAAAAAAATGTTAAAATCATATATTGTGTAATATTTTAAACAGTTGTTACTATAACATATGGGCATGGCTGATTGTCGGAAATGTCGCTTGAAAATTAGAGGAGAAACGAGTATTAGAAGTGGCGGCGTGTGCGGGAAAATTTTTCACAGTGCGTCTAAATGCTCAGGGATTCAACAGGCGGCGAATAATTTATTAGCTTCAAACAAAAACATTAAACTTATATGTGATGACTGTATTTTATATATACAAAATGTAGACATGGTTCTACAAAATATTGAATGTGAAGTAAAGTGAAAGTGAAATAATGACTATCTGAAAGAATATAAGCAAGAATTTGAGAGTGCACTGAAAAAAAATCAATTAGAAACAATGCAACTACTAAAAGCTATTAAAGATAGATATATCGTGCGTTTAGAAAGAATAAAAAGTGTGCAACAAAAAGAATTCGGAAAATTTTCTAAAATTAGTGATTTATTCAAAACGGATAGTGAAAAACTGAATACATTACATTATATACGGACAATACATTATCAAAAAGCAATGAACTAAGTGATCAAATTATAAACATTAGTGTAAATAAAATTAAACAAAATATAGGTCAAAATTCGTAATTCTCTGAAATTGTAAAACAAAATACGTATGTAAGCAAAAATATTGTACCTGAAATGAAAAAAAATACCTTTGGTTAATTAACCATTAAATAATGTAGCATAACTCGAATGGAATTAAGTAAGAAGATGGATCCAAAAAATTTTAAAATTAAAAATATTGAAAATAGGAAAAATGGAGTTATTGTTGTGGAAGCTGATAATAATCAAGAAAGAGACAAAATAAAGTCGGCTATTGAAAAAACTTAAGAACAAAAATATAAAGTTGAAATTCATACGAATCTTAAATAAAGAATAGAAATAGTGTATATGACATCGAAGTATTCTGAGAATGAATTGTTGAACAAACTGAAGTGTCAAAATCAACACTTAGAAGCGAGTGAGATGAAATTAATAAAAATGTATGAGATTAAAAATACAATGAACAAAAATACAATGTAATTATCGAAATTGATAAGGAATCATTTCCGAAAGTCATTCAAAATGAAAAAGTTTCAATTGGTTGGAACATTGTAAAGTATTTGATTCCTTGTGAGTGCTTCGATGCTTTAAATACAAAGGGTTCAACCATAAAGCTGCTGATTGCAAAAATGAGAAAACATGCTCTAATTGCCTCCAAAAACATAAAAGTAGTGAGTGTAAGAAGGAGAAAGTAGTTAAATGTATTAATTGCAACGTAGCAAATGATAGACTTAAGCTTAACCTTGATGAGTACATTAAGGTTAGCCTTTTCTTATTATATTTTTGCGACCAAAGTGATATATGTTATGTTGGCATAGCACAAACGAATCTTAAAGTATTAATAAATCAAGATGGCTTACCAACAAATTATAAAGAACTTTGCAATATATATTACGAATACCACGATAGAGTAGGAATTCTCAAAGAAGATTTCTACAAAGGTTTAAAGTCATACAGAATACACATAGATAATAAATATATAGATTACCTTCAAAAAGTTAGAGAAAATTGGATGGATGTTCACAAATTTTGTTGATAAAATTTAAAATAAGTATAAGATAGAGTTATTAATCAGAAGAATGATAGAAAGGCAAAAAAAAAAAATGAATAAATTGTTTAATTGTTTTACAATGTAAATTAATAACAAAGTTTGTATTACGAATGTAAATATAAGGTATGTTAAGGTATATTATTACACTGCAAAAATTAGCGATTTGATGGACAAATGAAATTTAAATTTAAATCATTTAGACCAAATGGTTTCGGCTATGGTCATCCATCAAAATTATATTTTACTTAATCTTATTTTATTTTATTATAAATTGGGATCATAAATATTTAATTTAATTAAACTAGCTTTAAGATATATTTACTTTTTATTTAACTCATAATATCTGTTTTTAAGTTAAGTTGAAATATAAATGAAATAATAAAAAAAAAATAAACACTAATAAAAGCTTTTATGGTTTTAAAATGATTTATGGACATCTTATTAAGTTTGAACCAAATAGGTGTAGGATATTTCTAAGTCGGTTGCATCGACTGACTGTTTTTACTTTTTTTATTTTTGTAAACATGTATAATTAGTGTTTATGAAGTTTGATAGTTAAAGTACAGTTTATAAATTAAAATAAAAGTATTTAAATTAATGTATGCAATTTGCTTATGTAACAACTCGAACCCTAAGAGATTTTCGTCTCCAAAATTTAAATTTTAAAAGAGACATGTTTTTAATTATTAGTATATCGTATATATTATTGCATTATTGTCCTAGGTAATATATAATTAAAAAATTGTGTACGATACTTAAATTGGGTTTAAAGACACTTGTTGCATCTATTTAAAACTTATTTTTATATTTTAATAATTATATGAAAAGTTCTAAATTTGGCATTGTATTTTAGCAATACATTTATACATTTATAAGTTTTTCTAATAGATACATATGTAGAGATAAAAAGATAGAAAATTAGCAAAAAAGGTCAACTGTACGTTAATATACTTGCATATTCAATTTTTGCATTTTATAAAATTAAAAGAACTTGCATTTAAAATTTTAACATATTCAAAAGTTTAATTATTCAAAACAATTGTTTTTTTTGTATTAAACTTTCATTGGCTTTTAAATAAAATTACATCTTATTGTTTTTTTCCAATCCAACATATATACTACTAATTTAAATGTATTTCAATTTTTTAAAAAATCTGTAATTTTGTAATTGAATAAAATAAGTTAAAAACATTAAAGCTTTGATTAACTTGTTAACACAAAATTAATTCACATTTTTCCAAATTTGTAAATGAATTGAAATAAGTGTATTCAACAATTATTTCAAGTTTTCTTGTCTTTAAAAATTTTTAAATAGATAAATTAGTAAGAATTTGTAATATTTTTGAATAGATAAAATAATTAGAAAATGTTTTTAGTATTATAAAGTTAATTTGGTTAGATATGTCTTGTGTTGATTTTGACACTTCAGTTTGTTCAACAATTCATTCTCAGAATACTTCGATATCATATGCACTATTTCTATTCTTTGTTTAAGATTCGTATGAATTTCAACTTTATATTTTTGTTCTTAATTTTTTTCAACAGCAGATTTTATTTTGTCTCTTTCTTGATTATTATCAGCTTCCACAACAATAACTCCATTTTTCCTATTTTCAATATTTTTAATTTTAAAATTTTTTGGATCCACCTTCTTACTTAATTCCATTCGAGTTATGTTACATTTTTGCTTATTTAATGGTTTAATAACCAAAGGTATTTTTTTTTCATTTCAGGTACAATATTTTTGCCTACATACGTATTTTGTTTTATAATTTCAGAGAATTACGAATTTTGACTTATATTTTGTTTAATTTTATTTAAACTAATGTTTATAATTTGATCACTTAGTTCATTGCTTTTTGATAATGTATTGTTCATAGCTACATTCAGTTTTTCACTATCCGTTTTGAATAAATCACTAATTTTAGAAAATTTTCCGAATTCTTTTTGTTGCACACTTTTTATTCTTTCTAAACGCACGATATATCTATCTTTAATAGCTTTTAGTAGTTGCATTGTTTCTAATTGATTTTTTTTCAGTGCACTCTCAAATTCTTGCTTATATTCTTTCAGATAGTCATTATTTCACTTTCACTTTACTTCACATTCAATATTTTGTAGAACCATGTTTACATTTTGTATATATAAAATACAGTCATCACATATAAGTTTAATGTTTTTGTTTGAAGCTAATAAATTATTCGCCGCCTGTTGAAGCCCTAAGCATTTAGACGCACTGTGAAAAATTTTCCCGCACACGCCGTCACATCTAATACTCGTTTCTCCTCTAATTTTCAAGCGACATTTCCGACAATCACCCATGCCCATATGTTATAGTAACAACTGTTTAAAATATTACACAATATATGATTTTAACATTTTTTTTTTTATTTCTGCCGCGATTAAGAACAGACCCGACCACGTTGAGTGTTAATTAATCAATTTGTTTAGAGTAAACAGTTGATTTTGCCTTTCGAATCAGTATAATTATCTACCTCTATAAGTTTTATACAAATTAGCAAAGCTTGTGTTTTACAGGTATTTTAGCTTGAATTTATTGTTAGAATCCCGAACTTTCATCATTTGAATAATTTTAGCCCATATTTGTAATCCAAATATTTTTTTTTGCAATTCTTAAATGGAAGAATAGGGATGTACTTTTTGATTATTTGGGTTACAATAAGGATAGTTTGGTCTGAAGTTTCGTGAGTGCTTAACGTAACCCAGAATTTGTTTTGAGAAAGATCATCATAATTTAAAACTGTTTTTGACTTATTAACGGTCTTTCTGATTCTTTTTTGATCATGGCTGATGAGTACCTTTTTATGATCAGACAAATGCGCATCTGTTATATGTAGATTGTTTTGCAAGTTGATGATTTCTGTTATAAAATGATCAATCACAGTCTTTTTTTATTAATTTATTTATACTGCTTAACACAAACAGTTTACAAAAAAGCTTACAAGTAACTACCATAATTATAAATTTAAAATCAATATACAAAAATTACATTTTTGATTAAATATTTAATCTTAAATTATAATTAAAAATTAAAAATTATGAACTGTACAGTATTACAAAAGAAACAAAAATAGTCTTAATAACAGCAATTATATAATTTTTATTTTTGGGAATGTTTGGAAAGTGTAAAGTCAATATTAAAATTGTGTTTGTTACCTATAATGAGCATTCTATTAATGGGTTAAAATTTGCTTAATTTGCTTAAAGAATTTTTTATTTGTTTGAAATAAATTGCAAGACCGAAGGCGTTGAAGACTTCTAATAATAATTTGACTAGAAATTAATATAAATTTAACGTTACCCTTGACAATTTATGTAATTAAAATGACATCAGAAACCTTTATTTATAATATTGTTATAATGAGTTTTAAAGCTAAGTTGGGAATCAAAATACACTCCTAGGTCCTTAATTGAGGTAACTTTAGGTAAACTAATACCATCTAAGTTATAGTTATAGCAAATAGGACAAGATCGGCGTGTAAAAGATATCAATTCGCAATTTATTTACATTAAGTGTTCAACACTTATTAACGAACCAATTTTTAAAGTTTTGAAAATCATTCTGCATAAGAATGGTGTCGTTGATGTAATCTTTTTAAAAAGTTTTATGTCATCAGCGAAAACTTGGAGCTCGCAATCAGAAATGATAGAAGAAACATCATTTACAGATAAGATAAAAAGTAGAGGACCAAGGTGGCTACCTTGTGGACTCCCGAATTTCCCACAAAAGGTTCTGAAATTACATTTTTAAATATAACACCATAGGGGCGATCACATAAATAAAAGTGGATCCACTTAAGGAAGAATAGTGGAAAGCCATATTTTTCGAATTTTAGTAAAATAATATAATGTGGCAATAGATCAAATGCTTTACTAAAATCAGTATAAACAATATCTGTTTGAAATCCTTCTTTTATGTTATTAAGGAGAAGAGATGTGGTTTTAACAAATTAGTCACAGTAGATTTTTGATTTACAAAGCAATTTTGATTACCTATTAAAAAAATTCTACAATGATTGTAAATTGAATCCGTTATAATTAATTCAAATAATTTAGGAATTGAAGATAGTCTGGCTAATCTAATAGTTAATAATTTCATTTTCAGCATTCTTTTTATGAATAGGCCTGATATAAAATATTTTCCAAAAAAGTGGAAAATATCCGGAATTTAATGAATTTTTGAATAATAGTGTTAAAAGTGTTATTTCCGGTATACCATCAGGTCCTGGAAAAGTATTATCGCCCAGTTTATTTAGATAGCTAGAAACTGCCTGTTCATTAATATGAATGACAGTAAAAGAAATTTTTTAATAAGTGTTCATATAGGAGAAATAATTTTTATTAGCCGTAAAAGAAGAACCGCTATATGAATTGCTAAAAAACTCACGAAAATATTTCGAAATAGTGAAAGGGTCATTACTAGAAAGAGAATTGAAACTCATAAATGTTGGGTAATCATCAAATTTACGTATAGCATTTATGAATTTCCAAAATTTTTTCAGATCAGACTTTAATTTAGTTACCATTAGGTTAATGCAATTATTATAAAGTAGATTAGATGAGGTTTTAAAATTCTCAAACAATATGACAAAATTGTTATAGTCATTAATATCTTTTGTTTTGGGATATTTACGCCAGGCTTTGTTTTTCTTATTTCTGAGAGATCTAAGCTCTTTTGTGAACCATAGTGGGCTAGAGTTCGAACATCTGTTTTTTGAAATAGGAACAAATTGCATTACCATCAAACATTATTTCATAAATCTTAATTGTCATTTGATTAAGGTCTATATTATTAAATATAGACGTGAAGTCATAGGTATTTAAGAAATTTAATATATAATTTATATAATTCTTTGTATCCGGTTGGTAAACCTTCGTTATCAATTAAAACTTTTATACTTGTTCTGGTCTTAACTTCCAATACTTTATTATATTCATCATAAAACCGGTATCACAAATATAATCTGACCATGTTATAAACTTTATCATCCCTAAGTTTTGAAAGAGCGATTGTATAATTTGAGTAATTTGAATTAGAAATTTCAGGTTCTTTAGGTATTGTTTTATTATTTTTGTTCTGAATAGTATTGTGGTTATGACATAAGTTGTTCTGATTTATATTTGAAGCAGTGTTAGTATGTAAATTTGTGTTTACGGATTTATTTGTGTCTGTTGAAGAAGTATTAATTGAATTGTTAACAGGCTATTGTTATAATGAACAGTTACAGTATTAACAATAATGTAAGTATTAATATTACAATTGTCAGAAATATTATTGCTATTTTTAGAACTATTATTATTAACATTATTATTTTTATTATTATTATTATTACTATCGTTAATATTATTATTATTGTTGTTAATATTATTATTACTATTAATATTTTTATCGGTTTTTTTTTTACTATTAATTACTATGTTTTTACTAATTTTATTACTTTTGTTATTTTTATTTTTACAAACCACTTCACGGATGCCAACCAGCTCCTATTATGTTGCCGAAAGAAGTTAACCCATAAGATCATTTATGAGATCTGTCAAAGTGTTTTTAATATATTTTTTTCGGTCAGAAAGAAAACTGCATAACGTTTGATTGGAGTTGTCATAGCTTTTGGCTATATCGTTAAAGCATACTGAGTTACTTTTCAATGCATCTACTGCTTTGGCCGTGCAGCCTCGGCAGTCAGCACTTTCGTCTTTTAGTATTTGAACAGGCTGGTCCAAATCGCAAGCAAAATTATGAGAAATAAATGAGTTGCATGTTTGGTAATCCCTAGGGGCATTAATGCAAACCCCATGAAATTCTTTTACAGATACCATTACACGTAATGATTTCTGTTCTGAAATCTGTGATAGTACAGAGTACGGCACTTCATTTATTTTGATTCATTTTAGGTAGACTTTTTTTTCTTTGTAACTGCAAAAAAAAATTAATTTAAAATATAGGTCAGTTTTTTAAAGTAAATCAAAATTTCAGTTACTAATATTTAATCAAAAGTAAACAAACTTGGGTGACCCAAACTGAAATTTGATCTGCAACAATCAAAAGTTTTAATTAAAAAACTAACTTTAAAGTTAAATGAAATTTTTTAACCAAATAAAAATTTGTTCAAATAAAATTTTTTATTTTGTTTTTTTTTTTGTTAATTAAGAGTCAGCACTTTAAATTAAAATTTGTTCTTAAAATTGTTTTTGTTATTAAAATTTGTTGTTTAATAAAAATAATAAATTCAAAGTAAATTAAAAAATACTGTTATTAACTTCTTAATGGTTTGTAAAGTCAATTAAAAGCTCATTCGGCGTTGTATTGTTTTTATGGTTAATGCTACGATAAAAATTTATAATGAAAGGTTTTGTAATGAAATTAAGCATAAGCATAAGTTTGAATAGATGTGAAAATAAAACAAATAAAGAAACAGTCAGTAGGTGCACCCGACTTAGAAATACCCTACACCTGTTTGGTTCAAATTTAATGGGAAATCCATAAGTAATTTTAAAACCATAAAAGCTGTTATTTGTTTGATCGTAAGACATAGCTAACCAAATTAAATTTATAATACTAAAAACATTTTCTAATTGCTTTTCTAATTTATTTACAAATTCTTACTAATTTATCTATTTAAAAATATTAAAAAACAAAAAAACTTGAAATAAATTAAAATATATTTATTTAAATTCAATTACTAAAAATTCAAAAAATTGAATTATTAAATTTGTGATAAAAAGCTAATCCAAGCATAATATATTTAGCAAGTAAAGAAACAGTCAGTTGGTGCAGCCGACTTAGAAATACCCTACACCTATTTGGTTCAAATTTAAGGACATATCCATAAGCCATTTTAACACCATAAAAGCTGTTATTAATTTGATCGTAAGACATAGCTAACCAAATTAACTTTATAACACTAAAAAAATTTTCTAATTACACTGTCTATTAAAAAATATTACAGATTCTTACTAAATTATCTATTTAAAAATATTAAAAAACAAAAAAACTTGAAATAAATGAAAATATATTTATTCCAACTCAATTACAAAATGAAAAAATTCTAATTATTAAATTTTGTGATAAAAAGATAATCAAAGCATAATATATTTAATAATCCGAATTTTTTAAAATTGCAATTATTTTAAATGGTTAGTTTATATACTTAATAGAAAAGCTTATAAACGCAAAATATGCAATAAATGTACTTCTAAAATACAATTACAAATTTCGAACTTTTCGTATAATTTCTTTAAATATAAAAATAAATTTTACCTACACGCTGCTAGTACCTTTGAATATAGCTGAACCAATACAATTAAGTCTAGATTTCGGAGACACATAGGACATAGGAAATATATTCTTTGGCTTCGAAATTAAACTCGACCACAACCAATTACCATGGTACTTTCATTACTAGTAACCTAGTGTTTAAATTTCATCAAAATACCGGCATTATTTTTTGAGTTATGGTATTTTTAAGATATATGTTTGTTAGTCCTTGAACTTTTCAAGGGTTCCAGAATCCGGAACCATGGTACGATTTCGCCCATATGCAGTCCCGTAATACTTTCAATACTAGGTAACCCTTGTACACAATTGGAACGTTCTATCTTAATTTTAAGTTACTAGTTTTATTAATTTCGATGATAAGCTTTTACACATTGGGCGGGTCTAAGAGAGGTACTGAACCACCACTCCAATTGTTCCCAAATTAGGGGGCACGCAAGAAATAGTAAAGTTATACCCTGGGCCAAATTTGAAGCTTCTACATTTCTTTCAAGTTAATATCTTTATTAATTTCGAAAATATGTTTTAAGGTCTTCGGAACTGAGTGGCTGGTCCCCGACCCACTACTCCAATGGGGCCCAAATTAGGAAATAGGAAGGGACTACCCGATACCAAATTTGGAGGTTCTATCTTAATTTGTTTCGGAATTATGCTAGTTTGGCCTAAATTAGATCAAAAACTTCTAAGTTCCGAACCTATTGTCCAATCCTCACCGTACGTAATCACCGCCGTAGTTTTATTGCCAATAACCTACAGCACAAATTACATGAAGATAGCTTCATTAGTTGTTGAGTTATCGTGACTTTTTATATATGTTCGTTAGCCCTGACACCGATTAAAAGGTCCAGAATTCAAACCCTTGGGCTGATTTCGCTGATTACTTATAGTACTAGTTAACCATTGTACACAATTTGAACGGTCTATCTTCATTTTAAGTTACTATTTTTAGTAATTTCGATTATAAGCTTATAAGCTGTTAAACCCTTGGAGGTTTAAGAGGGTTACTGAACCACCACTTCAATAGACCCCAAATTAGGGGGACACACAAGAAATAGTAAAGAACAACCTTGTGCCAATTTTGAAGCTTCTACGTGTTTTCAAGTTGCTATCTTTATTAATTTTAAAGATATGCTTTAAGGTCTTCAGAAATGTGTGGCTGGTCCACGACCCGCTACTCCAATGGGCCCAAATTACAAGGACACTAAGGAAATAGGAAGGGACACCCTGATACCAAATTTGGAGGTTCTATCTTCATTGGTTTCGGAATTATGCCAGTTTGGCCTAAATTCGATCAAAAAGTTCTAGATTCCGAACCCATGGTCCAATCTCGATCGTACGTAATCCCCGCCTTAGCCTCGTTTCTAGTAACCTGCAGCACAAATTTGATGAAGATAGCGTCATTAGTTGTTGAGTTATCATGATTTTTTATATATGTTCGTTAGCCCTTGGACAGATTAAAAGGTCCAGAATCCGAACCCATGGGCCGATTTCGCCCATATTAAATCCCCACTGTACTTTCAGTCCTAGTAACCTACAGTTAAAATTTCATCAAGATAGTTCTATTTTTTTTTTTTGAGTTTTCGTGCCTACGGACGGACGGATAGACAGACGGACATGGCTATATCAACTTAGGAGGTCACGCTGATCACAAATATATACACTTTTCCATATCTACATAAATAGATACAACTATTTGACCAATTTCAATAAAACAACAACCAAAGAAAGGTTTTTTCCGTCCGTCCGTTGGCACGATAACTCAAAAAATAATGGAGCTATCTTTAAAAAATTTTAACTGTAGGTTACTAGGACTGAAAGTACGGCGGGATTGCATATGGGCGAAATCGGCCCATGGGTTCGGATTCTGGACCTTTCAATCGATCGAAGGGCTAACGAACATATATAAAAAATCACAATAACTCAACAACTAATGAAGCTATCTTCATCAAATTTGTGCTGTAGGTTACTAGTAATGAAACTACTGCGAGGATTGCGTAATTTCGGGATTAAACCATTGGTTCGGAACCTAGAACTTTTTGATCGAATTTAGGTCAAACGAGCATAATTCCGAAACCAATGAAGATAGAACCTCCAAATTTGGCCTCAGGATGTCCCTTTCTATTTCCTTAGTGTCTTTGAAATTTGGGCCCCATTGGAGTAGTGGGTCGTGGACCAGCCACACATTTCCGAAGACCTTAAAGCATAACCTTAAAATTAATAAAGATAGCAACTTGAATAAATGTAGAAGCTTCAAATTTGGCACATGGGTGTTCTTTACTATTTCCTGCGTGTCCCTCTAATTTTGGATCAATTGAAGTGGTGGTTCAGTACCTCTCTTAGACCCCCCCAATGTATAAAAAAAGCAGTATAATTCAAAAAGTAATGCCGCTATTTTGATCAAATTTAA
Source organism: Dolichopus griseipennis (assembly GCA_963082915.1). Classification (NCBI taxonomy): domain Eukaryota; kingdom Metazoa; phylum Arthropoda; class Insecta; order Diptera; family Dolichopodidae; genus Dolichopus; species Dolichopus griseipennis. The sequence continues at coordinate 128,579,396 of OY720443.1, read as the reverse complement.
ACTTCAGGTTACTAGTAATGAAAGTACCATGGGAATTGGTTCTGGTCGAGTTGGGACACTCATTTCTGATTCTAGAAACTTTTGGTCGATCTGAGGCCAAACGAGTATAATTTCGAAGCCAGAGAATATATTTCCCATTTCCTATGTGTCCGCGAAATTCATGAAGATAGAAAAAATTTGATACACGAGGGTTCTTTCCTATTTCCGTTTTTATTTAACACTTTTATATATTTAAAAGGCTAAGAATTTACCATAAAACATATTTAGTATAATATTTTATAAATTAAAAACAAAATATTTTTTTAATAAACGATTAAATTCCTTTTTTTTTAATTTATATTATATCATATATTTTATTGAATTACTACCATATGTGATATATAATTAAGACATCGTGTACAATACTTAAGCTATATTCAAAGGTACTTGCTGCATTGATGTAAAATTTATTGTTATATTTAAATGAATTATATGAAAAGTTCTAAATTTGTAATTATATTTAAGAAATACATTTATTGCATATTTTGCGTTTATAAGCTTCTCTAATTTAACAACTAACAATTTAAAATAATTGCAATTTTGAAAAATTTTAATTCTTAAATATATTATGCTTTGATTAGCTTTTTATCACAAAATTTAATAATTCTAATTTTTTCACTTTTATAATTGAATTGAAATAAATATATTTTAATTTATTTCAAGTTTTTTTGTTTTTTAATATTTTTAAATATATAAATTAGTAATAATTTAGATGAAGTAATTAGAAAATGTTTTTAGTAATATATAGTTAATTTGGTTAGCTATGTCTTACGATCAAACGAATAACAGCTTTAATGGTTTTAAAATGACTTGTGGATTTCCCATTAAATTTGAACCAGATAGATGTAGGGTATTTCTAAGTCGGTTGCATCGACTGACTTTTTCTTTACTTGTTAGCATTTGTTTATTACATGTTTATTAGACCAAAGTAAAATAAAAATATGCTTCTTTTGATATACCTATCAATTTTAATTATAATAAACGTTACACTTTTCGGCAAAGCTTAAATTTTACCTACTTAGCCATTATATATAGACTTGAGACCGACACATCAAATAAAATTCTAACAGATGAGTTTGAATTGTCTATTTTAGAATTAACACATTCTACAATGTTTAAGTCTCATACTAGTTTTTCATAATTTACAGCATTCTTTTAAAATGACATTCCTTTATTACGACGAATATTTTCCGTCCCTTCATGGTCGTTATAAGCGAAAAGTACTGTATTTGGTTTTTGACATACGCGACGTATTGGTACTTCGGTTTTAAAAATTGACAACGCGAAAAATAAAAATAGATAAATGTAAAATAATATTTTAGTTAAATATTTGTTTATTAAAAAATACCTTATATATAAAAAAATTCAAATACCTATAATATATTTGCAGAAACATTAAAAAAAAAAAATATATTTTAAGAAAAATGATTTGTTCCTTATGGATCAACCAAAATCAACGCATACGTTGTCAGTGCGTACTGTCAAAAAGTTTTGTTTTGAATAAGTTATTCATTTTATTTAATTTTTATTTTACTTGACTCATGCTTAGCTCAAACACATTACAATTATTACTTAATGCAAAATTTATATTAAACAATCATACAAAACAAAAAAAAAAAGGAAAACGCAATTAAAAATGATTTAAAAAACATTTAAAAAAGTAACAATTTCATTAACATTTTTCATTACAATAATAATTAAAGGTTTAACAATAAAAAAATTATTAAACAAATTTAAGTATAAATGTAATATGACGAATAAACAAAAATAAATAATAAACTCCCAAAAGGTACTCACAAAATTTCAACGATGCAAACATAAATCTTTCTTTAAAATAAATTTGGTTAGTTGAAAGTTAATAATGTGTCTATATTTATTACACAAAGCTATCATTCTGTTAAGAGGTTAAAGTTTACCAAAATTAGTACGATGAAACTATCCAGCATATGGCGCAGTGGTTGAGGCGCCGCCTTTTAAGCGAAAGGTCCCGGATTCGATCCCTGACTGGGTAAACTCAATAATTTGTATAATTAGTATAACAAATAACTTATAAATTATAATTAAATAACTAATAGTCTAAATAGAAAATAATAATTAATAACAAATAAAAAAAAATAAAAATATTACCAAAAATGGTGTTCCTGAAATAACCTATAGCTTAATATTAAATAAATAATAACATTACCTATATAAGCATATTCACATGTCAAAATGATATCATTGACATTTGCTTATGCGTGGTATCTTTAATGTCAGAGATAAGAACAAATGACATCGTCCCCCTATTAGGCGTTATATAGGAAAAAACAAAATAGGCAACTTCTACAGTAGGTTAATCTCCTGCTTAGAATGACTAAACGGATTAAAGAAACTGAAATTAGGCAAATCGGATGCAATAGGCAAGATAACAACGCAACAACCTTCGGCGCTCAAACAATGACTAGAATTGCACAATGGAATGTCCGAACAATGCGAAAAACATCAAGGCTTACCCAAATAGAAAAACAGATGGCAGATTATAGAGTTCAAATTATGGGTTTAAGTGAAATTAGATGGAACGGGAATGGCGAAATCATCACGGCTAATGGAAAACAACGAGCAAGACTGGAATCAAGTTAGCAAAGCCGTCTATGAGATTGTGAAAAACAAATTAGGTACAAAGAATAGAGAACAAACGCCATGGATATCAGAAAGCACACGGAAACTCTTATCACAGAGGCAAGATTATAAAGGCATGGGAAAACGAAGAGCTACCTCTATCTTGGAAAAAGGGTACAATAGTAAAGCTACCGAAGAAAGGCGATCTCAAAGATTGCAACAACTGGCGTGGTATCACTCTTCTCAACACAGTGTATAAATTCATAGCAACTATAATACAAGGCAGAATCCAAGAAAAAATCAAACCAGAGTTATGCGACGAGCAAGTAGGCTTCCGCCCTCACAGGAGCTGTGTAGACCAATCAAACACACTTAGAATCATAATCAAGCAATTGATCGAATGGCGGACTCCCTTCTACCTGCTATTCGTGGACTTTAAGAGAGCCTTCGACACTGTGAAAAGTTGCCATATGGAGAGCATTAAAAGAGAAAGGTGTACCATGCAAGATAATTCGGATCATAAGAGAGCTGTACGAAAACTCCGAACTAGCGGTCACTCACAACGGAAACATCAGTGAGCCCTTCCAAACAAACTAACATCGGCGTCAAACAGGGATATCCACTGGTGCAATGATGATGCTATTCACAATCGCCTTTGATAGTATAATGTCCGAAGTCTGTAAGCAAAAAAGAGGCATTACATGGAGCTTCACTCGCCACTACGAAGATCTAGTTTATGCAGATGACATAGTACTTCTAGCACACAAGCTCAGCGATATGCAGTCCAAACTGGAACAATTGGAAAGACTAACACTTAACGCAGGCCTTGAAATTAACATAAGCAAAACTAAGGAGATGAAAATCAACAGCACCAACAACCAACTCATCAGACTGAAAACGCAACCAGTTCAACTATCACGGTAGCATAATGACTACTGATGGTGGTGCGGAGACAGATGTGAACAACAGACTTAGCAAAGCAAGGGCTTCATTTGGGCGGTTGTACCTAGTATGGAGTAACACCGAAATCTCCAAGAAAACAAAAATAAGGATTTTCAATGCTTGCGTAAGGACCGTACTAATGTATGGAAGCGAAACATGGATGATATCCAACAGCATCGTCTAGAAAATACAACTTAATTAACCGTTGTCTGCGCATAATCTGCAGAATATTCTGGCCTAGCAGAATAAGCAACGAAGACCTATGGAGGCTAGGAACCCATACTGAGGCAATTAAGAAAGATGAAATGGATAGGAGAAAGAAGTGGATAGGCCACACGCTAAGAAAAAATCAGAACATCATAAGCCATATGGCCTTGGAGTGGAACCATCAAGGAAGCAGCAGAATCGGGCGTCCAAATAACACCTGGAGGCGCACCATAATAAGTGAGCTGAATCAGTGCAACTTCACTTGGGAGAATGCAAAAGCAGCAGCAGGAAACCGGATGAGATAAAGATGTCAAATGGAAGCCCTATGTTCCCTCGCGGAGTGAAAAGGACGAACAAAAAAAAGTACGATGAAACTGGGATAAAACATGTTATGTGTTCTTACTCTAGAAACTGGACAATAGACTACCCTGTCAAGTAATTCCGTAGAAACAATATTGCCTTTGAGTAATTCTGTTAAAAATATTATATCGGCAACTTCTCGACGTTTTTCGAGAATGTTAAGATTTAATAAATTTAGCCGATGCTCATACAGTGGAAAATTTAACGGATCTTCCCAAGGCAGATGACGCAGTGCAAATCTTAGGAATTTCTTTTGGACATATTGAATGCTATTAACATGAACTCTATAACATAGATTCCATACCTGACTAGCATATTCCAAATAGCACCTGTGGACATTCCAATTGTCTTACCAAGCAAGTATAAAGAAAATTAAAAACATAAGGGTATTTAAATTTTCTTGCCCAACGCTTGATAAAACCGAGCATAGAATTTGCTTTGTTAAATATATTTGTTGGTTGAAATGATAGTTTACTATCAAAAAATACTCCCAAATCTAAAGTTTGGTCATTAAAAGAATAAGTATGTGATAATGGATTCAAACGACGTGTTATGTAAATAAATGTAAATGTAAATATATTTGCATCAAATCATACGCGACGTATTGTACCTCGGATTTTTAAAATTTAAAAATTGACAAAGTGTATAAACATATTGTAATTGTTTTTTCTTATTTTGCTACGATTAAGTTTTAAAAATAAACTATTTTAAAATTATATTTTTTTTTTAAACATACATTCAAAATAATTGAAAATACCTATAACAATATGTTTGCAAAACCAAAAAAATAACCTTTTTTAAAAAAAATTATTTGTTTATTAGGTTCCAACCTAAATAAAATCATAATGCATATAATTTCTGTGAAAAAATTTAGAAATAAGTAGGTACATGAATTTACATGAGTGCAACCAAAATATGCGTAACGCGGTATACTGTACCTCTGATTCTTAAAATTTACAAATTGACAAAATTTATAAAAATATTAATATTGGTTTATCTTATATTTCTTATATTATGTTTTAAAAAATAATACTTTTTTAAAATAATTTTTTATTAACAAATATCTTATATTCTAAATAATTCAAAATACGTATAATATGAAATTAAAAATATTTTTTGTAGGTACTAAATTAAATATAAAGAATATTTTTGAAAATGGAAGGTCTTATTGGTTATCAAATAAAAAATTTGATTTAACCCTAAACCCTATTCAAGAGAAAATTTTATTCTGAACAATTTTAATTACAGCTATCTGCCGAAACTTATTTAATTACCTACCTCTCATCTACTCATTTACAAGAGCTGGTGTAGCTGACAGCAGCTGAGAGTAGAAAAGAGTTTACTCCTCATAAAGAAACGCAAGCAATAACATTTGTTTGTTTTAATAAACTTATGAGTCATGGCTCATGACCATATCTAGAAATATATTTTTGTCAATAAAAAACTTAGGAAAAATTAAATAAATAAACTAGACAAAAATATATAAAGTAAACTAAAGAACTCAGAATCATTTTTTGCATGTTTTTCAGAACTTTAGATAGCCATACATTTGTAGTAAAAATTTCAGATTTTTTTATTGAAATGTAGTTTCTACTTACCTAGTACTATTGTAAAAATCAAATTTAAAAGCTCTCAAATTTAAAAATGAAGAGAATAAGGAGAGGAAATATTTATCAATAGTTAAAACTTATTCTTAGATTTATTGAAAAACTTTTTTTTTATATCTATGTAGATATGCTTTAAATCTTAAAATTGAGATTTAAAAAAAAAACTTGACTTCTGTCAATTTGACTATTGTTTTGTACATCTGGCAGCTTCAATATAATATAATACTAAGTATTAAACTTATGAATTATGATATGTTTAATTTTGTTGTATTTATTATGTTTTCATAGAGCGTTTTAATTAGGATAAGGAATACATATTTTCAAATCGTAATAAAATGTTTAGAAAACAAGTAAAGAATCAGTCAGTCGGTACAACCGACTTAGAAATACTCTACACCTATTTGGTTAAAATTTAATGAGATATCCATAAGTCATTTTAAAATCCAAAAAGTTGTTATTAGTTTATATTACTAAACACATTTTCTAATTACTTTATCTATTCAAAAATATTCCAAATAAAAACGGAAATAGGAAAGAACCCTCGTGTATCAAATTTAAAGTTTTCTATCTTCATAAATTTCGAAGATAAGCTTTTTAATTTTTGGATTTCTTAGGAGGCATCTGAACCACCTCTACAATTAAGTCTAAATTCAGGTAACACATAGGAAATAGAAAATATATTCTTTGGCTTGAAATTATACTCGTTTGGCCTCAAATCGATCAAAAGCTTCTAGAATCCGAACTCATTGTCCCAACTTGACCAGAATCAATTTCCATGGTACTTTCATTACTAGAGTTTAAATTTCATCAAAATAGCGGCATTATTTTTTGAGTTATGTTGTTTTTAGGAAATATGTTTGTTAGCCCTTGAACTTTTCAAAGGTTCCACAACCATATGCAGTCCCCGTCATACTTTCAATATTAGTTAACCCTTGTATGAAATATGAGCGTTCTATCTTAATTTTAAATTATTTTTTTTATTAAATTCGATGATAAACTTTTAAACCTTGGGGAATCTAAAAGGGGTACTGAACTCAGAATGATCAAAAATTAGGGAAACACGCAGGAAATAGTAAAGAACACCCATGTGCCAAATTTGAAGCTTCTACATTTGTTTGAAGTTACTATCTTTATTAATTTCGAAAATATGCTTTAAGGTCTTCGGAACTGTGTGTCTGGTCCCCGACCCACTACTCCAATGTGGCCCAAATTCAAGGACACTAAGGAAATAGGAAGGGACACTCTGATACCAAATTTGGAGGTTCTATCTTCCTTGGGTTCAGAATTATGCTCGTTTGACCTAAATTCAATCAAAATTCGATTATGCAGTTCGCGCTGTACTTTAAAAGCAAAATGTCAGAATATAATAACAAAAGCAATTGTAGTCAGTGCAAGAAAAAAATTAATTTGAGGACTAATAAGCTAATATTATGTGATGGACCATGTAAAAAGCGTGTACGGGTATGGACAATGAAGTTGTAAACACATATTTCGAAGATCCAGAGAAAAATTGGTTTTGTAGTGCATGCAAAATAGCAAAACGAAGTCCAACATCAATTAACGTTGGAGCAACAACTTCGAAAGATCATTTGAATAAAACAACGAATAACATAAATGATACTGAAATTATTAATCAGAAGTTAGAAACGATTATTAAAAACCAAAACGTTCAAGGTACGGAATTTCTTACATTCAAAAGTGAGGTTAGGGAAATAAAGGAATTTATAGACACCTTAATTGAAGAAAACCTAAAACTATGTAATGAAAATAAGATTCTGGAATACAAAGTTCATAAAAACATAGTAGAGTTGGAAAAAATAAAACAGAAGAGATACATTAAGCAACTTGAAATAAGTGGTGTTCCTGAGGATGCAAATAAAGAAATCCAACACTTAATTTTAAAAAAATTGCAGAAAAAGTTGGATTTGATTGAAAATATGAATATTAATAACGTATATATAACTAAAAAGCATTCATTAGTAAACAATTTATGTATACGGATGATCTTGTCATAATTTATAAAGATAAATCATGTCACAGATTAGAAGAAAAAATTGAGACCGATATGTGTAAAATTCTATAATGGATGCAGATACATAAACTTGAAATTAACACCAGTAAAACTAAATACATAATATTTAAAAGGAAACCAACAGATAACATTGACATCTACTACAATGGTTGTTATCTAGAGATGGTGAAAAGCTATTATCTAGGGATTGTAATAGATGAAAAATTATCATGGGAGCACCATATCGAAAATGTAATAAAAAAAGGAAGAAAAATAGCAGGAATCTTTAGGCTAATAAACAAAAGAGTACCACATAAATTTAAAAAACCTGTGAAGAAGTTTCAGATTAAGTCTTATATAAATTTAATGTAAATCATTTTCAAATAACCTTTTATATCTAAATTAAACATTTTTTTTGCTATTTAATATTATTTTAGCTTAAATAATTTATTACTACTTAAAAACTTAAAATTAAAAATTATACCTAAAATTGTTGCACGGGTACTCAATTACATTATTAATCATAACTGTATCAATAAAATTATTTGTTTTATCTCTTAAAGAAGATCATATGTTAATTAAAATGCTTTTTGCTTTTAGTTCAGTTTGTAAAAAGGTTTTTGAAAGAAAGGTTTGCTTTTCTTGTTCTCGGTATATAATTAATATAAATAATATAATAATTAAAATAGTCATTTCGCATTTTCGGTTTTATATATAAAAAAAAGATTGATAAAATTGCTTTCTTGTTCTCGTTATATAATTAATATAAACAATATACCAATTAAAATAGTCATTTCGCATTTTCGTTTTTATATATAAAAAAAGGATCAGATCTTAAAAACGCTTAAGAATCTGAACAACCTGTATATTATAGCATGTTTCATAGCTCAATTACATATGGAATAAAAATATGGGGAAACACCTCCAGCAAGAATTTTTCTGCACTACAGAAAATACAAAATAAAGATATAAAAAATCTATATGGATACAGCAACATAACGTCAACACAGAAAATACATACAGAAAATAAAATATTGCCACTTAATTTGCTCATAAAAAGTAAACTTGTCACACAAATACACTACATAGTCACAAAAAATATCAACACAAACATCACACCACCTTTCAATAGAGAATTACATGGGTACTCCACAAGAAATGCAAATCAGATAAGAATAAAATCATCCAAAATCAGATTCAATAAATATGATACGGTTTACAACACTGTGTTTAAACTATACAATGAACTACAAACAGAAATAAAAGAAATAAAAAAATTATCAAAATTTAAAGCTCAGGTATAAAAAATTATGAGATATATGAATCAAATATAAAAAATTAAAGTAATTTAAACTGAATAATATAATACATAATTTACAGCTGTTCTATTTTGTTTGTCTTTTTTGTTTTTTGTTATTGTTAATTGATTAACTATGTTTTTGAAAATAAATATTATGAATTCATATAATTAGTTATTAGTTTTTAAGTAAATTACACTGATATTTTGTAAGTAAATTTTTATATACAAAACCCTATAAGAGCAAATGAGCTCTTTTGGGATGAAATAATGAATAAATAAATAAAAATAAATAAAAATTTAACTTTCATAACAAAAAAACAACAAAAAAAAAAAAAGTTCTCAATTCCGAGCCCATTGTCCAAACCTTAGCGTACGCCACCGCCACCGTAGTTTCATTACCAGTACCCTATACCACAAATTTCATGAAGATAGCGTCACTAGTTGTTGAGTTATCGCCATTTTTTATGTATGTTCGTTAGCCCTTAGACCGATATAGAAATAGAAATAGTAAGAAATAGTAAAGAACACCCTCGTGTATCAAATTTAAAGTTTTCTATCTTCATAAATTTCGAAGATAAGCTTTTTAATTTTGGGATTTCTTAGAAGGCATCTGAACCACCTCTACAATTAAGTCTAAATTCCGGTAACACATAGGAAATAGAAAATATATTCTTTGGCTTTGAAATTATACTCGTTTGGCCTCAAATCGATCAAAAGCTTCTAGAATCCGAACTCATTGTCCCAACTTGACCTGAATCAATTTCCATGGTACTTTCATTACTAGTAACCTAGAGTTTAAATTTCATCAAAATAGCGGCATTATTTTTTGAGTTATGTTGTTTTTAGGAAATATGTTTGTTAGCCCTTGAACTTTTCAAAGGTTCCACAACCATATGCAGTCCCCGTCATACTTTCAATATTAGTTAACCCTTGTATGAAATATGAGCGTTCTATCTTAATTTTAAATTATTTTTTTTATTAAATTCGATGATAAACTTTTAAACCTTAGGGGATCTAAAAGTGGTACTGAACTCAGAATGATCAAAAATTAGGGAAACACGCAGGAAATAGTAAAGAACACCCATGTGCCAAATTTGAAGCTTCTACATTTGTTTGAAGTTACTATCTTTATTAATTTCGAAAATATGCTTTAAGGTCTTCGGAACTGTGTGTCTGGTCCCCGACCCACTACTCCAATGTGGCCCAAATTCAAGGACACTAAGGAAATAGGAAGGGACACTCTGATACCAAATTTGGAGGTTCTATCTTCATTGGTTTCGGAATTATGCTCGTTTGACCTAAATTCAATCAAAATTCGATTATGCAGTTCGCGCTGTACTTTAAAAGCAAAATGTCAGAATATAATAACAAAAGCAATTGTAGTCAGTGCAAGAAAAAAATTAATTTGAGGACTAATAAGCTAATATTATGTGATGGACCATGTAAAAAGCGTGTACGGGTATGGACAATGAAGTTGTAAACACATATTTCGAAGATCCAGAGAAATATTGGTTTTGTAGTGCATGCAAAACAGCAAAACGAAGTCCAACATCAATTAACGTTGGAGCAACAACTTCGAAAGATCATTTGAATAAAACAACGAATAACATAAATGATACTGAAATTATTAATCAGAAGTTAGAAACGATTATTAAAAACCAAAACGTACAAGGTACGGAATTTCAAAAATTCAAAAGTGAGGTTAGGGAAATAAAGGAATTTATAGACACCTTAATTGAAGAAAACCTAAAATTACGTAATGAAAATAAGATTCTGGAAGACAAAGTTCATAAAAACATAGTAGAGTTGGAAAAAATAAAACAGAAGAGATACATTAAGCAACTTGAAATAAGTGGTGTTCCTGAGGATGCAAATAAACAAATCCATCACATAATTTTAAAAAAAATTGCAGAAAAAGATGGATTTGATTGAAAATATGGATATTAAAACAATTGTAAACAATTTATGTATGCGGATGATCTTGTCATAATTTATAAAGATAAATCATGTCACAGATTAGAAGAAAAAATTGAGACCGATATGTGTAAAATTCTACAATGAATGCAGATACATAAACTTGAAATTAACACCAGTAAAACTAAATACATAATATTTAAAAGGAAACCAACAGATAACATTGACATCTACTGCAATGGTTGCTATCTAGAGATGGTGAAAAGCTATAAATATGTAGGGTTTGTAATAGATGAAAAATTATCATGGGAGCACCATATCGAAAATGTAATAAAAAAAGGAAGAAAAATAGCAGGAATCTTTAGGCTAATAAACAAAAGAGTACCACATAAATTTAAAAAACCTGTGAAGAGTTTCAGATTAAGTCTTATATAAATTTAATGTAAATCATTTTCAAATAAACTTTTATATCTAAATTAAACATTTTTTTTGCTATTTAATATTATTTTAGCTTAAATAATTTATTACTACTTAAAAACTTAAAATTTAAAATTATACCTAAAATTGTTGCACTGGTACTCAATTGCATTATTATTCATAACTGTATCAATAAAATTATTTGTTTTATCTCTTAAAGAAGATCATATGTTAATTAAAATGCTTTTAGCTTTTAGTTCAGTTTGTAAAAAGGTTTTAGAAAGAAAGGTTTGCTTTTCCTGTTCTCGGTATAGAATTAATATAAAAGTTACTATTTTGTAATAATACACTATTTATTTTATTTCTAAATTTTATTACGTTTAACTTTACAAGATCAGAACTGAAGTGACCTTTTTTATTTTTAGCTTTCTTTCAAAACAAATTTTAAAATATTTACTGTTACAATTACATTTTTTTGATTGGTTAATTTTATGGTGTGATTTTATACAAAAACAATAATAATCTCATTATAATTAATTACAAACAAAATAGTAACTGGTGACCATTTACCATTTTTAGTTTTAGCATATTAACAAATATAATAAGAAATATAAAGTGCACCGAGTGTCTCGGTTGGCGATGAATATAAGTGACAATGGTGTTGATGTGTTAACTCCTCCCGCTTTAAATGTCTGCGTCCCTGTAGATTATGAGCACCTATTCCTTGTGTTACCGACAAAGTGATTGTTGGAAAGATGGTTAGATTCTTTACTGTTGTTCTGTAAGGAAACCTAAAAAGATTGAATGGGATGTTTATTAGTTGATGTTTTTAATTTGCGACTTATGTATTCGTCTTCCGCTTTCCGTTGTTATGGTTACCCTATGGTCTTTGGCGACTATCTCTTTTTTGTATATCGGTTTGTGTTTACTTTGAATTTGCTTTACGCCGACATAAATAGTTTGTCCGGGATTGTACGTTTGCGGTTTCTGTCTTTTCTGGTTTTCTCTTTTTTGTTTTATTTTTTGGTTTTTCTTTATTTGTTCGGCTAGGTTTTCGTTAACTTTCGCCCGAATGTCAATTAGGTTCTGGTAGTTCAATTTCTGCGTTCTACCGAAAAATATGTTCGAGGGTTTCATTTTTGTGACGGAGTGAATAGAGTTATTATATCTGTCGACCGAAATATTCATAATTTCTTTTAGATTAAGATCTGGGTATTCTTTCTGTAGGCATCTGGCTAGTTCAATGATAGTGGAGTGAACACGTTCGATTGTTCCATTAACCTCGCTTTTTTGGCACGGTGTTTTGTAAAGTTGAATTCCAAGCTCTTTTATATATTGTGAAATTATAGGGCTCAAGAAACTCGTTTCATTATCAGTCACTAATATCTCCGGTACTGTAAAATAGTGCAGTATTTTGGTGATTTTTTCTCTTAAATGAAGAACCGACTTGTCGCGTATTCGGAAGAGTTTTGTGAATTTTGAAAATTTGTCAATACATGAAATAAACTTTTCCCCTTGAAATTCAATCAGGTCCATATGTAGAATTTGTGCTGGGTATTTAGGAATTGGTGTTCCTTGCAGTTCTGGTTTTTTTGGATGGCGATCATATTTACTTGTATTACATATGTCGCATTTTTTTATGTATTTTTTTATTTCTTTGGCCATTTGTGGGAAGTAGTATTTCTCCATAATTTGGCTTTTATTCTCGATTATATTTCTGTGGGCTCGTCTGTGTTCTCGTTCTACGATTTCAAATTTGTGATCCTCGTTTTTTACATCCTCCACCAGTTTCTGGGTTATTCGAATTTTAAACTTAGAAAAGCTCTGTCTATATGTGTCTTGAAGCACTTGAATATACTTCTCGGGTATTTTAATGCCATTCACTATGTTTGGGTTCAATTTTTCCATCAAGATGTTTGTTAAACTATCCCGTGATATATTCGCTAGGTCCACAGTGTGGCGATTATAACCGGGGTGCGGTTCTTCGTGCGCATTTATAACTCCGCCTTCCCGTATTATTAGCTGATTGCGAAAGACATTCAATGGTGCCTCACAATGGGCTATTAAATTTGAACTGTCCTCGTCCGCGCTATGAATTGTTTCAGTTCCAGATGAAGTTAGCATATTTGCTTCACTTTGAAGTCTGGAAAGTGCATCCGCAACATGATTTGTTCTTCCTGGCTTATACAAAAGTTCGTAGTTGTACTCCTCGAGTCTCGATTTCCATCTTTTCAACTTTGTGTTCGTATTTCTTGAGCTTAACGCGAATGTAAGCGGTTGATGGTCCGTAACGATTTTAATATTTTTCGCGCCGTACAGATAGTTTCGAAGGTCTTCAAGCGCCCATATTATCGCAAGCATCTCTTTTTCGTTTACCGCGTAATTTTCTTCGGTTTTATTTAACGATCGCGAGATATAGGTTATCGGATTATCTTTCCCGATTTCGCCCTGTGAAAGTACAGCACCGAGAGCTGAATCGGAGGCATCGGTTGTTAAAATAAACGGCTTCGAAAAATCAGGAAATATTAGCACTTCAGAAGATATGAGCATTTCTTTTATATGATTGAAAGCTTGTAATTCTTTTTCACCAAGTTTGATTTTAATTTTTTTCGATTGGGTTGCCTTAATGTGTCCATTTTCGCCCCTTGTCAAGTTTGTTAAAGGTTTTGCCAGTTTAGCAAAATCCCTTATAAATCGGCGATAGTACGATGCCAAACCAAGAAAACTTTTTAGATCTTTTAGGTTTTCCGGCGGTTTAATATTTTTGATTGCCGCTACTTTTTTTGGATCGGGTTTAATTCCTGTGGAACTTATTAAATATCCCAAAAATTCTGTGTCTGGTTCCAAAAATTGTGTTTTACTAATATTTACTCTCAAATTGGCTTCTTCTAATGCTGAGAAAATTGTCTCCACATTTCTCAGATGATCTTCTGGTGTATTACCAAAAACGATTACATCGTCGATATAGACATAGCAGATTTTTCCGATGTATGGTCTTAGGACATCGTCGATCATCCTTTGAAATATTGAGGGGGCATTTTTCAGCCCGAATGGCATTCTTGTAAACTCATACTTTCCATTCATGGTGGAAAATGCCGTTTTTGCAACATCGATTTCTTTCATTTTGATCTGGTGGAATCCGGATGTTAGATCTAAGGTCGTAAAGTACTTTGCTTTGCCTAGATTAGCGATTGTTGCCGAAATGTCCGGGATGGGGTATGCATCTGATATTGTTACGTTGTTTAACCTCCTAAAGTCAATTACAAGTCTATATTTTTTGACACCGGAAGAGTCAGGTTTTTTCGCTACCACCCATAATGGCGAATTGTATGGGCTTTTAGAGTGGCGTATGATTCCATCTTCTAACATCTGTTTTATTTGCTTTTCGACTTCTTCTCTTATGTTTGCTGGGTAAGGATATGATTTTGTGTATATCGGTTCCTCGGTATTGGTGTTTATTTCTGCTTCGACGGTTGTATGAATTAGTTCTCTGTCGTTTATTGGTCCAAATAATTTTTTATGTTTCGTAATAATTTTTATCAATTCTTGTTTTATATGTGGCTCTAAATGCTCGTTGCGGATTTCCAGATTGTTGATCTGCGTTGAAAATTTTTCTTTGAGAGGGATAGTTATACCGGGTTTGATTGTCAAGGTATTGTGTTTTCTATCAATTATAGCCTCAAGTTCCTTCAGACTATCGTCTCCAATTATCCCGTCGAAACTTTCTAACCCCGGAAGAATGAAAAAGTGGAAAACTGTGTCGTTTCCGACAGCTTTGAAAAATCTTCCGCTAGTCTTTTCCGTTATGTGTATATTTCCGGCTGCTGATTTTATTTTGAAAGATGCTTCTGCTGGCTGTGGTGTTTTCGCCAAGCCTGGGCGTATAAAATTTTTATTGGACCCTGTGTCTATCAGAAACTTAAGGATTAGTCCTTCCTTTGTTTTATATTCTAGGTAGGGTATACTGGAGAGGCACCCTCCATAAAATTTAGTTCATGAACTTCGTCGAATAATTCGACATTTGGTTCGTAAATGTTTTCATAGGCTTCGTCACTGATCTCCAAATCTTGGTAAAATTGATCTGATGTTTCCAAATAAAACAATTTCGGTTGCTTTTGCATTTGATGGTTCCTTGTGCTTGTCTGTGCTTCCCGTTGTGGCTCCTGGGCTGGCCTGTTCATATAATTAACTTGACGTGTCTGAGTTGAAAGACCAATTTCCATCCGCTCGTCTGGTTTAGGTTGTATTGGTCTAGGTGGTGGGTAGTTGGTTCCCTCGTGCCCAATATTATATGCCGCATTTCTTTGTTGGTCAGAAAGAACCACTTTTTGATGGTTAGGCCGTATTGCATTTGGTCTTGTAGTAAATATCTCGTTGATTGGTGTTGCAATTTTGTTAGCTGGATTCCCGGTACGAATTGTTAAGCTTCTATAAGTAAAGTTCTGTAGCTCCAGACAGATTGCGTATGCTTCTGGGAGCGTTGTAGGCCGTTGTATTAGCAAAAATTTCGAAATTTCTCCCTTTAAGCCTCGTATGAAAACGTCAAGGGCCCGATTTCTGTAGGAATCTACGAGCACTTTCACCGTTTCGTCCGAGTAAGTTTCCGTCTTTATTTTATTAATTATTAATGAAAACTGGTGATTGATTTTTGCATAATATTTGTCTACGCTGTCTCGCCCTTGCTCGAGAATACTGAGTTGGTGTTCTAGTGTGCGCAAGTCACGCTTATCCGCATAGTGTAGTGACAAGCATTCCTTAATTTCTTTCCAATTTTCATCGAAAATGTTGTAGGATATAAGAGCGGCGTCGGCGTTACCCCGAATTTTTCCTCTAATTGATTGTAGAACTGTTCTGTACAACGGTTTTTCTCGCACGAGCTCGTAATCTTTTAAGATAGTCTCCACTCTATGCACCCACGAGACGTATTGTACAGGATCACCTTCGAATGCTGGCAATTCCTTCACACAATCAGGTAATTTACTTATCTCTTTTAGTTCCTGTTCGTTTCTCGGTGATACCAGTGAATTATTGCCACTTGGTTGTGATTGAATGCGATCCCTGGCTTCCATTTGTGTCAACCTTTCATCAAGATTCCTCGTAAGATCGATTTGTGAGGTTACTGCACCTGCTAAACTTGCAATTTGTGCCGAAATTCGTTCAATACTTGCGGTAAGTTGATCCATTTTTTAAGTTAAATTATATTATTCAAAAAAGGTTTTTTAATTATAAATTAATTACAAATTTGAATCAAAAATTTCTACTAGTTGTTGTTTTTATTTTTTATTAATTTTATTATAATTTTGATTTATTTATTTTATGTTGTAGTTTATTCAAAAAAGGTTTTTAAATTATAGATTAATTACAATTTTGAATTAAAAATTTCTATTAGTTGTTGTTTTTATTTTTTATTAATTTTATTATAATTTTGATTTATAAATTTTATGTTGCAGTTTTAAAATTATAAATTAATTACAAATTTGAATCAAAAATTTCTATTAGTTGTTGTTTTTATTTTTTATTAATTTTATTATAATTTTGATTTATTTATTTTATGTTGCAGTTTATTCAAAAAGGTTTTTAAATTATAGATTAATTACAATTTTGAATTAAAAATTTCTATTAGTTGTTGTTTTTATTTTTTATTAATTTTATTATAATTTTGATTTATAAATTTTATGTTGCAGTTTTAAAATTATAAATTAATTACAAATTTGAATCAAAAATTTCTATTAGTTGTTGTTTTTATTTTTTATCAATTTTATTATAATTTTGATTTATAAATTTTATGTTAGAGTTTTTAAATTATAAATTAATTACAATTTTGAATTAAAAATTTCTATTAGTTGTTGTTTTTATTTTTTATTAATTTTATTATAATTTTGATTTATAAATTTTATGTTGCAGTTTATTCAAAAAGGTTTTTAAATTATAGATTAATTACAATTTTGAATTAAAAATTTCTATTAGTTGTTGTTTTAATTTTTTATCAATTTTATTATAATTTTGATTTATAAATTTTATGTTAGAGTTTTTAAATTATAAATTATAGATTAATTTAATTTATAGAACAAATTTTTATTTAACAATTATTAAAAATTTATTAATGACTCACAGTTTTAATGACCGCAGGCTCCTTTTTGGGTCCAACTTTGATTGGTCGTTGGCACCTACTCTGGTGCGATCACCTGATCTTGATTCTTGGAGAATTGTATATTAAAGGTTTCTTTTTTTTGTGTTCTTTTTTTTCCTTAGTTAAAATTTATATCACAAAATTTTAACAAGAATTCATTCAGAACTTCAAATACTCCAAAACTTATATTTTTTTGAGTTTTTAAATCGAAATAATTTTTTTTTTTTTTTTAAATTGATATACTTTATTTAGCTTTCTTATTGTCTATTACAAATGCTTTTTTTTATAGTTTTACTTTTATATAACATATTATAATACTTTTTTATTTTTTTTTTTTTAATTTAACTGTGCTATAAACAAAACAATTGATTGATTTTGGTATAAAATAACACAGATTAACCTACAACTAAACTAAATAAAGACAAGTAAAAAAATACATGTATACGTATATAATATATATCAATATATAAATATATATATATAAGTTATTAAAGTTATATAATATTAATTAAATTATTATGTTAATACAATTATTCATTCTGCATAACGCTGTCAAGCAATATGGTATCCCGCTTTAGTAGGTACTTCAGATTTTTAACAAATAATTTGATGTTAGAGGTCTGTTTAAGATCATTTGGTAGCTTATTATAGATTCTTATAGCTGAGGATAATCCGCTGCTGTGAGATAACTCCGTTCTAGATCTTGTATGATTTAAATAGTTCAGGCTTCTGGTGTTATAGTTATGTACACTATTTCTTTTCGTAACATTAATATTCTTCCTGTAAATTCCTTTTTCCAGTTTAAAAATTAATTTGGCTTTTTCCATAATAATAATTTCCGGAAGCATCAAATATCCCGTTTTTTTATAAATTTCGACTGTTGGTGTTAGCCAGCTAAACTCGTATAAATTTTTTATTGCTCTGTTTATCAAAGTACTGACCTTGTCTTTCAGCCATGTAGCGCAACTAGACCAGTTACATATATTATACCTAATATGTGACATGATATGAGAATGATATATATTATTGGCAGCTTTCCTGTTTAGTTTAATTCCACTTCTTTTAATAGCACCAAGCATTGGCGCAATTTTGGATGCTATTTTATTGATATGATTTTCCCATCTCAGTTTTTCATCAATTATTACACCAAGGTATTTATATGTATCAACTCTTTCAATTTGGACATTGTTTATTAATATTTTTAGATTTATAT